>OY728156.1:1149111245-1150361245 GCA_963277665.1 Viscum album
CGGTGTTCTATTACTCTTCCCATACAGGTCTTCATAAGGTTGCATTCGGATGCTCAAGTGAAAACTATTATTGTAGGAGAATTCAACCAGTGGAAGTTGTTGGTCACACCCTCCTTTGAAATGCATAGAACACGCTCTCAACATTTCCTCAAGTGTTTGGATTTTCCGCTCGGATTGGACATTGGTTTGAGGATGATAAGCCATACCAAAGTTTAGCTCAGTATCTTGAGAATGTTGAATACTCTTACAAAATTAAGAGTTGAATCGTGGATCTCGATTAGATACAATAGATAATGGTACTACATGTATCCTTACAACTTCTCTAATATATATCCATGCCATCTGATTCAATGAGAAATCCTCTCAAATTGAAATGAAGTGTGCAGACATTGTAAGAAAATCCACAACAACCCAGATTTCATTATTTACTTTGTATTTATTCAGAAGTCCACTAACAATGTCCATGGTGATGTTCTCCCATTTCCATGCTGGTATAGGCAATGGTTTCACCAACCCCTTAGAATTCTGCCTCTCTACCTTCACTTGCTGACACACAAGGCACATTGATGTATACTCAGAAATATTATTCTTCATATTAACCCACCAATAATTCTCTCGAAAATCTCGATATGTCATTGTGTTTCCTGGTTGAATATAGAAATGTGAACTATGTGCATCATCCAAATGTTCCTTCTTCAGCTCTGTACTTGATGGAACACGTAGTCTTTTCTCAAATCTCACAATTCCTTACTCATTTACATTGAACTCCAAGGATTACATTTTTTTGATAGCTTCCACTATCTTCTAAATTCCCACATCTATCTTTTGATCATCCTTTATCCTTTTTAAAAGGGACAGTTGAGAAATCATTTGTGAGAGGTTTGATGATGTTCCCTTCTTTATGATTCCCATGTCCATCTTCATCAAATCTAAGAAGACAGGGTCCTTCTCAATTCTGATAAATGATAGAATTGTGGGTTCCTTTGTACTTAATGAATTTTCGACCTTGTTAGCTTCCCCAGGGTTGTAATGGATTGAGTAGTAATAGTCTGTGATCACCTATAACCATATTCATTGGCGCATGTTCAAATCTTTCTGTGTGAATATATACATGAGGCTTTTGTGGTCCGTATATGTTTCACACTTCTCCCAAAAGATATAATGCCACAAAATTTTTAATGTGAAGATCACCACAACCAACTCCAATTATTGTGTTAGATAACTCTTCTCATGAAAATTCAATTACCTTGAATCATAGGAAATTAATTTTTCATTTTTCATCAACACACATCCCATGACCGCCTTCAAAGAATCACTGAATACCACAAAAAGTTCTCCACTTGTGGGTAAAGTGAGCAGGGCACAATGATAAGCCTCTTTTTTAACTCCATAAATCTTTTTTCGCATTCATTACTCCAACAAAAGTTTACTATTTTATGAGTTATCTTGGTAATAGGGTTGGAAGATCATGAGAAATTTCTCAAAAATCATTGATAATATCCAGCTTACACAAAGAAGCTACGAATATCTGTTACCGATGTTGGCATCATCTATCCCTAAATTGCGTCTGTTTTGGAGGGATCCACAGATATCCCATTGATTTTGATGATATAGCCCATCAATGAGACCCCCTTCAACCAGAACTCACACTTGATGTACTTTTCATAGAGATTCCCATACTTCAAGGTCTCGAATACAGTTCTTATATGCTCCTCATTATCCTCTTTAGTTTTGGATTATATCAGAATATCATCTATAATGATTACTAAATTTTTTTCAAAGTAATCCTTAAAGACTCTATTCATCATGTCCATAAATATTTATAGAGCATTATTGAGTCCTAAAGGCATTACTATGAAATCATAGTGCCCGTATGTTGTGTGAAAAGAAGTCTTAGATATATTATCCTTCTTCACCCGTAGTTGATAATACCCCGACTGCAAATCCACCATGGATAAGTATTGTGCTCCACATAGCTAATCGAATAAGTCATCAATTCGAGGTAGAAGATACTTGTTCTTTATCATGATTTTGTTAAGATCACGATAATCAATGAAAATTCGCATTGACCCATCCTTCTTCTTGACTAAGAGGACTAGTGCACCCCACGGTGAAGCAATTGTGCATATAAACAATTTATCCAGATTCACTTGTAGTTGATTCTTTATCTCCTCAAGCTCCACAAAAAACATTCTATATGGAGTCTTGGATATTGGAAATTCCCTAGGTATAAGATCAATTAAGAATTCAACATCACTTCTAGGAGAAAGACCAGGAAATTCCTCAGGAAACACTTTAGAAAATTCACTCACTATAAGAATGTCTTCAATTATGGTTTTCTCCTCAGACTCAATCATCTGAGCCGGATATGCATGATCATAGGAAAGTAATATCCATGCTTGAGATGATGGAGCTGAAGAAGATTTATTTTCCTCCTTGAACCTGAATAGAATAGAGGTTCGATTCTCCACATGTAGAGTGATTTACCTCTCACAACAATTTATGTTGCCTCTATATAAAGAAAGCCAATCCATGACAGGAATTTCTTAAAATTCCACCAGAGGGATTATGATGAGGTTCTCTAGGAAAATCAATCCACGTATTATGATAGGGGAGGAGTTATATTCACGGGATTCAATTATTTCCCCATTTTCCGTACTCACCGACATCTTTAGTTCAATGATTTGTGGTGGTGCTGGGATTATTCTACTAAACTTTTGGGATTTAAAAGAATTCATAAACCCTAAATCCGAAAGTATGTTCTCTATTATTGAATGAATAACTAGTGTACCTATCACCACGTTTTTTTGGGGTTCACTTATGCAGTTGTGATGGAAAAATATCTCCCTTGGTGCCTTGGAGGTGTTTGGTTACCTCTAAATTTTTTTGTCTCAGTGAAATGATTTGCAAGATGCCCTGGTTCTTTGTAGTTTTAGAAATGATCCATGTGTTTCAGTTCAAATGGAGTGTTCCTCTCCTTTGTTGCATCAACGGGTTTTTCTTATTGGCAGTTAACAGCTAGGTTCCCTTTTCTTTCACACCTATTGGATTTCTCTGTCCCCTTCAGGCAATTTTTGGGGTGCTTCTTTGTGCACCTTTGTCAAGTGGGGTGTTGGATCTTATTAGCACCATTGTAATTATCCATCAGACCACCAGCATTGAAGTCCACCTTACGCTTCTTATCCCCATGATACCCATGAGATTCTCTGATCTTCATTTCGACCTTGAGGGAGAATCAAACAATTTCCTCATAGCTTTGGAAGTCACTGATCTCCAGAACATTCTCTAGGTTATGTTTCATTCCACCAAAGAAGCAGTAAATCTTGTATTAGGGGGTAATGAAAAAGTCGGAGGTTTATCATGCATGCAATTTTATGTTTTCCTAGTACGCTCCGATAGATTCTTCCTCTTTTTTCTTGATGGAAAGAAAGTCCCTGTCCATCTTAAGTCAGAGGGTGCGTGGAAAATATTTATCGAAAAACATCTTCCAGAAATCCTTCTATTCCAACACCTTAATCTCATCCTTAGGCTACATATTTTTTGTCAACTTCCACCATTGAACGTCTTCACCTTCCATATGATAAGTATCCAGAATAAACATCTCTTGTTCCGAACATTGAAATATGAAGAAGATCTTTTCAATGGAGTTGATCCATTTTTAGGCGATAGAGGGATAACACGATCAATTACAAGTAGGAGGCCTTTGTCTCATGAAGCTCTGGATAACGACCGATTCATTCTTGGGGGGGGGGTGAATGTTCCTCTAGATAGATGTTTCAATTAAAATCTTGAGTTAACTAAGAGAGGAGCATGGAAAAGTTCACGATTACCGCTCCCATCGTATTGGGCATCTCACTTGCACAGTCATCGCATTGATCTTCACATTGATTGTTAGCCCGATTTCTCCTATTACCATCCATTGGATGGAATAAAAGCAATGTTAGTGGTAACACATATTGGGTAATCCATGGAAAAACTGATGACTTATATAAAACTTTTATTTCCTTGACATAGGAATCCCAAGGCTTCAATCTATGTTATCCATGATCTACTATCTAACACACCTTCATAGGGGCATTTTTATAATTCCCTTAATAAGGGTTCATAATAAGCTTATAAATTTACCAAAGCATAACCCTCGGGAGTGTCATAACCAAGAGTGCAGCACGACCCAATTTTTTGCATCACATCTCATTCAAGTCTAGGTCAAAGCGGTGTTTTTAGGTTTTACCCCTATGATACATCTGTGTTAGAGACTCCTCTACCGGCTCGTATCGAGAGAGGGTTGTATTTACTTGATAAACCACATACTCAATACTCACCAATAATTAGAGATATTTTTATTATACTTATTCTTGTCTCTATTTCTTCACTAGGTTTTTCTAATCATTATCCCAAAAATAACTAAACCTATCCCCTTATACCAACAATAACAACCCTTCTTTTTATTAAACTATTAAACCTGATTTATTACATAAAATCTTCTCAAAATACAGCATAGAAGATCGAGAGGTCTACTTTATTTGGGGATTAAGAGCAATTCATAAAAGCTTCGAACATAAAACACACAACATCTTTATTGAAAACCTCCTTTATATGACCACTTGATTCCCTCATACTTAGCTTTGTCTGGGATGACCTGAGTATATGCATAAGAAAAGGGTATTCTATAAAGCCCAGTAAGGGAATAAAAATTGAATAACATGAGGAATATAATACGTGTGAGACAATAGGCATATCAATGGATCAAAATATAAATATGTACATAAATGCATGATAAAGCATGATAATCATAACATGGAAATGTGGCAACAACACTTAATAAAGAATCAGCATGAGCCAAGGTTCACTGCACATGAAGTATGAGTAAACTCCCATTGCACATGAAGCACGAGTAAACCCTCATTTTACATGAATTAAAATGAGTCAACACTCATTTCACATGATGTATCATGATACTACACTTTACCCATTGCATTGGAGTGCTATTAGGGCTCACCCTTCTGAAACATTTCATTTCCTGAATCTGTGTGTCACATGGATCATATAACATAGAATCAATCATCATCATTTATTCAAAAATAAAGGAATGTGGAATAAAAACATGATTATTTATAATCGAAAAGGAAATTTGCATATAGTTTAGTACCCTTGATAGAGAAATGGGAATTGTATTCACTACACAACGACATTGGCTTCGAAAAATCATAGTGCAATTTTGGTAGCATAACGGTGTGAAATAAGAACTCATAAAAACTGGTTGAAGAGATAGAAAGTTGTGTTTTATCATAATTACATGAAATTTATTGTAAAGGGGTCATATAGATACATTTACCAACAAATGTAATGGAATTTAGAAACATAATACAAAATAATTACATAGATGTAAATGAGGGGAGAGAAATCCCTCACTGTATTTCAGCATGGTAACAGGTGTAAATGAGAGGCATTAATGAAAGATAAAGGGGTCTCCTATCATCAAAACATAAGTAGGGATATATGGTGGAGGATATAAATCATACCCCAAACATTTTTAATTTAAAAAAGGGCATAATAACTTAATGAAAATTGGACAAAAATGATAAAGGAAGAAATCCCTTACATGCAAGTGTGATCCCAAAGGCATAGGAGAGTCTTGATAGAGGCTTACTGGGAGCTTGGGGAACCTTGGGAGGACTCTAGAGAGAAGATTTATGGGGTCTTTCTAACATCAAATGCTTTTATTAATGATTAAGTGTGAGATTGGGTGGGTTTATACAAGAAAATAGAGGGAATTCTTTATTATTTAACTTTAGGACACCTCACATTAAACTAATCAATACCACAAACCATACCATGGTTTTTGCCCATGGTTTTTGCCAAATGGGATTGGAAAAAAATATTACATAATTCCAATGGAATAAATTTTAAAAATAATAGGGTTTCTTATGTGGAGTTGAGTCACACTCTCAAGGAAAACAATTTAAAAAGACAAAATGTTTTATAAGTCTTGGAGGTTCCAGAAAAGCATTTTAAAATAAATAAAACAAATACAAAATCACATTGTTTTAATGTTGAAAAATATAATCGCCCAACATAATGTTTATTTTATTTTATTACTTCACTATTGGGTCATTATGATATCATAAAACACATTATATATTTAAATGGAATTTAATTTTTACCCAAACATTCGACTGTCTCAGAAAATTATGAAAAATTAACCATTAGAAAATTTTGAATTCTAGATTCCAAAAATAATATTCATTTTATCCATACAATTTTATAAATATGTGAATTTTTACTTTTAAAATAAAAACCGACATTTAACGAAAATTCATGGGTTTTGACAAAAACAGTTTTCAACCCGTTATAAAAATTACAATTGCAATCATAAAATTATATGATCATTTATATATAATAAAAAGTAATTTAATAATGATATTTTATTAAAATATTATTTAATTCACAAATCCATTAATTCATCTAAATATATTTCGTAGTTGAATATTAACTAAAAATACTATTTGCGCTTTAAAAACTTTTAACAAATTAACAATAATAAAATGAATGCACATTCTTTATACAAAAAAATAATGTACATTGTCATAGTGATAGGGTTTTGTTACATAACCCCATATAACAATCGCATAAGACAGACGGATAAGGTGTGTGAGGGTGACAAACTCTTGGGTTGGCTCGGATAACATCGCCCGAGTGGTAATCTTTATTAACTTCTACTTCTCCCATATTCGGTTCTGCTCAAGATTAATGTCTTCATGCTAGTCTTGGGATTGGTCATTAGAGAAGCCCAATGATTCCACATCCTTTCCGAGGTCCAACAAATGGGCTTTGTGTGGAGAAAGTTTACTTGATGATTCCATCACTTCATTTGTCTAAGTAAATTGGATTTGTTAAAGGCCTATAGTTATACTAATCATGCGATGACTGTTCAACGACTATATTAGTAACGTTCACAATTCATAATGGTATTTTAAAACTGAGAAAAATAAAATAAATTAAGTTCACATTTTATATAACCATAATAAGACATTTAATTAGATCAATATGAATTTTTATTGATGAACGTTTGGGTCATTACTTTGTCGATTCCTCTTGTTCATGTTTGTGGAATCACAGGAATCTTCAAGAGAGCACATGGGAGTGGGAGGCTTAGATTCGTGCTCAGTACCCCTATTTTTTTTATTTGCTTTTGTTTTGGCTTTTCAGGACATAAATACCAATTTTGGGGATAATGTATTGTCCTAGAATTTATGTATAAAATTTTTAGATTATATGGAGTTATTTTAAAGCCACACACTTTGAAGACATGTGAACTTGATGCCCAGTGTGCTGGAATCATTAATTTGATCATTTTTTATGTTCACATAAGTAAACGTATGAGTGGGTTTTTATAACGTTTTACCGGGTTCTTGGATCGAAAATCTGAGGGAACTGTTAAACATGGAATCCCAGGATTCACCTAGAATGGACGTAAATTAGACCAGCAAGGTTTGGACATATATGTTATTTTTCATATATTTCATAAAAAAGTAATATAACTAAAAATGTTAATTTAAATTATTTTCTCATCGTTGAGCAGCGAACGTCCGTGCTGCAGTACGGCAACGAGGTGATGAGGAGGAAAAATATATGAGTGTCCTTAATGGCTCATTGTTCAAGCCTAACAACTACACTATTTCATAAATGGAACAGTGTAATGTCGCAATGTTTCCGTGTAACAGAAATTCTACAACTTGTTTCATTTTTATTAAAGGAACTCATTGGAGAGTAGAGAATTAAAAATTAGATATTCTTTAATGAACCTCTAACAAGTTTCCTCTGTAATGATGAATTGTGAATGGTGAAGACCATAGCGGATCATGGGTCGGCGATGACTTCGATCATAAACCATCACCTACAAAAAACTCTAATACATGTAGGGGTTATACATTCAGTGTGTTCTAATTTATTTCCCCATTCTTCATTCAAAAATTATGAATGCGGACCAACCCATGAATTGGTTTATCCGTGGATCATGTTTTCTTGCTGGAGGGTTTCTAAATTCATGGACTTGAATAGTGGGATAGATTCATGTGTCAAAATCCAAAAAACCTCTCCTTTGATTATACACCTCTAACACAGATGGCACGAGGCAACACGAACTTGGTTTGAGTCTCTATGTATTGTGTGTCCTTGTTCTTTCTCCATGGTCAAATTTTCAATCTGTTGGAAAGGCAATTTCAAATCCGCTATAGAAATGGGGGCATCCCTATGATCTTGTAGGCACAAAAAGTTCATGATCAGGACCACCAGATAAACATCGATGGCCCATAGAAGAACCCCCAGTGCACTAGTTATGACGTCAGCCACTCGAAGTGGGAGGAGGCGTGACCATTGGAGTGCCACAGTGGTGGGTCATGGGCTTCTGAAAGGCATGAGCGACCAGTGCTGCAGTAGAGCATCCGGAGGTTGTGACCTTACAGCCATGATTGTGTGATGGAGATGTGGTTCTTCCAAGAACATCATGGTGTAGAATCCTACATCTGTGGCCTGCGTTTGATTAAAGGGGGAAGTTGGGTTGATTGGCCATGCGCGCCCCCAACCAAACCATCCAGCCCTTCAGGTGGGGCCAAGCCAGTAAATTTCGACCATGACCCCAAAGCGGCCTGGTCAGTTCATTGACCTTATCAGTTTTAGTAGACCGAGTGGGAGATTTAATGTCGGGCCGCATAGGCCACTATGATTCCAAGGCAAGAAAAAGAGACTAGTCCGCCAGTGCAGACCGAGTCGGATAAATATCAGTTCAATGGGTGACCAAGAAGACTGGACCCACGAACAATATCATTCAGGTCCAGTAAGGCCCAATGGGCCTTGCCAATTGACCATGAAGACAATTCAGGTCATGCGGCACACCAAGCCAAGATTGGATAGTGTGGTCCAACCACATTGGACTGGGCGCAGATGCAACCAGTCGTTGTTTACAAAAAAACATATATCTTACAAATTGGGCGTCTGATTAATGATCTATTTGTGGTGTTGAGACCCTGTCAATGAGGAAATTCTTTTGATACTTGAAACCATCCATGCAATTTTTACAAAAAATGTCTATTTCTTAGAGACTAGGTTTTCGTTTGACGCACTATAGGTTATTTTGGGACCCTCATGAAGAGATGGTCATATAGGTTATTCTATATGGGGCTTCGTTATGGTTGAGGTAAATATGATGGATTGATGAGAAGATTTTTTCGGAATCAAGCGTGCTATGTAAGGGAATCTAGTGGCTGGAAATTACATGAATAATAAAGAGTTACCCTTCGCCGATAAGCATAAAAGGGACCCTTTATGGATCATCATAAAGGTGATCCTCCATGGATCCATATAAAAGTGAACCTTTATAGATCAGAAATAAAATGACCCTTCCTAGATCAAAAAAAGAGAGACACTTCATGTATCTATATGTGAGATACCCTTCGTGGATCAGGAGTAGTGAAACCCTTATTTGACCATTAGTAGCGCGACCCATCATGGATCTTCCATTGAGCAATCGGTTTTGGATTAGCATCAGAACGTCCCTTCATGGATCAGCAGTAGAGTAACCCGCATTGGATCAACAGAAGGGTCTTAAAACAGAATAATATGATCTAGCCTTATGACTGACCATCTTTACTTTGGTATTTATGTTATGCCTGGTGTGAGCTATGTCTTTTGATTTGTGCTTCACTTTGAGAACTTACTTTGTGGTATTTCTTATGGTGTATTTTTGTGAGAACTAAGTAGGTCTCGGGGTCCCTATTGAGTATTTTTCTAGTCTCCCTTGCCCTGGATTTTCCCGCACCTATTGTGTCTTGTACAGTCGCCCGAAAATCTTTGACTGGGACATTGGGGTTCTAGGGCTAGACAATGCTTGGAGTTGGATTGATAGAGGTGGTGTGCTGCAGAGACATCTAATAGTGAGTTGTAATTACCCTTCATATAGGATCCTTTTACGATGACCTCCAGAGCAAGTACTTATTTGGATTCTCATACCTTTAAATTGGGATTTTATTCTGGCCCATTTACTTTCCGTTTACACATTTAATCTTTGTGGTGGTGCTTTTTGGTGGATATACAGCTTTCTTTCTATTTTGGATTACTTTGTGGCGTATGATCTATCTGTGTGTGTTCAAATTTAATGGAAATTCCTTCTCTTATTTGGATATGCCTTTCTAGTGCTAGTCACCAACCACTAGCCTTTGAAAGGTGGGCTTGTGGTAGTCATGGAACGGGGCCCGAGGGACAAGTCATGACAACTTTTATAGAATGTTGGTTGAAATAATTGAGATTATAATCAGTGACAGAATTATTTAACTATGTTTAAATGTCATTGGTTTGATACTCATAGAGGAATTGTGTGTAATCGGCACTATGGAATCTTAGATATTAATTTTAAAAATATTTTTTTATTAAATAATCACTTTTTATTATATCATTAACAACACCAAATTCATTATTCCAATTAATGTTCTTCTTCATGAGTGTAAATTTATTGGTTGGGAATTATAAAATAAAAATACCATGAAAATAAGTTTTTGGAAAGTGAATGTTTCTATATTGAATTGAAAAGAAATTAAAAATTTCAAGATTAAAATAAAAAAATTCTTTTTAATGAATTTATATGAATATTTATGACGAAAATCAATAGTTATAGGTCGATGGTGATGGTGATAGTGATAATGTAGATAATTAATTTTAATTAACCATGATTATATAGCTTATTTTGATTTGGAAATTCGTGACACATAGGAGGATGATGAATATGTTGATAGTGTTATATATGAATATAAAGCTGATCTTGAACAATAATACAATTATATGTTATTTATAGTCAAAATAATCAAATAAATATAAAACACATTTGTAGTTATTTGTAGGCAACATTATTTTTGTGTTTCAGACGGATGATGTGACTTTTGATAATATCTTTTATAGCATCGGGGTAACCATGCTGCCTTGTGGTTTTCCTTAATATTTATTATATGACCCACAGGTTCCTACTGGCACATTGTTGAATCAGAGGGTTCAGGGTCTTCCACAATTGATAAATCTCGACCCGATTCTCGAGCAACATCCATATCAGAACTTTGATCCATGCATATAGAGGTACATTGAATTGTTTAATTTTTATTCATTATATTTCATTTAAATATTTATTTCTTTATGTTTTAATTATATCTTATCATTTTCAATGTTTTTAACATAATGTTGCTGGAAATTGGTGCACTATATTGCAGAACTATATTTCCAAGGCTTGGATAATGTGAGTTCATATTCACGATGATGTTCGGTACTATGTATTTGATAAATAGATAAGAAATAAAGAAATAATATGTACTATTAAATTTATTTAATTATTAACATTTATAATTAATAAAATTTAGATTTTATGGTATCTCTTTCATGATAGTGTATAGAGTTCAATCAGGTAGGCCTTATATGATTATATGTCTGGGCGATTTAATCAATTTTTGCAGAATTAGATGATGACATCCATAAAGAAGGATGTAGTCATATAATTGGAACAGTCATGCAACACACATTGACCAGATTATATCTCATCACAGGTTTTGGATGGATTATGTTCATACTGAAAGAGATTTAGTTTTCATAAGAGGGCCTTATTAGGTCAGCTGAAGCGGGGGCGGTAGGAGGTGACACACACATATAGTTGTTGTACATTCTATACAAACTGATTATATATAAAATTAAATTTTATAAATAATTTACATAACATTAAATGTAATGTTATTATTTTATACTAATATAAGATGTTGAACTTCCTAATATTATGGAGTTCGATGTGTACAACAATCTTTTCACTTGAGAGAATATTGGTGATCACCAGCGTCAGATTATGTTCAGTAATATTTTAATATTTATTAAATGAATTTACAATAATATTACAACTATTTTAATTTGAAATTTCAATTTATGTAGTCATATTTGGCCTCAAATTCTCAAAGAGAGAAAGTGATTTGGAATGATACTATGATTTATCCACTACTGAAAAAAATATTTATTATGTAGTAAGGATACATGAGATGCAGTATGATTTTGAGAAGGGTCGAGTTGTTGGTATGAGTTCTCGTATGACACCTACATGTATTTATTGTAATATTTCATTGCTGAAATCCATCTTGGGGGAACTCATATAGAGTTTTCATCCTCAGTTACACAGTTTGAGGGAAATCTATGACCTCAGAGTGAGGTTATAAAAGGCATGTGTAGGGAGCTGGAAGATCTCTATCAGTAACACCTAGAGGAGGAGGAGGATATTTGATTATTGAAGGAGAAATAAAACAAGTACATACAAAAACTTTTTCCATGTTTAGGGCTGGAGTTCCCTCTCATCCTCTTCATGATATCCCTCTTCCTTTAATACCCATCAATAGTGATTTATATATTATATACATATTTATTTTTTCATAATTTTAATGAAATTATTTTGTTTAATATTTTTATTATTAATAAATATGTTCAATGTTTTTTACAATAAAATTTCATTTTATTTAGATATTTTGAAGATATATATATATATATTATTTTATTTTATTCATTTGATTTATATTTTTATAACTTATTTGTGAATGTTAATAGTACTGTACAAATAATTTATTACATTGAGTCATGTGGCCATTCGAAATGAATAATCCATTTAAAACATCTTTCTAATGGTAAATCTCCCCAATGCAAAGGATAGTTTTCCTGATAGTATATCGAAACAAGAATATTTTTCAATACTAATTTTGGGGATATGTTCTTTGGGTCAAGTCCCCATTATAAATAACTATTTTGTAATGAAGTATAATCGAGATTAATTTTTTTTAGTTGTGAAGGGGTGAGAGGAAATTCTCAGTAATATAAAACATATCAACATGTCATAAATTGTTAATTCAAATAAACATGCAGGTAAGAAATAACCTACTGAAAGGAGCACAGAACAATAAGTGTTATTCATAGGTCATGATATATGAAAATTTTATCTTAATGTTACAATATGTAGAATTAAAAAAGGATGTCGAATCAGGATACATTATACTTGATTTATGGAGAATAGTCATAGGAACATGATTATGACATTGGAATGTGGAATAATCATAAACACTGAAACCATATGTTTAGGAAACCCATCAATATATTCATCCCACAATGGGCTTGGGCTAACTACCCATATATATTCTTGGTGTTGGGATAATCGTATATTCTCCAATTGAGATTTTGGTAAATCCTCTAATGTACCAATTTAAAATGGGGTAAATCGTTGTGTATATCCTTTGTCTTTAGCTATATATTCATATTTTCCCATTGGATTGGGATTTTTCCCCGTAAATACTAGTATTCTTGGGATAAATCAACATGTGGACCATTTAGATTAAATGAGATATAATCATAACCCAACATAATAATGGTTGATATTAAACCCAACATGTCATTATCCAAACATATGTGTACCACATAATAATGGGAGTTCAAAACCCATTGGGCATCGAATACTATAGTAGTACTGTAAGAGTAATATCATAGTGGAGACACTATAGAAATGACAGGAACTATCGAGGTGGAAGGACACTGTAGCAGATGTGGTATAGTAACGGGAAGGTACTATAGTAGTACTATTCATAGAATGGTCCTTGGCTGAAAATTTGGGCATATGGGCCATGTAATGGGCTACATGCTCACTTGGACTTCGGGATATGTAATGGATCTCCCTCTACCCAGTTAAATGAGGTATTTTCTTTTCTTAAATAATAAATGAGGCTTCGTCCCCAACCATTAAAAAAATTGGTAATCATTCATGAACTCTTAATGAAACCAAAGAAAGAAAAATGGTTTCAAATCCTTTTAAAATTTTATCACAGACGTAAAACATAAAAAATTCCATCCATAATAATGGGATGATATACCCATGGAAAATTAATGGCATTTCAATGATATTAAATAACATTATTAGAACATAAAAAATCAAGATAATAAGGAATATAGTATTTATATGATTTCCCCAATTAATATATATATTAAATATTTTTTAATAACCATTAATCCATTGAATAAATTATTGGGTACTCATTATCCAATGACACTAGAAAATGAAATTTTTCTATACAATAAATTAACGAATAAAAAGATAGTGGTATATTATTTTCCTAATATAGTTGTATTTTTTCTAATTTTTGTAAGAAAATGTAAACAATATATAGGTATATAATGATTTATATTAGGGTAATAATAGAATTTAAAATTGAAAAAATGATAAAAATTACACTATCTTGCTAAACCACAATTTAAATGTAACATATAGAATAAAGTAAATATAATTTACTTTAAGAAAATCATGAAAACAGAAAAATATCATTCAAATTGATTAAAACCCCATGAATTTTAAATTATTTAATATAATGTTTTCAAACTTATATTTATAATGAATGTTACAGGGAACATGTCACCCACTTCGCTCAAAAATGTGATTTTCAAAAAAGTTGAAAAATAACATTTCATATATATTAATACATTAATTTAGTTAATGTATCTAAAAAAATTTCTAATTTAATGGGGAATAATATCTTTTTTAAAAAATATGCATACGATAAATAATTTCATTTTTAATTAACAGAAACAAATTTTTGATTATTTTGAAATACACATGGCGAAAACAAACACCATAATTATTGTATTAGATTTTCATTTACAAAATAATTAAAGTGATAAATGAATGTCCAATGATATATATAGGGGAACCAAAATGAATAATATATTCGAAATAAATATGATAAAAATTTAACATATGGTTTATCTTATTTTATAGATCTTTATTCTAAAATATAATTGGGGAATGAAACCATACGTCTTGAGTAGAAATTTTATCAATACCCCATGAATGTTAGTGATCATGAAATTTAACATATAACACATTGAATTAAAATAGGAACCTCATTAAATTAATTTCAGATTTTGTATATACACCATTTAAATAAAAAAATTATTTGTATAACAACTAATATGTCTCAATGGGTTGAAATTTGAGATAAAAAACCCATACCAATTGGGTAAAAAATGAATTGAGTGCTGAATAAATATTGAAATTAAATTTATCTTTGTATATAATGTCAATTAGACAATATTATTTTAATATAATTTTACTCGAATTATATTTTTATAAGGCCACGTAAAATTAAAAATGGTACACAAAAAAATTGAATCAAAAAGTATGAATTGGGACTGTGGATCCCTTACCGTAATTATTGACTTCCAAAAAATTTCATGAGTATCATGTATTAAATATTAAATATTTAAATGTAAAATGATATGAACATACTAATATAAATATACTTTTAGAAACATCATTTATACTAATTACGTTCTCTTATAATAGTTAACTGTTATTAATTTTCAATTATGGGAGAGGGTTATCTTGATCATTTTTACACGATTTTTAATAGAAGTGTTTTCATTTATTTATAACAATGATCAACATTACAAGATAAATAGTTTACTGTAAATTATTTTTCATTATAATCTATAATTTTATTATTACACTATATGAATACTTTATTCATGGTTCTTATAAGAGATATTGGTGATAACCATGTTCTGGTGATATCTAACGGATTGATGATAGTATCTTAAACAATTTGATAAATATTACTTCTACCAATCCAAACCAAAAAACATTATATAATATTTTTTTTAAATAATATAAATAGTTGAATAATTTTTTTCATTAATGATAACATTTTATAGAAATCTTCATCTAGGTTTTTTAACTTATAAAAATACAAACATACCACAATAAATGAATAATTATGATTATTTATGTTGTTTTATTTGGAAAGAAATCATTAGGAAATAATTTAGATCATATCATTTTTAAACATTGATGTTTTTTCATATGATATTATGTGAGTTTAATAATGAATAATGATTCATTATATTAAAAGTGACACATAAATACATGGAGAAGGATTTCCTCAAAACCAAATGTTAAAGTTATAATTCCTCTTAAAATTAGAAGAAATAAGTAACATAATAATATTTTAATATATGGAGCTTATGTTTGTGGGGAAAAGTGTAATTAAAAACATTATTAAAATTTTTATACATAAATTTACGAGCTAATTTGAATTTAATGTTTAATTACATTTAAATACACATTAATTTTCTAGTATTAAGAATTTAATCATCAAAAATTTGTTCTCTTCAAAAATGATATTTATTTCGATTTAGGATAAATTAGTACGATTAATTTATAAATATATTAGAAAATTTATTTGTAAAAAATAATTTAATTATTTAAATAATATTACCATAATTAATTTGTGGTAAATTTTTTGGATTTTATAAAAAATATTTAATTTTTTTAGATAGTGAAAAATACTGATTTCTATTAATATAACATTTTCCAATAAAAAATTAATTTTAATGTATATTTATTATTTAAATATGATTTAATGTTACATAAATATTAAGGATTTATATTTAATACATATATTTAAATTTTAGTCGTCTTTATATAGGATTTTAGTAAATGTTTATTTATTTTGTTTTAAATACATTATTTTAAAAACTATCTATTGTTCAAAATGTTTCCCTAAAAAAATTGATTAAAACAACATTGATTGGGAAATATTTACATTTTAATTTATATATTATATAAATATATATATCAATTGAAATACATAAATGATTTTTATTAGTCATAGAATAAATATAGAGTCATCATATGCTTTAGAAATTGATTCTTAAAACAATATTTTCATTATGTCTAATGAATTAAATTTAAATTAAATTATACCAACTCTTTTAATGGAATCATAAAAAAATAGATTTTATATTTAAATTTTTAATAACTAAGATTATAACATATGTTCAAATTAATAAATTGTAAAAAAATTAACTCTAATAATAGTAAAAATTATTTATTATCAATAAGGATAAAATAGGTTTATCGAGAGTTAAATGAAAATTGTGCTGTACAAAATGTAATAAATAGTTTCTAAATCTATTTTAATTTCCATATTTATATTAATATTAGTTTATTATCATTTCAATGTTATTGTGGAATATTTTCAATTATTGTGAACAATTTAATAATTTATGTTAGGAAAAAGATAAAATATCATAGTCTTGATTTAAAATTTTTATTATATATTTACATTCCGACAAAAAAATATTTGGGCGAATATTGATTTAAATTTGTAGAATAATTATACTAACATAATAGGTGTAATTTAATTTTAATTTTCTTAATTATATAATTAATTATAAAGATTAAGCAACCCTAAAACTACAATTTTTTAATTCATAAAAAATTAAATTGAATTATAAAAAATATTTTAAATTGATATAACATAACTTAATTATTGTATTTAATGAATATTTCATAAAAAGATTACAATTTTTACTGTTTTAAAAATAATATATTTTGATTCGACTTTTTTATTGATGGTTTCATAATTAAAAATAATTGAATATTTCAAATTTGATGTTACTATTATTTTAAAATAAATAATATTTTATTAAACTATTTATAATTACCTAAATTAAATCATCATGTAATTACTTTTTTATTTATAATAATGTCAATAATGTTCCTTTCAAATACCATGGTTCCTTTTATAATTATTTTATTGACCCCTAATTTGTAAAAAAACATGGATACTATGGTAAAGGGTAAAATAGTATTTTTTTCATTTCAGGGGATTTTGTAAAAATTATTTTTCAAAAATTATATGATTTTTATTTAATAAATATTCTTTAATTAGCCTTAAAAGTGGGGGAAATAGATCTAATATCAATAAAATTACTTATAGTCATAAATAATAAATTCCATAGATAAAAATTCCCTTTAGCCTCGTTAAAATAAAATTGGTAAAAGGGAAGAAACCTAGAATTTAAAGAAAAAAATGATTAAAAATGTATTACTTTTTAGTTATATGTGTGACTCAAGAAAATAATTCCTAAAATACAATAATTATCAATTTTTATGACAATTTTTTTATGATTGAATTCCCATTATTGAATAGTTTTGAGAATTTACAATAATGTAAGTCATCCTCTAATTAAATGGAAACATCATCCCCTCACATCATCGGACATTCTGAGGCATTTGTATCTATGAAACACATAAAAACATACCACACCAAAATCTTTTTAAATATTCTACTCAGCATCCAAAAATTACATCCCTATGGCCCTTATAAATTGATCCAAAGGGTGATATTCCAACCAAAGGTAATTTTCTTCACTAAACACTATCTTTTTTAATACCTCCAATTTAAAAGTAATTCATGTATTTATAAATCCTACCTAATTACACGGTCATCTAGATAATTAATATATTTAACTTATAAGGTAATGACTTGCATCAATCTCCACAACAACAAAATTAGAAATGAAACCAGCATTCATGTGTATGAATGAGTACCACATCGTGAATTGATGTAGTATTTTTCCATCATCCCCTATGATGGGTGTTTACAATTTTGTATTTAAAATTGTTATATTAAATTTATAACAAAATTATACCACTTGAATTGGTAAATCACATATTACTTACTACTATCCATTCTGTGGGGGATGTGATAATGCCCCTCCTGTATACTATGATCTACAGCCTCAAAAACCAATGTGATTAATTTTCACATACTAGTAACATGGATTTAATATTGGATGATGTTAATTAATATATGTCATATATAGGGAAAAATAATTTTATTTGTGAAATATTTATCATTCTAATAATATATAATTTTCTTTCCTACCTTGAAAAATGATATCAACATTCCTATGTATGTATGGGCTACCTACTCTATGATGAAAAGTGATTCCTTCTTCATCTCTACATCAGATGAATGATATGTATAAAAAATAATATTTAAATTAATAATATTTAATTCTTCTTATTACCATAATTATTTAAAGATAAAATAACACATACCTTTAGTACTATATGATCATTCAAAAATGGAAACTATACGCATGCTAATGTATGACCTACCATCTATATGATTATAACATAGTCCATTTTTATAAGCATAATTATTCATTTTTTAATAATTACAAATGATATATAGTAATTAAAATTTTCCAAAATCAACATAGGAAAGCTATTTTCAAACAATGAACCACGCATCATGAAAACACATGATGTAGACATAACTCATACGTGATAAAAAAATTCAATGAAATAAACCAAATTTGATTTTTATTTGGTTCGTTATTAATATATAAGGTTATTAAGAAATAAAATAATTGATATATTTTTATTAAATATGAGTTAAAGGACATATGTGGGAATTGCTTTTTCGAGCTAAGGTTCTTCATAATAATTTTTCATCATTGAAAAATACTTTAACTGTATGAACATAAATCAATTAAATGATGAAATTGCGTCTCCTTTTAAAAGTTATATAATTAATCATTCATAATTCATAGTATTTTATGTCAGAATTTTTTATTTCATCCAAGTCTATTTGATATGAATTTTACCATGTCGTAAAAGGTTTTGTACCTGAATTTTCATTCATTGGGTTTTAACTATTTTTCATTAACATTTATACGACATGATTATGTCTGAATTTTAATCTAAATTTTCTAATTTATTGTTTAATATTTTTTGTGTTTTAAATTCATTAAAATTATTTCACCATTGATTAAATCTTAATATAATGATGTATTATTTTCAAGGGTTATTTTTCCTAAATTAAATTTTCTTTCAGACATATTAAAATGATATCGACTTATATTATATTATGAGGGTTGAATACTTCCCCCATTGACATATATATCATGATTATACTTATATTAAATATATTTAATGTTCATTTTTTTTTCTTTGATGTGTCCAATTATTAAAAATTTACAATGCATTTCAAGGATTAATGTTATGACCTCATTTATTTTTTGTATTTTTAAAAACAAGGGTTCTATTGTGGGAAATCAAATGACCATATTTTCTTGAACCCAATATTTTGAAGTATAATATATTTATGAAATTTCCTTATATGTTTCATTTCTATTTATTCACTTATTTATTTAATAATTGCCCAAAATTTTGTTTTTAAGTGATATTGACATTGTATGTTCTTTTAGACAGTGAATATTTTTCATTGATATAACTATTTTTTTAACATGTTTTAAAAAAATTTCCTTTTATAAAATATAAGGGTATCATGGATCTATTTTAAGGTACTTTAACCTTCTTTAAAAAGTGTTTGAAAAATGGATCTTCATAATATTTTTCAAATTGGTCACTTTTAACACCCACATAAAAAATTGAAAATATTTTTTTTCCATTTACAATAAGGACTGATATTCCCCCAACATATACATTTTTTCCCTTGAATATTATATTTTATAATTCAAATAATTTTTTAAAAAATTATTCAAACCTTATTTTATGGATTTTAAATTTTTATAATTGAATTTCAATTTCAAAAGATTAATTTCCACATGAATGGATTTAATGATATTTTAATCTTACTTATATTCATCCATGAAGACAAAAAATTATGACACCAACAAAAAACTAGGAATATTTGATATTGATATCATACATTTAATCCCTTTAATAGATGTTTGTATTTTCATGGAACTTTTTTCTTTTTAATGGTTTTTTCATGAATTAATGAGAATATCAAGGATCCAATTTCATTTACTTGGGTTAATAATGTAATTAAAGGATTATTAGATGATTTTATGAGTTTCATAGTTATATTTAATTTATATATAATATAATCATGTTATGGTTCATGGATATTTTTTATGGATATTTAACCCCATTATAGCTGAAGAGTGGGCTAGGTGTAGCATATATGGTTTTTGTTCTGAGATAGAACCCCAATGAATATGATATCGAAATAAACCATATGGTTATTGAATTTTTAATGGTTTATAAAATGCCTCATGAGGATTATGTTCCAAGAAAACAATGCGGATTCATTAGGTTTTTGATTTTTTTATGTGATTCATTTGATGGAGATTGATATCACATGGATCATGATGATTTATTATCAGGTTTGTTTCTTTTTTTAACGTATTAGAAAACTCCACGGGATTAATTATCCAGGTTTTATGGGTAAAAGTACATTTATGAAATTATAAAGCATAAAAATTATAGTATTATTCCAAAATTTAATATTATTATCACTGATAATTTTGTAATGTTTATGTTTACCCTTACTGGGATTTTGACCTCAAACTTCATGGGATTATTTTTACCAAGATTATCTAGAGTCGTGTTTAAGGAATTATTTCTAGAAGGTTTTGTAATTGATGTTGATGATGACATAATATGAAATAATAAAACCTGAATTTTCGGGAAGTAACACTCACATGAAGACATTTGTGTTTATATGTAAGTGTTTTGCAGCATATCCTACAGTGTGGGTGTAGATCATATATATTTTTTATCATAGAAGTTTTAAGATATGAAATGAGATTATGATGATTTCATGTAAATATATCTTAATATATATATATATATACCAACATTTTATTATGAGTTTATGGTTCATCATAAGAATAAAAGTATTAAAAACATTCATCATTTATATGATCAATTATTGTTGTTGTTATTTTAAATGATTTTCATCATTTTATTTGGAATGATATAATGTAATAATTTTGCAGAAAAGGAAAACATGAATGGTGGGGGAAAACCCATTACATTTGTAAGGCCATACATATAGAACACCCAACTAAAGGGATATAATGATTCATTGAATATAATTGGAATATGTGAAGTCCTAATTAGTGTTTAATCATTTTTCCTTACATAAATGATTGTTATTTAGTGATTAATTTTATATTTAGAAATTTTTTTTAACTTATAGAGAGAAATGGGATTTAAAATTTATTTTATTATTAGGTGACTAATGATTTTAAGAGAGATGATCACTATTTTTTTGGGATTGTAAGATGAAATTTATGAGATAAACATTGATGTTAAGAGACATTTTATTGTTCAGTTTGTTAGGGATATAATTTGTGTATTTTTGTAATGCATTATATTCAACATTGGGAATTACTATTTAATTTCGGAGATTAATTTATTATTTAATTATATAAAGTTTCTTTTTTTGGGATTTTATGACCTTTTAATAACCATTTGGGTCTGACTAATTTCTAAATATTGTAAGAATATATAGTCATACATTCATGTATATGTTCTGTTAGACATTGATTTTAGTGATTCAGAAATTAAATAAATTGTTATTTATTAATGATAATTTGATGGGAAATATGAAAAAAATTAAAATTGATTATAAGATGAAAGTGTACATGAAATGTATGCTTATTTACTTTTATTCTTTTTAATATTGTAACAGAATTCCTCAACTATAGTAAAATGATCTTGAATTAAATATGTAATTCATTAAATCAGTGGCCTTTCCTCCCTTCAAAAAAATAACATTACATCATAAATGGATCTCTATTAAAAATAAATATTTCTGATACTCACCAATTTTATTTTTATTTGGAGTCCTTGTTTATTGTTATTATTGATAAACATCATTTTTTTGTTTCATTTTTTTGAAGAGAAAGCTATATTGAACTTTTTATATTCTAGGAATTTACGAAAAGTATCAAAAAATGTAAATACGTTGATCATTGAGATAATGTTGAAATAGTGAGGTGAACATTATTATTGGTGGTAGCCTATAACACCTTATGATTTTGAATGAAGACCATTACGCTTGATATCTTATTCAATAAGAAACACTAATCTTAAATGTCCCATGATATATATTATCCTTATAACCTCATAGTAAAATTGAAGTGTATTGATATTATTAAATATTTTATGATATATATATATATATATATATTAACAAGTCATTGTTATTTTGTTGATAAATTCTCTATAATTAATAAAATATTATTTTTCTAAATTAATTATATTCATAGAAAATATATTTTTGTAAAAAATATTTATTTACATTTATGAGAATGTATTATAAATAACATATATAGATTTTAATATCCTTACTAAAACATATTAATTTTCTTAATTCATTATATCATTAATAAATTATGGATATATTTTTGGAGTTTTTTAGAAAATGTAACTTTTTTTATGAAAAGTGAAAATTACTCATTTTTGTAAAACTATAATTTTTTCTCAAAAAATAAATAAAATAAAAATACCAATATGATTTAATAATTTTATAATTTAACATATATATTATTTATTTATATTTTATCTATGAATTTTCATTTACTTATTCTTTATTTGTTATTTATTTTAAATAGGTTTTTTGTTTTTAAAAAAAGTTCTGAAAACTATTTTGAAATGATTGTTGTTTCTCCATTTTACTTAATTAGAAAAGAATAATGTGTAATTCTTCAAATAAATTATATATATATATATATATATTAATTTATTTTAGGTGAATTATTGTTACAATTGTTAATGTCTACAATTTTCTTATGCTAAATGACAAGTTTATTAAAATATATGAACGAACACTTATTTGAATAGAATAATAAGTAATGAATTTAATATTTAGAATATTATTAATTAACACAATGTATTATTGTAGACATAATTCTTTGTGAATCTAAATAGTGAATGAGGTAAAAATTAATTTCTAAGATTAGGCTTAAAACTGGTTTATTAGGGTTAAATGAATAATATTAGTGTTAAATTTACCAAATAACTTTTAAAATTAGATATTTTTCAGAAATAAATCTACCATAATTTCCTGATAATAGTTTTTTTGGGACACCTTTCCCTGACATTGACCAATTTAACAATTTAATTAAAGAAAAAATCCCAATGTCATCATCACTCATTAAAATTTAAATCATATGATCACGAAAGAAAAATAATATGATCTTAGAGAATATATATTTTAGTTTTTTTCATAATTAAAATCATTTAAAAATATTAATATATATTTAATTTTATTAATACATATTTACTTTAAATTATTAAGTAATTCCAACTATATAATTATTTAATAAATAGAAAAATAAAACTTTTTACACAAAAAACATTAAAAGTATGGTAGATATAGTAACATATTTAATTTAAAATATTATATATATATATTGTTGTGAAAATAGTATAATCGAATTCCAACATTTTATTAATGTTTATTAGATTCAAATTAATTAAATAGTGCCAAAGTTGACATATATGTTATTTTATTATGAATAATATTTTATTAAATGATTTAAAATATAAAAAATTCATATCATTTTCCAATTTATTCATATAAGATTAATAATGAAAAAAATTTCCATTAATGGGCCACTGACCTTTCTATAATATTTATACTGACATGTAAATTGCAAAACAAACATTCTTACTAGGGCGAGGGGCAAAATGGTCACTTTCAAGTTTCACAATTGTTTGTTAAAATTTATTTTCCACACATAATGTAATTGTATTTTCTATATTTTATAAAATAATTATAATTACTTCAGACAAATTATATAATAATGCTTATGTTATTTCAATCCATATATTATAACTTTCCTAGAAAAAGGCGACATACTGTATTGGGGAATAAAAGGTTAAAAGGTTGTACATAATGAAGCTACGGATAAAAGGATGAAATTGAGAGTTTTTTTTATGTTTTTATATACTATATTATTCTTAATATTATTTAATTATCACTTTCTGTGGAAATTATGTTCAGAGTGAACTTATATTATTGAATTGTTTTTAATATTTAAAATAATTTAGTCCTACTCTATTATAAAAGGTGACCACCTCCCCTAAATTATTTACACACCATAATCAATTTTTTATTGAAAAAAACTCCCACAAAACCTCCCCAAACTCTTATGCACTTTATAAACCTTTGGTATGTCCCAAATGACTATACTATGGGGTCTTTAATGAGGTAACCATTTGAGAATTATTTTTGAAAATGTAATTTCCATCGATAAAATCTTTTTTCACAATATCATACCTACTCCATTCATGTATTAACAAATAAATAAAAAAATAATAATTATATATCATATATTGATATATATTTATTCTAATTTAATAACCTGTATCTAGAACATTTAATGGGATGTAGTTGGGGTTTGGCTTAGTGGTAAGCACCCATTAATTCTACATGAAAAATGGGGGTTCAAAACGCATTGGGTGCAGGTACTGTAGCAGTACTGGAGCGTACTGTAGCAGCATCGGCACTATAGTAGTGGCGGTAGGTCACTGTAGCAGTAGCGAAGTACTAGAGTAGTGGCAAGTACTGTGCAGTACTGTAGCAGTGCAGGTTACTGTAGCAGTACTATTCACATAATGGGATTTGGGCCAATAAAATGGGCCTACATGCCATGTAATGGGATAAATGCCCACTGGGTCTTGGGGCTATGTAATGGGTCTCCCTTTATACAGTTAATGTGATATTTTCATTACTTTAATAATAAATGAGGCTTCGAACCCAACCATTTAAAAAAATTAATGGGAAATGAAAATATCAGTCATGTGATTTGTGGACTGCTACCTCCCAGAATGATGTCATTCATTTTCAATAATCCCCTATCATGAATATTTTTAATAATGGATTTAAATTATTTATATGATATTTTAAAGATATTTATTTTTATTGAATTATTATATCACATATACCTTCTTTCATTCATTTCTATGGGGTATATGATAACATTGTTCCTATGTATGGAGGATTACTGCCTCCCAAATCGTTGTGGTTCTTTTTCTATAAACACCTTACATTTATGGTAATAATTTAAAATTTAATGAGTGTATTCCACGACCTCCTCCCCACAAAGTGTACCCCTCCTGGGTCGCCAATGTGAGAAGGAAGATAATGAACCACACGTCCGGCCTCCAGTAGGCCCTGGGCTGGCGACTAGCACAGAGGGTATAGTAAGCACACAAATTGGAGGCATTACCCTCTAAGGGAACACATGCAGAAGATAGAGATAAGATAGATACCAACCAAATCCAACTGAGAACTGAAATATAAAATTAAATCCAAAGTACCCATATGTAATGTCCTGCAAACTAAAATAATTGGATGGGGAAAAATAATAACTACCCAAAACAATGTTAAATAGCAGCAACCACAAGCCCGAACAGCTCTCACAACAACAAGCTAGTAGTAACCAGCCTAATACCCAAACTCCTCTAAGTGATCAAGAAAATAGTTCATATATACATAGGGTGAGTATAACAATATACTCAGTATGATCCTTCCTGAAGCCTCTCGTGAAAAAGTAAAAAATCCTGCTAAAGCACAGTGAACAACAAGTGAAACTAACGCGTCATCTAAACAGGTCCAATATGTTCCCCACATCACCATGGTCACTCTTACCAAGTAACACATACAAGAATATATCATATAATAGAGAATACCAAGGGTACCCCGCTACTACTTCCCCGCTGGTTTGCCGCTTTTCCCCAACATTGCACGTCCTGAGCATCTCTCTCAAGAAAGACTTACCCACAGACACCTCGACAAAGCACGAAAACATGCACCTCATGCAACAAAACCACCACGTCAATATAAGAAAATAAAACAGGTAGTTTCTAGGAGCCACCACAGCTTGCATAGCATGTATCAAACATCTGGTATTATACCTCAATCCATTACAACCCATACATAGAGAAAGGATCCTGAAACCGTCACAGCCTATACATGTTACACCTATAGTAGTCCATGGGATACTATATCCAGAATATATGTGTATGCTAACAATGAGAAATTACATCCCTCTAAAAACATATATAAGAAAAACTAACCACTGTTCCTACCAGCACAAGTACCTACCAATAGAAGAGAGCAGGGCCAAAGGGGGTAGTCAGCCATTCATCCTCCCACCAGAATGTTGGGGAAAACACCCCCTAGGGATCAGAATACCTGGGGTGTCAGTTTCCCTTACTAATAGGGTGGAGTATCTTATAGAAACACAAAAAGTACAGAATATACAATATCTCACAACCACACTATGGGGATAATCTAGTCCTAGACTAAATTGTAGCTAACGTATATCAGACTCTGACCAGCCACTTCTAAGACAAGCTATCCTATAATCACACAACATTTTAAAGTGATTTAATTCATTATTTCATTCCCTTTTTAGAAGTTTCACTTTATGTTAATTAATTCTTTAAACATTAATTAACTATGAACAATTCCACATTAAATTTCATTAGCATAACACCCAAAGTCCATTGTCCTTTAAAAATTACAACCTCATCATTATGTTCCATAAAAATACAACCCCATGTGTTAACACCATTTATTCAATTATTCCTTATAGAATTACTTTCCCACATTTCCAGGAATTATATAAAAACAATCTATGCTACTGAACACATGGGGCTCAACACAGTGAGAAGTTGTACTACCCGTCGAGTCTTTTCCGCCAATAGAAAGAGCGTAGACCCATTATCCTTTGCGAGGATAAACATAGAAAGCATGTGGCATACCTCGTACATCTATGTCTCTTTTAGAAGAAGGGTAAGCAAGACCAGCTGCCTAGGAAATGGGGAAAAGTAAAACAGGTGATCATCCAAAAAGAAACAGCAAGAATCCAACAAACACATCCATACCATTCCATCATCACTGGTGTCCTCCCTAACACCCACATGCATAAACTGATGCATCTCGCCACTCTAGCAGTCTACTACTACCACAACAAAAAGTCTTAATGCCCCGACATATCACAACATCCATCCAGGCTCACATCACATCACATGCAGTAGGAAAAAAACATCACATAAATTGGAGTCTTTGCCATTTAAAAATCAAGAGGGTAACTCTGAACCCTTAAAAGAATTATAAAACAATCATTTCTTCAATCAATTTTGAATTAAGAGATTTATTATTCATAGGTTCCAAAATTCGGGGAAACTAATTAGTACGCTATCAAAAATAATTAAACATGCTTACTAGACCAATTTGATTAACATTAAATTAAAAAAAGAAGATCCGAATTCATTTAAATGCCACTTTATCCATATCCAACAGTTATCAATTAAATCTAGTTTATGTTCTTTACCAATTTTCATCAAGAATTATCAACTAAACAATGAAATCATGGATATCTAACTATCTAAGAAAACAAGGGGAAATAACATACGACTAATATAAAATTAATTTTCCAGTTCAATTATTTATTATGTCAAATCCATTGTGGTCTAGTGGGATAAAACATGTTATCAACATAGTTTCACATAAAATAAAAGAGAAGCAATGAATCCCCTGCCTCAAACAGTTCTTGATGTTCTTTATCCACCAAATGTGTCACGATTCCCCTCTCGCGTCAACTACATCCAGCCGAGGATGCCATGGTACTACCTCACCAACTGAAACCCTTAAAAACCCCATTAGAAGCATGGATATTACATGCAATAATGTGGAATGTAGAAATAGAAGATGATGGACCCCAATAGAACGACGATAAAACATATATTATATCGAAGATTGACCGAAACAACTCGGTTGCATAAAAACATAGCATAAAAAATCCTAGGAGGGAAGTTTGATTATGAATCACCTATGGAATAAAATTAATGGCTTTAGAATATAATAAAAAAGAAGAAAGAGGAAGAATTTGGGAGGAATATATCCATTCCCTTTAGAAGATTTAATAGATCGATGGTTTAAGATAAGCTCAATTTCCCATTAAAAGTCGACTGCATTAAACCACGCAGTTTGACCAAGTAAAAACATCCTGGGCCTTAGAAATAATTAATATAGGAGTTATGGCCTTTGAATCGGCCTTAGACTCTTTAAAACAACACCTTAAATTCATTTTACGTAAAAGAAAAACACTAAAGGGGAAAAACTATAGGTAGCTGGAAACACAGTTCACAACTAAAAATTTGGCAAAAGAAAAACATTGTTCATGAACCTCACCATTATACATTGTTCAGGAACATCACCGTTAGACACTTTTAATGAACCTCACAATTATACACTGTTCATGAACCTCACCGATAAACACTGTTCATGAACCTCACCGTTAGACACTGTTCATGAACCTCACTGTTAGACACTGTTCATGAACCGCATCGTTAAACATTGTTCATGAACCTCGCCATTAAACACTGTTCATGAACCTCACTGTTAGAAGGTCACCATTGTAGAAAGACTGTTCATGATCTCAAAATTTGGAAAAGGATAGAAAGGATACCATTAGAGTATAACGATAGAACTGTTCACTGATGGAACTGTTCATAGAATTGGAAATTTGGAAATGGAACGAGAGGTTACTGATAGAACTATTCACTAATGGAACTGTTCAATGAAGTTGAAATTTGGCGAAGGAAATGGTGGTTACAGTTAGAGGATACCGATAGAGGTGACCATTGAACTGTTTATAACTGTCTACCATTGGAACTGTTCACCAAACTGAAAAATTGGAAAAGTGTTGTGGATAAGTCACCTTGACCTCCCGAAACACCTCAAACACCATATTTTAAAAAAAAAATTGACCAGAGTGGTTCGGGCCATTACATCAGATACCTCTCAAAACATTCTCATCCCTAAGAATTCAAAACCCACCTGAAGTAAAAACGAAACGGGATCTGAACAACCACCCATCGAGATACCTCTCAAAAGAGAGTAAGCCATAAATGAAACAAAGGGATCCATCTCACAAACATGAAAGGTTCATAACCACATAAGCTACATCGGTACATGAAAAGATATAAACATCAAACAACTTTGGGTACTGAGCCTGTATCTATGAATCAAATTCCGAGGTACTCTATTTCTTGCAATCGTGTCGCCACAAGACACGAACAACGGGGATAAAATACCTGCAAAACACCTTCTCCTGGAAGTCTTAGATCTCCACAGGTCACTCCTCAAAGGCCAAACCACCATCAACATCGATCTCTCCAAAATTGATGATGTGAGAGTCATCATGAAGATAACGATGAAGCTGTGATGCATGGAAAACATCATGTATCTGAGTCATCTATTGGGGAAGTGCTACTATTTACGCCACAACTCCAACATGAGCTAACAACTCGAAAGGCCCAACAAAAAGGGGAGAAATCATACTCCCACGACCAACCCTTCACCACCCACGATTGGGAGTCACCTACATTAACACATGACCCCCAACATTGAACTCTAAGGGTATCCTCCTTTGAACAAAAAATGATTTTTGATGATCTTACACAATCTTCATCCTATCATGAATCACTTGAACCATCTGTGTTGTATTCTGCATTATTTCCAGTATGAGAACTGCTGACTCTCTGACCCCAGTCCAGAACAACAAATAATAGAATGGTCGGCCAAACAAGGCTTCAAACGGGGTCATACCAATGGTGGAGTGAAAACTATCATTGTAAGCGAACTCCACCAAGGGTAAGTGCTTCATCCACAAACCTCTAAAATCAAGAACACAAGAGTGTTACATGTGTTCTTGAGTCTCTATGGTTTTCTCTCCATGACCGTTTGTTTGAGGATGAAAATCAGTGCTAATGCATAGTTGAGAACCGAAAGCATATTGGAGACCTCTCCACAAACTGGAGGTAAAACAAGGATCTCGATCAGAAATTATCATCCATGAAACTCCATGAAGTCTCACCACCTCCTCTAGATACTGCCTCGACGAAACATCCACTAAGCTTGACTCCTTGATCACTATGAAGTAGGCTGAGTTTTTTTAAAGGATCCACTACCACCCAAATAGCCTCATGTCCACCCGTAGCTCGAGGTAAACTAGTAAAAAAGCCCATTGATATGTCATCCCACTTCTATTGAGGAATATCTAATGGCTATAAAAGAACACCAGGATCACGGGATTCGGCCTTCACCTTCTAGCAGACCAAACATCGAGACACAAACTCCACAACTGCACGCTTCAGCCCCGACCACCAAAAATGGATCTTTAAGGCTCGATACATTTTAGTCACGCTAGGATACATCACAAAAGAAGAAATATGGAACTCTCTGAGAATTGTTTTGTGCATCATCAAAGGAACAAAAAGCCTTCCATGATACAACACTCTCTGTTTTTCATCCTCAGTCCAACCAGCAGGGGCTTCGCCACAAACAACTCAATCTCTCGAGACCTCCACCTCAAGATCCCATAACTAGGAATGTTCCACCTTCTGCATCCGGGATGATTGTACCATCATCAGAAAAAGTCAACCTCTACCTCCAAATTCTCCCATATCATGATTTAATGCTGAAATCTCTTCCATTAATCTCCAAGAATAACCAGATTCACCCACAGCATCACTACGTGACTTTATACTCAGCGCATCAGCTACAACATTCCCCTTTACATGTGTATATGATATTTTGAAGTCCTATTCATGTAATAACTCCAACCACTGATGTTGTCGTAAGTTCCAGTCATGCTGGGAGAGAACATTCCTCAAAATCTTATGATTGGTGAAAACCACAAAGCACTCACCAATGAGGTAATGTCTTCACAACAACAGAGAAAACACAACATATTCCAACTCAAGATTTTGAGTGGCATAGTTGTTTTCATGGGGACATTACTGCCGAGACCCATAAGAAACAACTAATCATTTTTTCATCAGAACACAGACCAACCCCAGATGTGAAGCATCGTAGAAAACATCAAACTGAACTCCCTCAGCTTGATGAAAAAGAAATGGAGCACTTACTATCATCTCCATTAGATACTCAAAAGCTTCCTGACACTGATCAGTCCATAAGAATGCCTAATCTCTCCATGTCAAAGCTTTCATAGGAGTCACAAATCTTGAGAAATTGGATACGAACCTCGTGTAGTAGCCTGCGAGACCAAGGAATCTTCTCCCCTCTAGCACTACCTTGGGGGATACCCAAGACACAACCGCTTCTATCTTCGATGGATCCACAGATACTCCCTGTTGGAGCACAACATGACCCAAGAAACAAACTTCACAATCCCAAAACTCAAAATTAGACAACATCAAAAACACCTAATGTTGACGAAGAACTCACAAAATGGCTTGTAGATGCTCTGCATGATCCTCCTTAGATGTGGAGTACACAAGGATGTCGTCGATGAAAACTACCACAAACTTCTCCAGGAACTCATGGAACACATAATTCATCAGTCCCATGAATACAGATGAAGCATTCATCAAACCAAACAGCATTACAACGAACTCATAATGCCTAAGACGTCAACAGAAAGCAGTCTTCGGGATTTCCTCATCATTCACATGCATCAGATGATATCTTGACCGCAAGTCGATCTTTAAAAACCAACTTGAACACTTCAGTTAATCGAATAAATCATCAATTCGCGGAAAAGGATAGTGATTCTTTATTGTCACTTTGTTTAAGCGATGATAATCGACACACAACTGCAAACTGCCGTTAGCCTTCTTCACGAACTAAACTAGTGCACCCCACGGTGACACACATGGCCGAGCAAAACTGTACTATAGTAGACCCTCAAGATGTATATGTATCTCACATAACTCAGAAGGGGCCATACTATATGGAGACATAGAGATATGAGATTCTCCTAGTTTTAGCTCAATCCCAACTTGATCTCTCATTTTGGGGGTAATGCTACAACCTCTTCTGGAAAGACATCAGGGTACTCTTCTACAACCATAGGAAATGCCACTTTCTAAACCTCTGAAGAACTCAATATCATCTCAGCAATCATGGATGATATATATGGAACACGGCTATAACCCATACAAGGATCTCACACACCAAAAACACCACTATCTCTCCAACCACACCAATGAAAATGACCTTCTTCATGATGCAATCTACAATAGCCTGCACCAAATACAACCAATCCATGCATAGGATGAAATGATATGGTTTTATTCATTAAAGTAGGAGATCTCCCCAATAGCGGTGTTTCCCCAACGCTAGCTCAAGTTATCTACATACTTCAAACAAGATAACTCAACCTCCAACTGGTGTAATCTATACCAAGGGCATGAAATACTCTCTACCTCAAGTCCCAATGCATGGAAAAGGGTAGGTGATATGAAAGAGTGTGTCACACCAGAATCAATCAAGGAATACACCAAGTTCAAAAACATTCAAAGGGTACCTCGAACGACATCTGGCTCCCCTGGCGCTAGAAACACTAGAGCATAATGCTGACCACAACATACTCCACAACCTCTCTAACTCTGATGATAACCACCACCACGGTCGTTATCTACTCTCTGAGAATGGCGAGTGTCATGCGGTTGTCCGCTGCCTACCCCGTCTACCCTCTGCTGATCTAAAGTTGGTGAAAGCTACTGCTGCTGCCTCAACTTGAACTGGCTCAATGGATGAACCAGGATCATTGCACCTTGAGCATGATGACCACTCTGAAAGGTTGGGCACTGCCGCTGCTGATGATGATGAGCACCATAAGACAAAAAGTCACCTGATCTCTTGGCATATAACTGAGAGTTGCTTCCTCTGGAGAAACGAGATTTGAAGGACTAGGACCAACCCCCGGCTGATCGGAAACTCTTCTTCCTTGAAAATTGGGAACCCCAGAACAGAGCTCTGATTTTTGAGGAATCATGATGATTCCCTTATCATAGTGATATGGTCCTGGAAAAAGTCATATCGAAATCCTCTACCCTCTCCATCACCTCAAGATATATTTTCCGCATAAATGGGGTGACATAGCACTGGATCTCTAGATGAAAAGACTCCTCGAAATGCCTCGCGCTAGCCTCCTCATCTGGGAAAAGGTCTGAAGAATATCGTAAAAGGTTCTTGAAAAAAATTACAAACTCTCGAACACTGGAGCTCCCCTATCGAAGGGTAATATGTTCCTGGAAAATGGATTCCATTTCAGTTGAATAATGAAACTCAACTATAAACTTGACTCGGAACTCCTCCCATGAGATCGCTGACTCCTCATGATCCCCAAGGAAAAAGAATCACAATTTCCTCGCTGCTCCACGTAGCATCATCACAACCAGGGGCACCTAGTTCTCCTTCCAAGCATGGACTGAATTGAATCTTATATCGACCTCCTCTAACTAATCTTCCATGACTGAATCTGAAATGAAGCCCTCATATTTCTGTAGACTCTGGTGCTGAAACTCTTGGGGTGTCTTCCTTGAAGTGTCGTCGTCATCACGCTCTACCATATGGCGATCTGCTGGAACAACCTACTAAACATTTTTTGTGAAAACCTGATGAGGATGTTGACTTAGAGCCACACCTATGAAATAACAATCCATTAGAGCTCCTAAACCTAGAATATGGAAGACTCAACATTAATTAATGAATAGTTTTCTTTTATTCATTTTAGGTTATCCTATCCCAATGTCTACCCATTTAATCATAAGTACAAAGAATAATTATGCATGATCCTTTCCAAGGTCTCTACTCAACAATTAATATCACCTTGTTTAGTATCCATTGTAAACATAAAGGTCCCTACATCAGATCATTGGGGGCACTAAAAACATATGTCTTAGCTGGTCTTTAGTGTTTACCTCACATGAAAAAAATGAATGAAACAGTTTCCCTACCATCCCATGAAACCTCACCTGTGGCTCACTCCAACCTCTATCCTATCCCTTAACTAGACCTTTGATACCACTCTTTCACGACACACTCCTCACAATGTGTACCCCTCCTGGGCTGGAAATGTGAGAAGGAATATAATGACCACCGATTCCCACCTCTAGTAGGCCACAGGAAGGATACTAGCACTGAGGGTATAATAAACACACTAATGGCATGAATTTACCTCTAAAAGAAGACATGTGAAAGAGAGAGATAAGATAGACACTAACCAACTACAACTGAGAACTGAAATATAAAATGAAATCCAATGTACCCATATGTAATGTCATGAAAACTACTACAACTGAAAGGGGAAAAACAATAAGTACACAAAAGAAAGTAAAACAGCAGTAACCTCATTCCCGAACAGCTGCCACAGCCACAAGATATTAGTAACCATCCCGAACTCCAAACTACTCCAAGTGATCTGAAAACAGTTTATATATACACAGGTTGAGTATAACAATATACTCTGTAGGATCTACCCCGAAGCCTCTTGTGAAAATGTAAAGAAAGCATGCTAAAGCACAGTGAACAACAAGTGAAACTAACTCATCATCTAAACAGGTCTACTACGTTCCCAACCTCACCATGGTAACTCTCTCCAAGTAACTCATAAAATAATATATCATATAATAGAGAATATCAAGGGTACCCCACTACTAATTCCCCAATGGTTTGCTGCTTTTCCCCAACATCTCACGTCCTCAGTATCTCTTTCCAAAAAGGCTTTCCCGAAGACACCTGGGCAATGAACCACAACATGAACCTCATGCAACAAAACCACCACGTCCATATAAAAAATGTAACCAGGTAGTTTCAATGAGCGACAACATCCTGCATAACATGTATCATACATCAGATATTATATCTCAAGCCATTACAACCCATACACCGAGTAAGGATCCTCAAGCCATCATAACCTATAAACATTACTCCTATAGTAGTCTATAGGATACAATATCTCAAATATCTGTGTATGAATAACCACAAGCCATTGCAGCACTATACACACATATTTGGGAAAAACTAACCCTTGTGCCTACCAATACAAGTACCTACCAAGAGAAGAGAGAAGGGCTAAATGGGGTACTCATCAATTCATCCTCCCACTGGAATGTTGGGGAAACCCCCACCCCCCCAGGGCTGAGAATCCCCGGGGTGTCAGTTTCCCTTAATGACATGGTGGAGTAGCATATATAAACACAAAAAGTATAGAATATACTATATCTCACAACCACACTATGGGCATAACCCAGTCTTAGACTCAACTGCAGCTAACATCTCTCGGACTCTGGGCTTCCACTTATATGACTAGGTATACTATATGCACAAAACCATTTAACGATCTCTAATAAATTATTTCATTCCGTTTTTACCAGTTTCACTTTACATTAATAAATTCTTTAATCATTAATTAACAATGAACAATTCCACATTAAATTTACTTAGCATCACACCAAATGTCCATTGTCCTGTTGTAATTACAAACTCATCATTATGTTCCCGCAAACTCCAACCCCATGGTTTAACACCATTTATTCAATTATTCCTTATAGAATTACTTTCCCACTTTTCCAGAAATTCTAGAAAAAAATTCTATGCTACTAAACACAGGGGGTTCAACACGATGAGTAGTTGTACTACCTGTCTAGTCTTTGTCATTTATTGTAAGAGCGTAGACCCATTCTCCCTTGAGAGGCGAAATATGGAAAGAATGTGGCATACCCCATGTGTCTATGCCTCTTTCAGATGAAGGGTATGCAAGACCAGCTGCCTAGGAAGTGGGGGAAAGTACAACAGGTAATCAACCAAATAGAAACAAAAAGCATTCAACAAACAAATCCATCCCATTCCATTATCCCGGGTGTCCTCCCTAACACCCCAATGCATAAACTGATGTGTCTCTCCACTCTAGGCATCAAATACATCTACAACAAAATGTCTCCATGCCCCTACATATCGCAATGGAAATCTAGGATCACATCACAACACAAGCACCTGAAAAACAAACATTACATCAATTGGAGTCTTGGCCCTTTAACAATCAAGAAGGTATCTCAGAACTCTTCAAGGAATTATCAAACTATCGGTTCTTTAATCCATATTGAATTAGAAGATTTATTATTCATGGGTTCCAAAATTCAGGAAACCTAATTAGTAAGCTAACAAAAATAATAAAACATGATTACTGCACCAATATGATTAACATCATATTATAAGAAGAAGAAACAAATTTATTTACACACCTCTTTATCCATAGCCAACAGTTATCAATTAATTCCGGTTTTCATTCTATACCAATTTTTATCAAGAATGAAAAACTAAACGTAGTAAGCATGGATATCACACTATCTAGAAAACAAGGGGAAATAACAGACGACCGCTATAAATTTATTTTTCCAGTTCAAATAAGTATTATTTAAATTCTATTGTGGTAAAGTGGGATAAAACATGCTAACAATACAGTTTCACGTAAAATAAAATAGAAGCAACAAATCCCCTACCTCAAGTAGTTCTGGAAGTTCTTTATCCACTAAATGGGTCACGATTCTCCTCTCACGTCAACTTCATCGAACCGAGGATTCCATGGTACGAACGCACCAACAGAAACCCAATAAATCCCCATTAGAAGCTTGGAGATTACATGCTATAATAGGGAAATGAGAAACAGGAGAGGATGAACCCCAAAAGAACGAAGATAAAACATACCTTATATTGATGATTGACAGATATAGCTCAGTTGCTTCAAAATAGAGCGGAACCAATCCTAGGAAGAATTTTTTATTATGATACTATGATGGAATAGAATGAATGGTTTTAGCCTCTTATAGATGAGAAGAAATAGGATGAATTAGGGAGGAAGATATCCCGTCCCTTTAGTGGATTTAATGGAGCGACAGTTTAAGATAAGTTTGTTTCTTGATTAAAACTGAATCCCATTAAACCACACATTTCGACCTAGTAATAACATCCCAAGACTGAAGACTAATTAATATAGGAGTTATGGCCTTTGAATCAGTATTATAGTTTTTAAAACGAGGCCTTAAATGCATTTTATGTCAAAGGAAAATGCTAAAGGGGTGAAACTGTAGGAAGCTAGAAACACTGTTCAGGAGCTCAAAATTTGGCAAAGTAAAAACACTGTTCAAGAACATCACTGTTAGAAAATTTTCATGAACCTCACTATTAGACACTATTCATGACCCTCGCCATTAGACATTGTTCATAAACATCGCTGACAGGCACTGTTCATGAACCTCACTGTTAGACACTGTTTATGAACCTCACCATTAGACACTGCTGAAGAACCTCACCGTTGGACACTGTTCATGAACCTCACCTTTAGACATTGTTCCTGAACCTCACCATTAGACACTTTTCACGAACCTCGCCATTAGAAGGTCACCATTCTAGAAACACTATTCAGGATATCAAAATTTGGCAACGGAAAGAAAGGTTACCATTAGAGGTTACCGATAGAACTGTTCACCGATGGAACTGTTCACAGAATTGGAAATTTGGAAAAGGAAAGAAAGGTTATAGTTAGTGGTTACCGATAGAACTGTTCACCGATGGAACTGTTCAAAAAAATGGAAATTTGGAAAAGGCAAAGAGGTTACCATTAGAGGTTACTGATTGAGGTTACCGTTGCACTGTTCACAATTGTCTACCATTGGAACTGTTCACCGAACTTGAAAATTGGAATATTTTTGGGGATAAGTCACCTTGACCTCTCGGAACACATCAAACACCATATTTTCACAAAGTAATGGACCGGAGTGGTACGTGCCATTATAGTGGATGTGTTATAAATTAAATAATAATAATAGTAGTGATATATTTATAATTTAAATATGATAACAGATCATTTTTTATACGTAAATATTATAATGTTATATGTTTGTGTGGACTACCTACTCAAAAAATGAAGAGAATGAATTTTCATCCCCACATCACATAGATGATATATATGTATGTATATATGTGTATATATATTAAATAAAATAATATGGTATTTTTTATAATATTAAAATTTTATGATGATAAAATAATACCTACTTTATTTCCATACTTGTCGTGGAATATTGGAAAATTTACACATGCTTACGTTTGACCTACAATCTCTATGATTATTACATAATCCATTGTCATAATAATATTTAACTATATTTTTAGAATGTATAAATTATCTATAAAAATAATAATTATTTCCTAATTATTAATTTTTTTATTATGAAAAAATGACCACTTTTACCATAATCCACACACCGAACATGTTTTGAAACAATGAGCCAAGCATCCTCAAAACCCACGACCGGGATCTACCTGATTAGGTAATTAAATATGAAATTAAAATAAATAAAAGAAATAATTTAAGAACGTGGTATTAAAACTATAAAATTTTCTTTATAAAGAACATAATTGGTACATTTTTATCATAATGAAGTTAAAGGGTATATAATGAAGGTTTGGACTCGAGCCAAGGGACTTCACCTAAATGTTCCTTCATTGAGGCATATTTTAATGTTACACAACTACATTCATTTTTCTGTTTTATATAATTTTCAATTTAAATGTTATATATTGAATAATTTATATATGATGGTATTTAATATTTAAATTTGAATTATTGTTTCAATATTGATTTTATATGAATGTTTCAATGTTGTAAAAAGTATCATTGTTAAATTTCCATAGTTTGGATTATAACTCTTTTTGATTAACTATGTAATTTCATGATTACGACTGAGTTGGTATCTAAATTTATTTATTCTAAAAATTAAAATTATTTGAGTGGATTTAAATTTCATAAAAAAAATATTCTCAAATAATTAACTATCAATTCAATTATGTGATCTTTATATGGTTTATTCACCAAAAATTTCTTTTCTTTGTGAAAAACATCTATAAAATGAACCTACATTATCTATGAGGTGTATCTGACCCTATATTATTAATTTATATCTTTAATATACCTATTTTAATGATATTTAAATTTTTATTTGAAGATATTTTTTTAGTGGTTGTATTATTGAAATGTTACCAAAGTGTAAAATACTTTATGTAACCATCACATTTATATTAAGGACTTCTGTATTATTCTTTTTGAAAACAATATTATGTTCATATTTTTTGACTAAATAAATTCTATTATCCACTATTTATAAATGTGGCCTTAAAATTTCATTTTCATTTTCTCCCATTTATAATAAAACAATTCTGCAATATCATTGACAAGTGATACTGATCTAATATCTTATTTAATACTAGGAATAAGTCTATTTAATAACAATGGATTATATAATGTATTATAAAAAATTAAATTTAAAAATATAATTTATTTCTAAAAAATATTTTTCATTTTTATTCACCTTCTTTTATATGTATAAAAAATAGAAATTTCTTAATGGTTTCCAAATTGGTCAATCTTGACTCCCATTTCAGAATGTTAGAAAATATTTTTTATTTCAAAATTTTGAACATGAATAATTTTTACCACTATTATTTCAATTATATTCTTTGAATTGTCTTTTATATATAAAAGATTATGTTTAAAAACGATTTTAACAAAAAAAAATTGTTACATATTTTTTAAATGTGATATTCAATGATAAGATTTCATTTTCCTCAAAATGGTTTTAAAGATCGATTAATGATATTTCCTTTCAAAAATCACAATATCCATTAATGATACTTCTACTCCAGTGGGATTATGTGTTGTCATGACCCCCTCCCCACAAAGTGTACCCCTCCAGGGTCGTCAATGTGAGAAGGGAGATAATGACCCCCGAGTCCTGCCTCCAGTAGGCCCCGGGTTGGCGACTAGCACCGACGGTATAATACACACACTAATGGGAGGCATTACCCTCTAAGAGAACACATGAAAAAGAGAGAGATAGAATAGACTCCAACCAACTCCAACTCATAACTGAAAATATAAAAGAAACCCAAGTACATATATGAAATGTCATGCAAATGTACTACAACTGAAAGGGAAAACTAAAATTACCCAAAAGAAAGTAAAATGGCAGCGACAACAAGCCCGAACAGCTCCTCCTCCAACCCCAAGCTAGTAGTAACCAGCTTGATCTCCAACCTGCTCCAAGTGACCTAAAAAACAGTTTGTATATACATAGGGTGAGTATAACAGTATACTCAGTAGGATCCTCCCCAAGCCTCTCGTGCAAAAGTAAAGAAAGCATGCTAAAGCCCAGTGAACAACAAGTGAAACTAACTCATTACCTAAACAGGTATACTAAGTTCCCAACCTCACCATGGCTACTCTCACCAAGTAACGCCTACAATAAAATAGCATATAGTAAAGAATATCAAGGGTACCCCGCTACTACTTCCCCACTGGTTTGCCGCTTTGGCCCAACGACATACGTCCTGTGCATCTCTCTCCAAAGGCTTGCCCGCAGACACCTGGGCTAACCTCCACAATCTGCACCTCGTGCACCACATAGGCTTGCCCGCAGACACCTGGGCGAAGCACCACACCGTCCTCACAACCAAAGGTAACCAGGTAGTTTCTGGGAGCCACCACAGCTCGCATAACGTGTATCATACGTCGGGTATGATACCTCAAGCCATTACAGCCCATACTTCGAGTAAGGATCCTCAAGCCATCACAGCCTATACATGTTACACCTATAGTAGTCCATAGGATACTATATCAAGAATATATGTGTGTGAATAACCACAAGCCATTACAGCCCTCTACACACATATATGGGGTAACTAACCGCTTGCCTCATGGCACAAGTATCTACCAAGAGAAGAGAGCAGGGCCAAAGGGGGTAGTCAGCCATTCAACCTCCCATCAGAATGTTGGGGAAAACACCCCCCATGGCTCAGAATCCCAGGGGTGTCAGTTTCCCTTACCAACAGGGTGGAGTAGCCTATAGAAACACAAAAACTACAGAATATATATAACTCACAACCACACTATGGGCATTACCTAGTCATAGGCACAACTGCAGCTAACGTCTCTCAGACTCCAGGCTGCTACTTCTAAGACTAGGTATCCAATAAGCACACAACCATTTGAAGAGATTTATTAGATTACTCCATTTTCATTTTATCAGTTCCACTGTACGTTAATTAATTCTTTAAAAATTAATTAACCATGAACCATTAACCACATTAAACTAAATTGGCATCACATTCAAAAACTGCTCCTTTTTAGGATTTACATCACTATTAAATTCCAGTTTCTCCATCCCCGTGGATTATCACCATTTAAACAAACTTTCATTATGGAATTACCTTCCCCATATTCCCAGGTATTCTAGAAAAGCATCCTATGCTACTAAACACAAAGGGCTCAACACGGTGAGTAGATATACTACCCATCGTGTCTTTGTCGCCTATAGCAAGAGCATAGACCCATCCTCCATCGAGAGGCTAAACACGGAAAGCACGTGGCATACCCCGCGTGTCTTCGCCTCCTTCGGAATGAGGGTAAGCAAAACCAGCTGCCTTGAGAAGTGGGGAAAAGTAAAGCAGATAAACAATCAAACCACCAACATCAAACCATCACATTCATCTCATACCATCATCCTTGGTGTCCTCCCCGACACCCACATGCATAAACCGATGCATCTCGCCACACTAGGCGTCATCCGCTGCCACAACCACAAGTCCCCATGCCTCCTCATATCACAACAGCCATCCAGGATTACATCAAATCACAAGCAGCAGGAAATCAAAGATCACAAAATGGGCTCCCGGCCCTTTAACAAGGCATTCAGTCTTCATACAATATGAGCACTCAGAGCTCCAAACCACAAGGCATTCAGCCTTACAAGAAAGCGGGTAACTCAGAACCCTTTTGAAATTATTGAACTAATAGTTCTTTAATCCATCTTGAATTAACAGATTCATTAACATGCCTCTTTATCTTTATCCAATTATTTAACAAATAATTCCAACTTTACGTTCATTATCAATTTCCAGCATGAACAAGCAACAAATTAAAGAAAATCATAGATATCACTCTATCTAGGAAAAAATATATGAGGAAAACCGTTATCACGGTACAAAGTAACAACATACGATCAACCAATTCTTTTAATCTGGTTCAAGTATTTAATTAGGTCAATTTCATTGTGATCCAAAGGACTAAATCATGCTAATTCTACGATTGCAGATATACAATTAGAGAATCCATGAATCCCCTACCTCGAAGAGTTCTTGACGTCCTTTATCCACACAACGGGTCACAGTCCTCTTCTCCTCACGACAGCTGCATCCACCGGAGGATGCCACGGTACGACAGTACCAACCAACCCCAAGAAAACCCATTAGAACCATGGAGATTACATGATAATATGGAAGGAAGAACAAGAGAAGGTGATCCCCGAAGGAACGATGATAAAACATACCTTATATCGAAGAACGATCGACACAATTTGGTTGAATCAACAGAGCGGAACTGATCTGAGTAATGTTTGATTTTGAAACTCCTACGAGAATGATTGCAAGGTTATAGCATCTCGTAGATGAGAACCAAGAGGAAGAACAACGAAAAATGATATGTCATTCCTTTTAAAAAAATTAGAGAGGCGACAGTTTAAGATCCGGTTTATTCTCCATTAAAAACGGATCACATTAACCCACGCGGTTTGACCAAGTAAAAACATCCCGGCCTTAGGAATAATTAATATAGGATTTATGGCCTTTGAATCGGCCTTAAAGTCCTTAAAATAAGGTTTTAAAAGTATTTTACGTCAAAGAAAACGTCAAATTTGCGAAGCTGGAAACACTGTTCACATACTCAAAATTTGGCAATGTATGGAATCAGTAGCTCTTATGGAGTCTGGAAACACTGTTCATTCGTGAAATTTGGCAAAGTATGGAATTGGTAGATCTTATGAAGTCTGGAAACACTGTTCATTCGTGAAATTTGGCAAAGTATGGAATCAGTAGCTCTTATGAAGTCTGGAAACACTGTTCATTCGTGAAATTTGGCAATGTATGGAATCGGTAGCTCTTATGAAGTCTGGAAACACTGTTCATTCGTGAAAATTGTCAAAGTATGGAATCGGTAGCTCTTATGAAGTCTGGAGACACTGTTCACAGAACTAAAAAAATTGGCAAAGGAAAGAAAAGCTCACCGATAGAGCCTTACCGATAGAAACACAAGTCTACTGATAGATCCTCACTGATAGAAGTTCACCGATAGGACCTCACCGATAGAAACTCGGTTCACTGAACCTCACCGATAGAAGTCCACCGATAGGACCTCACCGATAGAAACATTGTTCACTGAACCTCCCCGATAGAAGTCCACTGATAGAACCTCACCGATAGAAAAACTGTTCACAGAACTAGAAATTTGGCAAAGTGTTAGCCGAGCTACTGCTGGACTGCGGCTACCAGTATACCGAGCTATCAGTATGTCGTGGCTACCGGTAAACCCAGCTACCAGTAGGATGCAGCTACCGGTAGACCGAGCTACCGGTAATCAGCAGCTACGGGTAGACCGAGCTACCGGTAATCAGAAGCTACCGGTAGACCGAGCTATCGGTAATCAGCAGCTACCGGTAGACCGAGCTACCGGTAGGCAGCAGCTACCGGTAGACCGAGCTACCAGTAATCAGCAGCTTCCGGTAGACCGAGCTACTGGTAATCAGCAGCTACGGGTAGACCGAGCTACCGGTAATCAGCAGCTACCGGTAGACCGAGCTACCTGTAATCAGCAGCTACCGGTAGACCGAGCTACCGGTAGGCAGCAGCTGGGGGATAAGTCACCTTGTCCTCCCGGAACACCTCCAACACCAAATTTTCACAAAGTAATGGACCAGGGATGTCCGATCCATTACATTAGATACCTCTCAAAACATTCTCGTCCTCGAGAATTAAAAACCAACCCAGAAGAAAAGAGGGGTCTGAACAACCACCCCATAAGATACCTCTCAGGGGGAAACCACCATGAGTTGTTCAAAAGCTGGAACAAAACTACGACATCCGAGAGTATGGAAACAAATAATCCATAACCAAACAATTCAAACATAACATCACATCAAAGGTACATAAATAAAACATGAAAGGTCTAACTATAAAGGAAACGTCATTACATGGAAAGAGTTAAACATTAAACAACTCTGGGTACTGAGCACGTATCTGTGACTCACGCTCCCAGGTACTCTCCTCCATGCCACCGTGTCGCCACAGGACACGAACTAAGGGGATAGAACGCCCACGCACCACCTTCTCTTTGTGGTCTTGGATCTCCACAGGTCACTCCTCGAAGGTTGCATCATCGTCAATATCGATCTCTCCCCAATCGATAACATGAGATTCATCATGAAGATAACGACGGAGCTGTGATACATGGAAAACATCATGTATCCGACTCATCTAAGGGGGAAGTGCTACTCGATACGCCACAGATACAACACGAGCTAACACCTCGAAAGGCCCAACAAACCGGGGAGAAAGCTTACTTCCACGACCAAACCTTCGCTGCCCACGACGGGGAGTCACCTTTAGAAACACATGATCCCCAAAATTAAACTCTAACGGTCTCCTTCATTGATCAACATATGATTTCTGATGATCTAGTGCTGTCTTCATCCTCTCACGAATCACCTGAACCATCTATGTTGTATTCTGCACTAGTTCTGGTCCGAGGATTGCTGACTCTCCGACCCCAGTCCAGCACAACGGAGAACGGCATGGCCGGCCATACAAGGCTTCAAACGGTGCCATACCGATGGTAGAGTGAAAACTATTATTCTAAGCGAATTCTACCAAGGGTAAGTGCTTCACCCATGAACCTCCAAACTCAAGAACACAAGAGCGCAACATGTCTTCAAGAGTCTGGATGGTTCGCTCTGTCTGACCATCCGTTTGAGGATGAAAAGTAGTGCTAAGGCATAGTTGAGATCCAAAAGCATGTTGGAGACCACTCCACACCCTAGAGGTAAAACGAGGATCTCAATCAAAAATGATCGTCCTAGGTACTCCGTGAAGCCTCACCACCTCCTCCAGATACTACCTCGACAAAACCTCCACTGAGCTCAACTCCTTGATTTCTATGAAGTGGTCTGATTTAGTTAAACGATCCACTACCACCCATATAGCATCATGTCCTCCCGGAGCTCGAGGTAAACCCGTAACAAAGTACATTGAGATGTCCTCCCACTTCCACTGAGGAATCTCTAAGTGCTGGAGGAGACCACCAGGAACACGGTGTTCGGCCTTCACCTTCTGGCAGACTAAACATCGAGACACATATTCTGCAACTGAACGCTTCATCCCAGGCCACCAAAACTGACTCCTCAAGGATCGGTACATCTTCGTCACACCAGGATGTATCGCCAAGGGTGAACTATGGAACTCTCAGAGAACGGTCTCGCGCATCGCCAAGGGAACAAAAAGCCTGCCATGATACAACACTCGGTGTTGTTCATCCTCCGACCAACCATCAGGGGCCTCACCACATACAACTCTATCTCTCCAAACTTCCACCTCTAGATCACCCAACTGAGACTCTTCCACCTTATGCATCAGGGATGACTGCACCGTCATCTGGAAAAGACAACCTCTTCCCCCCAACTTCTCCTATATCAAGATGTAAAGATGATAGCTCTTCCATCACTCTCCAAGAATCAACAGATTCACGCACAACATCACTACGTGACTTTCGGCTCAGTGCATCAGCAACAACATTTCCCTTCACATGTGTATACTATATTTCGAAGTCGTATTCCTGCGAGAACTCCATCCACCGACGTTGCCTCAAGTTCAAGTCCCGCTGAGAGAAAACATACCTCAAACTCTTATGATCGGTGAAAACCACAAAGCGCTCGCCAATGAGGTAATGTCTCCACAACTTTAGAGCAAACACCACGGCTGCCAACTCAAGATCATGGGTGGCATAGTTGCGTTCATGGGGACGCAACTGCCGAGACCCATCAGAAACAACGGACCTCTGCTGCATGAGAACACAGCCTAGCCCCAGATGTGAAGCATCACAGAAAACATCAAACTGGACTCCCTCCGCTGGAGGACAAAGGACTGGAGCACTTACCAACTTCTCCTTTAGATACTCGAAAGCTGGATGACACTGATCAGTCCATATGGACACTTGATCCTTCCTGGTCAAAGCTGTCAGAGGAGTCGCAACTCGGGAGAAATTAGCCACAAACCTCCTGTAATAGCCTGCGAGACCAAGGAAACTTCGCACCTCTGACACGGTCTTGGGGGATGGCCAAGACACCACTGCTTCTATCTTCGAAGGATCCACAGCTACTCCCTGTTGGGACACAACATGTCCCAAGAAACGAACTTCTTGATCCCAGAACTCACACTTGGACAACTTCCCAAACAACCGATCTTGGCGAAGAACTCCCAAAACGGCTCGTAGATGCTCTGCATGCTCCTCTTCAGATATGGAGTACACAAGGATTTCGTCGATGAAAACCACAACAAACTTGTCCTGGAATTCACGGAACACAGCATTCATCAACCCCATGAAAACAGCTGGAGCATTCGTCATGCCGAATGGCATTACAACAAACTCATAATGCCCATGACGACAACGGAAAGCAGTCTTCGGGATATCCTCATCCTTTACACGCATCTGGTGATATCCTGACTGCAAGTCTATCTTTGAAAACCAACTTGCACCCTTCAGTTGATCGAATAGGTCGTCAATCCACGGGAGAGGATAACGGATCTTTATTGTCACTTTGTTTAAGCGACGATAATCGACGCACAACCGCAAACTTCCATCAGACTTTTTCACAAACAAAACTGGTGCACCCCACGGTGACACACTTGGCTGAACAAAACCACACTGCAACAGACCGTCGAGCTGAATACGTAGCTCTCGTAACTCAGAAGGGGCCATCCTATACGGAGACATAGAGATAGGAGACGCTCCTGGCAGTAGCTCGATCCCAAACTCGATCTCTCATCGAGGGGGTAAGGATACAACCTCTTCTGGAAAGACATCAGGGTACTCCTCTACGACCCTAGGAAATGCCAGTTGTTGAACCTCTGAAGAACTCAACATCATCCCAGCCATCATGGATGATAAGGATGAAACTCGTCTATGACTCATCCGAGGATCTCTCTCACCAACAAACACTACTTACTCTCCATCTTCATCAAAAAAACGACCTTCTTCCTGTAGCAATCCACAATAGCCTACACCGAATACAACCAATCCATGCCGAGGATGACATCATATGGTTGTATTCGTAATCATAGGAAATCTCCCCAAGAGCGGTGCTACCCCAACACTAGCTCACAGTCTCTACATACATCAAACAAGCTAGCTCTACCTCCAAATGGCGTAGTCAACGCCAAGGGCACTCGAAGCCTCTCTACCTCAAGTCCCAAAGCGTGGACAAGGGTAGGGGATATAAAGGAGTGTGTCGCTCCTGAATCAAACAAGGCATACACTAAGGTAGAAAACAAGCAAATGGTACCTCGGACGACGTCTGGCTCGCCTGGAGCTGGCAACGCTAGAGCATGAAGCTGACCACGACCACCTCCACGACCTCTCTGACCCATATGACGACCACCACCATGGCCGCGCTCTGCTCTCTGAGGACGGGGAGCGTCATGGGGTTGTCCTCTGCCTGCTCCATCTACCCTCTGGTGGTCTAAAGCTGGTGCAACCTGCTGCTGCTGCCTCGACTGGAACTACCTCAACGGAGGAACCTGGAGTGGAGCGCCTGGTGTACGATGACTGCTCTGAAAAGTTGGGCACTCCCACTGCTGATGACCACGTCCACCACAAGAAAAACAAGCGCCTGATCCCTTGGCATAGGTCTGAGAGTTGGTACCTCCGGAGAAACGAGATGGGAAGGGCTGGGACCTACCCCTAGGTGAACGGAAACTCTTCTGTCCTGAAAACCAGGAACCCCGGACCACAGCTCTGCTTCGTGAGGAATCATGACGATTCCCCTCTCGTGACGATCCGGTCCTGGTCAAAGTTCTCTCAACAACCTCTGCCCTCACCAGCACCTCAAGATATGTCTTCAGCATAAATGGGGTGACCTGGGGCTGGATCTCTGGACACAAAGCCTCCTCGAAATGCCTCTCCTTGGCCTCATCATCTGGTAACAGGTCTGAAGCATATCGTAGAAGGTTCCTGAAACGGATTCCAAACTCCCAAACACTGGAGCTCCCCTGTCGAAGGGTAAGAAGCTCCTGGCGACTGGATTCCTTCGCAGTCGATGAAAGAAAATTGACTCTAAACCTGTCTCGAAACTCCTCCCATGAGATCTCTGACTCCTCACGATCCCCGAGGAACAAGAACCACCAATGTCTCGCTGCTCCACGCAACATCATCACAACCAAGGACACCCAGTGTTCCTTCCGAGCACGAATCGAACTGAAGCCTATCTCGACCTCCTCCAACCAGTCTTCTGTGACTGCATCTGAAACGGAGCCCTCGTACTTCTGTAGACTCTGGCGCTGAAAAACTTGGAGTGTCTTCCTCCAAGTGCCATCGTCGTCAACCTCTACCCGGCGGCGATCTGCTGGAACAGCCTGCTGGGCACCTTCTGCGCAAACCTGACGAGGACGTCGACCTGGAGCCATACCTGTAAAATAACAACTGTTAGAGCTCCTAATCCTGGAATATGGAAGACTCAACATTAATTAATTAATTATTTTGTTTTATTAATTTTAGGTTACCTATCCCAAGGTCTACCCATTCAAACACAGGCGCAAAGAATAATGATGCATGACCCTTTCCTAGGTCTCTACCCTGCAACCAGTATCACTTTGTTTAGTAGCCACCGTAAACTTAATGGTTTGTGCAACGGATCATAGGGGGCCCTGAACGCCTATGTCTCTGCCGGTCTCCAGTGTTTACCCCACTTGCTAAACATGAATGACACCGTTGCCCTACCATCCCATGCATCCTCACCTGTGCCTAACTCCAAACTCCATCCTATCCCTCAACCAGACCTCTGATACCACTCTGTCACGACCCCCTCCCCACAAAGTGTACCCCTCCAGGGCCGACAATGTGAGAAGGGAGATAATGAACCCCGAGTCCCGCCTCCAGTAGGCCCCGGGTTGGCGACTAGCACCGAGGGTATAATACACACACTAATGGGAGGCATTACCCTCTAAGAGAACACATGCAAAAGGGAGAGATAGAATGGACTCCAACCAACTCCAACTCATAACTGAAAATATAAAAGAAACCCAAGTACATATATGAAATGTCATGCAAAAGTACTACAACTGAAAGGGAAAACTAAAAGTACCCAAAAGAAAGTAAAACGACAGCGACCACAAGCCCGAACAGCTCCTCCTCCAACCCCAAGCTAGTAGTAACCAGCTTGATCTCCAACCTGCTCCAAGTGACCTGAAAAACAGTTTGTATATACATAGGGTGAGTATAACAGTATACTCAGTAGGATCCTCCCCAAGCCTCTCGTGCAAAAGTAAAGAAAGCATGCTAAAGCCCAGTGAACAACAAGTGAAACTAACTCATTACCTAAACAGGTATACTAAGTTCCCAACCACACCATGGCTACTCTCACTAAGTAACCCATACAAGAAAATAGCATATAGTAAAGAATATCAAGGGTACCCCGCTACTACTTCCCCACTGGTTTGCCTCTTTTCCCCAACAACATACGTCCTGTACATCTCTCTCCAAAGGCTTGCCCGCAGACACCTGGGCTAAGCTCCACAATCTGCACCTCATGCACCACATAGGCTTTCCCGCAGACACCTCGGTGAAGCACCACACCATCCTCACAACCAAAGGTAACCAGGTAGTTTCTGGGAGCCACCACAGCTCGCATAATGTGTATCATACGTCGGGTATAATACCTCAAGCCATTACAGCCCATAATTCGAGTAAGGATCCTCAAGTTATCACAGCCTATACATGTTACACCTATAGTAGTCCATAGGATACTATATCCAGAATATATGTGTGTGAATAACCACAAGCCATTACAGCCCTCTACACACATATATGGGGTAACTAACCGCTTGCCTCATGGCACAAGTATCTACCAAGAGAAGAGAGCGGGGCCAATGGGGGTAGTCAGCCATTCAACCTCCCATCAGAATGTTGGGGAAAACACCCCCCCAGTGCTCAGAATCCCAGGGGTGTCAGTTGACCTTACCAACAGGGTGGAGTAGCGTATAGAAACACAAAAATTACCGAATATATATAACTCACAACTACACTATGGGCATTACCTATTCATAGGCACAACTGCAGCTAACGTCTCTCAGAATCCAGGCTGCTACTTCTAAGACTAGGTATCCTATAAGCACACAACCATTTGAATAGCTTTATTATATTACTCCATTTTCATTTTATCAGTTCCACTGTACGTTAATTAATTCATTAAACATTAATTAACCATGAACAATTTACCACATTAAACTAAATTGGCATCACATTCAAAAACTGCTCCTTTTTAGGATTCACATCACTATTAAATTCCAGTTTCTCCATCCCCGTGGATTATCACCATTTAAACAAACTTTCATTATGGAATTACCTTCCCCATATTCCCAGGTATTCTAGAAAAGCATCCTATGCTACTAAACACAAAGGGCTCAACACGGTGAGTAGATATACTACCCATCGAGTCTTTGCCGCCTATAGCAAGAGCATATACCCATCCTCCATCGAGAGGCTAAACACAGAAAGCATGTGGCATACCCCGCGTGTCTTCGCCTCCTTCGAAAAGAGGGTAAGAAAAACCAGCTGCCTTGAGAAGTGGGGAAAAGTAAAGCAGATAAACAATCAAACCACCAACATCAAACCATCACATTCATCTCATACCATCATCCTTGGTGTCCTCCCCGACACCCACATGCATAAACCGATGCATCTCGCCACACTAGGCGTCATCCGCTGCCACAACCACAAGTCCCCATGCCTCCACATATCACAACAGCCATCCAGGCTTACATCAAATCACAAGCAGCAGGAAATCAAAGATCACAAAATGGGCTCCCGGCCCTTTAACAAGGCATTCAGCCTTCATACAATATGAGCACTCAGAGCTCCAAACCACAAGGCATTCAGCCTTACAAGCAAGCGGGTAACTCAGAACCCTTTTGAAATTATCGAACTAATAGTTCTTAAATCCATCTTGAATTAACAGATTCATTAACATGCCTCTTTATATTTAGCCAATTATTTAACAAATAATTCAAACTTTACGTTCTTTATCAATTTCCATCATGAACGAGCAACAAATTAAAGAAAATCATAGATATCACTCTATCTAGGAAAAAAAATATGAGGCAAACCGTTATCACGGTACAATGTAACAACATACGATCAACCAATTCTTTTAATCCGGTTCAAGTATTTAATTAGGTCAATTTCATTGTGATCCAAAGGACTAAATCATGCTAATTCTACGATTGTACATACACAATTAGAAAAGCCATGAATCCCCTACCTCGAAGAGTTCTTGATGTCCTTTATCCACACAACGGGTCACAGTCCTCTTCTCCTCACGACAGCTGCATCCACCGGAGGATGCCACGGTACGACAGTACCAACCAACCCCAAGAAAACCCATTAGAACCATGGAGATTACATGCTAATATGGAAGGAAGAACAAGATAAGGTGATCCCCGAAGGAACGATGATAAAACATACCTTATATCAAAGAACGATCGACACAACTTGGTTGCATCAACAGAGCGAAACTGATCTGAGTAACGTTTGATTGTGAAACTCCTACGAGAATGATTGCAAGGTTCTAGCATCTCGTAGATGAGAACCAGGAGGAAGAACAACGAAGAATGATATCTCGTTCCTTTTAAAAAAAATTAGAGAGGCGATAGTTTAAGATCCGGTTTATTCTCCATTAAAAACGGATCGCATTAACCCACGCGGTTTGACCAAGTAAAAACATCACGGCCTTATGAATAATTAATATAGGATTTATGGCCTTTGAATCGGCCTTAAAGTCCTTAAAATAAGGTTTTAAAAGTATTTTACGTCAAAGAAAACGTCAAATTTGCGAAGCTGGAAACACTGTTCACATACTCAAAATTTGGCAAAGTATGGAATCGGTAGCTCTTATGGAGTCTGGAAACACTGTTCATTCGTGAAATTTGGCAAAGTATGGAATCGGTAGCTCTTATGAAGTCTGGAAACACTGTTCATTCGTGAAATTTGGCAATGTATGGAATCAGTAGCTCTTATGAAGTCTGGAAACACTGTTCATTCGTGAAATTTGGCAAAGTATGGAATCGGTAGCTCTTATGAAGTCTGGATACACTGTTCATTCGTGAAAATTGCCAAAGTATGGAATCGGTAGCTCTTATGATGTCTGGAAACACTGTTCACAGAACTAAAAAAAATTGGCAAAGGAAAGAAAAGCTCACCGATAGAGCCTTACCGATAGAAACACAAGTCTACTGATAGATCCTCACTGATAGAAGTTCACCGATAGGACCTCACCGATATAAACACGGTTCACTGAACCTCACCGATAGAAGTCCACCGATAGGACCTCACCGATAGAAACACTGTTCACTGAACCTCACCGATAGAAGTCCACTGATAGAACCTCACCGATAGAAACACTGTTCACAGAACTAGAAATTTGTCAAAGTGTTAGCCGAGCTACTGCTGGACTGCGGCTACCAATATACCGAGCTATCAGTATGTCGTGGCTACCGGTAAACCCAGCTACCGGTAGGATGCGGCTACAGGTAGACCGAGCTACCGGTAATCAGCAGCTATCGGTAGACCGAGTTACCGGTAATCAGCAGCTACCGGTAGACCGGGCTATCAGTAATCAGCAGCTACCGGTAGACCGAGCTACCGGTAATCAGCAGCTACCGGTAGACCGAGCTACCGGTAATGAGCAGCTACCGGTAGACCGAGCTACCCGTAGGCAGCAGCTGGGGGATAAGTCACCTTGTCCTCCCGGAACACCTCCAACACCACATTTTCACAAAGTAATGGACCAGGGAGGTTCGGGCCATTACATGTGTTATAGATTCAATCCTTCTCATTCTCTATGTAGATTATGATATTTTCATGGAGAATTTTTCATTTCTATATTTTAATCGTTATTCAATGAGATTTCCATTGAACCCATTTCTTTTCTATAATTTAATTTATATTTGAATGGAATATTGGGTCTTTAATGAGATCTATATTGGGGAGAATACTCTATTTACATTATTGTTTATATGGTTCCTATAAATTGTATACAATGTGATGAACCCTATTATCGATCATAGGTGAGCCCAATATTTCATATATGAGGGGTGAGACATAATAGCACTCAAATGAATTTTTTATAGATGTTAAACATATTTTTCTTACATTTATAATGGTTCAATGAGGTTACCATGAATAAAATTTTCACTGATACAAACACATTTTCATTATGTTTCCATGGGTTTTAAAAGATTCGATTGATCAATATTTTCATCTCATGGCTTCTGGTTATTGATTCAAATGACTATTTTCATTATTAATGAATTTTTTTCATGACACAAGTTTAGTGATAGAGGATTGATAAGTATGAGTTCTCTTATGTTATGGTCATGTGATAATAATTTGTCATCATATCCTTATTCTTATATTATTCTCACTAATGAGATTTTGTTATTAATGAAAATATTTACCCTTATAAACAATTTTAGCAAACCATTATTGTGTTTCCTTTTCCCTCAGTTATCAAAAATGTTGTTACATGCATTCATTATAGAAGAGTTTTCTATGATTGATGATGACGACTTAATGGGAAATAATAAAATATTTTTTTATTGGGAGGAAAAATCATATGAAGACATGGGAATGTCTTTGTAAGGTTTTTTCCTAATTATGAAAAACTATAAACCGAAACAATATTTGTGTACATAAGTGATATAATATTTACTATTTATGATTTATGGTTTGTTTGTAATAAATTGGGTATCCATTCTATGTATCGAAGACAATAAAGTTATGTATATGACATTAGAACAATATTCAGGATTAAGGTTTTGTGGTTATCTTGAGATGAAGGTTAATTATTGTTAAAAAATAAAAATAATAATGTATAAAATAAGGCTTTATTATATTAATTAAACTTTTAGGGATATATATTTTTGGATGTTAATAAAATTTTGACACATTTTTTATCGAGGCAGTTGTCTGTAATTACAATTATGGATGAAGTTATTTTTAAAATAAATAATTTGAGATAATAGAAATACTAATTTTTCATTTAATTATTGTAAATATATTTTTAAAAAACATTTATTAATCAATACTAATGTTATATCCATCAATGATATGAATTTATGATAATTGAAGAAGTTTATTCCTGTAGACCGTAGTATACACTATCGATGTTCGATTGTTGTTCTAGAGTTTATGGATAAATAATTTTATACCACTAATATAAATATATATTTTTATATTAATTAAAAAAAATTCATTTATTAATGTGTTAAATTATTTTTTTAATAGAATGATTTTGAATAATTGACTATGATGTTGGAAATACTAACTATAAAACATTTTGTTCTCTCTTATACATATCGATGGACATAGATGCTTTATGTTTAGTAATAAAAACCATAGGCTTCATGAAGTTAGATATGGCTCTAATATGAATAAAATGTTTATTTTTTATAAAGATAATTATATGAAAATGTGTGACATGAAGGGGAGAAATGATCCACATTTTCAATTGAAAAGGATAGACATTTCAGAATAACATATTATAGTTTCGATAATGAAACATTACTATTATTAGGTAAAATTATAAAAAAGGGGGAAGATGAAGGTGTAGTGGCATATTATTTTATCCATATCACAAAAACTATTTTAAAACAATTCATGTAACATTTTTCCTATGATTTCATCATACTAAATAAATGTTTACTGCATTTAAATTTATTCTCACCAATAATTATTTTAAATATCGTTACTAGACGTTCATAAAAAAATAAAAAATTATATTTTAAAAAACTTTATACCTTATGATATAAAATTTTAATATCATTTTATGAAAAAAATTTAATGGGTTCATTTTAAAAAACATAATCATACATATCATGTAAAAACATTTTTTTTATACAGTATGTAATTATGTTTAAAAAAACTGTGTAGTCCTTAATTATAATCTTTTTTAATTTCAATAATATGAATTTATTTATAATAAAATAAAAAATTTACTTATCATTTAATTAATACAAATAGTGAATATTTTCTTAAAATACATAATTATACACAAAGTTTGAAATATAGTTTTTTCAAATTAATATATTAGTTTTCATTATAATGTTAAACATGGGTATTGTAATTTTTTTTAAAACAATTATTTAAATTGAATAAAATTATCCATTAAATAAATATTTGATAATAATATATTTAGTCATTTATTATATATAAATATTATATGAAATAAAATTTTATTCATAACTAAATTATATTGAATTTTTCATTTAAAAAACGTTTCTCAAAAAATTACCAAAAAAAATTAAATCCAAGCCACTTTTTATATGAATAATTACAAAATAAATTTCATTACAATAAAAATGAGATTCTAAACTTTATAAATTTACCTTTTAAATGATTTTATGGAAAAAAAATTAGAGACATCACTTCGTCACTGAGACCATTCCACTAAAAACATTATTTCATCTATTTATTGAATTTACTATTTACAAGGTTTAATTATATTTTCCCTTTAAAAAATATATATATTTTTATAATATTTTTAATGAATTTTAATTTTAATAAAATGTTATCATCCCCATGTGGTTTTATTATTCATAAGTATACAAAATAATATTTAAATAGTGTATCAAAAATTGTTTTTTATTAGTGATTTATGAGAATCATGGTATCTATAAAATGATTATTTAAAGGGGAGAATTTTATATTACAATATTGGGTAATTATTTTATCCCATTGAAATAAATGAAATCAGAACAATTTTTATTTATCATATATTACTGAATATATAAAATCATTTTTAAAATATAAATAAGATTCAATAATTAATTTCTAGACATATATGATCTTTGAAAATGTAGGAAAAATAGGTAGACTTCAAATAGTTAAATACATATCATTGGATTTTTCAATAATAATTTTTTCTATGAATCCCTCATCTAACAATACATATCCCCCAAGGCCCACATTATGGCTACCCCATTCCTGAATACTATAATCCAGGGATAGTGACTTGTACCAAGTAAAAATATCCCAAATAGAGAAGGCATTTTCCTTTAAATATCTACACATGGACAAAGCTAAAAATGTGGTATGTAAACACAAAGTAAGCCACATGTGTCACTGACACAACCACTGAGTGTACCATACAAACGAAAAGTACAAAGGGTCCAGAATACAATCCCAAAAGCATAAAGGAATGTACAACTCCCATTGATCAACCACTTGATATCTCACCTAAATGGTGGGTGAAGTGCAGCTACCTATAGACATAGAAGTACGCTCATCTATCTAGTGTAATTAACACCCTCCAATTCCCCAACCACCAAGGTGTTCACCCAAGCATTACTCACCTCCATGGGACACGACACTTGTTGGAAAATCCCATCAAGGTGTGAGTAACAAAATACATAGTAGGGACCCAAAACATCCAAGGAAATATCACAAAGCAAGACCACACAACATAGACAGCTCACACCAGGTATAACTCAATGTATTGAATGTAATATTATCATTCATAGAGATGATTCATTGGGTACTGCATAGGGACTCATCTCTGATGAGCCACAAAGGTCTAATCAGCAACATGAAAACTGAGATCTGCTCATCTGCTGAACAGCTGAGGTAGGCTAATCTTCTGGACCACTGAGGTCTAGTCATATACTACACCACTGAGGTACGTTCGTCTACCGAACCCCTGATGTATACTAGTATGTTGAACCATTGATGTATTCTCTTCTCTTGTACCATTGAGGTATGCACTTCTACTGAACCACTAAGGTAAGATCATTGGATGAACCCATCAGATATGCTCGTCTATGGAACCACCGAGGTATGGTCATCAGCTAAACCACTATGGCATGCTCATGTTCCGAACCAATGAGGAATGATCATCTTCTAGACCACTGAGGTCCGATCATCTGTTGAACCACTGTGGTAGGATTTTTTGCTGAACCAATGTGGTATGATCATCTACTGGACCACTGATACCCACTCATCATATCCATCATGTCACAGCCAGCCATAGGATTTCTGCTCTATAGTGTGGTGGATTCTGAGAAAATATACTCGTCAATCCATTATTCATATTTCAAAAGTCACAGAATCTCACATAGTTAATTTTCAAAGAGCCATCTTATTTCTAGGCTCCCAATTCCAAAGATGGAACATAAATCAGACACCCTATATGAATGACATTGATGTTTTAGTAAACCAGGGCTAGTTGCATCCAAACCCAATCCATCTTGGTCAAAATTACCCGACCAAACCAATCAGGTTGGGTCATGCATGGCCCGAAAGGTTTAGGCTAACCCAACACTGAACCAGTGGGGTCTAGGCCTACCCGGTCTAGCTATGCCCATTGGGCTTTGCTGGACCTCTCCCAGTTTGGTCGTGGGTCTAGCCTTTCTGTTCGTCCTATAACCCAGTCTAATTCCCCCATCCCAATCTGACATGGTTAGATCAGTTCTGACTAGTTAGGCTACCCATCAAACTAGTTTTCAATCTGTCATAGACTGCATTGGTGGCCAATTCTTCTCCCTCTCGGGCTACCTAATGGTCATGTTCGCTTCCCTGGCCCGACCCACAATTGTGGGTTAGTTCGCTCCATCCCGGATCCCATAACAATATCCGGTTTGTGATCCACACAACCAGCTAAAGCTTATCGCATCCCCTCTATACACGGTCATTAGGACCGTTTCCCGCATCAACCCAAGGCCCGACTGCCGGTATCCCAAACCATCATGCCCCCTACTAGCACCACGTTCCTTAACCGCGATTACCTAACATGAAACTTTGGTAGTTCCATGATTTTGCACCACCGCTGGACACCTACATGTGGGATCCTCAACTAGATGGTGTTCCCGATAGGCACCACCACCCTACACCACCATGAACTCTACATGTTGTGGCCTCTACCACAACGATGCACAGCAGGGGCATGCCGCCTCTACATAGCTAGGGTGTACCACCTCCCACTACTACAACCCACTGTCCAAGACCTCATCCACTACTACACACTAGAGACGTGTGTTGCCTTATGCATTCATACACCACCGTGATCCACTTCCATCATCGTTAGGCCTTCACTGGGTCTTCACGATGGAGGGTCCACATTCTAGGATCGCTGCCCCATGGGACAGGCTTTAAACGAACCATCATTCATAACCCCGTGAATAATGAGAAAAACATGAGGTAAACGAGGGGATAAATCTACACAATGAATTGGAGGAATGAATCACTATATTCATTCTTCACGGAATTGATACGCTCCCACTGGAAGGATTGAATGGAGAAAATAAAATTAATTCAAATTAAACATAGAACAGTCCTCTAAGAAAAACCCACATTAATTATTCATCTACAGGTTAACTTGTTTGTGTGTTCTCCCATGTTCATCAATTAAATGAAAGAACTAGGGGAAACAAATCATTCCTAAAACAATCAAACCCCTACCTAGTATTTGATAGTTCATCGAGGAAGAACAAGATAGTTCACCTCCGTTATTAATTCTTGATCTGCTGACCATGGTCGCTTTAGATTCTTCGAAGGGTAAAAGAAATGCATTCTTCGTTCATCGTCTCCACCAACTATATCATTCAGGTAAATCCTAGGATTATTCCAACTATACTGCATTTATTGTTAGGATATTAATTGAAGAAACATGAATCAATGTTTTTATTATGCTATGTTTAATGATCATTATGAAAAATCATTAATGAGGTTTGTTAATGCGGTTTAGTGTCACCTTGTTACTGCATTGCTTCACTATTGTGGCACTTTGGAACGATTAAGAAAACAATGAAAATAAATTTTTATGTTATATTAATTTTATCTTCTTAAAAGTTTTAAAACTAACATATTTTTTCGACCTATGTGGGTCGATGTTAGGTGCTTCTTAAGGAGAATATATCATTACAAAATAAATGGTGGACTCTTAATTTTAATTCTTGTTGCCATTTGTGCATTATGAGTATTCAAAAAATTTGTAACTTTAATTTAAATTATTTTATTTATGGTTACATCCTAAAACCCATCATTCGCAAACGGACCACGTCGGATGAAGTTAGGCTCTTCATAAGGGAAGAATACCATCAAAAAATCAATGGTACTATTATATTTCCAATCCAAGTTACCATTTACAAGTTATAAGGGTTCGAAAATAAAATAAATTTTCATCAACTATTTTATTTACGGCCAAACATTACTTTCAACTATTGACCTATGTCAGCAAATTTTAGGCTCTACCTGAGGAATGAATACCCCCGTGAGCTCAATGGTTGTCTCATATTTTCAATATGATTTAATCATTGTTAGTTATAAGAATTTTAAAAATAAAATAATTTTATTTAATTATTTTAATTATAGTTATGCTATTTTCTGGTTTTCTCACTGGAGGCCCGCAATGACTAAAATTAAGTCGTACCTAGGGTAAACTCGCCATCTAGAACGGAATAGTGCTCTTATATTTCTGCCCATGGAACCCGTTTAAGTGTTATTCCACTTTTTCAAGAAAAATTCTCACATATTCAATTTAAAACATAATATTTCTCAAAGGATTATTCTGGGCACTTCGGGACTCAGAATAGCACTCTGTCTCAATACCTGGTCTTGAAATAATCACAATAAATTAAAAAAATTTAATGGAATTCTGGTGTATTACATTACTCTCATCATTAGGGATATATGTCCTCATAAGCCAAAAAATGGCTACTCAAACAAATAGTGGTACTGAGAACGAATCTGAGCCTCCTTCTCCAACATTATCTCTCTGGGATTTGCGTGTTTCTAATAAACACATAACAGAGTAATAAACCTTCCATGAATGATCATATCTTGTCGATATTATATCTCAATTGGGAACCTCATGGAAGCCACCCCATCATCAAATCTCTAGCACGTAGAGCAATCCTGATCCATCTACTAAATTATTATCCTCGTTAGTTCGGATGTTGTTCAAATCAGTGAGTCAGTCAATGATCTCCAATATTATATTGTGTCACCAGGAAGTTAGTGGTAGACCCACCACAAAGGCCATCGATATCTCATTCCACATCCACTATGGTATCTCGAGGGTTGTGACAATCCTTCTAGAACATGGTGCCCAGCCTTTAATTTATGACAAGCGAGGTATCTAGAAAAAAACACTATTGTTACCTCTATCATCCCTGACCACCAGTATTAAGGTCGGAGGTCCTGGAAGATCTTCATCACATCTAGATGTAACACTGAATGAGATGCATAGAACTCAATCAATACCCCCTCCTACAATGTCACTGGTACAACGGTGAATCCTCTAAAAAGGATGATGTGCTTCCCACCTTTGGAATATCAATTAGGGACATGAATTGTTGACATTTGGGCACATGAAGTCTCACAGCTGGAAAATCATAGTTGGGCCTCCCGGACTCACTCTAAGAGTTGAGTGGAAACTATCAAAGACTGAAGAAAAATATATCTCCTCTCAATCCATGAAGGATATATGAAGCGATTTCGACTGCTCTGAAGCCTTGTTCAGTATCTGTCAACATGATATCTTATTGGGACATTATTCCACAACATCTTCCATCCCATGAGTATAGAATATCTCAAATTCATAGTATTGGAGGAACTCTAGAAATTTTTTTTGCCACAAATTAATATCCTTTTAAGAAAATATTTACTTTCGGCTTTTTTTTGTCAGATTAGATGATGAATCATTATCTGATAAGGTAGTGTCACCACACCCTTAGTGTGAAGAATACCACTGCCAACTCGAGGTCATGAGTCAAATAGTTGTTCTCATGTTGTCTCAACTGTCGTGAGGCATAGGTAATCACTGATTTCACCAACATTAGGAGACAACGAATCTTGTTTCCTAATGCATTACAGTACACAACATAGTCAGTGACCTCTACTAGAGACCTCACAATATGAGCAATCTTTAATCTCTTCCTCAGCTGCTGAAATCACTTATTTCATTTATCTGTGCAGATGATGGGTTTTACCGTTTAATTTAATGCCTTCATGGATTATTATACTATAGAGAATTTGGGTACAAACTTCTGAATGTACCTTGCCATCCCAAGGAAACTCGGCACCTTGGTAACACTCTTGGGTGGTTCCCAAGAAATAACTGCATGTATCTTTATGGGATCCTCTACAAATACAACATATGAGATGACATGACCATGGAAATGGAACTTTTGTTTCTAGAACACGCACTTCAAGTGCTTTCCAAAAAGCCGGGGAACTCAAAGTGTGTCCAGAACCATCCCCATGTGCATCACATTCTCCCCCATGGAAGCTAAATACATTTAGGTTTCATCGAAGAAGGCCACTACAAACCGGTCTATGTATGGCTAGAAGATCATGTTTATGAGTCCCCTGAACAATATTGGAGTGTTCTTCATTCCTAATGGTATCAAAATGCACTCTTAGTGGTCATAGATTCATATGAAAGTTGTTGTCGATATGTACTCATCTTTTACACGATGCTGGTGATAACCTGATTTTAGGTCTATTTTCAACAATTATATATCTCCCTTCATCTAATCAAAGAGGTCATCAATACATGGTAGAGGATACTTGTTCTTCACGGTCACCTAGTTCAGTCAATGGAAGTCCATGCATATCCTAAATATTCTATTTTATTTCTTGGAAATCAACACTAGGGTTGTCCATAGTGAAACATTTGGCCTTACTAACCCCTTCATCTGTAAGTCCTCCAACTATACCATCATCTCCCAATGCTCTACAGGAGCCATCTGATATTAAGTTTTGGATATTGATGCCATCTCAGGGTACATTTAAATGAAAATGTCTAACCCTTAGCAGGGATTTACTCTTAGAACATCCTCTAGAAATATATCCTCATACTTGCCCGCCACTGTAGGGAACGAAAAATTCAAAACATACACTGCTACTCGAGTAAGGATAGCCTCATGTAGCTCTTCCCATCCTTTTCTTCCAGCTACCTAAGCCTGGTTGTGATGCCCCGACCCCAGATACCCTGTTTCAGTGCATTATTATGAATCATTGGCACGATCACAAAAGATAATATCTCAAAAGACCGATTAGTTTAGCAGTGTTGGAAGTACTAGATACATTCATATGGTTTACATTACATCATAAAATGGAAAACTACAACCACATTATTTCCATAGACATCACTGATATCCCATAGAATATCCCTATATGTTAGTCATAATATACCTCTTCACATACTAGGAAAAATAAAATATTGAAAGAGGTGATCTCATATTCTCAGTAAGGATAACAATATAGTGAAAACTGTCATAAATATGCATAAACATTTAAGGAAATGTATAAAACTAAAACAATAGCCCGTTCGACATAAATTTAAATATAATATAGAAAATATAAATCAAAATAATTCCATTTACATACTCACATGGATATTCTAATAGTCAAATAATCACAAGCAATATCAATAGACACTTTCATAATTATGGAATGCATATTTCCTAACATCATAACCACATGCTCAAGGCCTTGTTCCAAGACTAAAAATAAGATATTGTCAAGGCCTTTATCAAAGACACTCGTATGTCTCATGATACCTACCGATGTATCTATGAGGTATAGCAGGCTCCACCCATCACTTACTACGTCCAATGCATTCCTCATATGAAAAGGTTTAAACATAACATAAACATTCCTATTAAAACTAGCATATGAAATGTAAATACATTATCCATAAACCAGGAATGGTATAAAAATAACACCTCCATAGTCAAACATATCTCAAAACCTTCAATAAAATATGGTTGTTTTGTATCATAATAAATCAACTTCAAATAAACTTAAAATCCATCAAAGGATGTTGACATAGCTGAAATCAAAACCATTTTTTAGAGAAATATCTATTTCTATTTTGAAGTCATTTAAAAGTTATATAATTACAAAAGAAAAATTTTATTTTTAAAATATTTTTATAATCTTGTAAGGGTAGACTAGATGATGTTATAACGGTGGAAAATTTCCGCACCTACATTATATGTTAAAAAATATTCTTATCTTAATTTTGTCGAAAAGGTCATAAAATACTTTTTTTGGAAAACGATGGAATGATTCCTTTAGACCCATTTTATAAAAAGTAAAAAAAGGGTATAAATGACTTTAACCCATAGTCTAGTAATTACTAAAAAAATTTGCGAATACATTTTTAAGAAACATGGATGTGGATGATAAAGAGGTCCCGGTAGATACTTACGTAAAAACAACCTCAGATAAAAAAGGGATTGTGAAATTAACTCATACCTTGTACTTTTCATAGGTCAAGGGTTGGTTACCCTCCTATATAATTGTGAAATAATTGTTATTAAATTATACAAGAATCATATACATTAATATGATATCATATATGATCTTTTAACATTGCTTTGTTAATAATATCTTAGTATTATCCTTGTTTTGGGTGTTAACAGATTAATTTTCCATTATATTCTTTGTTATGTGAGTAATATTTGTTATGGAAGGGATATTTCATATTCATATCCAGAATGGTATAATGTATTTAAAAATTATTTTTAATCATCAAATGAAAATTAGTCTTGAATGGATACGATGGGGAATGAATCTCATTGCGATCGTGGAGACAATAATTCGTACGTACGCACGAGCGACAATATAATTCTTTTGATATTAAAATAAAATATTATTGGATGGTATATTATATATAACGAATAAATATCATGTTATATTTATTATTTACATCAATTTTACATCATTATTATACCCATCCAAATAATAATTTATTGAATAAGAACTACACCACAACGTGGAGACGGTAAGCCGTACGTACACACATATGCTGACATGTAATTCAAATGATGGATAGAATAATGAATATGGTTGTACCATATTTATAATAACATCATAGTATATAGAAGATTTTTGGGTTATAATTTTAGAATGGAAACAACAAAGAAAGAGGAAGTGGAATAAGAAAGGAACATGAAAGAGGTGATGAAATTTTTACCTCTTCTTCAGGTTCTACGTTTTGATTTGATCAAAAGGGCTCCTTTGGTGGGATTTCTGACTAAAGGAAGGTCACTATGATGAAAGGAGGACAGTTGAGAGGGTATTTGGTAGGGTTTTGATGATCCAAAAGGCTTTGAAGGTGTGAATTTGGGGGAAGGGGAGTGCCTTTTTATAAGATGGGTGAGGGGAACCTTAGGAAAAGATAGAAATATTATTTTATAATAAAATAAGTTTTGGTTTCAAATGGATCCAAAATAGATTATTTAAAGGATTAGGTGGGGATGAGTCTAAAACTACTAAATCATTCGGTTTTAGATAGGTTTGGATGACTATATTAACTTTATCTTTTAAATTTAACTCTTAGTTAAATAGTTTCACATTACAATGTATCTTTGTATTTTTATACTATATGGTTAATAAACATACTATAAACATCCAAGCCAACAACAAGTGGTTAATTAATGGAATATATAATATTATTTACAACATTTGATCGAACCATAGATTTTTAGGAATAGAATATCAATTAATAATATAATTTTTTAAAAAAAAAAAACTATTTTATGTCAAATTTGACACTATTTGGTATTGTGTTTTTTCTAAATTCATAATAGCATTATTACATCAAAAAAATTCATCTAACCAACCCTAACATGTCATATTAACCTAGAAAATTAGTGGAATTCATAAATAGTATCAAATGACATTTATTTGTATATTTATAATATCAATTAATATAATATTTCATTAATTAGGTAATTACTGCATCATCATTGTGTTATAAATATTTTAAATTAATTAATATCTTAAAAATAAAAATACAATACCAATTTCTAAGAAATCTGATGAGATTTTTAATGAATATTTATAGTCGAATTTATCTTATGTGTAACCCTATATTAAAAATGCTTTAGTTTTTAATCATTGAATTTAACACTTTTAACTCTTCTTTAAATTGAATAATAATAAATTTCCTAATCTAATCCAAGTGAACCAAAGAGGTTCATATTTTATTCCTAAGGTTGTTTTTTGTCGAATAATATTTATCCAATAGAATTTGGACAGGCGTTAGGGTAATAATAATATCATTTTTACCCTGAATTACCCTATTTAATTTTAACCTTGGTAATTAAAAGTAAAAATTTACTATCCACCAAAAGTTATTTTCATCTTATTGAACCACATTTTACTTACAGATATCAAACGTGTCCTTCAGATTTTTGAAATTCAACTCAAAGAAGTAGTAAAATTAATTTTTATGTTATTTTGCAAATGCTCCTAGGAGGTGGGTAAAAGACGGTAAAAAGTTCAATAAAATTTTAATATGTCTACAATTATTATAAAATGACTCTAGTGAATTAAATTTAACTGATATAGGTATTATGTATCTCTTTTGACCTAAAATAAATTTAAATAAATGATTATTTAACTAAAAATTTAGTTTTAAACTATAACTCAGTGTTTTCACTATTCATCAAAAATTGAATGTTTTCAGAAAAATACCAAATATTCACTCTAAGATAATTTCGATATTCCAAATCCAAAAAGGAAGTCCAATTTGAATGATAAAATTTATAAAATTTCGAAAAGTGTCTATTACTATTCATAACAGCTAGTTTTATTGGTTGTGGTGTGTTAAAACTCGAAGTTGCGTACAACACACTCTACTGCATTATTCAAAAAGAAGTGTATCATGGATAATTGTGGTGTTAAATTCTCCTCAACTTCAAATAATTTCATCCTCAAAATTTCTAGTGCATTACTATGTAAAAATACTCGAGTGGTTCTTCATTATAAGTTCCTCGGGTTCCCACGTTGCCTCTTCCATCTTACAGTTTCTCCATAGAACTTTTACTAGAAAACTCTTCAGGGTTCTCAACACTTCATCTCTACTATCAAGAACCTTGAAAGTCTCTTCTCAATAAGACATATCGGGTTTCAGTTCTAATTCCACATAGGTAAGTAAATGTATTGGTTCACGCAGGTATTTTCTCAACAGTGATACGTGGAACACATCGTGATCTTTGGAGAGACATGGCGTCATTGCCAAATGGTATGCTACAAACCCAGTTCGATCTCGAGTTTTTAAAGGTCCGATGTACCTGGAACTCAAATTACCCTTCTTACCAAAACATATAACACCCTTCCGTGGAGATACTTTCAAGAAAACATGATCTCCTACCTGAAATTCCAAATCCTTCTTTCGATTACCATCTTAGCTCTTCTATCAACTTTGAGAATCCTTGATGTGTTTTTGGATTACCTTCACCTTTTGTATCGTTTCCTCCACAAGTTTGGGGCCTACAAGTTTTCTTTCACCGACATTATCCCAATAGGTTGGTGTGTGACATCTCTTTTTGTATAATGCTTCATATGGTGCCATCTGAATACTTGAATGAAAGCTATTTCTATAGGAAAATTCTTCCACAGGTAAATATTGACCCAACATACCTTGAAAGTCAAGTGATAATGACCTCAACATGTCTTCTAAAGTTTGAATAGTTAGTTATGATTGTCCATCAGTTTGGGGGTGCTAGGCAATGCTCAAACGAAGTTCAGTATCAAGGGATTTGAAATTAATTTTATAGAATATTGATGTAAAACATGGATCACGATCAGAAACAATCGATAAGGGTAATCCATGAAGTCCCACAACATAATTAATATATATTCTTTCTAGACATTCATGTGGTAAATCTTCTTTTTTAGGAAAAAATTTTATGACTTGGTAAAATAATAAATAATAACCCATATTGAATCATTCCGTATAGGAGACTTTGGCAGTCCCACGACAATGTCAATCATAATATTATCCCACTTCCACTCAGGTATGTGAAGAAGTTTCATGACTCTTCCAGGCTGTTTCCTTCTAGCTTTCACTTGTTGACAAACCATACATCTTGACACAAAATCAAAAATCTCTCTCTGCATGTTGTCCCACAAAAAATGTCCCTTCAAATCTCTATATATATTAGTGCTACCATGGTGTATAGAGAAATTGGAACTATGAGCATTATCCAACGATTCCAATTTTAGATCAGGTATATCAAGGACACAAAGTCTCTTCCCAAATTTCCAAATTCCATCTTCATACACAAAGTAACTCAATATCCCATCATTCACAGGTTTAATCTTCTTTTGAAACTCTTTATCATTGGACTGAGAACTCTTTATCCTTTCTAGTAAAGATTTTTTGGAAACCATTTGAAAAAGTGTTGATGTTTCACCTTCCATGGTGATTCCCATATCCATATTTACTAGATCAATGTATATAGGATCCTTTTCAACTCTCATATTGTTCAAAACTCCATGATCCTTCATAATCAAAGCATATGACTCCATATTTTCCTTCTTTTGGGTGGTAGTGTATAGTCTAATCATAATCATTGAGTAGTTCAAGCCATCTCCTTTCCCTCAACTTGAGTTCTTTATCTGAGAAAATATAATACAAACTCTTGTGATCAGTATATAACTCACATTTTAATCGTAGAGATAGTGTCTCCAAATATTCCAAACAAAGATTACAACTGCTAAATCATGATCATGAGTAGGATAGTTCTGCTCATGAATTTATAGCTATCATGTTGTATATGGAATAATCCTATCATTCTGCATAAGGAAACAACCAAGTCCATTCATTGAAGAATCACTATAAATAACAAACCCATCAATCCCCGATGGTAGAGTCAATATAGTTGCATTGAATAATTTTATCTTTATTTCTTCAAAACATTCTTCACACTCAATTTTCCAAAAAAAAATTAACCCCTTTTCATGTGAAATTTGTTAATGGGTTATCCAACAGGGAAAAATTCGGGACGAAACGTCGATAATAATGTGCTAAACCAATAAAACTGCATACCTCGATTATACTCATTGGTGCTGGCCATTCATGGATTGTCTTGGTCTTAGAAGGATAAATAGTGTTTCCATCCATAGATATAATATTTCCAAGAAATGAAATCTCCTATAGCCAGAATTGAAACTTGCTAAATTTCCCATATAAATCATGTCTTCTAAGAGTATTCAGGATTATGCGCAAGTGATTTTCATGATCTTCGTAGCTCTTGGAGTATACCAAGATATCATTAATAAATAACACTACAAAATCATAAAGATTTTTCTTGAAAACTCTATTCATTAGATCCATGAAGACGAAGGGTGCATTAGTCAATCCAAAAAGCATTACTGTACACTCGTAATGCCCATACTTGGTTCGAAATAATATTTTCAAAATGTCTGGCTTCTTCAAACCCAAATAATGATATCCAGATCGAAGTTAAATATTTGAAAAGCACGTAGCTCCATGAATTTGGTCAAATAAATCATCAATGCAAGGTAGGGAATAATTTTTCTTTATTGTTCTAGCATTGATCTCCCTGTAGTCAATGATCAACCTCATAGATGCATATATCTTCTTAAAAAAAGGACTGAGGCTCCCCATGGAGAAACAGTGGGGTGAATAAATCCCTTATTACTTAATTCCTCTTGTATATTATTTAGTTCCACTAATTCCCTAGTGGCCATTCAATAAGGGGCCGTCAATATAGGCCTTGATCCAAAAATTAAATCAATAGAAAGACTCAATTTCTAATTCAAGAGGATGTACAAGTAAATCATCTGGAAAAACATCAACATATTTTTTCACTATAGGTATATACTCTATTTGAAAATTTATTTCCTCACCCACAGTTATTTCATTCTCTTCCTCCCTAATAATTGAATTTAGTTGAGCTACTGTGAGAGGATCTATAAAAAATTAGGTGGTGACGTTTCTGCTCTAATGATAAGTTACTCCTTATAATCATAAAAAATTATAATCTCCTACTTCTTTCAATAAATTTTAACATCATGGTCCGAATGATAATCCATACCGAGGATTATATAAAATCCAATCATTGCTATGATGATGAGATCAGCAGATAAAGAACATTTATATGCCCTAATGAGGACTGATTCACAAAACATTATTGCAATGGTACTTCCTTTAAGTGTTTTTACTAACAACTTCCTTGTTGAATCAAATTGGAAATATATATTTTTCATAAAAAATAGGGAAGATATGAAACAATGCGATGATCTATAATAAAATGAAACATTATCTAAACTTGTGGAAACCATTAAATTTACATCACCACGTCTATCGAAAAATCAACCTTAGTAGTCGTGATTGAATAAGCATGGCCTGGATACCTTGGAATTTTCTGAGGTAAGTTCCCCTAACACTTACGAAATTCATTTGCATAATTCCACCTTTATCTATAATTGTAGCATTCAACATCGATAGCCTCTTTCTTCCCTTTGCAATCACGATCTTGGTGGCCTTTTTCAACACACTTGTAATAGACTCCCATTACCTTCAAGCATGTACTAGGATGTTTCTTCTCACATTTACTACATGATGGATATTAAAATTTTCCTTTCTTCTCCTTATTTCCATTTCCAGACTATTCAACAGATCTCTTCTTCTCTTTAATTTCATTAAATTCGTAAGACTTAGAGATTTCTGTTTCTTTCTTGATATCATATGAGACAATGTATTCATTTTACGAGAAGTATTTTGAGACTAATACTCGATGGAGAATAGGTTTTAACCCATCAAGGATAGAATCAATCCAACTTCATGGGTTATGCATATAATCTATAGCATGCCTCGCTAATATTGTAATGTTATCTTCATACTTTGCAACATTCTAATCCTCCTTTTTCCACAGACTCAGAATTTGCCTTTCCATATCTGCTCGATGGCCATGAGGAAATTATTTTTCTATGAATTTTTTTAAATTCCCTCCATTCCATATTTGATACTTAATAATTTTTTCTTTGTGTTTTAAATCAATGACCACCATTGATCAACATCTCCAGTGTGGTAGTAAACATCAAGGACGTCTTTTTCCCTTTTGCTACTCCCTAAGGCGTGGAATATTTTCACTATGTAATTTATCCATTGCTCGACAACCTGGGGATTTGTACCCCCATTTTATGTTGGTGGTTATTTCTTCATGAACCGATCTAATATTGATCCTTCATGTTGTGGATCAGTGTGCTCCATACGGGTAAGGTTATTTTTCATAACCTGAGTGAGTTATCCCAGTATGGAGATTAGCTGATCAACACCAGTTGCATCACCACCTATACTATAATTATCTAGATTATGAGAGAAATCCCTACAGGGAGTGCATGAATTGATATGGTTTTCATTCCTTCAACTAGGTGCCATTTCTAAACAATGGCATAAACTTGATTAGTTTATGAATCACAATACATAAATCCAAACTTGTAAAACACTTAACATAAATTGAACAGTTTGTGGATATAATCCAAAAATCATAAAAATGTTTTATTTGAGGATGTATATTCTCAAAAACCCTTTATAATGGTTTGTAAATAGAATGAGAATTATCCTAATCATTTCCACCAATAGTTTCATAACCATGAGTGCAGCAAGGCCCGTTGTCGTGAACCAGTTCCTGTTCAAGTCTAGTTCAAAGCGGTGTTTTCAGGTTTTACCACTAGGTACATATGTGCTAGAGCCGCCTCTACCTGCTCGTATCCAGACAGGGGTGTATTTCTGGGAAAACTCACAAAATTTCTACAATACCAAAATTCTAAGAAGTTCTTCTATACGAATCCTCAATGTATATCTTAGGGATATGTTCTCTAATCAGAGTTTATCTAAATCCAGTTTCCATTGTTTGTACTAAATGTTCTATGATACCACTGTAACGCCCCAACCTCAGTTACCCAGATTTGGTGAATTGTTACGTATCATTGGAATGATCACAAAATATCATGTCTCGAAAGACCGATTAGTTTAGTAGCTATGAAAGTATTAGATATATTCATAAGTTTTACATTAAATCATAAAACGGAAAACAACCGCAACATTGTTTCCATAGACAATACTGAGATCCCATAGACTATCCCTATAGGTCAATCATAATATACCTCTTCTCATCCTAGGAAAAATAAAACAAAGAATATGGTGAGCTCAGATGCCCAGTAAGGAAAACAATATAGAGGAAACATTCATAAATAAGAACACACATTTAAGGAAATGTATAAAACTAAAACAAAAGCCTTTTCAACATAAAATTCATCATAATATGGAAAATATAAATGAAAATAATTCAATTTACTTACTCACATGGGTATTCTACTAGCCTAATAATCACATTAAATATCAATATAAACTTTCATAATGATGGAATGTGTAATGCCAGACTTTATAATCACATAGTCAAGGCCTTGTGCCAAGACTACAAATAATATTTTTTCAAAGCCTTGTGCCAAAACACTAGATTGTATAAGGAGACCTATAGATTCATCGAGTAGCTATAGCGGGATCCACCCATCACTTACTAAGTCCAATTCATTACTCATATGAATAGGTTTAATCATAAGATAAAAATTTGTATTAAAACTAGCATATGAAATGTCAATACATTCTCTGTAAAGCATGAATGGTATAAAAACAACACATCCATAGTCAATCACATCACAAAACCTTCAATACAATATGGATGTTTTGTATCATAATAAATCAACATCAAATATGCTTAATATCCATCAACGGATGTTTACAAAGATGAAATCAAAGCCTTTTTCTAATGAAATATATATTTCTATTTTGAAATCATTTAACTATCAAATAATTATAAAAGAAAGTACATATTTTGAAAATATTCATATAATCTTGTAAATTAAGATTCGACGATGTTATAATGGTGGAAAATAGCCGCACCTGCCGTATAGATTAAAAAACATTTTTACCTTAATTTTGTCGAAAAGGTCATAAATTACCTTTTTTGGAAAATGATGGAATGATTATTTTCAAACCGTTTTATAAAAATTCAAATAAGGGTATAAATGAATTTTACCCATAGTATAGTAAATATTAAAAATGTTTGGGAATACATTTTTAAGAAACATGGATGTGGGGGATAAAGAGGTCCCAGTATATACTTACATAAAAACAACCTCGGATAATAAAGAGATTGTGAACTTAACCCTTATCTTGTACATTTTCTTGGTTGAGGATAGGTTAAACTCTTTTATAATGGTGAAATAATTTTTATTAAATTATACATGAATCATATACATTAATATGATATAATATATGATCTCTTAACATTACTTTGTTAATAATATCATAGTATTATCGTTGTTTCGGTTGTTAACAGAATATTTTTAATTTATATTCTCTGTTATGTGAGTCATATTTCTTATGGATGGGTTTTATATTATTAATTTCAAGAATTATATCAAGTATTTAAACATTATTTTTATTAATCAAATGAATATTAGTCTTGAATGGATATGATGGGGAATAAATCTCATCACGTTCGTGGAGACGGTAATCAGTACGTACGCACGAGCAACAATATCATTCTTTTGATATTAAAATAATATATAATTGGAGGGTATATCATGTATGAAAAATCATTATCATGTTATATTTATTATTTATATAAATTATACATCATTATTATACCCATCCAAATAATAATGTATTGAATAACAACTACACCACGATGTGGAGACAGTAGGCCATACATACACACATATGGTGACATGTCATTGAAAGGATGGATAGAATAATGAATATGGTTGTTACGTATTTATAATAACATCACAATATATATATGATACTGGACTTATTATTTTATAATGGAAACAACAAAAAAGGGGAAGTGGAAGAACAATGGAACTTCAATGATGTGATGAAATATTTACCTCTTCTTTGGGTTCTTCCTTTTGATTTGATCAAAGGAGATCCATAGGTTGGATTCATGATAAAGGAAGGCCTCTAGGATGAATGAAGGACAGTTGAGAGGGTATTTGGGTAGGGTTTGTCCAAGCCCAAAGTCATTGAAGGTGTGAATTTGAGGGAAGAGGAGTTCCCTTTTACAAGAGGGGTGAGGGGAACCTTAGGAAAAGCTAGAAATGTTATTTTATAATAAAATTATTTTCCTTTTCTAATGGCTCCAAAATGGATTATTTAAAGGATAAGGTGGGTATGGGTAAAAAAAACTCAACCAATAGGTTTTATAAAGGTTTTTTTCACTATATTAATTTTATCTTTTAGATTTAACTCTTAGTTAAATAGTTTGACATTAACATGTCTCTTTATATTTTTATATTATATGGTTAATAAACATACAATAAACATCCAAGAGAACCTCAAGTGGTTCACTAATGGAATATATTATATTAATAAAGACATTTGGCCAAACCATATATTTTTAGGAATAGATTATCAATTAATAATATAATATTTGTATTAAAAACGATTTTATGTCAATTTTGAAACAATTTGATATTTTGTTTTTTCTGAATTTATAACAGCATTATTAATTCGAAAAAAATTCATTTAACCAACCCTAAAATGTCATATTAACCTATAAAATTTGTGGAAGTCAAAAAAAGTCTCAAATTACATTTATTTGGATATTTATAACATCAATTATTTTAATATTTCATTAAATAGGTAATTACTGCATCATCATTGTGTCTTAAATAAATTAAATTATTTAATGTATAAAAAATATAAATAAAATACCATTATATATGAATTCATTTTATATTTTTAATTAATATCTATGGTCTAATTTATCTTATGTGTAAACCTATATTAAAAATGGTTTAGTTATTAAACATTGAATTTAACACTTTTAACTCTTTTTTGGATTTAATAATAATAAATGTCCTAATCTAATCCAAGTCGACCAAAGAGGTTCATATTTTATTCCTACGGTTTTTTGGTCTAATTAAACTTATCCAATAGAATTAGGTAATGTTTTAGGGTAATAATTATATCATTTTTACTTATAATTAATCTATTTCATTTTAACAGTGGTAACTAAAAGTAAAATGTTACTATTCACCAAAAATTATTTTCACCTTATTGAACTACATTTTACTTACTGATATTAACTGTGTCTCTTGGATTTTGGAAATTTAACTTATAAAAGTAGTAAAATTATGTTTTATATAAATTTTAAAATGCTTCTAGGGGGTGGGTAAAAGATGGTAAAATGTTCAATGAAATTTTTATATATCTAAAATTATTATAAACTTACTCTATTGAATTAAATTTAACATATATATGTTTTATGTTTCTATTTTGACAAAGAATAAATTTTAATAAATATTTATTTAAATAAAAATTCGGTTTTAATCTATAACTCAATGTTTTTCACTATTTATCAAAAATTGAATGTTTTCAGAAAAATATCAAAACTTCACCCTATGCTAATTTTGATATTCCAAATCCAAAAATAAATTCAAATTTGAATGAATTTTTTTTTAAATTTTAAAAAAGTGGGTATTACTATTCATAATGGTTAGTTTGATTGGTTGTGGTTGTTGAGTCAATTGTTATCTTTTGACTTCTATATTTTGTTTTTGAAATCACAAATGTCTTCTCAATCGTATCGTACTGACACTGTAAAACGTATCGTACTGACTCTGTCAATCGTACCGTACTGACTCTGTCAAACGAATCGTACTGACTCTGTCAATTGTACCGTACTGACTCTGTCAATTGTATCGTACTGACTATGTCAATCGTACCGTACTAACTCTGTCAATCGTACCGTACTAACTCTGTCAATCGTACCGTACTTACTATGTCAATCGTATCATACGGACTCTATCAAATGTATTGCACTGACTCTGCTATTCATATGTTCATTACTTTTTTTGGTACTTAGTCTAAAACACTTGTTTCATATGAATTGTACCATTTCTTATCATCAATATATATCATATTTTAACCAATATGATGTCGTTGAGTTAGTTACAAACTAATCAAAACTATGTCGTACTTTCTGTTTCAATATGACCGTTATGATGCCAGGTGTCCAAGTCCCTCCGAGTTTTTCGGAGAAATACGACCATTGGAGGCAACATGACTGTTGGAACCTGAGGCCTATAAATAGGAGGTCATTTGAAGCTGAGATGGAGAACAAATGAGATATTTTGGAACAACTGTGATACTTTGATTCAATCAAGATTCTAGAGAGAGAGAGATGATGTGACTTCTCTCTTCTGCTTTGTGCGTCCAATCATCGTATCGAGGGCTTTCAAGCAATTGAAAGCCAGAGGTGCCGATTACCTACAACATCGAGGGCAGCCAGGGATAGGCAGACAGACGTGCTGATCATCGTATCAAGGGCTACTGGGGATAGGCAGACAGACGAACCGATCATCGTATCGAAGGCTCACCAAGGTGTTGGTGAGACAGACCTTTTATCCTAGGTGAAAGGATAACCCTTCTCTTTGGGATAAAAGAATTGTTATTCTTTTACATTTCCGCTGTTACTTGTATTATAAAGGAATTTGTATTGTTTATTTTCTTCATTACATATTCAATTGTAATTGTTTCAATTACAATCATTATATTAAATATTGTGTTGATTGATTCTATACGCTTTAAGGTAGAATCATTCATCGTTGTATTACTCTGATTATTGTGTTCGTCTTGAATAAAATTGTTTTACATTACATTAGTATTACAATACATCATATTTTTTTATTCAATACAATTGTGGGTGTTTGTATTTGTATTAGTTTAAGATCATTTAAACTAATCTCTTAGTTGCTAAAACTCAAAGGTTTTTAAACCTACAATTCACCCCCCTCTTGTATTGTTCCATCTAATAGACATACATATCTACATATTCGATCCAACAATTGTTATCAGAGGAGGTTTTCCATTGATTTGTATTACTATCTTTATTTATTTCATATTACTATCTTAAATACTTACTACACTAACGTGTGGAGTGGAAAAGTTTTTGTTGTATTAGATGGCAGGAATGAATATTGGGTCAATAGACAATCTGAATCCTTCAAAACCATCAATCTTTGATGGTAATGAATATTAGTATTGGAGAGATCGTATGAAGACATTTTTTATTAATACTGGTGTAGACAACCATATAATGTTTACTGGAGGTTACAAAATTCCTGACAAAGAAGTCAGTACTTTCACCAACCAAGAGAAGCAAGAATATCAACTGAATTACAAGGTACACAATACTTTGTTATGCTCTATGACCAGGAATATATATAGTCAAATATCTTCATGTGAAGCAGCCAACTTTATTTGGAAGAAATTAGATGTCACTCATTTTGGTACATCCAAGGTTATAGAAACAAGGAGAGAAATGCTTCGAGCAGAGTATCATGGGTTTGTTTTTCCTAATGGAGAGCCAGTATGTAAAGTGCAACAAAGGTTTATGACGATAGTCAATATTTTACAATATATGGGAGAAAAAGGTCTTGATGATGAAGCTCTAGTCGATAAAATTATAGATATAATTCCAAATGAATGGGAGTCAAAAAGGACATCTATTGATAAAAACAGAAAAGTTTCCCAGATTACTCTTGATGAACTCTTCAGATCTCTTCAACAGCACGAGACAAGAATGAAGAGAGATGCTGATTTCAATAAGAAGAAGAATGGGAATGGAAGTGTAGCCTTTGAATCTAAAGCTAAAACGCCTGAAAGGCTTACGAGGTCTAAATCCAAGAAAGTTGTTATATCTGATTCAAGTGATTGTAATCTTTCAGATAATTAGTTAGCCAATCTTGCTCGAAGGATGAACAAGATTGTGGGAAAGAAAGATTTCCAATATAGATTCAAAAAGAAAGATAGGAAGTATAGGAAAGATTCAGAGGTAACTTGTTATGAATGTAAGAAAGCAGGAAATATAAGGCCTGATTGTCCTTTACTGAAAAGGAAAGATTGAAAGGAGAAACACTCTGAAAGAAACAAGAAAAAGTTTTATAAGACAAAGAAAGTATTGAAGGAAAATGATACGTGGAGTGAAAGTGGTAGTGATTCCTCAGATGATTCTTTAGAATATGAGACATCAGGACAGAGGAATATCAGACTCCTAGCCAGATTACCAATTGAAGAACATTGTCTCATGGCTGAGGTACATAATGTTGAAGCTATTACAAATGTCTCCTTAAATGCAAATTATACTGATAATAGATTTTATGAAACTTCAAATGATGAATCTTCATCATCAGAAGATGATACATTAGCTTCTTTTGAAGAAGTTTCTAGATTTGCTAAATTACTGGAAAATGAAAATTCCAAACTCAAGAAGAGGCTTGAAAAAGAAAATTCTAGAATTTCAATCTTGGCTAAAGAAATATCAGATCTTTCTAAAGATCTTGATGTTAAAACTTCTGATTTTGAATGTATTTTAAAAACCCTTGAGAAAGTTAAATCTGATAAGGATAAAATTTCTAAGGATGTTGAAACTGTAGTTTCAAAGAAAAATATTTTAGAGCCTAACTCTAGTTCAAATTAAAATGTTTTGGAAAATAAGAATTTGGTTTTAAAACTAAAGACAGAGATTTTATCCTTGAAGAAATGTTTGTCAAACATTACTCATGGAAAAGAAATCTTTGAAAGGATGTATTCTCAAATTAGACCTTTGAGAAATCGTTCTGGTCTTGGTTATACTTATTCCAAACCTGTTTTTAGCAATAACTATTTTTTTCCTCAAAAAAACACTTTCTGTTCTAAGTGTCAATGTGGTGGACACTGGAGAAGAGATTGTTCTCTTAAAAAAACTCAATCTTTAGGATTTTTTAAAGCTCATTTTACAAAACAAGTGTGGATTCCTAAAATTCTTTTATCTAACCCTTCTAGATCCAAACAAGTTTGGATTCTGAAAAACTAATTGTTTCTTTTTCAGGAAAATGATAAGTGTACCATAAGAACATTTGGTACATTGTTAGTGGTTGTTATCGGCATATGACTGGAAACAAAGATCTCTTTGAAAAGGTTATCAAAACAAAAGGTGGAAAATATACCTTCAGAGATAATGCTCAAGGAAAGATTATTGGTATATGTAATATTGTTTTTCTTGGGAAAGTTCTTATCTCAAATGTTTAGTTTGTTAAAGGTTTTAGGAACAATCTCATCAGCATAAGTCAATTATGTGATGAATGTTACCTTTTGAATTTTAGAAATAATAAGTGTCTTGTTCACAATTCCAAGGATGCGTTCATTCTATCTGCCCATAGGCAAGAGAATGTTTACACTATTAACTTAGAAGACCTTAGGAGACAAAACTTACCTTGCTTAAGTGCAATAGAAGACCAATCATGGCTATGGCATAGAATACTAGGACACTATAATCTGAGAAACCTTAGTAAACTCTCAAAGAAAAGACTTATAAAGGGGATACCTGACCTTAGATATGATTCTTCAAAAGCCTGTGATCCTTGTAAATTTGGCAAGCAACATAAAACTAGCTTTAAATCAATTAATTAAGTTTCAACTTCTAATGCATTACAGCTAGTGCATATGGTTCTTTTTGGTCCTTCACAATCTGGAAGCATTAGAGGCAAATACTTTGTATTTGTTTTAGTTGATAACTTTACTAGATTTACATGTGTCTACCTTCTCACAAAGAAATCCGAAGCCTTTTCCTATTTCAAAACTTTTAGAGCCCATGTTAAAAATGAGAAAAACCTACCATTGCTAACTATTCATACTGATCATGGTGGTGAATTTCAAAATTCAGATTTTAAAACTTTTTGTAGTAAGAAAGGTATTACTCACAATTTCTCAGCTCCAAGAACTCCTCAGAAAAATGGTGTTGTTGAAAGAAGAAATCGTATTCTTCGGGAAATGACTCGAACCACGTTGAGTGAATACTCAATTGCTAAGTACTTTTGGGCTGAAGCTGTTAGTACTTCCTATTATACTATAAATCATGTTTTAACTAGACCAGTTCTTAATAAAACCCCTTCTGAGTTATGGACTGGCCGAAAACCTAAAGTTTCATAATTCAAAGTTTTTGGATGCAATGTATTCATTCTGAATACAAAAGATAATCTACACAAATTTTCACCAAAATCTGATGAAGTAATATTTCTAGGCTATTCTACAACCTCTACGGCTTATAGAGTTTTCAATAAAAACACTTGTACTGTTGTGGAAACATTACATGCAATATTCGATGAAACTGATCCATTTGTTTTCAACCAACCCAATCCTACATCCTCGGATGTGTTTTCTAAAAATGTTTATCAAACATTATTAAGAGATCACTCTGATAAGGAAAATGTTCAAGAAAGTACTCCTGAAACATTTACCACAGATGATTTTCAATCATACGTTGATGAACAGGCTTTAAAAAACTCAAATCAATTGTTTCTTAGAAATCATCCCAGTGATAACATCATTGGTGATATAAATCAACCTGTAAGGACTAGAAATTCCTTAAGAAATGAAATAGAACATCTTGCTTTTCTTTCCCAATTTGAACCTAAAAGCCCAAGTGAGGCCTTAGGTGATGATGATTGGATCAAAGCAATGCAAGATGAACTAAATGAATTTGAAAGGAATCAAGTATGGACTTTAGTTGATAGACCTAACGAAACAACTGTAATTGGTGTAAAATGGGTTTTCAGAAACAAATGTGATGGAAATGGAATCATTGTAAGAAATAAAGCAAGACTTGTTGTTAAAGGCTATACTCAACAAGAGGGAATAGACTATGAAGAAACATATGCTCCTGTATCTAGACTTGAATCTACTCGTATTCTATTATCCTTCACAGCATATTTCAATTTCAAACTATTTCAAATGGATGTCAAATGTGCTTATCTAAATGGTTTTGTTCAAGAAGAAGTTTTTGTCGAACAACCTCCTAGTTTTCAAGACCTAAAACATCCTAATCATGTTTTCAAACTTACCAAGGATCTATATGGTCTTAAACAAGCCCCTAGAGCATGGTATGATAGACTTACATGATTTCTTTTACAAAACAATTATACAAAAGGTATAGAAGATCCAGCCCTTTTTATAAAAATGGAAAACAAAAATGTTTTTATTGTTGAAATCTATGTTGATGACATCATATTTTGGTCAACTCCGAAATCCTTAACTGATTCATTTGCAAATTTAATGAAATCTAAGTTTGAAATGAGTATGATGGGTGGGTTAACATTCTTTTTAGGTTTTCAAATTTCTCAAAAACCATAAAGAACTTATATATCTCAACATAAGTGTTGGTCGGAGTGGTTTACTCAAGAGGGTGGTGAATTGAGTACCGATTAAAATTTCTGTATTTAAAAAACAGTGTCTTAAAGACCCCCAAATAAAATAATAAATTAAACTGTAGTGAATTTATATTAAAGTAGAGGTTCTGTCAGATTCTCAAGGGATTGATTAATTCCCAGTTAATCAACACAAGAGTGTGTGATTATCTTTTGAAACTAACTTACTAATCTACACTTAACATAAACACTTTCTAATTTAATTATAAAAGTAACTTTAAAAACAGTATTGATTTTAAAGTGATCAGCAGCGGAATAAAACTTTGAAAGAGATGGCACAACAATGTATCCAAGAGGTTCAGTCTCAAGAAGAGACTTAGTCCTCTCAAAAGTTTATATAAAAATGATCCACACCCTGGATCGGGGTTCAACAGTTTACAACTATCCAGGTCCAAGACCTCTACCACTGTTCTTCGTGGGAAATAGTACAACAGCAACCAGCTGTCCAGGTCACACACGACCTCTACCACTGTTATTCGTGGGAAAGAAAGAATGAAAGAGTTTGGTAAGGATTTAAAAATCCTTCAGTTTGAGTACAGAAGACAGTGTATGTGTTAGATACAGCAGATAACACACACTGCTCGAAAAGAGTAATAATAAATCACAGAACAAGAGATGTAGAGTTTAGAAGTGGTTCTGGTGATTTCAGTGTAGCTCTGGACTTCTTTGGATTCGATCAGAAGTGAGTTTGAGTCCTCTTCCCGTTTCTGTTTGAGAAACAGAGTGTCGTATGCTCCAGGTTCGTAGGTAGTGAGATGTAGTCGATGAAGCTCTTTGATATTCTTTTGAATGCACAGGACTCTTCTTGAGTATCCTTGATTGTATATGTGATTCTATATTGCTTGGTTCTTCTTGTATGCACATATATTTTTCTTGAGTATGTCGTATGTATTCCTTGTCTCTGTGTGTGTTGTCTCGCTCCTTGTTGTTGTTCGTTGATGTGTGTCTTGGGCAGTGTAGTCTTCTTGTATTTATCTCCCAACAGGGGACATAAAAGATTTCCTTTCTGCAAGTACGAGGTACGGGTTCCTGACATCCGACAACCATTATCAGATATTTGAGAAATCATTAAAATGAACATGATATGACCGTTGGATAGATTAAATATAGGAAATAAAGAAATTCAAAAAGTGCGTCGAGTGATTGGTAGGTGATCAGCATCGGTAGCTTGAACATCGGTAGCTTGAACATCGGTAGCTTGAACATCGGTAGCTTGAACATCGGTAGCTCAATGTGTCGGTAGGTACATGTATCAGTAGCTGTGATTCTGTCAGTAGCTTCGTCCATCAGTGACTCTTATTCCATCGGTAGCTACTTATACTTACACCAGTAGCTCTATGTTTGTATCGGTAGTTGTCTGTAAGATAGTAGCTTACATTTATAAGCACATCGGTAGCTCTGTGTTAAGTTTATCGGTACCCCTGTGTTAAGTCTATCGGTAGCTGTCTGTCGGTAGACTAAGTCTATCGGTAGACTGGTTACCGGTAGCTCTTTATCAGTAGCTATAGACAGATTACTTATCTGTTTTATGCAGAACACATCCGATTGTGTTAGAATCAATTTATAACTTGTATGAACATGGATAAATGAGGATTAACATATTCCAAAGACAATTTTAAAAATTATTATTGGTTTGATCATAGATTTGAAAGAATTAAAGTATAGATCAATGATACTTAACAATATCATATAGAATGAAAACATAATTGGGATTTTCAACACATATGAATACATGATTGAGATTATCAAAACAGGTGAGGTCAACAATCTCCCCCTTTTTGATAATCACAATTTTTGATATGGGCATTTAACATAGTGAAAATATAATGGTAAAGAGTATAATATTGAATTCAATTTTCTTATTGAAAATAGCATCAGAGATAATAGAAATAGTATGATATAGACATATGTTATCAGAGGTAACAATCATAAGGTACTAAATAGACATAAAGTATCAGAGGGAAAAAATGAAAAGAAGGGTAAAGTGTCTCCCCTTATTCCTTATTTTTCTCCATTGAAAATATTTTTCATTCTCTTTGTTCTCCCCCTTATTCTCTCATTTTGTTCTCACCTTATTCTCATTATTATTCTCCCCCTTTGTGATAATCAAAAAGCGGGAAAGCATATATATAGGAGACAAATAAAACATGAGAAGTAAAAGGAGTTCTGTATTAGAATAGTCAAAAAGTACAAAAACAGAATACAAAGGAATTCCTATCAAAAATCCTAGCCACTGGATCATTCCACCTCTTCCACGTGAGATTTGCCTTTGGGATCAGAAGAAGGCCCGGGTGGTGAGGATACAGGTGAAGGTTTTGGAATGCCAGAAAAGATCAAAGGAGGCTGGGCCACTGACACAGAGTCAGGCCTGTAGGTTGAAGATCTTTGGGTGATCATCGGTGTGAGGCTGCGAATAGCTTGAGCAGGAGTCAGCTGGACTGTGGAAGCAGCTGAGGCAGAAGCAGGCAAAGCAGGAGGTATGATGACTGGTCTGGCATCAACATGCAAGAAGGGCAGCAGCAAATTTCTAAAATCCATAATAATTCCTCCTCCTCTTTCCATAGCAGAGATGAAATCATCTTTGTTCTCCATGAATTTCTCTAAGGTAGGAGTCAGTTCTCTTAGCTTGCTCACTTGTTCTCTGAAAGCTTGAGTGACTGGTGGTAGCTTCATGTTTTCCAACATCAGCTTGAAGTGGTGTTCGAGTTGATGCTTGGTGAAAATTTTGGTGAAGTAGTAGTCCACTTTGCTCTTTATGGCTTCTTGAGAGGCAGATGCTTCTCTCATAAAATCTTGAACAATCTTCATTATTTCTCTGGCAGAATCTCTTGTAGACAGTACCACTCAGCTCAGCTCTGATGAGTCCACAGAGCCACTGGTTGAAATAGAACCAATCTTCTCCTTTAACATTGCTCGAACTTGATTCAGGTCAACTGATAGTTTGGATGTGAGAGGGCCAAGAGAGAAGGAAACAGTTTCTTTAAAACTCTTAGACAAACCACTTATTAGGCTTTGAACTTGAGAGTCTTGTAATTGAACATGATCCTTCACTGAGGTTTTGAAACTTTCAAACACTGAGACAAACTGGCTTACTACACTCTTCACATAAGCTAGGTCCTTGTCAGCTTGAGACTTGGAGCTCATATAAGAATCCAAAGCAACTACTGATGTCTTGAGAGCTTCCAGATCTGATTCGATTCTTGAAGACTGAGTCTGGCACTCTTTCACTTCTTCCATAAGATCAGACATAAAAGAAGATAAATTACAAGCCAAAAACAGCTCGAAATATCTCTCTAACATTTTCATTTCTTCATAAAAGCTTTTCTTCATCTCAGAAACTGATACACTGAATGATTCTTTCAGCTCATTCTTCATGGATTCAAGATCAGATTTAGAGACAAAATCATTTGGGACAACTGCAGCAGTTCCCCTTGCTGAGGTCAAACTAACTACAGAAGCAGTCATTATTGAATTAATTGAGGAAGCAAGAGAGGTTTCCATTAACTTCACTTCTTCAACAAAACTGGTTTTGAGGTCCTCTTTCAGCTTATTAAAATCATGAAATCTGACCACATCATCTGGCAACATCTCAGAAGCAAGATCATAATTGGCCTTCGGTCTATTCACAGACATCTCATTATCTGAATCTGGATAATCCAATCCATAGACTATAAACCCTGGGTCTTCTACCCAGTCTCCAAGCTCAACAGCTACTGTAACATTTCCAAGAACAGATTGATGCTCCCCCTCAATGGGTGCATTCTCATGTATCACAATAGCATTTGGTGATGGATTCTCTTCATCAGAATCTTCTACTACAAGTTCCACAGGTGCAGCATCTTGAAGATTTTCTTATACAGGTACAGCTTCTTCTTTAACTCTTTCTACTTCATCAGCAGGAATAGATGAGTTCCCAATCAAAGGGCTCATACTTAAACTACCGGAAGCAGACAATTCAGATATATTCTCCTTTTCCTCTTCTTCTTGGTGAGGTACAGACTGGTCTTCCTCATGAGTAGATACAATTTCCTCTACCTTTCCTTTCCTAGAATAGACCAATTCTGCAACAGGACTTGGGGGCAAGTCTGGATCTCCTCCAACATCCATAGGAGTTTCTTCTTCTTCTTCTTCTGTTTCATCACTATAAACAGGTTCCTCTTCATCAGGTCTCAGACTCGGATCTCTCTCATCCTTTGGTCTTGAGGGATGATCCACAGGATTAAACCTATCATAAATCTTCTGATCATCACTGACCCATTCACACTTCCATGGGTTCCAGTTAATTTTCATGTACTTGCAAACAGTCGAGGTGATGTAGAAATTGTTCTTGACTACAACTGTCTCATCCTGAGACTCAGCTATTCCTTTCACTTTTATCATCACTGAAATCAGCTTGGCAAAGAACAAAGCATTAGTCTTTGACTTTGGTCTAATCATGTCTTCCATTTGAAGAAGTAGCAATCTGCACAGATTGATCTTCATACCATGTCTTAGCAAATGAAGAAGATAGATATCTTGATATCTCAGATTTGAAAAATCTCCTCGCCTTGGTATCAACACATGTTGAACAAACTTGAAAAGCAGTCGATTTTCTCCATCCATTTTAGCAGCAACCACTTGCCTTTGATTTCCATTACCAGTCAGCTCTTTTAAGGCGGTTTCATAATCAAAGATGTCACTGCTAGGTGGCGTTTCTCTTGATACATACCCAGAGACACCTTCATGTGGTATTTTCAAACTCTCAGCCCACTCTACTGAAGAAAAAGACATCTCTTTTCCATTTACAAAAGAGCTTACTCGATTCTCATTCTCATACTTCTCAAAGGTTACAAACTCATAGAACTGTTTTACCAACTTCGGGTAGTATGGGCCATTGTTATTCAAGAAACAATCCACCCATTTCTGGTCTTCCAGAATCTCGATTACTAAGGATTTGCTAGGCAGTAGCCATTCCACGCACAGTTCCTTCTCGATCACTATGTCTCTATTCTGCAAGTGAGGATTCACTAGTCGCCTTCCCGATCTAGTTCTGACTTCACTAACACTGGTTTTATGCTGTGTCTTCTGCTTCTTAGCGTTTGGTTCTACTCTTTCATCTCTGACGATAGGAAGCTTGGTTTTTGCCATCGCGGGTTTAGGGTTCTTGGCCGATTTGAGAGCTAAGGTTCGAAGGTGAGGGATTTTGAGCTCGGTGAGGTAAGAAGTGGCTTAGACATAGTTTTATCATTTAGGAATTCCAAATAAACGACTAAATTAGAGTAATAAAAATAATATAAAATGATTCGTATTCTTGGCGGCAGACAGAAGTTTTAAAACCTTGCATCGGTGTGAGTTAATCATCGGTGAGAAAAACAAATCGGTGAGAATTGTACATCGGTGAGGATTTTCACATCGGTGAGAATGTCACATCGGTGAGAATTTTCACAGCAGTGAGGATTTTCACATCGGTTGTGATTAAACATTCCCAATTCGTGTCTTATATAACTTAGCCTATCCGAACTTAAAGGTTTAGTGAAAATATCAGCCAATTGATGTTCGGTGCCAATAAATTCAAGAGAAATATCACCTTCTTGATAGTTATCTCTAAGGAAATGGTGTCTTACATCTATGTGTTTGGTTCTAGAGTGAGATACAAGATTCTTAGAGATATTTATTGCACTGGTGTTATCACACTTGATTGAATCATGTTTAAAAACATATCCATAGTCCAAAAGAGTGTGTTTCATCCACAGAATTTGTGCACAGCAACTACCAGCAGCTATATATTCTGCTTCGGCAGTAGATAATGCAACTGAGTTCTGTTTCTTACTACACCAAGAAACTAAGGATTTTCCAAGCAAATGACATGTTCCTGATGTGCTTTTTCTATCTAACTTACAACCAGCAATTTCAGCATCTGAATAACTCATTAACTCAAAGGATTGTCCTTTTGGGTAAAACAAACCTAAGTTAACCGTGTGTTTGAGATATTTAAAAATTCTTTTAACAGCAAGAAAATGAGATTCTTTTGGATTAGCTTGAAATCTAGCACACATACACACACTAAACATAATATCAGGTCGACTAGCAGTAAGATAAAGTAAACTACCAATCATACCTCTGTAATTTTTTTGATCAACTGGTTTCCCAGTTTCATCTGCATCCAATTTACAGGTACTACTCATAGGAGTTTCACTTCCCTTGATACTATCCAGACCAAAACGTTTTAAAAGATCCTTTTTATATTTACTTTGATTCAAAATAATACCATTTTCATTTTTGAAAGACTTGAAATCCAAGAAAGTACTTAAGCTCTCCCATTAAGCTCATTTCAAATTCATTTTGCATACTTTTTGAAAAATAAGTACATAAAGAGTGTTTAGAAGATCCAAAAATAATATCATCAACATATATTTGAACAACTAAAACATCTTTAGAAATTCTTTTAATGAAAAGAGTTGGATCAGCAATACCTTTAGTAAAACCTTTTGAAATAAGGAAATTGCTAAGTCTATCATACCAAGCTCTTGGAGCTTGTTTCAAACCATACAAAGCTTTAGAAAGTTTAAAAACTTGATTTGGAAAATGGGGGTTAGTAAATCCAGGTGGTTGTTCTACAAAAACATCTTCAATTATAAAACCATTTATAAATGTACTTTTCACATCCATTTGATATAACTTGAAATCCAGATGTGTAGCATATGCAAGTAAGATCCTAATGGCTTCTAGTCTAGCTACAGGTGAAAAAGTTTCCTCATAGTCTATACCTTCTTCTTGACTATATCCTTGTGCAAGTAGTCTAGCTTTGTTTCTAACTATATTTCCAGATTCATCTACTTTATTTCTAAAAACCCATTTTGTGCCTATTGTCAAAGTGTCCTTAGGTCTGTCAACTAATTCACAGACTTTGTTTCTTTCAAACTGATTTAATTCTTCTTGCATAGCCATTACCCAGAATTCATCATTGATAGCATCATTGATATTTTTGGGTTCTAGCTATGAAAGAAAGGCTTGATGTTCAACCTGGTGTCTTAGAGAAGCTCTAGTTTGTGTTCCTCTATCAAGATTACCAACAACAACTTCTAAAGGATGATTCTTTAGAATCCTTGTTGATCTGGTAAATGTTGGACTAGAAATTTCAAGTTCATCTATAGGTTCGGGTTCAACAGAAGCGGATTCTGGAGAAAGTCCAGAACTGGATACTTTTATAGCAGGTTCTTTAGATTTATCATTAAGGTCCAGAATAGACAAATCTTCTTCAAGATTCTCAAGAGTGGTTTTAGGCTCATGTTGATCAGTTTCATCAAACTTGATGTGAACAGATTCTTCCACACATTTGGTTTTCTTATTGAATACTCTATAGACTTTACATGAAATAGAGTAACCCAGAAAAATTCCTTCATCACTTTTGGAAGCAAACTTATCCAGATTATATTTTGTATTCAGAATAAATACTTTGCAACCAAAAACATGAAAGTAATTAACCTTAGGCTTTCTATTGTTCTACAATTCATAAGGAGTTTTCTTAAGAACAGGTCTGATTAAGACTCTATTAATGACATAACAAGATGTATTTACAGCTTCAGCCCAAAAATAAATAGGTAGGTCATATTCATTGAGCATGGTTCTAGCAATTTCTTGCAGGGTTCTGTTTCTTCTTTCTACTACACCATTCTGTTGGGGTGTTCTAAGAGCAGAAAAGTTATGAGTATAGCCATTGTGTGAGCAATAAGATTCAAAATCCTGATTTTCAAACTCACGACCATGATCACTTCTCAAAGTTTTAATCTTAAGTCCACTATGGTTCTCTACAGACTTGGAGTATTTGACAAAGTAAGAACAAGCTTCACTTTTGTGAGCTAGAAAATATACCCAAGTATATCTAGAAAAGTCATCTACAAGAACATAAACATAGTGCTTCCCATTTAAACTAGAAACTCTTGATGGTCCAAACAAGTCCATATGAACCAATTCAAGTGGTTGAGAAGTTGATACTTCTTTCTTTGATTTAAAAGAAACATTGTGTTGTTTTCCCTTTTGACAGGGGTTACACACTCTATCATTTGGGAATTCTAATTTAGGTAGGTCTCTAACTAGGTTTTTCCTAGAAAGTTTTCTAAGTGAGTGAATGTTGCAATGTCCTAATCTTCTATGCCAAAGCCAAGATTCTTTATGAAAAGCATTCAAACAAGTAATATTCTGCTTAGCTAAGGAATTCAGATTAACAGCATAAACATTCTCATTTCTTAAGGTAGAAAATACCAAAACATTCTTAGAATTAAAAACTTTGCAAGAATCATTTTCAAATTTAACATGAAAACCATCATCACATAACTGAGAAATACTTAATAAATTGTATTTAAGGCCATCAACAAATAAAACTTTAGAGATCAAAATTGAATCAGTGTTACCAATCTGGCCTAGGCCGATGATCTTCCCTTTTGAATTATCACCAAAGGTGACAAAGCCTCCATAAACTTTTATTAAACTTTTGAAACAAGAGAAGTCTCCTGACATATGTCTTGAACATCCACTATCCAAAAACCAGGTCTCATTATAGGAGCTCTTTAAGCAAGTTCCCTACAAAACAGATTTAGATGGGAGATGATTTTGGTACCCAGATTTTCTTGGGTCCAGACAGGTTAGCCAATAACACTTTAGGTACCCAAATTTGTCTAATGGGTCTCATATAATTTGTAGAATTGACATGCTTTGAAAGATAAACTTTATTAGATCCATAGCTATGTATATAACTGGTTGAAGCATATAAAGTTCCAGAATTACCTTCATTCTGTCCAGATTTAGAAATGAATCTAGTTTTGGAAATTTTCCTTTGTCCAGGTTGGTATCCTATACCAGTAGTATATTTAGGTGCTATTTGCTTTCCTAGCATCTGTGTTAGAGTATTCTTTCCATTTGTGAACTTCTCTAAGTCTTTTCTGAGTTGTTCATTAGAAAATTTTAGTTCAGTATTTTCTTTAAGCAACTGATCATTTTTCTCTTTTTCAATAGTGAGTTCGGTTTTACTGTAGTGGTGAGAGCATGCTGTTTCTTTAATGACTTGTATTTATCCTTAAGTTCATTACATGTCTCTTCTAACATGTCACATTATTCAAACAATTCAGATTTAGACATGATATCACCTTCAGAATCATCTCCAGAATAATATGAATTTGAAGCACAAGTTTCAGCAGTTACCTCAGAAGTGTTTGTCATAAAGCACATGTTGGCTCGATTCCTTTCAGAGTCTAAAGATTCATCTTCACTTGTGCTGTCTTCTGAAGCACTCCAAGTAGCCTTCATGGCTTTCTTAAACTTATTGTCCTTATATTCATATTTCTTTTTATACTTCAGCTTTGGACAGTCGGCTTTAATGTGTCCTTTTCTCTTGCACTCATAGCAGACAATATCATCTGATTTGTCATACTTCTTCCAATCCTTTTTCCATTTTCCATGGTGATCATACTTACCCTTATAATTTGTTTTTCTGAAGAACTTCTTTTTCCTATAAAATTTCTTAAATCTTCTAGCAATGTGAGACATCTCAGCATCACTGTCAGAATCACTTCCACTGTCTTCACAGCTTGAACTTTCAACTACAGCTTGAAGCTTTTCTTTGTCCTTATTCTTTGAAGTTGAGGATTTGAAAGCGACATACATTCTTGCAGGTTCATTTTCTTCCTCTTTGTTCACTTTAAGCTCTTCTTCATACATCATCAGCTTTCCAATTAGTTCCTTGACAGGTAGAGCAGCAATGTCACATGATTCTCTGATTGATACAGATGTGCCTCTCCATCTATCAGGTAGACATCTCAAAATTTTCATAATTTGTTCCTTCGATGAGACATCCTTTCCCAGCGAGATCATTGTATTGACAATTTCATTGAAACTGAGATACATGTCAGAAATGGGTTCGTTAGGCTTCATTTTAAAATTATCATACTTGATAGTATAAGTATTCAATCTCATTTCTTTAACATTAGTTGTTCCTTCATGAGAAACAGCTAAGGTATCCCAAATTTCAAAAGCAGTTTTACAAGCAGAAATTCTATTAAACTCTTCATCTCCTAGAGCACAGTACAGGGCATTCATAGCTTTACAATTGTTATTGTAAGCAGTCTTTTTAGGTTCATCCCAAGTAGATCTAGCAGTAGTGGGAATTTTGTATTCTGATTCAATAGCAGTCCAAATATCAAAACCTATGCTTTCTAGATGAATTTTTATTTTCAGTTTCCACTGAGCATAATTTGTTCCATTGAAGAAAGGTGGCCGGTTAGTAGCAGCACCCTCAAGTCTATTGTCCATGATGAGAGAATTTTAAAGAGATAAAAATTTCGATATAACAGAAATTTTAAGACCTTTAAAATACAACTAAAATCACAGTTCAAAAGCAGAGTACTTTTAGAAAGTATTTTCAACCTCTGATACCAAGTGTTGGTCGGAGTGGTTTACTCAAGAGGGGGGTGAATTGAGTACCAATTAAAATTTCGGTATTTAAATAACAGTGTCTTAAAGACCCCCAAATAAAATAATAAATTAAACTGTAGTGAATTTATATTAAAGTAGAGGTTCTGTCAGATTCTCAAGGGATTGATTAATTCCCAGTTAATCAACACAGGAGTATGTGATTATCTTTTGAAACTAACTTACTAATCTACACTTAACATAAACACTTGCTAATTTAATTATCAAAGTAACTTTAAAAACAATATTGGTTTTAAAGTGATCAACAGCGGAATAAAACTTTGAAAGAGATGGCACAACAATGTAACCATGAGGTTCAGTCTCAAGCAGAGACTTAGTCCTCTCAAAAGTTTATATAAAAATGATCCACACCCTGGATCGGGGTTCAACAGTTTACAACTGTCCAGGTCCAAGACCTCTACCACTGTTCTTCGTGGGAAATAGTACAACAACAACTAGCTTTCCAGGTCACACACGACCTCTACCACTGTTATTCGTGGGAAAGAAAGAATGAAAGAGTTTGGTAAGGATTTACAAATCCTCCAGTTTGAGTACAGGAGATAGTGTATGTGTTAGATACAGCAGATAACACACACTGCTCGAAAAGAGTAATAATAAATCACAGAACAAGAGATGTAGAGTTTAGAAGTGGTTCTGGTGATTTCAGTGTAGCTCTGGAATTCTTTGGATTCGATCAGAAGTGAGTTTGAGTCCTCTTCCCGTTTCTGTTTGAGAAAAAGTGTGTCGTATGCTCCAGGTTCGTAGGTAGTGAGATGTAGTCGATGAAGCTCTTTGATATTCTTTTGAATGCACAAGACTCTTCTTGAGTAGCCTTGATTGTATATGTGATTCTGTCTTTCTTGGTTCTTCTTGTATGCACAGAGCTTTTTCTTGAGTATGTCGTATGTATTCCTTGTCTCTGTGTGTGTTGTCTCGCTCCTTGTTGTTGTTCGTTGATGTGTGTCTTGGGCAGTGTAGTCTTCTTGTATTTATCTCCCAACAGGGGACAGAAAAGATTTCCTTTCTGCAGGTACGAGGTACGGGTTCCTGACATCCGACAACCTTTATCAGATATTTGACAAATCATTAAAATGTACATGATATGACCGTTCGATAGATTAAATATAGGAAATAAAGAAATTCAAACAGTGCGTCGAGTGATCGGTAGGTGATCAGCATCGGTAGCTTGAACATCGGTAGCTTGAACATTGGTAGCTTGAACATCGGTAGCTTGAACATCGGTAGCTCAATGTGTCGGTAGGTACATGTATCGGTAGCTGTGAGTCTGTCAGTAGCTTCGTCCATCGGTGACTCTTATTCCATCGGTAGCTACTTATACTTACACCGGTAGCTCTATGTTTGTATCTGTAGCTGTGTGTAAGACAGTAGCTTACATTTATAAGCACATCGGTAGCTCTGTGTTAAGTCTATCGGTAGCCCTGTGTTAAGTCTATCGGTAGCTGTCTGTCGGTAGACTAAGTCTATCGGTATACTGGTTACCGGTAGCTCTTTATCAGTAGCTATAGACAGATTACTTATCTGTTTTATGCAGAACACATCCGATTGTGTTAGAATCAATTTATAACTTGTATGAACATGGATAAATGAGGATTAACATATTCCAAAGACTATTTTAAAAATAATTATTGGTTTGATCATAGATTTGAAAGAATTAAAGTATAGATCAATGATACTTAACAATATCATATAGAATGAAAACATAATTGGGATTTTCAACACATATGAATACATGATTGAGATTATCAAAACAGGTGAGGTCAACAATAAGTATAATAAAGATTTTCTCAAAAAGTATGGATATGACAAAACTAAAAGTATTAGCACACCAATTGGTACCTCAAATACACTTGATCTTGATGAAACTGGGAAACCAGTAGATCAAACAATCTTTAGAGGTATGATATGAAGTTTGCTATACTTGACAGCTAGTCGACCCGACTAAATGTTTTCTGTATTCTTATGCACAAGATACCAATCTAATCCAAAAGAGTCTCATTTAAAATCCGTAAAGTGAATCTTTCGGTATTTAAAAGGGACTATGGATTTAGGTCTTTTTTACTCTTCTAGGAATGATTTTGTTTTAAAAAGTTTTTCAGATGCTGACTTTGGCGGTTGTAGAATGGATAGAAAAAGTACATCTGGAACATGTCACTTATTAAGAGATTCCTTGGTTTCTTGGTCCTGTAAGAAACAACACTCAGTAGCACTATCCACTACCGAAGCTGAATATCTAGTAGCTGGAAGTTGCTGTCCTCAAGTATTGTGGATGCAACACACACTCACTGACTATGGATTGAGTTTCTCCAAAACACAAATTCTTTGTGATAATACAAGTTCCATAGCTCTTAGTAAGAACCCAGCACACCACTCTCGTGAAAAACACATAGATGTTAGGCATCACTTTCTTAGAGATCACACACAAAAAGGAGATATTATTTTACAATTTATCGGAACGCAAGAACAACTTCTTGACATTTTTACAAAACCATTACCTTCCGATAGATTTGAGTTTATAAAATAGAATCTAGGAATGATTACATTAAAATAATCATTCATATCTACTTCATGTTTTACAATTCTCCTAACATTAAAAATCTCCCTTTAAAAGGGGGAGGACATTTCTTTCTATGTCTTTTTGTTTCTTTTTATCTTATATTCTTTAACTATTTACTCTCTGGGTATGTGTTTTTACTTTTCTGTTTATCGTATTGACAATTTTTATTGTATATTTTATCTTTTTCCGTTCATCATATCAACCGATGATGGTAATGAATTTCCTTTCCATCGTATCGACTGATGATGGTAATGATTTTCTTTTCCATCGTATCAATAGATTATTGTAATGAATTTCTTTTCCATCGTATCAACCGATGATGGTAATGAATTTATTTTCCATCATATCGACCGATGATGGTAATGATTTTCTATTCCATCGTATCGACCGATGATGGTAATGATTTTATTTTCCATCGGATCGACCGATGATAGTAATGATTTTTTTCCATCGTATTGTCAGTTCATGGTAATGAGATTTTTTTCCATCGTATTGTCAGTTCATGGTAATGAGATTGTTTTCCATCGTATTTCCAGTTCATGGTAATGAGATTGTTTTCCATCGTACTGTCAGTTCATGGTAACAAGATTGTTTTCCATCATATTGTCAGTTCTTGGTAACAAGATTGTTTTCCATCGGCTTGTCAGTTCATGGTAATGATTTTGTTGTCCATTGTATTGTCAGTTCATGGTAATGAGATTGTTTTCCATCATCATGTCGTTTGATACTTCTATTTTATTTTGAACATTTGTATTTTCTTTTGAAATCTACCAAAACCAACAATTACCTTACATTTTCCGGAAGGTACTTTTCAAATTTTTTTTAAAAAAATATATATTTTTTCTTTTAATCCTAACCATTGATATGGTTTTCTCTAATCTTGACCGTAGAAGATCAACGGTCACCCCTTTTTCGACCTTAGAAGATCAACGGTCGCCCCTTTTGCCTATAAATAGCCCCTCCCCTTCCCCAAACCCACATTGGTTTTTATTCAGGTTTTCAGGTGAAGCTCTGCTCCACCGGTTATAAATCATCGTACGATCTATCATCGGCATCATCTTTATGTCTCAATCCTCTCCTAACACTCCCGCCGAAATGTCTTCAAAGACTTTTACAGAGAAAGTCTTTAACAGAGAGAGGTTAGTTTCTCGAGACTTTTTTGATTCGTATGATTCCACAATCAGAAGAATCATTCTCTTTCAAGGATGGGAACATTTGTGTGTTGAAAGACCTATTTCTCAAGATCCGTTTCTCTTTGATGAAGTTTGTCAGTTTTATAAAACTGTATCTTTCGACAAAGACATGACTATCAATTTTGATGTGTACGATAGAATGTTGTCTATGTCTGTAAAACAAGCGGCTCATTTTCAGAATGTCCTAATAGAAGGGGATTCTTTCTGTCCATCTCATAAACTACCAAAGGAATTTGGTACGTTTAATAGAGAAAGTGCTGAAAAGTCTTTGTTTGTTATTAATGAAGAAAAGAGAAAAGTGTCTCATCTTTCTCTGGACAATCGGTTTGTGACTTTATGGATGCAAGGTTTTCTTATCCCAAGGAAAGGGGATAGAGAAACTCTGAAAGTTTTTGATATATTTATACTTGACTATCTTGTGAATATGAGAAAAGTAAATCTCATGGGGTATGTTTTTGAAACCATTAAGAATGTCAAGAAAGGAGGGATTAAGTCCCAGATGATTATGTATCCAGCCATCCTTACAAAGTTTATTCTCGAAAGTATGAAGTTTTGTAACATTCCATTGAAAGTAAACCCCATAGATTTGAATACCTCTTGGATTAGAAAAAGTACTATGAAGAAGTTGAATGTTTGTTTTGATCAGAATTCAAAAAAATTTGTCAGAGATGTAGAAGCTGAATTGGCTCAGAATCAATCGGCACCTATGCCAGCCAATGAAATTCAATCCACTGGTGTTACTCAAAAGTTTGATCCGCAAACCAGTTCAAAGCCTAAGAAGAATCCAAGATACAGTAAGGAGGTTTTAGCCAAATGGATAAAGGATAAGGAACAGAGAAAGGAAGGTGCTCAACAATTCAGACTTGACCCGGCTAAGGCTTTTGCAGAAAGAATAAGGGTAGAAGAAACCCTTAAGGCTGAAAAGAAAAAGAAAACTATTTTGAAAAGAAAGGCTCAAGATTTTGATATCACTAAAGTTTTGAAAATGGTTGAGGATGCGAGTGCTCAACTGACGGAAGAAGTGCACCAAGATCCCATCGTACAGAGTCTCCCTGAGAAAGGAAAACGAAAACAAGTAATGGAAGAGATAGAGGAAGTGGAAGAAGAGGAAGGAGATTTTCTTTTAGAATTTCTTCAAAGTTTGAAGATGAGTAAAGAGGAATCGGTTCAAAATCTGAGTGAAGGTGTTCAACAAAATCCTCATGTCGATCAAGCACGAACTCCGGACAGAATGTCATCTCAAGAAAAGCAAGGTGCTCAATCCTCTCACACAGATAAAGTTGTTGTCATTAGTGACAAAGTGGAAGAAGAAAGAAAGCAGAAAGAAAAGGCAAAAGGAAAACAACCAGTTGTAGATTCAAGCCGATCAAATGACTGTCATCATATGATGAAGATACTGATTCAGAACACACAATATCTCTCAAGAAGAGTGATTACATTGTTCATCTTTTAAGAAGGGTTGAGAAGGCCATTACTTATTTCCTGAGGCTGGAAAGGAAGATTTATTTTATTACTGACAATCAAAAGAAGAAGATTGGCTCTGTAAAAGAGTTGAGAAAGATTTTTTTTTTCAGTTGAAGCCGATTTGAAAGTTCTTTCAGAAAGTTCGGTTGCTCATAAAAAGGCCGGCAATAAGATGACCAAGTGGTCGTACAAAACAAAGAGTTCAATTAATGATCATGAGATAGCAATTGAAGATATAAGAAGGTTTTCAAATGAGCGTACAGTTGCTTTCAATAAGCTTGATAGAGAAATGGTTGAAAGGTTGAATCTTTTGTCTTCTCAAAGAGCCGATGTTCCTTCAGTAAAAGATTTGCAAGAGAGAATGAATACTTTCCAATCTGAATTCTCGAAGGTTTCATCTTTCATGGATGAAATGGTTTTTTTGAAAAATCAAAATTATGTGTTATCCAAAGATAACAAGAATTTGCAAAACAGAATTGACACTCTTGAAGAAGTAATCAGAGTCCAGGAAGAGACTATCAAGAATCAAGATCAGATTTTTTCGGACCAACAAGAGCTTCTTAGAACTCAGGGTGATTCAATTTCTAAAGACAAGAAGGAGATAAAAAATATGAAGGCGGTTCTTCATGAGTTGATCAAAAAGGAGAAAGAAAGAGAAGACAAATGAGTTGTATTTGTTTCTCTTTGAAAGCTGTATTTGTTTTGTACTAACTTTTAGGATTCTTTTCTTTTATCCATTGTTTTTTTTCTAACTCCTTCAGAAAATTCAAGATTACCCCTTTCTTTTTGAAAATCACAAAGGGGGGGAATGTTTACAAAAGGGGAGAATGATTTATAAAGGGGAAGAATGCTTTACAACTCTTAAGGAAAATCTACGAATACAATCCTTAGGAAAGTCCATACCTAAGGGGGAGTTAGTTGTATTCAAATTCATATTCAGAAGAGTTTCCAATAACTCAGGGGGAGATAAGTATTTCTTGTTATATTTTCTTTATGTGTTGTGCTTTCCAAAAAGGGGGAGATTGTTGAGTCAAATGTTATCTTTGGATTCTATATTTTCTTTTGGAAATCACAAATGTCTTGTCAATCGTATCGTACTGACACTGTCAAACGTATCGTACTGACTCTGTCAATCGTACCGTACTCACTCTGTCAAACGAATCATACTGACTCTGTCAATCGTACCGTACTGACTTTGTCAATCGTATCATACTGACTATGTCAATCATACCGTACTCACTCTGTCAATCGTACCGTACTAACTTTGTCAATCGTATCGTACTGACTATGGAAATCGTATCGTACTGACTCTGTCAAAGGTATTGCACTGACTCTACTATTCATATGTTCATTACTTGTTTTGGTACTTAGACAAAAACACTTGTTTCATATAAATCGTACCATTTCTTATCATGAATATATATCATGTTTTAACAAATACGATGTCATTGAGTTAGTTACAAACTAATCAAAACGATGTCGTACTTTCTGTTTCAATATGACCGTTATGATGCCAGGTGTCCATGTCCCTCCGAGTTTTTCGGAGAAATATGACCATTGGAGGCAACATGACCGTTGGAACCTGAGGCCTATAAATAGGAGGTCATTTGAAGCTGAGATAGAGAATGAATGAGATATTGTGGAACAACTGTGATACTTTTCTTCAATCAAGATTCAAGAGAGAGAGAGATGATGTGACTTCTCTCTTCTGCTTTGTGGGTCCGATCATCGTATCGATGGCTTTCAAGAAATTGACAGACAGAGGTTCCGATTACCTACAAAATCGAGGGCTGCCAGGGATAGGCAGACAGACATGCCGATCATCGTATTGAGGGCTTCCGGGGATAGGCAGGCAGATGAACAGATCATCGTATCGAGGGCTCACTAAGGTGTTGGTGAGACAGACCTTTTATCCTAGGTGAAAGGATAACCCTTCTCTTTGGGTTAAAAGAATTGTTATTCTTTTACATTTCCGTTGTTACTTGTATTAGAAAGGAATTTTTATTGTTTCCTTTCTTCTTTACATATTCAATTGTAATTGTTTCAATTACAATCATTCTATTACATATTGTATTAATTGATTCTATATGCTTTAAGGTAGAATCATTCATCTTTGTATTACTCTGATTATTGTGTTCATGTTGAATACAATTGTTTTACATTACATTAGTATTACAATAAATCATATTTTTTGTATTCAATACAATTGTGGGTGTTTGTATTTGTATTAGTTTATGATCATTTAAACTAATCTCTTAGTTGCTAAAACACAAAAGTTTTTAAACCTACAATTCACCCCCTCCTGTATTGTTCCATCTAATAGACATACATATCTATATATTCTATCCAACAGTGGTGTGTTAGAACTCGAAGTTGAGTAGAACACACACTACTGCATTATTCAAAGAGAAGCGTACCGTGGAAGCTTGGGATGTTACACTGGTATCGACTACATTGGGGTGGTTTTTGTATCATGCCAAAAAATATACCACCTTCTTCCACTCTCCCAACTCATCTTCCTTGACTTCCACCTTACAGATTAATCTTATCTTATCACTCTCTCTTTCCTGGTGGCCCATCAACTATTTCACTATCTGTACAAAGGGCTAGATAATCTCTAGAGAGATGTCACATTACATCTCTTGAAAAGAATTACCTATTTATAGGCTGACTGGACTAACACAATAAGTCTTGAGATGTAGATTGCCCATCATAGGACCCATTATCATAATGTCTCATAGATCCAAGTCTCTACGACTGACATCTGTTTTTTTCATTCCCACTACTAACACCCATTGGAAATATCTAATTAGCCAATGGACATTCAACCACAATGGTTTTTTATAGAACAATAGAATACATAGGAATTCACAGTGGAGTATTTTTGGCTTGTATTCCCCTAAACACATCTCTATCATAGGTCCAAGCCCAAAAGCATAGGTCATATAATATTTATTGAGTAGCTGGAATGGTCAGTCATTCTCTAGTAACACTCAACTATTGAATTTTCATCCGTCCAAAATATAGAATCTCTTTGGAATTCATATCCCTAAGATTTTATGGAAAAAAAGAACCTTCTCTAAGAAATGTTCTCAAGGTCTAACCATAAAAATGTCACCTCATTCTATGATCATGTAATCTAAACCCCCCATCACCCTGCTGAGCCACGTAGAAGGCTCACTGCCTAGACTGCCATCTGATCTAATGGTGTACTAACTATATGAAAAAATCGGTCACCACCTCAAGCTACTCATTACCTTCTGTGAGTCAGGATTTTCTTAAAACCTAAGGGGTCTCTTTCACTGAAAACCATGTAAGACATGGAGCCTATGTGCATCCTATACTGGTAGTGCCACTTTTAACTGCTAACCAACGGGTGGTGGTAAAACCAGGACACCTCCTGAAGGTGACATATCATGCCTCAATCCATGTACCATAGCCTCGTCACTCTGTTGACCATCCTCATGGTCATGCACAAGAATCCGGGAAGGTTGTCTACCTGGAGGTATCTTTAAAGTGATCAAGATGTATCATGATTAACATATGATATAGAGTGACCTAGCAGTGACTCATAATTTTCATGAGAAATCATTCAAATATGCATGCAACAATTGATTTCATGAACCAAGTTTGAAAGAATAATTTTGGGTCCTGGTGTATGGATATGTTGTTCGTCGCCCCAACACTCGACTCCGTAGCCTAAAATATAAACACGAAACACATAACTCTATTGCCTCCAAACCAAACTCATAGACCCTAGGTTATTGAGGTTGAACCGACCATGTCTGATACCACTCTAACATGAATCTTCCCCTAGGGCACATGTCATAACAACCCCAATCCCATATTCCATATTCCAGGGGATGGTGACTAGGACCAAGTATGCATATACCAAAAAGGAAAGGAGTTTTTTTGACACCGAACAGACACAAAAATTAGAATGAGAAAACCAAAAAACAACTGATAAGGATACGTTCCTAATAGAAAAATATAATGAAATAATATTCAATAAAAAAATAATAAAATATAACTCATTTATATGGTCTATGAATATATGATCATTCTAATATAATATTGCACTGAAAATAATTTCATTGGATATATTGGATGACTTGGGAAAATGATCATCTAAGTATATCCAAATTTAATATATACACACCCTCATCTTTAATTTAAATACTCATGTCACCCTATTTCATGAATCTAGGTAAATACAAAAACTATTGTCAACCCAATCACATAGATTAGGGGAATGATTAAACCATGTTTCAACCTAATATATCTGCTTAAGTGTAATAAATCACATCATCCCCACTATCTCTATAATGGAGAAACATGATTCTACAACTAATCATGGTCATTCCACTAAAAATAATGCGAAACTATACATGTGACTCAAAATGTGACATTGAGGAAGTTAACAATAATGTCAAGTCAAAAAGAAATAAAAAATTCAACACACCTAAATTGGTTAATCATTTCATTCATAGGTCTTATAGGGAATCACATAAACCCCTTATGAATAATATAAATCAGATGTCTTAGGAGGCTATACCCTCACTACTGGAAAACTTGCCTATACCCACGGTTCAAAACCGTGGGTATAGCCCCCAAAACCAATGGTATAGGCTATACCCACGGTTTTGGGAACCGTGGGCTGGAACGGCGTCGGGATAGGGGGTTCGGGCTATACCCACGGTTTTCAGAAACCGTGGGAATAGGATAGTCACAGCGTGGAAAGTGCATGGCCACGCTGGCACGAATTTGACCCCACGGTTCTCAAACCGTGGGGATTTATAGTCTTTCAAAAATGAAGCGCGTGGGTTTTGAACCCCTGTCTCGCGCAGCAGCAGCCGAACGGGCCACCCAATCAGACCAAATACGCCACCATTTTTATATGAACTTATATATATACAAATATATATATATACTAATATTTAATATTTTAATTTTATAAAAACATACGCGTGTTTCGCGTCTGCACCCACTGGGTTTCGAACCCGTATTTCTCGCGGCAGCGCAACGGGGAAGGACCAGCTAAGCTATATTTTTTATTCGTGTTTTTAATATACGTCTTTCTATATATATTAATATACAATGTTAAATTAAAAAAAAACGCGGCGAGATTCGAACACAGAATCAGTATACTAAACTCGCCAACGTAACTACCGAACGGACCAACCGAGCTTTGAAACTAATTATTTAATTTGTATTTTTGTTTATAGATATATTAATATAAGCCGTGAAAAAATATTTCCCCGCCAAATTTTTTTGGTGCTCCCGCCTAATTTTCTTTTCCCGCCTTATGGCGGAAAGCTATACCCACGGTTCTTTAAAACCGTGGGTATAGGTCTTCAAAAAAGTTTACCCCAATGCCCACGGTTTTAAAGAACCGTGGGTATAGGTTATCCGAACAATCTCTATACCCACGGTTTGGGCCAAACCGTGGGTATATGTCTTAAAAAAAATGCATTTCTACCCACGGTTTGGAAAACCGTGGGTATTGGTCTTCAAAATTAAGCTATACCCACGGTTTTGACAAAACCGTGGGTATAGGTGACCTATACCCACGGTTCTCTAAAACCGTGGGTATAGCTCTGTTTTCCAGTAGTGCCTCCATATTTGGAACCTATTAAGTATATTCCATATAGGATAAATACATAAACACACCACCTATAAATAATATGAAGAATAATATCATTGGGATACACATTAACAACATTAAATCAATGAAATAGAATTTTCCTTCTCGCTATATGCAATGAAATCCCAACTTCAAGGATGATTACGCATTTCAATCTAGGAAGATAAAATCTTATATATAAGGATGATAAACCTAGTGGATATTTGAATGATGATAGGTCACCATGGCTAGCATCCACAAAAACATTTATGTAAAACACCAAGGAACACGAGGTAATTGTAACAAAACATCAACCATATTTCATCTCGATCATTGATATCTATAAATTGCATAAACATTTTCTTAGTATTTATATTTTTTTTTCAATGAAAATTTGTTGAAATAAAATGATATTCAATGCTATATTAAATTTTTAATTATATTTATGGTAGTTCTTATATTCTAGTTTAATCATGGATAATTTGGAGTCATATGTGGGAATTTTGGAAGATGGTAAATCTGATCAAAAGAAGATAAGGGGATCATAATCCTTTTCATTAATGTGAGATTTATTTAATGAAAATTAAATTCTATTTGTAAAAGGGTGTAGAAATTTTTTAATGAATTTATATGGAGGATAGAATAAGAGAATATTTTCTAGGCCACATGGATCTCTAGATTGAAAAACACCTGTACACTATGATAGTTCGAGCTCTGTGTGAAAATACCACTTTCTACTACCATAAAATTCTTGTTGTGAATATTTTATTCCCAACAAAAATGGTCAATAAAAAATTATTACTAAGTTTCTATTATTAGAATAATTGTGGATTTTTTTATAGGGGTATGACTTAGGAAACATTGGGTTTGACATTTATGACTTTAAAAGGTAGAGTTGGCTACCATAGAGGAAAACATTTGGCTACCAGTGGGGTGTTTTTTTGGGTTTATATAAAGATATTATTCATTTTAGTATAATTTTCATTATAATTAAATTTTATTTTTTATATTATATGGAATAGTTAATTTTTTAACTCAATTTTTTTATATATATTCATTAAATCATATTATCTTCCATATCGTTTTTTTTGTTTTTGGTGATCAGTAGGGGATGATTGTATAAACCCATTCGGGACAGAAACATTTCATAAAGGGAGATATTTACAAATTTATTTTGATTTTTTTCTACTATAAATAGGATTTTATTCATTTTACTATATTATGATTGTAATGAACTTACATGAATCCCCTATCAAATTACTACCCAGCCTGAACCACCACATACCCAAAAGGATTTCCCCATCCCCATGAGTGGGTGAATTGCACTCATGAATCAAACATAGACCATAGAGAATGATTTTCACCCAACATGATGAAATGACATTGAAACTATATATACAATATAGAGAGAATTATTTTAAATAAAATATATTTCACAACAGAATTCAAAAAACCCAAGAGTATAAATAATACCCAAATACACATCTAACCACAAAAGAATATTAAACATGAAAAAGAAACTACTCTATATGAAATAATTGGAAAACACTATCCTTCTAAAAACAAGATAACCTTCTAGTAGAATGAAATAATTTTCACTTCATTATGGAACCAATCTATTCCCTACATCAAATGATACCCAAAGGTCTATTCACAACCATTGATTTGTACAGAGTTTGAGATAACATGCCTATTGGGATCTTACCCTGAGGTTCCATAAAAAGGATACGTACAATAATCCATTTATGATATTTTTTGAGTAAAACAAGTATTGATGAGAATTCAATAAGTAAGATCAAAGCAAGGTAAAATTTTTATTTTCCCACTATTCCAGTTCAATTGAAGGAAAATGAATTTCAATAATATTTCCCATTATCATTTATGAAAAGAAAATTCATGCATATCATCTCAAAAAATTTATAAAGGCAAGGAAATTCTATTAAATCAAAGGAACTCAAATAGTTCATTCTATTAGACTAGTCATACCACAACAATGACTAGTACACATAATGTACCTTTAAAAAATTCCTAAGGAGAGGAAAAACAACCTATAAGATAATCCCACAAAAATTCTATGAATTATATCCTTGAACAATAGGACCTGGGATCATAGGAATGCCCCATGAAATAACTACTTGATGGTAATATAAATTATGGAACTATAATGATCATTCGACCTATGTACATATAAAATTTTTTGTCCTGAATTTAAAAAATCATTTAAATTATTTGAAATTACCCCTTTTCCATTTTCCAAAGACCATGAAAAATATATTTTATGAAAAATTAATTTACACACACACACTAAATCATGATGTATTTATTTATAATGAAATTTATAAAAAATAGAAGAAATAAAATTCCTCAATAGAGGTAAGAGATTCAACTTCATACAATAAAAAATAAGTCACATATTCACATAAATGACCCACTAAAAATCGAATTATAAAATGAAAACTGAGTACCTAGAATCAATATATATATATTTGGATTGATTAAATGATAAATACTTGTTGGGGAGAATTGTAAATAAAAAAAACGTCATGAGAACACACCCATAACAACAAAAAATCATTGGAAATGGACCATGACCAAGATCAGTCCATATATATACAAGTAATCTAGAAAAAACATCACAATGAGCCTGATGTTATAAAAACAAAATGCCACAAAAATACAATCATTAATGAAATAAATAACTAAAAAGGATTACGTACCTAGGGAGATAATACCCAACCAAAATAGTGATAAATCCTCAAAAAAATTAATCCATATCCTATTTCTACTCAAAAAACATTCGAATAGGATTTAGAGGTTGAGATCCAAGAGTGTTTTAGGAGAATGGAGTAAAATTTTGTAGATAATCGCCCTATAATATGATCCCTTTATAGTTACATTAAGTTTCATTCCATTAAAATAATTTTAATCTAATATGAATAATTATAGAAAAAACTATTATTCTTTTTAGTAAAAATTAATGTTTACTTATTACATGTCATTTAACCATTACATGATGTGCACCACTATCACATTGTGTAAATAGTTCATTAAATGTGTCTTGAGACCATGTACACATCATGTAACACCATTAAACAGTGTGTTAATTACTAACACATGGAATAATACTCTAGGTTCTAACACAAAAACTCAAAAAAACACTGGGTGTTCTCTCAAATTGGTATGAACCCTGAAAATATATTAAATAATTTATACACTTAGTCCATTAAATCAAAAAACATCCATCTACAATCAATAATTAATTTTCCCAAACAAATTATCTTCATCCTCCAGAGTACCACTATGCACCCAATTAAATAAGGAAACAAGATATGGTAAATAAAGTACATAATATTGGGTAGAAACATGTTACAGACACCTAGACCCATAGGATTTCCATTCTCTAGAAGTCATGAGTATGAATTATGTCTATAAAGAGTTAATTACACTACTCCTTCATAAATAATTTCTGCTCCGACGAATAATTAGATTCTAATCTGTGTCTCTATAACACTCTGACTAACACAATATACATCCCATGCTAGATTTCCACCTAAGATTCCATAATCCCTAAATAATTATACAAAATAGAAATTTATGGATATAATTTAATATCTTACCAACTTCAAATGTGAGATGGGTTAGAATGATATTTCCTAAGTTGTGATACATGTAAAACATCATGGATTCTTATCAAATAAGTTGAAAATGAAAAAGGATAAGAATCATTCATAATATTCTTAATGGTCTTAAATGAAAAATTTTATCTTATATAAAAAATTACATATTTTTCATGATGATTGTTACCCAACCATGAAGAGCCATTGTGAAAATATAGTAACCTTCCCAAAAATTCAATGGATCATTTCGTTGAGTTGGAAAATATTTTTTCAAATCAATATTATATCTAGGAATCGATGTATAACTTGAATCCTTTCTAACATATCCTGAAAAAAAATAGTCGCACCAAATATACTTTACACAAATCTCGCAACCCAGAGTTAACCTACATGGGAGACCAAACAAAACCTCAAAAAAGTTGATCTGAATAATGGTGGATAACTTTTAATATTTGAAAACTAAAAAAATTCTGGATGTATATCCCTTTATCCATAGAAATCCATGAGACATGCAAAAATATTATCATCTATATTATTTATAACACACTCTGTCCACTAATCTATCTGTGGAGGATAAAATGTATGCTATTTTATCTAAGTATCCATCACCACTTAGATACTTATCTAGAACCTATAATTAATCTACTGATCTGCATCCAAAAAATTGCTAATGGAAACCCATGTATCATGACATATTTTTTCTCATATAATCTACCCATAAAATCAACTTATGTGTTGTCATTATTGAAAATAAAATGTGTTGATATTGTAAACCAATCCATCACTAACAATGTATACCCTGTACCATTTCAAAACTATCTCTATAAGAGGCCATGATAATAATGTTTCAAATTTTTTTCCTTTTGTTGATGGTAGGGGTAATAGAATGACACAAAATCAACAATTTAACACTTCTTTCCATGGCACCATAATAATTTTTTGATGTCATAATACATATTCATGGTGCCTGAATGAATGTACTATAAAGAGAAAAGAAAATTTTAATATATGATATCCATACTAATATTGGGAAAACAAACAGTTCCCCATTTCAAAGAATACCCTATGATGAGGGATACTAACCGAAAATATTTCTCCACCATAGAGGGTTTATCTAATTCCCCTAAACCTGAATTAATTTTACTGATCTAAAAAAGGATCAAGGATAAATGATTATAACTTATCATTGTCAGAACAGCAACTGAAACATCAACCTAAGCATCAAGATTCCACTGACAAAAAAATACGAATATGGTTTCACTCTTTCTTCAATTCCTAAATAGAATTTGGCATTATGTTACTTTTATGAGCATCTATAATGAAATTCTCATTCCTTGGGGTGTAGGATATATTGTTTTGAAAATTATTACAATATATCAAAAACATCATATATCTATGATTTAAGTCATTATTGGAAAAGGTATATCTCAAACCAATATGTTCAAAAAAGTCTATGAAACATTCCCCAAAATTATAAAATCACTCACACCTAAGTTCAAGCATACAATTGGGATGATCTAAATCATTATTTCAGTAATTTTCTCCCATGGTATAAGCTATATAGGTCCATTATCCACCAAATGATCATAGATCATGATAAGAAATCCCAAACCAATTCTAGAATAATCACATTAATGTGCATACCCGTTTCTAGGATTTGGAAAGATCAGAATAGGATCTGATGTCATTTGTATTTTGAAAGATAAAAATGAATCTCACACATTTAATCTCATGTAAATTCAAAAAAATTACATGAAGTATTAGTGAATGGGGATTCTATAAATGAGAAATATTTGACAAACCATACATATTTTCTAGTAATAATAAGGAAGATATGAATTTCAATGTCTTTTTTGGCTATTCCTATGAAAAACCACTGATTGCCATTTAATGATCAATTGATAATCCATGATGAGGAATCAAATTCCCCATTAATTTCACTCATGAATACAAAAGGTTCATATTGAATTTATTCTCTATAATCCTTACCGCATTATTTCTAAAACAATACTTAGATATAGATCATGATAGTTCATTGATTTTGAATAAACCAAAATATCATCCCTGAACGCTACCAAAAAGTGATGAGATAATTATAGAATATGTGACTCAAAAACACCATGAAAGTTACTTGAAAATTAATTAGACTATAGTGAATTAAAATATACTTTTAATTTCCATTCCTACTCATGATGGAAATATTCATTATATCGTACTCCTGAACTCTGATCTGAGGATAAAAAGATAGTAAAAGAATGATTGAAAACCACTTTTCCTCTTTTATCTGATAAAAAAAGTCATCCCCATGAGGAAACGGATTTATGTACTTAACTCTTACTCGATTAAAATAATGATATTTTAAATATAACCTATGTAAAAATTATCAATTCATAGTAATGTCTACCGATGATTCATAATATTAAACACTATGGTTTACAAAAAAATCACCAGGTATTCCTATGAAAATATGATCTCTTTCTACTTCCTATGTACTATATGATAGGATGCTAAGGATATCATATGCGTACCTAGAACAAGCTCAATATTAAACTCTACCTCCCTATCAAAAGTAATCCTAAATTAATAATCTATTAAAACATTAGGAATACCCCAATCAACTGTGAGATGTTCAACAATAAAAGAAACATCGTTGGGATCATTTGTAATAGAAGAAAAAATCTCCATTGTTTTTTTGAGATGGTCCTAAAGATCCAAAGATCATATCCCACTCTCACTGAATCAACTGTGGTCTCCCACCATTATTATTAAACTATAAATTCCAATGATACTAATAAACCTTGCCAAAGTGGAAAATAGGTCAATCTATCCCAATGATCACATCAAACAAATCCAAATAAAGAACCAGAAAATCCTAGACAATATCAACTTTGGTTATTTATATTGCACAAGAAGGATATTGAAACCCCTAATCATTCTTATTTACATGTGGTGTCACTAAAACCATAACAACAGACATGATCTACATTGAAAGGATAATCATACTAATGGAATAGATAGATATAAATTATAAGGAACCACCATTAAAAATTAATGATATTTATATTGAGGATAAAATAAATATGTTACCTCTCACTATATATGGCCCTATATAAATCTAAAATGGAGAATAATCAACTTCATGAAAGGGATTCATTCATGAGTCCAACGTCTAGAGCATAGTAGGATTTGAAGCATCTATGTGCACTACGGTAGCCTTTGTGTCTGATGATCATTGACTGTATCGAGGTGTAGAAATATCCTAACAGAAATGCTACAAATGAATTTAAATCCCAAACTTTTTCTGATAATTTATTGTTCATAATAATAAAAAAATATGTGTCATGACAAAACACACTTTCAAAATTAAAATATGTGCCGCTAGCCACAACTGGGGGATGTGAAGTGGCTTGCTATGGGGAGCATCTTCCACTACTCTTGTGATGATCCTACCAGTATATATTTTGATCTAGAGCACAATTGAATATTCCATTATTTGTAATATAAGGGGTATAAGATATTTAATTTCCTTCTATATATTTTAATTCCATCATAACCTCTTCTATTACCACTACATAGGTCGAAAACTTTAGAATAAATCCACGTGATCTGATATCTAGTCATAAACCTTGTACATATTTCCAAGACTTCAACTAGTTATTATTGACCACCTCTAGTGAAATAATAAAATTCTTAGTAAACTGATTGTTTTACACTAACATCATATTCTCTACTTACTACAATGACAGGGTCTCTATATATTTTTCCATCATAAACAACCTTGGGAAAAAAATTTGAATAGGGGAGTATCGAAACCCCTATAATAAAATACCACATACTTATCAGCCTATATGATTGGACAAAACTAAGACATTATAGGACCCTCAGGTGTAACACTAAATACTTTACATTGATATTTTCAGTTGTTTCTTGGAATTTGAAGATTATATCAATATTTTCAAGCTATTCCTCTACCTCTTGAGGTTTATTCGTACAATTAAAAACTATGGATTTTCACAAATAAATTTCCTTCATAAATCCATATACCCTCAAGATATTCACTATACCACAAGAAATATGTTTGGATATTTTTAATCATTACAATCAATAATTATAACATTCTCACATGATTGCATCGATAATGTTCTAATCCATCAGAGGATTCCCTTGGAGAGAAATAGTTTTACCTTTTCGAGGAACTCATAAAACATATCTCAATGGGATATTATTGTACACATAAAAAAATTCTGATTTTTTTTCAAAAAACTAGAAAAACCATAAGAAAAAATAGATATAAACACTAAGAACTCAAAACATGGGACAAACATACCAATATACTGTGGTAACATGAGTCTGATCATGAAAATAGATGGCTAGAATCTTCCCAAGATCTACCTATCAAGTCTTGGAAATTCTTTCTCCAGTTTTCCAAACATCCCAAAATAAGGAACCTCTAATGGAGACTTCCATCTAAGAGGAAACTATATCAATCTAACCAGAATACCCTCTCAAAATTCTTCCTGACACAACCCTACACATACTTGAATCCCATTCCTGATCCCCATAGGCCAGAAACTCCCACATCAGAATCAAAAGAATGTTTAGAGGGAATGATTCTACTCTACCTGAATCAACAACATATAAAACATAATATATATATATATATATAGTGGAAGATAATATATATTCCATAACTAAAGAAAAAAACTCTATACTATAAATAGTTTTTATGTGTAAGCCCAACAAAAATGACTACTAAAATAGAATGAACCAACTACACCATGTGGTTGCTTGGGAAAACTCCCACCATCTCACCAAAAAATACACATACTACTAACATAAATCCTTGTCACCTTACATTGGTTCATTTCTTTGACCTAAATCGAAAATCTTAAAAAGGTATATGTAACACTAATGAATTCACATAATGTGAGATAACATGCCCAATATGATCTCACTAAGGTGTTCCACATAATGAATTTGTAAAATAACTCATGTATACACATTTCTAATAAAACATTTCATGATAAGAACACAATCAGTTATATATAGTCATTAAAAAAATATCATATTTTCCATCAATTATGAAACAATGGAAGGTATATAAATGTAATAAATATTTACCATTAACATTTATGAGAAACAAAAATATGCATATCTTAGCATAAAATGTATACGTCCAAAAATAGATTAATTACACCAAGGAACTCAACATTTAATTCTAGCAGAATACCCATACCACAATAATAATAACTACATGATATGTCTTTATTAAACAAGATTAAGGATCAGTGGAAACCCACATGAGAAAACCTCCCAGCAATGTCATAAAAAATTCTATATAAGAACATGTCAAGTGATTGGAGAAAACCCAATGATCTAACCTTCTAATTGTTATATAGACGATGTTCCTAAGCTATACCATCCACCTAAAAACCCATGTTTTCTAGGTGATTCATTTCATAACATATTTCAATGCTTCGAATATACACCTACTTCAATTTACCAAAAACATAGAAAAAGTATCCACTATCAAAAATTATATTACCCACACACACAAAAATCATACCAAATTCATTTATAATTCAATATATAATAAATGAACCATATATTTTATCAAATCATGATATAGAAGGAACCACCTATGTTAAAGATCAAGAGATCACATGATGAAAAAGGATCCAACAACAAGATAGTTCAGCAAAGTCAAAGAAGGCCCTAGACTCAATCCACATATCTTATAATTCAGTTAGTTTATAAAAAAGGTTCATGGAGAAGTGGAAAAAAATCATGAACACACACCGGTATCCCCACTCCCAACAAAGTTAACAACCTCATGAACAAGATCACATGACATATCTTGAAGAATTAAAGAAAAAACATAATCACGAGAAAAAGTATTCAGTAATGAGATTCGATGAAATAATTATGGTCATATCATCAAATATGTACAAGGGAATACATACCAGGAATGATGCAACCCAACTGTAATATTGATGAATCCTCAAAAGAGTCAATTAAGATCAAATGTAGACTCTAAAAATCATTGGATATGATTTATATATTGTTATCCACGAAATCTATACAATATTTCAAAAGGAAAACCACCTAAAAATCACCCAATTGTGAAATGAAATTTCACAAATTTATAGGTCTTCTAATTCATGACAATTAAGTACAGTGAAAACCTATCACATTTTATTAATAACCATCATTTTTTTCAAGCATCATGTATTCGTTTAATGATGTATACAAATTTCATGATGTGTAAAATGTTAACGGCATGATTCTAGCAGCCAATTACAAGTCATGTACCCCCATTACACTCCGTGTAATTTTCTAGAACACAGTAAAAACCTGCATGTTCAAAAAAATTAAAAATATTCCCATGTTTTCTAAAAAAATCAAGAGAAAACATAAAATCTCTTATCATATTTAAATGCAAACATCATTAATTTAATGAAACATCAATCCATGGACATTAATTCAATTTACACAAAAATAGTTCTTTATAAATTTGGGAGTCCAAAGATGGACCCAATTGAAGAGTAATACAAGTAATGGGAATGGAATTACCTAAATGTATGTAACATGATGTTACAGTGATGGTCCATTTATTTTATTCATCATTGATTAACTAAATAGATCCTTCAAATTATAAATGACCACCAACACAATATAGATAATCCACTCATTATAATTGATTTGAATTATTATTATTCTTTTGAAAAGTATAAATGAATATGTTTTAGTCATTTATATTTATAGGAATATAGGGAGTTATAATTCTGATAATGTATTTTTAATATTGACCTAATTTCTATAAATGAATAAAATAATGTTTTGTAGCTAATCAATTTGATTGTCTTTAATGTAAAATATAATTAAACTGTTCATGCATAATCATCCCTAGATACTCTGTTAGGACCCCCACCCCAAAATGTGTACCCCTCTTATTCCAGCAATTAGATGAAGGAGATAGTGACACCTGAGTGCGACCTATAGTTGGCCCCAGGTTGGCGCCTAACACTATGGGTATAGTAAACACACAAATTTGAGGAATTTCCCTCTATGAGAACACATGCAGAAGAGAGGTATAAGAAAAACACAAACCAACACATGCTCATACTATAATATTATATAAATCCCAAGTAAACATCTGTAATGTAATGAAAAATCTACTATAATTGAACGGAATAACTGAATGTACCAAATGAAATTAAAATATATGTGACCACAAAGCCCGGACAACGCTTGCAACCCAAGCCAGTAGTTACTAGCATGATCTCTATCCTTATCCAAGTGACCTGTAAATCAGTTTATATATAAATAGGGTGAGTATAACAGTATACTCGATAGGATCCTCCCAGGATCCACTCATGAAAAAGTAATAAAAGCATATAAAAGCACGGTGAACAACAAGTGAAACTAACTAATAACCTAAAATGTTATATTATTTTCCTAGCCTCACAATGTCTACTCTCACCATGTATCACATAAAATTGTATATAATATAATAAATAATATCAATGGGTACCCCACTATGATTTACCCACTAGTTTTCTACTTTTCCCCAATGTCTCACATCCAATGTCATCTCTCTCTAAAAGGATTTCATGCAGACACCTCATCGTAGCACCAAAATATGCATCTCGTGCAACACAAACAGAACATCCATATAACCAAAGTAACCACCTAGTTCCCGGGAGCCACCATAGTTCGCATAATGTGTATCATACATCAGGTATTATACCTCAAGCCATTATAGCCCATACACCAAGTAAGTATCCTCAAGACATCACATCCTATATAGGTTACACCTATAGTTGTTCATAGGAAACTATATACAGAATTTATGTGTTTGAATAACCACAAGCCATTACATCCGAGTACACACATATTTGGGAAAAAATAAGTAATGTGACTAATAGTAAATGAAACATCTAAGCGAAGGGAGCATAGCCAAAGGGGGTAGTCGTCTATCCATCCTCCCATCATGATGTTGAGGAAAACACCCTCGGGGAATAGAATCATCATGGCATCAGTTTTCGTAATTTACAGGGTTGATTAGTGTATAGAAACACAAAAATTACATAATATAATATATATCCCAACCACTCAATGTTCATAACCTATTCTTAAACTCAAATGATGACAATGTCTCTCGTACTCCCTGTTTCCACTACTTCGACTATGTATGCAATAAGAACACAACCATTTATAAAGATTCATTAGATTAATTTACACCTTTTTATTAGTATTACATTAGGTTAGTTAATTATTTTACAATTAATTAACCATTATCATTTCCATGTTATATTTCATAAGTATTCCAAACATGATCCATGCACTATAGGCATAAAAAAACCACATCTATTGTTCATTCAATGTTACAACCTCATCGTTGCATCCTAGTAAGATCCAACTCTATGGGTTGACATCATTTATTCAAAAATTTATTAACATTGTTAATAATTCCCATTATTCCAAGAATTATAAAAAATAACTCAAAGATTCCAAACACAAGGGGCTTAACATGGTTAATATATGAACTACTTGTCGAGTCTTTTATACCTACAGCAGGAGTGTATACCCATCAATCCATGAGAAGAAAAAAATAGAAATCATGTGGAATACCTCACACATCTTCTCCTATTTCAAAATAAAGGTATGACTAACCAGTTACCTCATGTATTGGACAATGAATATGAGATTAAAAAACAACAAGATTCAACAACCATCCATCATTTTCATCCAACATCTTTCACCATCCCTAATGTCTTCCTTGACACCCATATACATAACCCATTGCATCACGCAACTCTAGGCATCAATTGATACCATCCCCACTTGTCCTCCATGCCCCCACATACCAAAACAACCCTCCAAGAACATCAATCATAGGCTCACCCCAGAACATGATAAATAAGAAATAAACAACATACCAACCATGCTCTTGGACCTAAACAAGTAATTCATCCTTCACACAAAATGATCACTCACAACTACAAGGTATAAGGCATGTGGTCTTTAAAAACAAGTGGGTAACTGAGAACCCTTTAAATAATTATCAATATTTTCCAACTAGTTTGTTATTTCATATTAAATTAACCAATTCATTTAATTATTCATAACTGAATTGATTTCATTTATCAGCAAACACATCAACAACAGCCAGATTCATTAAGCACAACTCTTTTTTAGCCAATCATTTTATTATTAATCCCTTATTTACAGTCATTACCAATTTTCATCTTGAAAAAAACGATAAACAAGCAAGAATAGAGGCCACACGATCTAGCACTAAAGAGGAAACCTGTTATCAAGGAATAGAGCAATAACATACCATCGATTCCAATTATTTTATCTAGTTCAAGTATTTATTATGTCAATTTTATTATGATCCAATGTAAAAACATGATAACTATATTAATTCATATAAAATAATATATAATCCATGATTCTCCGACCTCTAAAGGATGTTAATGTTCTTTTCATGAGAATATGAAAACACAATAGATCATGATCGCCTCTCCTAGAAGATTGGAGCCACCCAATGATGCAGAGACACCACCACAACAAAAAACACCCATGAGACCACCATAAAAATCATGTTGATCACACACCATAACTTGAAAAAGAGAAATATAAGAAAGGAAACGTAGAAGAATGGTTGTATGAAGATATATTATGTAAAAGACTGATCTGCAATTTGTGCTTGCACCGAAACAAGGGGTGCACACGCAACTGGAAAACTCCAAGGGAAATGATCCATGGATTATAGATCGATCACATAGATCATATGGGATAAGGAACTTTGGGTGTCACGTACTAGGGAATAACAAGGAATAATAACAAGGTGTAAGGTATATAGGCATTTTTAAAATATAAACAGGGCACTGGTTTTCTTATGATTTTAAATTTTCCAAAACCAGAAGATATGGTCATGATTATCAGGGTTGACCAAGTAATGGCATTGAGACACATAGGAATATTAATATAAGAGTTATGGGATTTGAATCATCCATAAAACCCATAAAAAGGGCTTTGAATACATTTCATGTAAAAGATAACATCAAATGGGGGAAACTATAGGATGCCGAAAACATTATACATGTACCAACCTAAAAATGATATAAACCTGCCGATAGAAGTATCATCGATAGAAGGAAAGACATTAAAGCAACTGTTAGCGGGAAGCACTGTACACCCATCTATAGGTGACTCCCTAACAGCAGGAAAAACTATACCCCTACCAAAAACATTGTTCACAAATGAATCACTGATAACATAATTTACAATTGAATTACTGACCGAACTATTCACAAATAACTCACTAATAGCACTGCTCAGAAATGACTCACAGACAACAATTTATTTGAAACTATAATCACTATACAAAGAACTAGAAATCTTGAAACGTTTTAGGAATAAGCCAACATGAAATCCCAAAACACCTAAAGCAACTTATTTTCACAAAACAATGGACCAAAATGGTTAAGGAAATTACATCAGATAACTCTCAAAACATTCTCATCCTCGAGAATCCAAAACCAACACAGAGAGGAAACATAAAAAGGGGTCCGAACAACATCACTTTGAGAAATATCTTACGGATATCACAACTGAAGGAGTCCAATCTCTTCAAAAATGAGTACTTGAAACCAAAAGACAACCACAAACTACTCCTAAAAACACTCCCAAAGAATATGCCTCTCAAATGGGATCAATACATAGCATATAACAAGAGGAAACCATCTCACACAACACTAAAAAAAGAAAATACTCCCCTAAAACAACCCTTGGTGATTTTAATCCATAGAGAAATAATCAGGGGACTCACCAAAAATAACTTAGTCTCTATAGACCTCCACAACAGGATCCCACAACTGGGACTTTTCCACATACTGTACTAATGATGACTACATCATCATCTAAAAAAGACAACCAATGCCCCCAACTTCTCTCATATCTTGATGAAACACTAAATGTTATTCTATCACTCTCCAGGAATCGCCTGATTCACCCACTTCCTCACTACGTGACTTCATTCGTAGTGAGTCGGCTAAAATATTCCCTATACCAAGTGCATATGATATTTTGAAGTCCTAATACAGTAAGAAATCCATCCTCCGATGTTGTCTCAAGTTTATGTCACACTGGGAGAAAAAATACCTAAGGCTATTGTGATCGATGAATATCACAAAGAACTCTCCCATGTGGTAATGCCTCTACAACATCAGGGTGGTCACCACTACTACAAACTCAAGATCAAGGGATGTATTGTTACACTCATGGGGACTTATCTTTTCAGAACCATATGAAATGACCAATCTGTGATGAATTAGAAAAAATCATAACCCTACCATGAAGCATCCGAGAAAATGTCAAACTGAACTCAATCTATTAGCGTGAAATGAATTAGAGAACTGACCAAATTCTCCTTCAAATACTCAAAATCTATATAACCCTAATCACTCCATAAAAAAGTCAGATCTATTCTAGTAAATACTATTAGAGAAACCGCAACTTGAGATAAATGGACTATGAACCTCCTGTAATAGCCTATGAGACCATGGAAACCTCACAACTCTACCATAGCCTTAGATAAATCCCAAGACACCACTTCTTCTATCTTTGAAGGATCCCCTGCTACTCCATGCTGGGATACTACATCCCCCATGAAACTGACTTCTAAATACCAGAACTAACACTTCGGTACCTTCCCAAATAGCTATTTCCACTAAAGAACTCCCCAAGATTCGGGAAGGAGCTCTTCATGCTCCTACTATAATTCAGAGTACAAAAGTATATCAGTGATGAATACCACCATAAACATTTCCAGGAACACAAAGAACCCAATTTACGTCAACCCCATAAACATAGAAAGAGCATTTACCACACCGAATGAAATCACACCTAACTCATAATGCCCATGACGACCAAGAAAAGTAGTCTTTGGGGTATCCTCATCATTCACACGCATCTGATGATATCCTGACCACAATTCAATCTTCATGAACCAACTAACACCCTTCAATTGATAAAATAAATGATCAATCCCAGAAGAGGATAGTGATTTATCACTGTCACTTTGTTCAAGTGATAATAGTGGATAAAGAACTGCAATCTTCCATCATCCTTCTTCATGAAAAAAACAGTACTCCACATGGTGAAACACGTAGCTGAAGAAAACCACACTACAATAGACCATTGATCTGTATAAAACGATCTTGTAACTAAAAAGGAGACACCCTATATAGAGACATCAATAAAGGTGATGATCCTGGATATAGCTTGATCACGAACTTGATATCTCCTTGAGAGGGTAACACTATAACCTCCTCTGGAAAGATATCAAGGAACTCTTCTATGATGCTTGGAAACACCAATGGTTTAACCTTTGACAAACTCAACATCAGATCAACCATCATGGATGACAAGGGCAGTTCACACATCTGACCCATCTAAGGGTTTCACTCAGTAAAAAACACTTTTGGCTCTCCATAAATATCTAATAACTCCACCAATATCTAATAGAAATACCTAATATCCTACACTGAATACAAATATTCCATAAGAGGGATGAGATCATATAGTTGTATTCGTAAACATAATAAATCTACCCAAGAGTGGTGATTCCCCAACACTATCTCACTGTATCTACAGAAATTATACAAGTAAACTCATCCCCCAACTAGCATAGATAATGTCAAGAAAACTGGATGTCTCTATACCTCAAGTCCCATTTCATGGAAAACGGTAGGTGATATGAAAGAGTGTATTTTTACTAAATCAAACTAGGCATAAAAAAATAGAAAAAAGGGTACCTCGAATGACATCTATCTCCCACGATGATGGCAATGGTAAATCATGAAGCTAACCACAAACTGCTCTACAACCTCTATGACCCTGCTAAAGACCACAACCATGATTGAACTCTACTCTTTGAGGATTGGAAGCATCTCGGGGATCTCTTATTCCTTCCCCATCTTCCCTTTACTAATCCAATTCTTGTGAAACTAGCTTCTGCTACCTCAGCTGAAACTACCTCATTAGAGGAACATGATGCATTATACCTGACACATGATGACTACTATGAAAGTTTGGGCACTCATGATTTTGATTAACTCAACCTTTATAAAAAACAACTTTCTTATCCTTTGGCATAGTTTTGAGGGCCAATGCAACTAGAGTAACAAGATACTGGGGGCTGGGACCTACCCTTGGCCGAATGAAAACATCTGTACCCTAAAAACTAGGAACCCCAGACCCTAACTCTACTTCATGTGGAATCATACAGTCTTCCCTATAGTGATGATCCAATTATAAGTATCATTTCTCAATGAAAATTTCCAATCCTGCATCTCAAGATATGTGTTCACAATAAAAGGGGTGACCTGGCGGTGGATCTCTAGATGCAGAGCCTCCTCGAAATGCCACACCCATGCCTCTTCATATGGAAATAGGTCCGAATAATATCGTAGAAGGTTCTTGAAATTGATTCAAAACTCAAATATACTTTATCCCCCCTGTCGAAGGGTAATAATCTGCTGGTAAATGGATGCCATTGTAGTTGAAGAAAGAAACTCGAATATGAACATGTGTAATAAATCATCCAATGAGAATGCCAAATCATCACAATCTTCAAGGAAAAAGAACCACCAATTCCTTACTTCCCCATGAAACATCATCTAAACTAACGACACCTTGTTCTCCATCCTAGAACGAATCAAATTGAATGCTATCTAAACCTCCCCAAATAGTCTTCTATGAATGAATCAAAAAAAATCCCTCACACATCTATAGACTATGAAATTGAAACTCTCAGAGTGTCCTCCACAAATGTGTAGTCTTCGACAACTGCTACTCTATGGTGATCAACTAGCATAGCCTACTAAAAAACTTCAGAACTAACCTGAAAATAACATCAACATGGATCCATACCTGAAAAATTAATAATAGTAAGGGCTCTTAAACCATGAATGTGGATGAATTTAACATTAATTAAATTTTTATTTTATTCATTTTCGGTTAACCTATCCCAAGGTCAACCTAGTCATCCATAGGTAAAAAAATGAATGATGCATGATACTTTCATAGGTATCTACACTGCAACTTGTATAACCTTTTTGTAATATAAATTTTAAACATAATGGTCCACACATCTGATTACAGGGGACCTAAATACATATTCTTAACTGATATTCATTTTTTCATCATTTTCTAAATTTCTATGACACTGTATCCCTACCAACCCATGGAACCTCCCATGTGCCTAACACAAAACTCCACCTTGTCAGTTAAAAAGACCTCAATTTCCACTCTTTCCTAACCCCCTACCCACAATGTGTACCCCTCCAGGCCCCACAATGAGTAGAGGGAGATAATGAAATCCGTGTCCAGCCTTCGGTAGGGTTCTGTTTGGAAACTAGAACTGAGGTTATTGTAAACACACTAATGGGAGGAATTACCCTATATGAGAATACATGAACAAGATAGAGATAAGATAGACACCAAAAAACTTCTTATCAAAATTAAATATAAAATAATATCAAAGTACACATATTTCATGTCATGAAAAAACTACTATAACTGATTGGAAAAACTGCAAGTTCAAATTGAATGTTAAATGTAAACGACCACGAAGCCCGAACAACTCATGAATCCCCAAGATAGTTGTAACTATCCTGATATAAAAATTACTTATGTGACAAGAAAAATAGATTATATATATATATATATTAAGGGTGAGTATAAATTTATACATTGTAGGTTCCTCTACAGATCCTTTTAAGAAAAATTAATGATAAAATGCTAAAAGGAGTAGTCATCCATCCATCCTCCCATCAGGTTGTTGGGGAAAACACCCCCAGGGCTCAGAATCATGGGGGAATTAGTTAATCAAGATGATAGGGTGGAAGAGCGTATAAAAATAAAAAATAAATATAAAATATAATATAGCTCCCAACCACACTATGGGAAAAACCTAGTATTAGACTCAACAACTACTAACATCTCTCATACTTAGGGTTGCATATGCTCAGACTAGGAATCCTATAAGCCCACAAACATTTAATGATATAAATGTGATTACATTAACCCCTTTTATTAGTTTTAATTTACATTAATTAATTTTTTAACCATTATAATTTTCACATTACATTTCATTTTCATTCCAACCAAGGTATTCACCCTCCAAGAACTACCAAACCATGTCAATTATTCCATAAAAATTAAAAACTATGCATTCCTTTAAAGTTGAATCCAACCCCAAGGGATAACATCATTTATTCAATAATTTATTAAAAAAATTATTACATCCTAAAATTAAAATAATTCTATAAAATAAATATAAGCTACAAAACACAAGGGGCTCAAAATGATGAGTTGATGAACTGCTCGTCGAGTCTTTTCCACATATATCAAGAGCATAGACCCATCTTACCTCAAGAGGATACGAAAGAAAAAAAATGAAAAAACATATTCTTATTCAAATATTTCAGAAGGATGGTATGTAAGACAAGGTGAATCAAGTAGTGGGGAATGTAAATATTATAAAAAAACAAAAATATTCAACAAGTAGCCAACATTCAAATCTGACCCATTCCATCATCCCAAATATCCTCCTTGACACCCATATACATAACCTGATGCGCCTCTCCACTCTATGTTTCAACTACTACCATCAACTCTAGGCCCCTCTTCACCAACATACCACAACTACCCTCCAGGATCAGCCGTCCTTCTCTCACACCATAACACAAATAATAGGAAATGAACAATATAGAAATTAGGTTCTCATCCCTAAATACGACATTAAAACTTTACACATGACAAGAACTCAGAACTCAAAATCATAAGGAATATGGACATTAAAAAAATGGTAGATCTGAATACTTCAAGGCATTATCATTATTTCACAATAGATTCATTATTTCATATTGAATAAACTGATTCTTTAAACATGTATAACTTTATCCATTTAATGTATCACCAAACACAACTACAACTACCTGATTCACTAAACAAATCTCTTTATTATTATCCAATTAATTTATAATTCTTCATGTCTTTGTGTTACATACCATTTTCTATAAAAAAAAAAGATATTCGAGAAATCATAAATATCACCTGATGTTGAAATCCTTAGGAAACTCAGTATCACATTATAATGAAATAATATACAATCGATTCCAATTATTTAATCTAGTTAATGTATTTATCATGTTTATTTAATTATGATCCAATGGATAACACATGATAATTATACGATTACATGTAAATGAACATAGATTCCATTAATCCGTGACCTCAAATGGTTTTCTATGTTCTTTTCTTGAGAATTGTCCAACACAAAATATCAAAATCACCTCTCCTAGAACACTACATCTATTTAAAAATGAAGAGACACCACCGCACCAACTAACACATAAGAAAAATCCATTAGAAACATGGAGAACAATTCCATAACATGTAAATGATTAATAAAAGGAGATGAACACATAAAAATGGTGGTACAACCAACCTAATATTAAAGACCGATCGATAATTAATGCCTTCACTAAAACAGGGGGTGCGCATGGAACATGGTAACTTAATGGGAAATTATCCAATGATCATAGATTGATCACACAACTCCTATTATTGAAGGATCTATAGGCATCTCATAATAGTGAAGAACAAGTAGGGAGAACAACATTTAAAGTATCATATCCTTTTGAAAATATAAATGGAGTATCATTTTAGATACAATTTTAGATTTTCCAACAATGGAGTATCTGGTCAATATTATCTGATTTGACCATGTAAAGGAATCCAGAAATTAATGGATTTTGAGATAGGTTTTTTGGTTTTTGAATAGGCTTTAAATCCCATAAAACAAGGCTTTGAACATGTTTTATTCCAAATATATCATCAAAGGGGAGAAATTGTAGGATGCTAGAAATACTACATACCTATTGTCTTAGAAACTTTGTACACCTTCAAACAGAGGACTCCCCAATAGCTAGAAACAAGGTTCACCTACTAATAGATGAGTCGCCAACATATGGAAAGACTGTACACCAACCAACAGTTAGAAACACTATAAACATACTGATAAATGACGCATTGACAATTGGAAACACTGTACAACTACCGATATCAGTGTTCACAAATGATTCACCAACAAAATGAACCAAAATGACTCACTGACAGTATTATTCACAAATCCCCCACCAACTGCACTATTCACAAATGACTCTCCGATAGAGTTGTACACAAATGATCGAATGACAACACATTTCACAATTTAATCATTGACTACATTGTTCAGAAAGGACTCAACAACTGGACTGCTCAAAAATGAATCGCTGATAGAAATGTACACAAATGACTAACTACCAACACTATTCAAAAATGACTCACCGACAACACTATTTACAAATGACTCATCGACATCACTGTTCACGAAACTGCAATCACATTTCACAGAACTAGAAATCATTAAAAGTGTTGATAATAAGCCGCTTAGACCTCCCAAGCCACTTCAGACACCATATTTTCATAATAGAATGGATATGATCGGTCTAAGACATTTCATAATGGTTCCCCAATATTCATTATATTAAATATTATTCTATATTATTTTCAACTATTAAATTGGAATAAAAAATTAATTTAAATTAAATTTAAATAATTTTGATTACTTTTCGATTATCAATTCCTTTATCTCTAGGGGATTTAAAAAATAATTCAAATATTCTATGATATAATTATCAGTATAGTCAGGAATAACATAAATTTCAAATATTATTATTCTAAAATATGTAATGATGACCATTAGGAGAATCAATTATTCAATGAGAATGGATATGTGAAATGGGGTAATTTAGGGAATAATTGAAATAAAAAAAACATTATAAATCAAATTAAAAAATTAAAATGGATTCACCATTGTAAAAAAAAACCTCTATATGATAGGTTGTTTAATTAGCTATTTATAGATTTAGAAATTAATTACACAATGAGATGGTGAATCCCGCTTCTATAATTGGTTTCTCGATCACACCAATAACAGACCAATATATGTGGCTACTATAATGACAAAGAAATCTCATACATAAATATTACGTCTTAATATATTAATATTTATCACATGACATAATGATACATTCATGAATCATTTAGGTTTATTTCCATTGGAATCATGTATAGATAACCAACTAGTTTATAACTAAGCTACATCATATATGGACTATGTTCATTATAAATTTAACCATTCATAAAAACATCATACATAATATATTTCCCCATAATGTTGTTATTTTTTTAAAAAAATGTGATATCAAATTCTATGTATAGATAATCATAGTGTATATCTATGAATCAAGAGAAAATAGTTATATAGACATTATACTAACATTTTAAAACCACACTATACATATCATAGATCATATAAACAATTCATGGAATAAATCTACGAATCAGATAATATATGAATAATAATTGAACCAAATAACAATAAAAATGGGAATAAAATATTTACATAATGAATAGATTTATACAACAAAAAAAAGAATATAAAATAATTTCCATGGTAGTTTGAGACTCTTTGTTAATAATATCATTGTGGAATGGATTCACTCCACAAAACATCATAATAGACATCGTTAAATCCCAATGATATCAAACTGGTTAGAGCCCCTTACACAGCTGATTCCACTCCCCATTCCATTCCTATTTACCTTTGGAGATATCATTCTATACCCAAACCATTATAGGAATATATGTCTCTCTCACATCACATAATGAATTTCATACATATATTATCCACAAGATCACAAAAAATTCATTATATAACTTTCTATGAAATAAATTTCGTTTAAAAATATTCATTATAGCATAACCAATATATGAAATACAGGTTTCATAATTATTTCATAATATAATACCTCAGTATAAAATGAGTGGTTTTCATAAAACATATATCATATAATAATCGATGAAAGAGAAATTGATTTCATTAATATATTTTACTCATTGAATAAACCATTCTTATAGTGAATAAAAATATATACCATTCATACAATACCAAGTATAGATTAATTAATAACAAATCCTATCATCATGGATGGAAAAATTCTTTTCAAATAAATATAACATGAAACATTTATAGATGTGAAATATCCTTTTCATGGAAATAAATTTTATTAAAGATAAAATTTAATAAAATATTATATAAATAATTTGATATTAAACTATCCAATAAATAATATAAATCTAGGCTCTATTAAACAATTCCATGATTGAAGTAATCTCATTTTAGGTTATACACATTTAAATATATATGTTATTCACACTTTTGGTCAAATTCAAAAGTCCTTGTATGTAAAATGATATGAAAATTTATTACATTTTTTCTTTTCGTAAAAAGGAAGTAAGGGGAAAACACCATTAATATATATTTTTTTTAATTATGATAACTTTTGGGAAATCATTTTTTTAGAAACAATAGTTTGGAATTGAATTATTTTTTCCAGCCAATAGGAAATTAGAGAAGATTTTTATTAAAATTATTATTTTGAACACTTGAGTTGATTAAAAGATTAAATTTAAGATAACGATTGTATTATTTTTTCATAAAAGAATGAGTATATGAGTCATGGGTTTCATTTTATATGAATCATAATATTAAATCATTAGAAGCTTAAATATAAACAATGAAAATAAACTATTATAATTTTTTGTCAAATAATCTCCACTTTTTTAACATAGAATCATAATCCTCGTGAAAAAATAAAATTTAAATAATCATGAATAATAATGATATTAAATGAAATCATTATATTACTTATCAAGGTAAATTTATATAAACCTCATCATGGAAATTTGGTTCATTACATAATGTATGCCCCAATAGAAAAACATTGAGACAAACATCCCATTCCTTATGTCTTGGCATTCCTTATAAACATTCAATCAACCATTATAAATACTATAATTTTATTGAAAAAAATTCAATAACCAAACTTTTATATATCATACCATATTTTATTTATTGATAATAATTAATAACCAATTTATTAATAATTCATTATTAATTTCTTTTTTCGGGCTATAAATTCTTCTTGTTTCATATATGTCTATAATTGATATTTTTGGTCCTATTACTTTGATAATGTTTTAATAATTTATAAAATTATATTAATTAGATTAGTATAATATATATTTAGTATGTATTTATTTATATTAATTAATAAATTCTAGATAATGAAAATGAAATAAATCATTTATGGAGACAGAAGATTGTACGTTCTCATGGACACTGATTGTATTTTCAAAATAGATTGAATGAAAAAATCATAAAAAAATATTACCATTACATAATAATATTAATGTTAAATATATAACATATTTTTATTAAACCCATCATTATTATGTTTATGTCAAATATGAATGAATCACATCACCAAACAGGCAGTTTTCGGTCATACACCTGAGAAACATTATCATATCCACACAGAATTGAATGCATGGTATTATATGTGAAATAATAAATCAAAAGTATTAAAAATATCAAAAATATCATATATTTAATTAAATATATCATTATAACCAACAGTAGGTGGTTTTAATTGAGAATTAATAGCATCAGTTTGAGATGGTACTGTTTATCTTACACAAGATCCATGGTTTTTACACTCTTGTTAGTGATGGAGATTTATATAGATTTTTAATTAAAAATAATTACATTAAAATATATGTGATAATATTTTTTATTATATAATTATCATTTAACAATATTTGAAAGATGTGGAAGAATAAGTAAAACTAAAAATAAAGGACACCCTCTTTTGGTCTAACTTAATGCCTTCTAGTATTGTAATTATAATCCCACCATTCCCTCTATGATGTTAGAAGGGATTTCAAGAATATATTTCATAATGAGTTTTTTAAACTCAATGGTATTGGATTTATCAATAGGAGAAGATAATGATTTTCATTTTTAATAGAGGTATTTGGAAAATATATATTTTTTGAAATGTAATATGTGTACCTATAATTTTCATCTGTCACAAGGATCCAAAAAGACTAATATATATTATTATACATTATATGGTCTATATATTTACTAAAAAAAGTGTTGCACATTTTTTTGTTCATTTGTAGTTTAATATTTTTTGTTTAACCCCCACTAAAATCATATTTACCTTATTAGTGGTAATTAGATTTTATTGTGTTACTCTTATTTTTATTCATAAAATATGTTTGACCTATTAGATAGTATAATTTATGATATTTAATATTATTTAATCTAATTTTCCAAATTCCACTTATAGAATAGGAAAATTTTAATTTAAAGAGTATTCTTGCAAGAGAGATGAGAAAGAAGTTTTCAAAATAGAAAATGTCAAGTAATTTGAAAATATATTATATTAATAATTAAATATAAAAATTATTATCATGAAATAAACTATATTAATGTATATATTAATGAACTAATTGAAATTTAAAAAAATAAAATAAAAAAAACTGAACAATATAAATTCATAATATGAATATGCAATTTTCAATATATACCAGTATCCAAAATTATTTATCAAAAAAATTAAATTTTTTAAAAAAATGAAAAAAATAATTTTTTTTAAATTATGATATCAAAAATTAGAGTTTCATTATAATACATATTTTTATTTGATAAAAATTTCTTTTATAATGGAAAAATAATTTTTTAAAAATATTTATTTTCAAATATATAATGACTTTATTAAAATTTTGGTAGATTTTAATCATTATTTGTTTAATTATATAAAAGAATTTTATTAATTATATTTTATTTATTTATTAAAATACATACACTTATGGTTTACATATAGGTTATAATTTTCTTATTTTGATAATAATATTAATTAGTTATTATGATTTATTAAAAGTGAGTGTCGTGTGTAATGTAAGGTAACCATTATATTGACCACTACATAAGCTAAACACAATGTTGAGTGAAACACAAGCTAATATTATTGTTTCACAAAATGCATGCAAAAATTTTTATGTCATGTTTCTCAATCAATTAATGAAATTTACTTTATTCAAAATTAATAATTAAAAAATATGATGTCACATACTTCCCCTTAAAAATTTATTTTGCCTCAAAATTCACTCCTCTGATAAAAAAAATTAAGATACTTTTACCTGATCATTTCCTCAGGTTTTATTTTATCTTTTTCAAACTTGTGGTTTCACAAACAAAATATTGACTAAGGGTGTGGTAACATTTAATTTCAGTTTCTATCGTTGAACAAGTATATCCACAAACTATTCATAAGAAGATTTATCCTTCTCTAATAGAAAAACACCAAGCTTATTACATGTAAAGGATATTGTATGGGACTTCATAATATATATATATATATATTGATGAAATCATGAAATTGAGAGAGATTTTATGGAAGCACCAGATGTTATGTTACTTCCTTCATATGATCTAGAATCTAAAAAGAACCAAATTGTCTAGGGATTATCCTTCCCATCCAAACAAACCTAATAATATAATTCTATAGAGATATTTGTGAGAATATATTTTAACCAAATTAAAATTATATATCATAATAATTTTTTTTAATATAATTTATATCAACTTTTAGATTCATTAATTTTTTTCTTAATATATCAAACCATCTCAACTGTTTTTCCACCATTTTCATATCCCAAAAGCAATAATTATCAAAAATTATTCCATTACATTGGAGATCAACAATTATTATCATTGTGGGATTCAAAAGGAGTCACTTAAAATATATATTGAATGAATTTATTCCCTGAAACCACAACTAAAGGATGTTTTTCATCCAATCTCCCTTTCAAATCCATAAAACAATATAATAGAATATCCTATAAGATTTAAAATCTTCTACCAGAATGACCACAATTATATGGATGATATAGAGTGATAACATAATTTTCTAAAACATTCTCGTCAACCATGGATTCTTATATGTTACAATAAAATTTGTTTATCCATGATATTTTACAAGATCTATAATGTATATCTGTTAATTTTTATCCAATGAGAAAAATTATTTCATAAATGTTAACTACCTTTATATATAGATCAACTCCAACCCATATGGAATAATTCCCTGTAGATGTTTTTGGTGGTCTTATGATAAAATACAACATAGTGTTTTCCCATTTGTGTTATAGTATAGGTAATGGATTTAACATCCCCATCTAATTTTTTATATCACCATTAAATTGATAACATAAAAATCAGCAAGATAATTATTATATGATATCACTCTTTGTTATATCACCTAGTTCTACTCTTAAAAATTATATAAATCATGAACGTTTCATAAGGAATAGATAATGATGAACTATGGGATTCCTCTAAAACCTATTCTAATAATCAGGTATGGATGAAACAAATACATAGTTCATAAACCTTACTATTAAGAAACAAATAATGTTAATTTCTAGAACATTTTAACACTTCATTTGCAGCGATACAAATTTCTTATTATCCTCATAAATATTAACTTGGAAGTAGGGCTTAAAATTTAAATAATGAATATAAAACTTCTACCAATCTTTTGTAATTTAAAAATTTATCCATTGAAAATCATGAAATATTTGATCTTTTGTTCTCCTCCTCTTGTTTAAGAATGTGTGATCCTTTCAACTTAATACACCAGCCACCTTATTTTGTTTCCCATGTAGGTAATATATAAATTTACCAAAATCATTAATCATCTATAACAATATTCTCTATAACATATTCAACTCCTTAAATTTGAATATAAACATAAACTTTTTTGAACAGTGTATATATCACACATATGTTCATAATGATATATCCACAATATCATTAATGCAAAAATTTATAGAGTTAACTACAATTAATGAGTTGGGTATTTTTTCTAATGAAAAATCAATTGTCATGATGAATAATATATAACCACATAATTATGTATAATAATTCATCCCAATCCATTCGATGATTCATCACTATATATTTGAATCCCTTCCCCACTAAAGGTTAATATATGAAAAAGGGAATAGACAATTCATCTCATTATTTTATAGAAATTTTATGCACATTTATCAGTATAGAGGAGCTTCACTACCTTACAAGTATAATTGTTGAGTGGATTAGATATTAATTATACATTGTTCACTTAACTTTGATAATATCAAAAAAATACATGAAAACTATGGATCGTAGTTAATATTTTTGGTCTGGCACAATTTTCAACATCCTATTCCTTTGATGGATTTACTAATATGGCCTGTATTAAGATTATATGACCATAAAAATAAAACATTTTCTACCAAAATTCAAACATTATAAATTTTTATTATAGTTTCTCCTACTTTATGTTCCTTAGTGATATTTCAATGTGATCACCATGATATTCATTTAAAATCCAATCGATAAGAATATTCTATTCATATACTACCAAAAATTGATCAATGTAATTTCTAATGACTCAGAACATTATATCCATGATATAATTGAGGGTATTAGTAGGAATGAATAGAGACACTATGTATTTGTAGTCTAAATATCATGTACAACATGATTCCTTGTTTGATGTCCTCCTTTATGACCCTCAATTGATGAAATCCATACAAAAGTTCAATCATAGAATAATAATGAGTTCCATGAAATTTATCAAATAACTGATCAATATGAGTTAGAGTATAGTAGTTCTATATTACGATTGTCAGGACCCGTCCCCTGGGGCTTGTATCATGACTACCCCAAGACCGCCTTCCATAGGCCAGGGGCTAGCGACTAGAAAAAATGGCGTAGATCCCTAAACTGGGAAGTCATTGCATTTATAATAGTAAACAAAAACAACAGTGTTCACAATTGGTAGTAAAAAACTATTAAAACTGTATAAAAAAGAGGGTGCTGAAAGTAAGGGGGCCGAAAATACAAACCCAACAGTAAAGTAAAATACAACTGAAAAGCTAGTACAACTGAATAAAATAAGTAAACAAGCTACTAGTTCTTCCTCCGGATTCCCACCTGAAGGGTGGGTACATATGGCCTCCTCAGCACCCCATGTCTGTCTGACCGCTCCTTGTACGTCTCGCCGAGTGGTCCACCTCTGGGTACCATCCAATTCTGCTACTCTCTACCCCGATCAGTGTTGTCCATCATCTGCAACCAACAAACCAGGTGCGGGCATAGCCCATGCAGGGGTGATTATAACAATACTCAGTAGGGACCCTGAGACCCTCAATGTCTCACAAAACCCAACAAGGATAACCACAATGTACAGAGTCAGCGTATAACCCTTACTTACGTATATGCCCATATATATATGTAAATTATTTAGTAACCCATCTCAATCATGAGGAAAAAATGAAAGTCATTGACTTAGCTCAAACCAATATTTTAGTGAAGTATATATGTACAGATGATTAGTCAGGAAGCTAGATCATCTTATTATGCCAAGAGACATTGCTTCTGACCATACGGAGTCTGACACACATAGGATCGATAGGTACTAACCCCCGTAATGACCCACATAAGATATGACCCACACTGGAACGGTATGAACTAACCCACAGAGGATCGCTGATTGCTGACCCACATAGGATCAGTATGCACTGACCCACACAGGATCGCTGAGTGCTGACCTTTGTATGATTTGTCTCTAACCTCCGCCTCACTATCAGCCACCCGATTCGTCGCACTCGGTGTGCTTGAGTTCCGTAGAATCATCCCTTGAGATATTGGTCATACCTATACCTCCAATAAACTCTACAAATGAGTAACCCAAAGGGACACTGTGTCGTAAGGGTTCCAATGCGACAGACGGTGCGTCAATCGGACGCCCGGTCTGTGAGTTATTACCCTTCCCGTTCCATAGGCCCGGTTGGTTTTTAGGTACAAACCAACCCGACTGTACTCCAAATATGTCCAAACCTCAAGTGGGGTATTCTAAAAACATTGTCTCGCTCTAATACTTCCATCACCGCAGGTGCTTCATCAATCAGAAATTCGTAGCCCAAGATAGGGGCGAAAAGGTGTAAACTAGCCAAACGGGTCTGAGTCCAGTCTGACCCAGTTGGACTGACCCGGCCCGACCCGGGTCCGGTCCGGAGTCCGACCTGGTCTGTGGGTCTGACCTTGTCTTATGGCGGCCTGACCCGAATGGAAGGCCTGACCTGAGTGGTCCGCCCTGAAGCGGGCCCGGCCCGTATGGGCAGCCTGGCTTGGGGGTGGCCCAGCCCGGCAGTCTAGCCGCCTGGCCAGAAGGCGGCCCACGTGGCCGGCTGGCTGGTGTCATGGGTGGCTGGCAGGCTGGACAAGCATCCCGGTTAGCTGCGCATGGGGGGGAGAGGGGTTACACCCCCTTCCATTTGCTCAGAACCGGCCCTAGGTGCTGGTTGAGGTAACCTACGTGACCGAAGAGGTCCCAAATTGTCCAGTTGGCCGCTCAGTCAGTCAGTTCTGACCTCCGGCATGGCATAATGGCACAACGCCCCTTCGCCGCGACCCTCCCTTGCCGTGGTTCAGCACTTCCGACATGGCGCGACGGTGGCACGCCCCTCCATCGTGGCCAGCCCTGGCTGCGACCCTCTTCTGGACTCCGCGCGGCGTGACGGCGCCACGTGCCTCCGCCTTGGCCCGCCATGGACGCGACACTCCTTCCATGCCGCACAGTTGTTCTGCGCCCTCTTTGTGACCCAACGGCCTTACATCACTAGTTCCTTCACGGTAGTGTTACGCTGCTACCGTCGACAACAAAGGGGAACAACAAAGGGGGAGGGTCGGGCCGTGTTCGTGCGGTCTGAGCCCTCCTCGTTAAGATGATATCAATCCGCAACAAGGAGCACAACATACGATGAGGAAAAGGGGGTATATATCATACATAAAATAACTCAAATCCCTCTACCTCATATGATGATGATCATTGATGAATTCTCGGGAAGGCAGCATCGTTTCATCAACGTCAAAAGAGGAAGAGTTCGGAGAAGATGAGTCGTAGATGATGTCGTCAGTGTTCTTTGTGGGCGACAGTGCTTCCTCTTCTTGCCCTGGTTAAAGAGGGAGAGATGTACATCTTTCTTCATTGGTGGAAGATTTTTTCTTCGTTGGAAGTGTTTTTTCCTCCATGTTCTTCCACGTTCTTCCTTCTATCCCAAAGGTTTCACCAAAACATTATGCCAACAACAAAAATAATAAAAATATGACATCTTATTAATTCATTGGCATAAAGAATTTAAATTGTTATTTAATTAAGGGGGTCTCCACTAAATTAATTCTTGTGTTTAGGCACAATTTTAGTAAAGGAGTTCAAAGGATTAATGGATGGTCGCTCTATAAATGGGGAGTCCAAGGGTCGCCACACTTAAATGGGGTGTTAAAGGGGTTAGATGCTTGGGTGGTCCCCACTATTAATATCCTCCCACAAGAGGTTATACTCAGTTGGTGGCCCCCACCCTAACATCCAATTGAAGGTATTAACCCCCACAATAAAAATAATTTATCAACTTATTTGTATATTATTTATTTAAAAACCCCAAAATCTATCTTCCTTTCCCATTAGAATGCAACTGTGGTGAAGGTCCTACTAAGAAATCACCAACACTGCGAGTTCAACGGTGCCCTAATATTTCAGTTTTATGTACCATTTAAAATGTTATAAAATCCCACTCATAGATTTACTGAATGTACCCAAACAAAACATCAAAAAATGATTCTAGGCATACTGGGCCTCAGAATCAAGCGCCGCTAGAAACCACGGGCTCATAAAAATCCCATGAAATTATGAAAAAAAACATTCCATAGAAATTCCAGGTCTTTACATTCTCCCCAGCTCCGGGCTTTATGTCCCCATAAACTACAACTCAAACTAAGGGAACACATGGGGGTACTGAGCACGCATCTGAGCCTCCCACTCCCATGTTCTCTCATATAGGTTCTCGTGCTGCCAGTATACGTGCACCATAGGTATCGACTGTCCATATAGGACCCACTCCTGTCGATCCTTAATCTACACTGGAAACTCCATGAAACTCACCTCGTCATTGATGTCCAGCTCTCCATGGTTGATGATGTGGGATGGGTCATGGAGGTATCTTCTCAGCTGAGATACGAGGAAGATTTCATGCACCCTGTGCAACCGAGGTGGAAGAGCCAGTTTGTAAGCCACCTCACCTACTCTGTTGAGGACCTGGAAAGGTCCGATGAATCATGGAGCCAACATTCCACCTCAGCCAAATCTCTGTAGACCTCGTCGAGGTGAGACCCGTAGAAATATGTGGTCACCATCCTCAAACTCTAGAGGTCTCTACCTCCTATCAGGATATGACTTATGCCTGCTCTGTGCAGTCTTCATCCGCTCCTGGATAATCTGCACCTTCTCTGTGGTAGCATGTACCATCTCTGGTCCCACTAGTGTTGACTCTCCTAGGTCTGTCCAGCACACTGGTGATCTACATGGTCGACCATAAAAGGCCTCAAAAGGTTCCATACCGATGGTGGAGTGGTAGTTATTGTTGTAGGAAAACTCCACCAACGGTAAGTGATCCTCCCTGCTGCAACCGAAGTCAATGACACAAGCCCGGAGCATGTCCTCGAGAGTTTGAATGGTCCTCTCAATCTGGCCATCCGTCTGAGGATGGAAGGAGGTGCTCAGACGTAGCTGCATCCTGAAAGCCTCCTGTAACCCCTTCCATAGATAGAAAGTAAACCGTGCGTCACAGTCAGAGACAATAGAAGAAGGTACTCTATTATAAGTCATAATCTCCCGCCCATATAGGCATCCCAATCTCTCTACTGATCCCAACTCTCGGATCAGTCGGAAGTGGGCTGGCTTGGAGAGTCAGTCAATGATCAATAATATCGAATCATGACTCCTAGATATATGTGAAAGACGTGTCATGAAGACCACGGATATCCCATCCCACTTCGACTCTGGGACCTCTACGGAATGAAACAAGCCTGCTATTACCTGTTGCTCTACCTTCACTTGCTAACAAGTGAGGCATCGTCATACAAAATACACAAAATCCTTCTTCATACCTGGCCACCAGTGATATCGTCGAAGGCCTTGGTACAACTTCACCACTTCTGGATGTAACGCTAGAGGGGAAATGTGGAACTCCCTCAACACATCATCCTGAAGTGCTACTGGTATCATGGTACATCCTCTGAAGAAGATAACATGCTCCCCGCCTTCATAAAATCCATTAGGTGACTGCCCTGTGGATACCTTTGCGCGTAGTGTCTCACAGTCAGCATCCCCACACTGTACCTCTCTGACTCACTAAATAAGTGGAGGAGTGACTGTGAGAGACTAAAGAAAAACTCCTCCATCTCTATCCATAAAGGATATCTGTAAGGAATCCAGATTCTATGTCGCCTCTCCTAGAAGCTATATACCATATCACTTACTGGGAGAATCTGCAACAATGTTCCCCTTCCCAAGAGTATAGACTATCTCAAAGTCATAGTCCTGGAGGGACTCAAGCTAATGTCATTATCTCGGGTTCAGGTCCTTCTAAGATAAGATATACCTGAGAATCTTTTGATCCGATTAGATGGTGAAATGGTCGCCCATCAGTTAGTGTCACCACATCATCAAGGTGATGACCAATGCTACTAACTCCAGGTCATGGGTAGCGTAGTTCTGCTCGTGCTTTCATAACTGCTGAGAACCATATGCGATCACAGCTTTCTCCTGTATCCGGACACCCCCGAGTCTGATCCCTGATGCATCATAGTAAACTACATACCCTTCGCCTTTATATAGAAGCCTCAAGATGTGGGCACTTGTCAGCCTCTGCCTCAGTTCCTGAAAGCTCTGCTGGTATCTCTCTGACCACACGAAGGGTTTCCCCTTCTTCGTCAAGGATGATTGTAGAACTGCAACTCTAGAGAAGTCTGGAACGAGTATCTGATAGTATCCAGCCAAGCCCAGAGAACTTCGTACCTTCGTCACACTCCTGGGTGGCTCCCAATCAAGTACCGCGTCAATCATTGCTAGATATGCTACAACTCCAGCCTCTGAGATGACGTGTCTCAAAAAGTGAACCACTCAAATCCAAAACGGGCACTTCAAGAGCTTACCATAAAGCTGGTGCTCTCAGAGTGTGTCCAGTACTATATGCAAATGGTAGGTATGCTCCTCCTCAATAGTCGAGTAGATAACAATTTCATCGATGAAGACCACAACAAAGCGATCAAGGTATGGCTGGAAGATCATATTCATGAGACAAATGAATACTTCTAGAGTGTTGGTTATGCCAAAGGGCACAAAAAAGAACTCATAGTGGATACAACGACACATGAAGGATGTCTTCTACACATCCTCGTCTAGAACTCTGAGCTGGTGATAGCCCGATCTAAGGTCAATCTACGAGAACCATCGAGATCCCTTTAGTTGATCAAAGAGGTCTTCAATCAGTGGGAGTGGGTACTTGTTCTTCATGGTCACCTATTTCAAGTGACTGTAGTCGATACAAAGCCTCAAGCTCCCATCCACCTTTTTGGAAGACAGAATCGGGGCTGCCTTGGGAGAAACACTAGGACAGATGAATCCCTTACACTACAAGTCCTCTAGCTTTACCCGCCACTCAAAAATATCAATAGGAGCCATCCGATATGCTGGAGTAGATATCGATGTCATCCTAGGGTACATGTCAATGTAGAAGTCCACCTCTCTGTGAGGAGGTAATTCTGGAACATCATCAGGGAAAAAATATGAGTACTGGTCCACCACTAAAGGATAGCTAAGACTCTCCACATCAACTGTTATGAGGGTAAGGAAGGTCAACTGATGAGTGATTGGATACACCCTCCTCTGAGTAAGTTCGTCCTGTGCTGAAATGGTTCTCTTATCACATGTGAAGGTAAACCTGGTCCCATCAGTGCGAACACACCATAGTTTGTGCCTAATAAAGTCAATCTGAGCATGGACTATAGATAACCAGTCCATAACCATGATGACATCGTAAGGCCTTGACGCTGCTACGAGGAGATCACAACCTAATCTCTCGCCTGCTAGAGTAAGATCACACTTCTGGTACCAGTGCGTAATCGTCGATTCATCTCTCGTAGGAGTCTCTAGCCATAAGGATAGAGCCAACGACTCTGTCGGAATCTCCGAGATACAAACAAGGGAAGTTGAAATGAAAGAATGACTGTAACCTGTGTCTATAAGAACTACAGCTAAGGTGAAGTAGACACAGATAGTCCCTAGAATCATCTTCGGAGCGCCATGGTCATAAGCCTCAGCTTCCTGAAGCTAAGCTCTCCCCTATCCGCTAGCTCCTTGCGGTCATGGTGGTCCTTCTAGTGGTGGTGGTGGAAACACATAGAAATGTCATCCACCACAAGTTGCTCGACCATCTCCTCTTCCACTTCCTCCTACACCCTACGGACCACCTCAATCGAACATCTTCCCTTGCCTAGGAGGTCCCTCAATAGATTGTTGATCGTCTGTATGGCGGGTCGAACAGTCACGTGCCATGTGACCCTGCCCGCCACATGAGTAGCACTGTATTCTCCTAGCATATGGGTCTATGCACTGTGTGCCCCACACAACTGATCCTGAGTCCTGTTGTCGACCACCTGTGGGTCTGGCCGTCTTGGACCTCTGCATCATATGTCTACTTCCAGCTATATAAGATACCACTGCATGTCGATTAGTAGTGGGTCTCGCTGCTGGTGACTGCTCAGCAGGGAAACTCTATACAAGGAGGGCTTTCTTTAACACCCCAGCTTGGGTCGGGATGTTGAGGGAGATGATCGAGGCTCTGATCTCTAACTTGAGCCCCTTCTCGAAGGTCTGGGTCTTGATAAATGGGTCCCACACCATATCTGTAGAGTTTCCAGAGAGGTCAGTGAACCACATTGAAAACTGCGCTACTATCATACTACCCTACTATAGATGCAGAAGATACTATATCCGCACTGCACGAAGGGTGGCTGGTACAAATACTGCCTTCAACAGGCTCTAAAAGTCTGTCTATAGTAGTGTCTCCTCGTTGTGAACCTGGAGCATCTAGCTCCACCATCTGCCTGCTGCTGCCTAAAGGAGACTCGCAGCAAGAATCACTATGACGTCTGCTAGTGTCCCTACCTGCCTGAAAACTCTCACCACAGCCACCAGCCAATCCTCATCCGCCTGTGGGTCCATCTCTCCCCATAACCTGGGTGGCCTCTGGTGCTGGAACTCATGCAACGCGCTCAAGAGGTGTGCAATGTCTGCTGCTAGGGATAGTGGAATCAGTGGCCCAACGGGAAGTGGTACCACTGGTGCCTCTACTAGTAAAAGGCCCTACACTGAGGCCTCGTTGGTCGGTGGGCTGTCAGAGCATACGTCTCTCAGCGATCTAACTAGTCATCCGTGGGGAGGCATACTTAAAGGAATAGACGTGACATAGTCAAAAGATTTAAACCTGGTGAGCTGACCTGGTTGAGCTGATTTAAGAAAACATTTAAAAACACGCACGCATTCAGTATTTTCGTGCACTACGTCAAAAATCAGAAGTTAGGGTCCTGGTGTGTGGATACATCGACCACTGAACCAACACTTGACTCCCTGAACTAAAAACCACACATAGTACTATTAACACTATTGCTTCACCAGAAAAAATGATCAGAGTCCTATTTTATGTTGTAGAACCGACTCCTCTAATACCTATTTGTCATGAATCATCCCTTGGGTCCCGTATCGTGACTACCCCAAGCCCGTCTTCCATAGGCTAGGGGATGGAGACTATCAGAAAAGGTGTAAAACCCTAAAATGGGAAGGCGTTTCCTTTATAACATTAAACAATCAAAACAGAGTACAAAACTGGAAGTAAAACACTAAGCAAAACTGTATAAAAAAGAGGGTGATGGAAGTAAGGGGCCTGGAAATACAAGACCAACTGTAAAGTATAATACAACTAAAAAGCTAGTACAACTATATAAAAGACGTAAAGCAGCAAATGGGTCATCCTACAGAATTTCCACATGAAGGGTGGGTAGATATGGATTCCTCAGCACCCCAAGTCCATCCGTCCGCTCCGTGTACGTCTCGCCTAGTCGTCCACCTCTGGGTGCCGTCTAGTTCTTCTGCAATCTGCCCCGATCAGCGTTTCCTATCGTCTGTAGCCAACACTACAAGGTGCGGGCATAGCCCGTGCATGGGTGAGTATAATGATACTCCTTAGGTACCCCAACAGCCTCATGGTCTCATAAAATCCAACAAGGATAACCACCAATTATGGAGTCAACATATAACCCTTACCTTGGTATATGCACATCCATATACCTAAGTTATTTAGTAACCCATCTCAATCATGAGGAAAACATGAAAGTCATCGACTCAGATCAAACCATAATTTCAGTTAAGTATATATGTACAGATGATTATTCATGATGAAAGATCATCTTATTCTTCCAAGAGGCGCTGCTTCTGACCATACAGAGTCTGACCCACATAGGATCGATAGGTACTAACCCCAACAATGACCCAAACATGATCAGTATTCACTGAACCACATAGGATCGCTGAGCGCAGACCCACATAGGATCTGACCTACACCTAATTGGTATGCGCTGACCCACACCGGATCGCCGAGCGCTGACCTCTGTATGATCATTCTCCATCCTCCGCCTCACAATCTACAACTAGATTACTCACACTCGATGCCCTCAAGTTCTATAGAATCTATCCTCGAGATATCGGTCGTACCTCAATCACCACTAAACTCCAAAATGGAGTAACCCAAAGGACCGACATCTCGTAAGGGTTCCAACGAAATAGATGGTATGTCAATCGGACGCCCGGATTGTGAGTTATTGGCATTTCCTTTCCTGGGGCCCGGTCTGTTTTTAGGTTCAAACTAGCCTGACCGTACTCCAACTGTGTCCAATCCTCAAGTGGGGTATCCAAAAGAACCGTCTCGCTCGAAGCCTTCCATCGCTGTAGGAAGTTTTTCAATCGGACACCCATATACCAAGATAGAGGTGAAAAGGTGTAAATTGGACAAATGGGTCTGGGTTCAGTCCGACCCAGTCGGAATGACCCTACCTGACCCGAGTTCAGTCCGGAGATTGACCGAATCCGCGGGTCCGACCTGGTATGAGGGTGTCCTGACCTGGATGGGAAGCCTGGCCTGGCTGGCCAGGAGGCCTGGCTGGCCGTGCGTGGGGGGGGGGGGCGGGGGTGGGTTACACCCCCCTTCCTTTTGCTCATAACCGACGCAATGCACCAGTTCAGGTAACCCATGGGACCCATGGGGTCCCACCTTGTCTGACTAGCCGCTCTGCCAGCCGGTTCTTCCCTACGGCGTCGCGCCCCTCCATCCCGGACCACCCTGGCCGCAACCCTATGTTGCCCTCCGTGTGGAGGGACGACGCAGTGTGCCTCCACCATGGACCGTCATGGCCTGGCTCTCCTTCCACGGAGCTTGGCGGTGCCATGCCCTCTTGGTGACCCGGCGGCCTTGCGTCACCGGTTCCTTCGCGGTAGTGTTGCGCCGCTACCATAAACAACAAAGGGGAATGACAAAGGGGGAGGGTCGGGCTATGTTTGTGCTGTCTGAGCACTCCTTGTTATGATTATATCAATTGGAAACGAGGAGCACAACATACAATGAGGAAAGGAGGGTATATCTCATACATAAAATAACTAAAAACCCCTACCTCTTATTATGTTGATTGTTTGATGATGTCGTAGGAAGGTGGCATCATTTCATCAATGTCGGAAGAGGAAGAGTTCAGAGAAGGCGAGTCGAAGATGACGTCATCGGTGTTCTTCGTGGGTGGCGGTGCATCATCTTCTTTCCCTAGTTGAAGAGGGAGAGATGTCTGTCGTTCTTCATTGGCGGAAGAGATGTTCTTCGTTGGAAGAATTTTTTTCCTCTACATTCTTCTATGTTCTTCTTCCTCTCCAAATGGTTCCACCAAAAGATTATGCCGACAACATAAATAATAAAAATAAGACATCTTATTAATTCACTGGAAAAATGAATTCAAATGGGGAATTAATTAAGGGGGCTCCAAATTCAATTATTATAGTGTGAATGCAAAATCCAATTAAGGGATCTCAAAGGTTTCATTGATGGTGGTTCCATAAATGGGGAGTCCAAGGGACTCCACACTTAAATGGGTTGTTAAAGGGGTTAGATGATCGGGTGGTCCAAACCATTAATATCCTCCCAAGAGAGGTTATACTCGGGTGGTGGCTCCCACCCCCAACCTCCACTTGGAGGTATTAACAACCACAATAAAAAAAGTTATCAACTTATTTTTATTTAAATTATATAAAAACCCCAAAATCTAACATTCTTTCCCGTTAGGACACAACTGTGGTGGAGGTCTCACTAAGAAATCACCGACATTGTGAGTTCAACAATGCCCTGAGATTTCAGTTCCGAGCACCAGTTCAAAAGTTATAAAATCCCGCTCGTACTTTTACTGAACGTACATGAAAAAATTTCAGAAAATTATTTCGGGCACTCCGGGACTTGGAAATCAAGCACCGTCAGAAACTGCGGACTCGTAGAATTCCCATGAATGTAAGAAAAAAAATTCCCCAGTAATTTTGGGTATTTACAATGATCATGTTCATATCCCAAAAAACAATGAAAAGAAAGATAATACTTTTTTAAAAAACTAGGTGTACCCTATGATTACACACATGGATGAATGAATTCCTTGTCAAGGTTCTCCTTGAGTTACATTTTCAATTCTCAAAACTCAATAAGGTCCATTATATTGTGATTCCATGAAATGGGCAGGAAACTAGATATGTGTTCTATTGAGAGCACAATTCCACATTTTGGTGGATGTCTATGAAACTATTCTAGAAAGACAAAAGACACCAAACAATATATTCATACAATTAGTGTAGAGTTTCTCCCCAACCATTCCGGATAAAGACCCCTATTGGATAAGATTAAAAACAAATACAAAAGATGTTATTTCAATCAAAAAGTCAGATTAATTATCCAACTAATTGATGGTCATAGGGTTTCAAGGAATATATTATTTGAATTCCACTTGTTGATAATTAGTCAAGTAATTATGTATAGAAATCCGAACACTTAATAGATTGATAGTAATCTAAAAAATGTAAGAACGAAAATATTATAAAGGGTATATTCTCACAAATAGAAACTAGACAGAAATTATATAATTGATATGCGATAATTTGAAAATTGTTGGTTTTAACTTATAATTATATAACTAATCATTTTGGTGGAATATAGATAACATTATAATAATATTTAGATATAAAATAATAGATATATAAAGAGTTAAATAAGATATTATATTTTTTAGAGGGTATGGAAAGCATACCATTCAATTCATCATTTTGATCCCCTCATTAGAAATACTAATGACCAATGATTTATATTATTATAATGGATTTAGAGGTTTTGACATTGATCATCAGTAATAGCATTCAGGTTTTGGAATAAGATAGAATAATTACCACTCTCCTTTCATTTGAAACACTGATGTGTGTGTGTTTTGTTATTTATATAGATATTTGTCCCAATTTTCATCATTATCTAACTACTTCACATAGCATCGAAATTTTATTATTCAATGAACATTATTTCTGTAGATAAAAAATTTACCTAACCCATTAATAGTTTCCACCATTAATTCCTACACACATTGAGAATCTAAGAAATATAATCTTCTTCTCTCATGGGTTTTTGTGTTTCCTTTGGACTTAATATTCCTAGTCTTTTCAAAACTGTGAAATTGATGGGTAGATCAAATAACCATTTTCACCATGACATTACATCTAGTGATTAAATTATATCTAATGATTTCCCATATGGATAACATTATATGTATATTTTCTTTACTCTACTGAGAAATCACTATATTTTTTTTAGGTTGGATAATAATTCCATAAGCATACCTTGATCTTCATATAAAATAAACCACATATTTAGAAATAGATTCATCATCCTAATGAATTACCTTATGTAATTGCTTCTCAATTAATTTTTAATGACTCCCTTGAATAAATATATTCAAAAATAAGATCATATTTCATCTAGCTCCATTAATTAAATTTCACCATGTTCCTTTTGTTAGAGATAGTAAACTTTTGATCTGCTTCACGTTTCAAATGATTTAAATCCAAAAAAAATTGTTATTATTCAACACACTGGATAGAGATAAATTCATTTCATTGGTCATGATCATCTAATATAACAAAATAATATTAGTTGAACAACAAAATGATGGTGGTCGTTTCCACATTAAAGTGTCCAAAAAATGATAATCTGTACATTTCTCATTTTGATCATTAGTAAGATTCAAGTATTGATAATGATATGTTAGTAATGAAAAAATACACTTTATTCTAACTCTCATAACATTTTACTATTCATGAGTAGAATCATTGCATTTTATTTGGATCTCTATATTATTATGGTTACTTGGAGTTGAATCTATTTACTAAAACAAAAAATAATATTGTAAGAAACTATAGTCATATTCGGGAACAATGTAAACATGAAAATAACATATTGGATGTATTTATTGTTAAATTTCATTTTAATTATATTATACCTTAGGTCTATCATATGCAATTCGTTGTTATTACTAAAATCCATAAAGTTGGTTCATAATGAGTTTGTGAATATAAAAATCATATACCCTAGGAATATAAAACCAGGTCTGCAACATGGTATGTTGTCTATAACCATGTGATAATAAAATCCATCTCAATGCACCCTTTTGAAAGTAATTGCTAATAGGTACATTTATTCCAAATCCACATCCACTTACATTATCTACATAGGGATGTAATTGAATGGAAATAACATTCTATAACCCTTACTAATTTTCAATAAAAATATCCAATATGTTGACTCATCCTTAGATTAAACCATAGACATCCTTGGAGATCTCACCCAAGAATTATCATTTTATTTTAATAAATATATCTAAACATTTCACTAATACCAAAATTATGGACATAATTTTTAATACTAGAAAATTAAATATTAATATATGAATTTTTGTTAAATATCATAGTCATCCACACCACAATCATTTATGTGTACTTTATTTGAAAACAAGTACCCATAAATACTAGAAAATAAGTGAGCTAACTCATCTATGAATATTTTCTTCATCACTAGAAACCTTCTCAGGAACATCCTACAAAATACCTATAATCTAAATAGGGGGAAATAGAATATAAAAATAATGATTTAAGATCCTCAGTAATAGTAAAATAGGTATATATTGAGATATCATGAGCACATGGGTATGTGAACTTTAGAATAATATTTGAAAACCATACCATGCACGTCATATATCATAAACGTTAATCATGGGATTAATCATGGATTTTAATAAGACATAAACCATAATGTAAATAAAATACATGAACAATGATAACTCAACATGATTATAGGGAATTTATTTAAGGAATACCCATAATCATTGTAAATCCTTTCATTATTAGTTCATATAACTTTGTCGAGACTATCATTAGACAATAGGTTCACTCTACAACCCATCATAGTAGTAGTGGTTGACTCCCATGACTATCATTTTGGAAAAAGTTCCTTATCGAATTGTTTTTTATTGATCTTACAATTCTGTTTATGTCATGATATATCAATATATACCAAATTCATTATAGGGAGATATTATCCCACCCATCACTTAATAAAAATAATTTAAATGTGTGCCATTAAGGACTAAAAAATTTATCATATCTAAACAACTAAAAATAAATTGTTTTCTAAATAATTTATTTGTATCGTAAATAGTGGAAAAAATAGGTTTTATAAAGATTTCATTATTTTATCACATCATAACCCATGGAAAAAGATGCGGGTTTTATAATAACTCAATCCTAGTATAACATATTGAAGATAAATATGTTTTATATACATATTTATCCCGTAATAATAAGTATTTCAGATAAATAATAATAGTCGTTTAATTGGATTATATCCCTCTTAAATCATATGTTTCATCAATATATGTCATATAAGATGGAAAATATATTTAGAATTAATATTCTGTTAGACCATTTCGTGCTGCCAATAGCCTTTTTTATATCATTTTTTTAAAACTAAAAATTCAAAATGTATTGTAGAAATACTTTTTCATTAAAATAAACATGAAAAAAATAATAAAACTGTCTTTTAAAAAATATTCCTAGATTCATAAAATTATGTTCCTATCATACATGTTTAAAAAAATTAAATTCAAATTTTTGGAGAAATCTAAACGGGACATGTTTTGAAATGACATGATGATTCCTATCGATTTTATTTCAAAAAAAATGTGTAAAAATTTAATTAGAAAATAGTTCTAAGAATGGTAATAAAATTTTAAACAATTTTTTTAATACATTATTATAGAATAGAAATGAGTATCTATCTTATGAGAGGAATACAAATGATTTTTCGAAATTACATTATTTTGAACAATTTAGTACATAAAGAGAGGAAAATGAATGGAATACATTATAATAATTTAATAACCAGAGGAGATGAAAATTCCTGAGTTTCTAGAGATCTGGATCATAAAATTTCATCTTTCAAGGCCTAACTAGAACAATTCCAATAAACAATTAGAATGTTTAATAAAACCTTACAATATTTGTTATAATGAATTTAATACCCCATGAACGAATGAAATTAAATGAAATTTAATTTTCATTTTAATAAATCAAACAATTATATTAAATTGATAGAGTTCTTTAGATACACATTATAATGTAAGATAGGTTCATAACATATCATATATCCAAAAGAAGACTAATTGAGACAAATTCCTCTTACTATAACTATCCACCTCTTTCATACATGTTCACACATATTGTACAATAAATATGTGTGTATTATAAATCAATTAAATAACCATTAATATATATTCATAAAATTATATATGACTTATATATAAGGTTTTTTACCCATTTATTATAAATTCCATGATAAAGTGAAGTTTTTGTTAATATGTATTGTTTTTCATGTATATATTGATTTTTTATTTTTTCAATCTTAGATAGATTATGGATCCATAATATCCATAATTCTAAATATAATATATAGAGTATATATTTATTATATTTCTATTTATAGTAGTCAAAAAAGATAGATATTGAATATGAAATACAGATTTGGCGGATGTAGTTGGTCCCACGTATTCCTGAATGTTGTGTCCATTTTCACGATGAATTCAAATATATAAATTAAAATAATATATTAACATAAATTAAAAATTAGTATTTAATATTTATAACATATTTAATATAATACCATCCTTATTACCTTTCATGTAAATAGTAAAATAATCACGTCACTTTTCAAAGTTGTAGTCCAGCGTACACACGATCATAGTTATCATACTTGCACAAAATGGAAGGTAATATGGAATGTGTTATATATTAAGTATAGAAAAATAATAATAATAATTAATATAATATAAAATTATTTTATCAACCATTATATCAATTACTAAGAAGTAGTGGTGTAAAACAGATAAAATCATTTCACGAGGTTGTTTCCCACCATACACACGATCGATTGTTTTATTTCCCATTTGATAGAGGTTAATATGGATATAGGTTATTATATTAACAAAATAACATCATAGTATTTTATATATAATATTTTTATATATGATAATAATAATTAAACAATGTTTTAGGGTCATAGATGAAGAGGTAAAAGATATATTTGGAAACAATACCTATTATTCAGACAATATATTTTGGTTAAAAATGATTCCCTACTAGATATAATTTCATATATATATAATTACACTAGGATCTGGGTTTGAATGTATATAAGATATTTTTTTGGAATCTCCAATCGAATGGGGTTTAGATGTGTGAAGTAGATAGAAGAGTGTGTGGTCATTTATAACTGATGTAAGTGAAAAATATTTTTCAAAAAAATAGAAGAGTTGTACACATATTTTTCACATTCCAAAAGACCCATAAATAGATAATTAAGGGGATTCTTTCATCATAAATATAATATATGGTTAGTAAATAGGTATTGGACACATTTTGGTTCATTTTTAACAGATGTCTTTTTTACTTTAACAAACCAATTAACCCATTATTACCAAAAACAAAACAATTAATTATTACTGTAATTAATATTCATTATGGTCAAAATTATGTTCATCATCATATATAATGTAAATTATTATGAATCAAAACTAGGAACCAAATTTTAAAAATTCATCTCAAATAAGGGAATCAATTTTAATTAATATGTTATGAACACAAGCACTAGGAAATGCATTTTTGTAAAGATAAAATATTCAATTGATAAAAAATATTTTATATCAAAATTTAATTTGAAAATTTTTCCAATGACTAAATTGGAATGATAATTTTTTATAACCAATTTTAAATTTAAAACCATTTTAATATAAAAATAACATTATAAATTGATGTAAATATATGTTGGTTTTCTATAATAACTAGAATTTCTCAATACTCATCGAATTGATACCCTTTCCCAAAAAATTTAAAAAAAGTATCCCTTATTTTTTTTGACATGGTGATCTAAATTTTTATTTATTTGTTTCAATAAATAGTTTATAATTTTTAAAATTACTTTTATTGTGAAATATGTTTTTTAGAAAATATTATTTTCAATAATGTATACTGACTTTTCTAAAAATAAGTACATGATTATCAATATATATTCTTTATAAAAAACCATTATAAATAATATTTAATTTTTTTGTAAAAATTTATATCACTATTTTTAATGGATAGTTTATAACTAAAAAATTTAAAGAACAATATTACTCATATATATATGTTTGTTAAAACTCAGTTTTGGGTGTAATACAAAGCATAATGATTGTTGCATGTCAGAAATTTAAACATAGTGATTTTTTCAATGTATGATAAAACATTTATTGTTTGTAATAAAATATATAAGAAATATAAAACTATTCTTCAATATAATTCAAAAAAGTGTATGGTGTTATGTTTACCATAAATTGTGTGTTTTTAAAACCTTGCCGATTTTTTGATCACTAGTCCATACTCGAAATTTTTATGAGATAAGTCTATCTATAATAAACAAGAAGACTAAAATAACTCTACACTATATGATACAGACCATGTTGGGTATGTGGTTACTACCAGTTGTAAAGAAATACATCATAAATCCCAATATGGATTACACTATAGCTTTTTCTTTACCTTGTTGAAAATAGAAATCTCCAAAATCAACAACAATATATGCATCCATATACAATAAAAAGATTGAAAATAACATTGATTGATGATGTTATATAAAAGGTTGAGTATAAATCTTCAAAAATTTATGATGTTAAAAATCTCCCAATTGAATGACTTCTCATTCGTGTAAGGTATCTCTAGAATAATACTTATATTATAAAGGAAATTAATCCTAAATTTCTTATTCCCCATACTATGTATCTTCTTACAAATTATTATGTTTACATGGATATCAAAAGCAATTTTTTTAAAACCTTCTAACTTAATTCCTACATCTAAATTTTTCGTTCAACATATTATATATCTAGTTCCATATGAACTTCATCATAGTCGATCACATGTGTAGAATTAGGCTCATGTATCTATATTTGAGACATTTAGAACATATTATACATCCAATGATAACATGGTGCTAGTATCAATCAAAATTCCACTACCATAAATGGTTGATGATCTCGAAAGTTCGAACAAATATATGATAAAATTTATGACTATTTATAAAATCATTGAGGTTCCAACCAATGGGACACACATAAGAAATATTAGTTGTAAAACATGAACTTCAATGGTCATATCCTATGGTAATCATACAATCACTATAATTTTTATTGGTAAAAAAGAGATTATATTAATGTATACATTTTTGTCTCATGTACTATATATGGACTAATCATTGAATAATCAAACACCTCAATCCAACATATTAGTCATTGCCACAAGAAGAGATAGAGAGATTTAAAATAGCCAATATAATCAATGAGTGGAATCAATTATTTTATGTGAATTATAATAAGGATAAGTGATCGTCCCATTCTTCATCAATGTATGGAAAAAATTTCAAATGCATATCCCCCATGGTCTGTATTTTACATTTAAAAACTCTATCGATCTAGTGAAAAATCAAAAAACTATTATTTAAAAGGTGTCTTCATCACCTTATACAAGACATTAAAAGGTCATAATGTAAAATATGAATACATATTTAATAATATAATAGAAGTCACTCTTTTTAGCCGAATAATATATCAAAAAGAACATGGAGATATAGTATTCTAGAATAGTATCCCAAATTGGTATGAAATTTGAAACTTTGTCTAGGTTAATAAATATCACCCAAATAGTATATAAACTCAAATTGGGAACATGAAAAACCCATAATGATGTTCATAATTACAAAATTATGCATCCACACAGGAATTGAATATGGTTGAAGAAAAAAAATCATATCACTAAATACCACGTATATCCACTTTTAGGATATCAGAAGCATCATCTGATATCGTGATACATCGTGGTTCATAATTGTTTCCCTATGAAATATGAAAAAAGATGTTCCTTAACATGACCCAATATTATAGTAGAATGAAACTATATTCAAGAATTATAATAAATGATATCCAGTCAATACAATCTCTATTCTAAATTATAATCATTGTACACCATCAATTGATTGATCCCGAGAAAAAACATATGACACTCCTGACTAGCCTTTACACGATCTACCAATGCTGACATCAATCACATGGATACACCATACATTGATCCATTCTCCTCGGTGAATTCATCCTAAAATTCTATAATAAACCTAACACTTGTATCCTATAGCTAGTGTATATATTTTAAAATATTCATAGAGACATGAAATCTAGTATATAAGAATAGATCAATTTATCAGTAATTGGGGAACCTGATGCATACATGATTCCCATATTAAATTGAAATTAAAAAAAAGATTATCACAAATAATTTAATCCATGAAATTATTCATTATATCATTCTTCTTATCTTGGAAAAAGTTAAATAAAAAAATGCCTTGATGATATTATCACTACGATTTGATTACAATATAATTAATCTTTAATAAATATAGAATAATTAACATCACAAAGAAAATAAATAAAAAACCATGTTAGGTAATCAATAACATGATTAATAAATACATCCATGGATTTCATCATAGTAATATCATGGATAATAATAAATAAATTATCAATGAATGATAACCTTAATATTTTATTTTATTGTTTAAAAAATCATGATATCTATACCATCATATAATTATTATAACATATTTTAATCAATGGTTAGTCATACTTTGGAATCTTTATTAATTCAGGATAATTAATCTTTATGATGTTACATGTCAACACATTAATGAGCTATCTATAATAGGGACACACCCTTTTCTTCATACCTAATTAATTCCACTTATATTTAATGATCAATTGAATTCATAAACAATATTCCTTATTAGAAAAATAACTATATTAATTAAATAATGAAAAATTATCAATGGTTTCTACATTAAATTAAATAAATTTCACTGAATAAAATAATATATATAAATTATGTGGTTTTTATTAAAACATAATGTCTATTAAATAATGAATGTTGATATTAAAATTAAATTTCATGTCCCAATATTAGAAGAATTCGATTCATTGATGAGAAAATTAACGTTCATAAAATCAATCACGATATGATAGATGACTATCAGAAAATTTGATTTTGTAGTAAAATAAATTCGTTTTTAAAATATAATAAAATGAAAAAAAAAATTAAAATTAGTTTTGAAAGGGTTATTTTAAAAATAATTTAAATATAATATAAGTTTCTAAATGGAGTCAAACTATTATATCAATAAGAAATTTTCTAATTGTTTTACATGTTACAATTTAAACATGCTATTTAACTTTTAACAAAAAAAGATGAAAATGAACCATTGAATGAAAAAATATTATTGAATACATTAAAACCATTTAAAAAATTCAAGGATAAAATAAAATTTCTCTAATAAAATATTTGAAAAATGAAAATGTCTTCTATAACACGATTTTATAAAATTATGATTTTAAAAGAAAAAATACATGATCAAAAATAGAAATAAGTTATGATTTTATTTTAAACTTATATCATGAAATAATAACGTGAATTTGATAAATAATCATGATGAATAAATCTATAATCATGTTAAATATATTGATTTTTAATTATATAAATTAGGGAAAAGAAAATATTTTTATAATTACAGATATGTCTTGAGGGAGTGGCAATTGGGATAAAGTCCATTAGATCATGTATGAATCAACACATATGTTCCCCATATTGCGGAATAATTAACTATTTATAACTATTTTCTTTCTTAATAACATTTTAAATGTTTATTATTTTGGTTTATTATTATTTACCATGTTATATATAATTAATTAATCAACTATGTTCACGTCGAACATTTTAATGTTCGTCCCCTGATATATGTAAGTCATCATTGGTATGATTACTATAATAAAATATTTATCTCTTCCATCACATAAATAATATTACTACTGATATAAAAATAATAAATTTTTATTATTATTATATAGTTTCATCAAAATAGGATAATGATATAATATTAAATTACACAATTCATGGGGATTGAAATTCATACATATGTATGAATCTGGTTTTAACTTTTCGATGGATGGAATGCAAGAATTGTAAAAATTAATTTACATTTATAATATCATTTTTATATTTATATAAAAAATTTATATTCATTAAATCTATCCATATGATCATCCATTTGAATCAGAAATTATAAAAACATCACTTCTTGGAGGTAGAAGTATACATGTATGGATGAGTTAAATTATAATTCTGAAAACCATATTTCTATATAATAATATTGATATGATTTTATAATTATAAATAGTAATTACCATATTAATAATATATATATATATATATATTAATTATATTATTATATCTATTTATTATAGGTAGTGATGGAAAAAAATCACATATGTTCATGAGGCCGTATTCTGTCACACACATGTTTGACGATTTCATTCCACATTTGATGGAAGAGGATTTAGACATAGGTGATGAAATTATAATTTTAAAATCAATAAAAATTTTATACACTAGTTTAAATATTTCATTATTTTTTTATTATATTATTGATGTATAACATTGAATAATATGAAAACATGTGGTTTAGAACTGTACCTCCTTTTTAAACATTATCTTTAGGTTTATGCCAAAAGCCTTACTTGGATCGTTTTCGGATCACAACAAGTAATATATACATCTCACATGTTTCTAAGGAGGATTTTATTGTAGGTATTTTTTAACCCAAAACTATTATGATATTTGGATAGGATATGATAATGGGGTTTCTTTAATATGTTGGGGTAAGGAAACACATGGATGTTTTGAAAAGAATCAAAAAATTAAATTTAATATTCACAAAAAATGCATCCAAAAAAAGACCATTCATAAAAATTATAGTTGATAATGTATATGTTTATAGATATAATAGATATTATATTTGAATTTAATTCATTTTTACAGTTATTATTTTAGTTATATCCCAAAGTAAATATTTTTTAATGATAAATAAAAGTAAATTTTATTACATATTTTACGATTCATTATGAAAAAAATATGATAAACTTATTAAAAAATATAATTTTTTGATTGGAAACATGGATTCCGATTTTTCAAATCGAAATCATAAAATTTAAGTCTTTAATTTAATGTTAAACCAAAATATCACAATGAAAACCCCTTTTTGTAAAAAAAAGTTTTTATGTAATAAATATGTATATATAGAAAGTTGAGGTCAATAATGAATTCCAACTACCAATATGGGATTATTAATATTGTTATTGAACAAAATTTTGTTTTAAATCATTGTGAAACCAAAATGTTGCTCATAAACTCTTGAAATGAATGTCATTCTTCAATAAAACTATGTATTTTTTACTATTCATTGTAAAATAAAACTTCTATGAAATATAAAATATATTCACCCAAAGAATATTTGTATGTGATGAATTATAAAAAATGTTATTTTAATCAAATATATTTTATAAATTTTAAATATTTCATTATATTATTTGTAAATAAAATTAATTAAAAATCATTTTATAATAAAATATATTTTTAAATAATGAAACGTCCTTCAAAATAATAGAGTATTTATTTATGAAATATTTATGAAATATTTTTATTGAATATTAACAAGTTTTATTTAACAATTTTTATTTCTTTTCTTATCTTCAAATTCAATAGCTATGAAATAATCGACATATTTAAATAATTATATTTTTTTGGTTTGATCAAGCTCTCTGATTCATGTTGTGTGCTCTATTAAATATAAATTTCTCTTAAAATATATGTATATTAAATATTAAGAATATTCACAAATTTCATCCGTGAAATTTTCATTAATAGTACCTTTAAGACAAATGAAGGTGCTTTTTCATTATAAAATCATTTGGATTCCACATGGATTCCTTTATTTTCTGATTTATCTAATGTACCATTTCTTGTAGATTTAACAATTTATTCAAAAAAATCTATCTTTTATGAAAAAACATGATAAGATTATCACATTATGTTATATTGGATATTAATGTTATTTATTTATAGGTGATAGAATATTTTTTGTTTGGAATATACATCATTATAAAAGTGATATGGAACTTATTATGTACAATATAGAGTCCTGGTGTTATTTTCATTCATTAATCCAAAAAACCAATTCACTACTGAAGGTTAAAATTTCTAATGTACGTTTTGATTTCATTTTCCTTTTTACCAACATTTGTAACACCATTTCTTAGATATAGTTTCATTAAAACATGATCTTCCTCTTGAAATTTCAAATCATTCATTTGGTTGTTTACAAATTTTTTATTTTTTTGATTTTCATTAATTTGGGTATTATTAGTTTATAAATATTCCATTGTCTCCTAAAAAATATCTATAACCACATGATTTTATTCACCCACATCTTGAAAAAATGACCTGGTATAAAATCACTTTCCATAAAATTATTTATAAGGAAATACTTTAATACATAAATGGAAGTTATTTTTTTATTAAAATTTTAAACAAGGGAAATAATTATCCCACATACCTTGAAAGTCATGTGATATTGAACTAAAAATTTCATAAAATGTATGTATAGTATAATTAAATTTCAGATCAGTTTGAGGGTGAAATGTGGTGATCAAATGAATATCTATTTTGACAACCCTGCATTTTTACCCACATAAACATGATTTATTACATAAAACCTTCACTTGATACAACATAGAGGATCAATAGGTATAGTGTCTTTGGGGCTTATGATCATTACATGACAACTTAAAACATGAAAGACCCCATCTTTATTGATAACTTCCTTTACATGACCACTACGTTCCCTCATACGTAGCATTGAATGGGATAACCCGAGAACATGCTTAAGAAAAGGGTGATCTATAAAGACTAGTAAGGGAATAAAAATATAATAACATGAGGAATATAGTAAATTTTAGATAATAGGAATATTAGGAGAGTACAAGAGAAGAATAAACATACAGGCATGATAAAGCATGATAATCATAACGTGGAAATGTTGCAACAACAGTTAGCCTTGAATTAGCATGAGATAAGGTTCATTGCACATGGAGCATGAGTAAATTCTCATTACGCATGAATAAAGAGTAAGAAATCATTTAACTTGAATTAGAATGACTATACACCCATTTCATATGACGTATCATGATACTATACATTACCCAATACATTATAGCGCTATAAGGGTGCATCCTTCTTAAACATTTCATTTGAGGCATAAGTGTTCCACATGGATCAGAAAACATTGAATCATTCAACATAGTATTTTATTCCATGATAAATGAATGTGTAATAAATACATGAATCTATTTAATAAAAAAGTAAATTTTCATAAAGGTGTTTACCCTTGATAGAGAAATGTGCATGGTATTCAATACACAATGACTTTGGCTTGGAAAAGCGCAGTGCAATTTCGGCAGCATAACAGCGTGACCTGAGAACTCATAAAAATGGATGATGAGATTGAAAGGTGTGTCTCGTCATATTTACATGACATGGAACGTGGGGGGGGGGGGGGGGGGGGTCATATAGAAACATTCCCCCACCAATGTTATTGAAATTAGATTCATGGTACAAAAGAATTGCTTGAATGTAAATGAGGAGAGGGAAATTCCTTTCAGAATTTCGTCATAGTAACAGGTGTAAATGGGAGGCATTTAATGAGAGTGAAAGGGGTCTCCCACAATTCATACATAAATATGGATGTATGGAGGTGGTGAGAAATCATACCCCAACATATATAATTGAAATTAAAAGTGTATAACAATTTAATGAATATTGGACAAAAAATGAGAGTGGAAGAAAAAACCCTTACTTGGAAGTGGCTTACAATGGCTTGAGAGAGGTTTGAGAGAGGCTTATTTGGAGTTTGGGGAACCTTTTAAGGATTATAGAGAGAGGAGTTCAGATGTTGGATGCAATCCAAATACTTTTAATGAGAAGTAATTGGGAGATTGTGTGGGTTTATATAGGAATGGTGAGGGAATTGTTTATTATTTAGGTTTGGGACACCTCATATTAAACTAATACAATCCACAAACAAGCCCTTTTTTTCCCACAGTTTTGGGGAAATGGAAGTGGAAAACAATATTTTATAAGGCCAAAGTCCGAAATTATTAATATAATGAGGATGCTTATGTGGAGGTGAGTCACACTCCCATGTAAAACAATTTAAAAAGGAAATATATTTAATAGCCCTTGAAGGGTCCATTAAGGGTATGTAAAATAAGTCAAAGAAAACCAAAACCACATTATTTTAATGTTAAAACATATATTGGACGAATATAAAGCTTATATTATTTTATTACATAACTATCGGGTCAATATGATGTTATAAAACACATTAAATATTTAAACGGTATTTCAGTTTTACCTAAAAATTTGACTGTCTCATAAACTTATGAAAAATTCACTGTTGGATAATTTCGACTTCTAGATTCCAAAAATAATATTTATTTTATCTAAATAATTTTCTAAATATATTAATTTTCACTTTTAAAATATTAACCAACTTTTACAGAAAATTCATGGGTTTTGACAAAAATGGCTTTCAAACCTGAAGAAAAATTACAATTTCATTCATAATATTATACGATAATTTATATATATAAAAAATTAATTTAATAATAATAAAAATATTTTATTAAAATATTATCTATTTTAAAAATTTATCAACTCATCATAATATATTTCTTAGTAGAACTTTAACTAAAAACACTATTTAAACATCAAAAACTATTTACAAGTTTAAAATAAATAAATGAAAGTATTTTCATTATTATATAAAAAAATAATGTAAATAACCATAGTGCTAAGGTCTTGTTACATAACTCCTTATAACACCCACGTAATACTGAATAGTAAGGTGTGTGATGGTCACAAACTCTTGAGGTGGTTCAGATGACATTGCTCTAGTGGTAATCCCTATCAACTTCCATTTCTCTCATAGGCGGTGCCACTTGAGCATAACATATTCTAGCTCGCCATGGGATTGGTCAAGAGAGAAGCCCAATGGCGCCACCTCTTTTCTAATCTCTGAAACATGGGCTTCATATGGGGAATGTCTATTAGATGAGGCCAACACTTCCTTTGTCTGAGTAAATTGGATTTGTGAAAGACCAATATTTATACTAATCATGTGATCACTGTTCAATGACTATATTTGCAACTGTCAAAAATATTTAAATAAATCCAAATAAGTTGACATTTTATATAAATGTTTTACATAAAGATACATTTAATTAGATCAAGAGGGATTTCCATTAATGAATATTTGTTTCATTACAATCATTCCCCCTTAAAAAAGTTCACCCTCGAAATTTTCTTTTCCCACACTAAAACAGATGTGGGTAACTCTGCTTCATCATTTGCTCTGATTCCAAATCGCTTCTTGATTATTGTGTTTTTGCCACAACACCCCAAAGAGGTTCATTGTCTTATTTCATAGATCTTTTCCTCTATGAGCTATGATCTTCACTGGTTTCTCCTCATAATAATGATCATCCTCTATCTGTACCACCACTGAAGAGAGTACATGTCAAGGGTCCGATATGTACTCCTTTAAGAGGGATACATGAAACACATAATTTACTATGGCCATGGTAGGTGGAAGTGATAGGCGATAGGCCATAACCCTGCCATGATCATGAATCTCGAAGGGGATGGTGTACCTCGGACTTAACATCCCGTTCTTTCCAAACCTCATGACCTTATTCCATGGAGATATGCGTAGAAATTCCATGTCTCCAACTTTATACTCAAGGTCTCATTAACGATTATCTGCACAACTCTTTTGTCGACTATGGGAAACCATGATATGCTGGTGAATTGTTTTCACCTTCTCCACCATTTATTCGACCATTTCTAGTCCACGAAACTTACGATCACTGACCTCATCCCAACACGTAAGTGTTTTTCACCTTTTCCCATAAAGGGCTTCATATGGTTCCATTTGGATGCTCAAGTGGTAACTGTAATTATAAGAGTACTCAACCAGAGGAAGATGTTGATCCCATCCTCTGTTAAATTCTATTGACCATGCTCTCAAAATGTCCTCAACTGTTTGGATAGTCTGGTTGGATTGGCCATCAGGATGAGGATGATATGTCGTACTGAAGTTCAGTTCAGTATTCAGATCATGTTAAAGACACTTCCAAAACATAGAGGTGAATCTTGGATCTCGATTAGACACAATAGATAGTGGTACACCATGAAGCCTTACCACTTCCATAATATATATCTGTGCTAGTTGATCCAATGGAAAATCCTCCCAAATAGAAATGAAGTGTGCAGCCTTTGTAAGACAATGCACTACAACCCAGTTTGCATTTTTTCCTTACGATGTATTCAGAAGTCCGATGTCAAAGTCCATGGTGATATTCTCCCATTTTCATTCTGGTGTGGAAAATGGTTGTATCATCCCCTTAGACTTCTACATCTTTGACTTCACTTGATGAAACACCAGGCACTTTGATGTATATTCAGCAATCTCTTTCTTCATATTATCCCACCAATAATTCTCTCTAAGATCTCAATACATCATTGCGCTCCCTGGGAGGATAGAAAAGGTCGAGCTATGTGAATCATTAAATATCTCCTTATTTATATCTGGATTGGATGGTATACATAATCACATCCCAAATCTTATAAATCCTTCCTCATCAACTATGAAATCATAGGATTTCCCATTTCTAAAAGCTACCACCCTTTTCTAAATTTCCACATCTTTTCTTTGAGCATCCTTTATTCTCCTCAAGAGGGATGGTTAAGAAATCATTTGAGAAAGGATTAATGATGTTACTCCCTTAATTATTCCTATTTCTATCCTTTTCAATTCTCATCATTGATAAAGATGTAGGATTTTTTCTACTTAGAGCATATGCAACCTTGTTTTCCTTATCAAGATGGTAGTGGATTGAATATTCATAATCCTTGATTTTCACTATCCATCTTCACTAGTGAATATTAAACTCTTTTTTTGTGAATATATACTTGAGGATTTTGTGGTCAGTATAAATTTCACACTTCTCCCCAAAGAGATAATGCTGCCAAATTTTCAAAGCGAAGATCACTACAGCCAACTCGAGGTCATGAATTTGATAGTTCTGTTCATTAACATTCAATTTCCTTGAAGCATAGGCAATGACTTTGTCATTTAGCATCAACACACATCCCAGGACCTTCTTCAAAGCATCATTAAATACCACAAAATTTTCTCCACTTGTGGGTAAAGTGAGCACGAGCGTAGTGATAAGCCTACTTTTCAACTCCTTGAATCTTTTTTTCACATTCATCACTCCAATAAAACATTAATCCCATTTGAGTTAGCTTGGTAAGAGGGTTGGAAAATCATGTGAAATTTATCACAAATAGTCGATAATATCCAGCTAACCCCCAGAAGCTACGGATATCCGTTACCGATGTTAGCCTTGGCCATCCCGCAATTCAATCTGTTTTGGAGGGATCCATAGATACCACATTTCTTGTGATAATATGGCCAAAGAATGAGATCTCCTTGAACTAGAACTCACACTTTTTGTGCATTTCAAAGAGGTTCTCCTTCCACAAGGTCTCTAGTACAGTTCTCAGATACTCTTCATGTTCCTCCTTGGTTTTGGCGTATATCAGAATATCAACAATAAAGAATACCAGAAATTTGTCGAGGTAATCTCCAAAGACTCTATTCATCAAGTCCATGAAGATTTCTGGAGAATTAGTGAGTCTGAAAAGCATTACTATGAAAACATAGTGCATGTATCTTGTATGAAACGTAGTCATGGGTATATATTTCTTTTTCACCCTTACTAGATAATATTCCGACTGAAAATCCACCTTGGATAAGTATTGTGCTCCATTCAACTGATCAAATAAGTCATCTATTCATGGGAGAGAATACTTATTCATTATCGTGATTTTGTTAAGCTCACAATATTCGAAGAAAAGGTGCATTGAAACATCGTTATTCTTGAAGAAGATGACTAGTGAACCCCATGGTGAAGCACTTGGTCATATAAACCATTTATCAATATTATCCTATAGTTATTTCTTTAGCTCCTGAAGCTCCACAACAACCAATCTATATGGAGTCGTGGATATTGAAAACACCCCAAGAATATGTTCAATTCTGAATTCAACATCTCTTCTAGGAGAAAGACCAGAAAATTCCTCAGGAAACACATCCGTGAATTCTGTCACAATAGGCATGTCTTCTAGGATGGTTTCCTCCTAAGACTCAGTCATCTGAGCCAGATACGCGTGCTCATAGGGCAGTAATATCCACACATGAGATGATGGATCTAAAGAATATTCATCTTCATCTTTTCACTTGTAAATAATTGGGGGTTGATTCTCCACATGGAGATTGATTTCCCTCCCATGACTATTTATGTTGGCTCTATATAAGGAAAGCCAATCCATGACATGAATTGCACAAAATTTCACCAGAGGGAGTAAGACGTTGTTCACTGGTAAGTTTAATCCACATATTATGAAAACGGAGGAGTTATATTCACGGGATACAATGATTTCTCCATTTTACGTACTCACCGAAATCTTCACTTCCATGACTTTTTTTGCTGATGGGATTGTTCTACTAAACATTAGAGATATAAAAAAATATGTAGAACCTGAATCAAAAACTAGGTTCACAATTCTTGAATGAATAACTAGCATACATGTCACCAATTAATTTTCGGGGTTCACTTCTGCAGTAGTGATTGAAAAAGCTCACCCTTGTTTCCTTGGAGGTTGTTGGTTGCCTCTGCAAACACTTGTCTTAGTGAACCGATTTTGAAGATGCCAAGGTTCTTTGCAGTTGTAGGAATAAACAATGCGTTGAGGTTCGAATGGATCGTTCCTCTCCTCTATTACAGCCGCTGGTTTTTTTCATGGCAGTTAACAGCTAGGTGCCATTCTCTTCTTAACCTAATGAATTTTCTCATCCCTTTTATGCAATATATAGGGTTCTTATTTCCAAACCATTGGCATATCGGGTGCTGGATCTTCATAGCACCGTTGGATTTATTCATCAGACCGCCAGAATTGAATTCCCCATTAGGTTTATTAACCCTATGATACCTCTGAGATTCTCTGATCTCCATTTTGACCTTGGTGGAATATCATACAATTTCCTCACAGTTGTCGAAGTTGCGGATCGCTAGCGCTTTCCGCAAGCTAGGATTCAGCCCCCAAAAGAAGTGGTCAACCTTTCATTCGAGGGTAATGAAAAATCCGAAATCATATCGTGCAATCCTTGTGAAGTTTTCCTCATACGCTCCAATAGATTCATCACATTTTTTCTTGAGGGCATGGAAGTCCATTTCAATCTTCAATCAGAGGGTCCGCAGAAAATATTTATCGAAAAAAACTTCTAGAAATACTTCTATTCTGACACCTCGATCTCCTCCTCAAGGTTTGTATTTTTTATCGTGGTCCACCATTGATCATCGTCACCCTCCATACGATAAGCAGTCATGAAAACCTTTTCTTGTTCAGAACATTGAAGGATGGATAAGTTATTTTAAATGGATTTGAACAATTTTTCAGCAATTGAGGGATCAGATGATCCATTAAAATTAGGTGGCATTTATATCATGAAGCTCTCTATAGAAACGTTTTATTTTTTAGGGGGGGGGGTTGAACGTTCAACTTGACCCATGTTTCAATTCAAATATTGAGCTATCTGAGATAGATGTGAGACAATTTTCTTGATTCCCACTCCCATTGGATTGAAAATCTCATTAGTACAGTCATCACATTGATCTTCACATTGGTTGTTAGCCCAAGTCCTCCTATTACTGTCCATTGTTGGGAATAAAAGGAAAGTTAGGAGTAACTCATAAATGGTAATCCAAGGAAAAAAATAACGAACTATAAATAAATTTTATTTCCTGAACATATGAATCTATTGTCTTTAGTCTATATTATCCTTTATCTACTTTTTAACATATATTATTAAGGAATTTTTTTACCTTAATAATGGTTCATACTAAGCTTGTGAATTTACCAAATCATATCCCCCAGGAGTGTCATAACTAAGAGTGTAGAAAGCCCCGTTTTCATGCACCAATTCCCATTTGAGTCTAGGTCAAAGCAGTGTTTTCAAGTTTTACCACTAGGATACATCTGTTCCAGAGCCACCTCTACCTGCCCGTATCTAGACATGGATGTATTTTCTCGATAAACCACTTAATCAATACTCACCAAAACATAGGGATATTTTTATTATACATAGCCTTGTGTTTAAGGCATTACTAGGGTTTTCTTATCCTAATCCCAAAAAAACGAAACCTCCCTCTGATACCAACTTTGACAACCCTTCTTTTTTAAGCACTTAAAACTAATTTATTACATAAAAACATCACTTGATACAACATAGAAGATCGAGAGGAATAGTATCTTTGGGGATTAATATCATTAAATAACAACATAAAATATGGAATACAACATCTTTATTGAAAAATTCCTTTACATGACCACTACATTCCCTCGTACTTATCATTACATGGGATAACCTGAGGACACACATAAGAAAAGGGTGAGCTATAAAGCCTAGTATGGGAAGAAACATGAAATAAGACGAGGAATATAGTACATGTTAGAAAATAGGAATATCAATAGATCACAAGGGAAGAATAAACATAAAGGCATGATAAAACATGATAATCATAACATGGAAATGAGGCAACAACACCTAACATGGAATTAGCATGAGCCTAGGCTCATTGCATATGGAGCATGAGTAAATCCTCATTACATGTGAAGCATGAGTAATACCTCATTAAACATGAATTAGAATAAGTAAACACCCATTACACCTGACTTGTCATGATACTATAGTTTACCTAACACATTTGAGCACTATAAGGGTGCACCCTTCTTAAACATTTTATTTCATGCATAAGTGTGCCACATGGATCATAAAACATTGAATCATTCAACGTAATATTTTATTCCATGATAAACGACTATGGAATATACACATGAAACTATATACAAAATAATTAAATGTGCATAAAGGTGAATACCCTTGATAGAGAAATGGTCATGGTATTCACTACACAATTACTTTGGCTTAGAAAAGAGTGGTGCAATTTCGGCAGCATAATGGCGTGACATTAGAACTCAAAAAAATGGTTGATAAGAGAGAAAGGGGTTTCTAATACTATTTATATGACATGAAAATTAAGGGTGCCATATAGAAACATATCCCAACAAATGTAATTGAATTTATTTTCACGATACAAAATAATTGCTTGAACGTAAATGAGGAGAGAGAATTTCCTTTCAGAATTTCGGCATAGTAACGGGTCTACATGGGAGAAATTTAATGAGAGAGAAAGGGGTATCTCATCATTCAAACATAAATATAGAATTATGGGGGAGGTGTTAAACCATACCCTGACATTTATATTTTAAATTAAGATGGCATAAAAATTTAAATAATCTTGGAAAAAATGAGAACGGAATAGAAAATATTTACATGGATGTGGTTTCCAAGGGATTAAGAGAGGATTGAGAGAGGCTTCTTAATAGCTTGGGGCACCATGGATGGACTCTAGAGAGAGGAGGGAAGAGGTTGGGAAAACTCTAAAGTCATTGAGTTTGGAGGAAGTGGGAGCTTGGGTGGGTTTATATAAGAAATGTGGTGGAATTCTTTATTATTTAGGTTTGGGACAACTCACGTTAAACTAATCCAAACCACAAACCAACCCATGGTATTTGCTATTGGTTTTTGGAAAAGGGAATTTGAAAACAATATTTTATAAGGCCTAAGTCCTAACTTCTTAAAATAATGAGGATGATTATTTGGTGGTGAGTCACACTCCCAAGGAAAACAATTTAAAGAGGAAAGCTGTTTGATAAGCCTTGAAGGGTCCATTAGTGCATTGTAAAATAAATCAAACAAACCCAAAAGAGCATTATATTAATGGTAAAACATATATTGGCCGAAAAAAAGCTTATAATATTTTATTACATCACTATTGGCTCATTATTATGTCATAAAACACATTATATATTTAAACGGTATTTAATTTATACCCAAAAATTTGACTCTCTAAGGAAATTATGAAAAATTCACCATTGGTTAATTTCGACATCTTGATTCCAGAAATAATATTTATTTTATCTAAATAATTTTCAAAATATGTTAATTTTATCTTTTAAAATAATAATCGGCATTTATTGAAAATTCACGTGTTTTGACTAAAATAGATTTCAAACCATAACAAAAATTACAATTTCGTTCATAAAAGTATACTATCTTTTATATTTAACAAAAAATAATTTAAAAATAATAAAAAATTTCTATTAAAATATTATTTATTTTAAAAATATATTAATTCATCAAAATATATTTCCTAGTTGAACGTTAACAAAAAATACTATTTGAGATTTAAAAAATATTTAGAAGCTAAAATAATGAAATGGAAGTATTTTCATTATTATATACAAAAATAATGTACATAACTATAGTTCTATGGTCTGGTTACATAAACCCATATAACACCCTCATAAGACCGAAGAGTAAGGTGTGCGATGGTGACAAACTCTGGGGGTGGCTTGGATAACATTACTCAGGTGGTAATCTCTTTCAACATCCATTTCTCTCTTAGGCGGTCCCGCTCGAGCTTAACATATTCAAGATCAGATTGGGCTTGGTCATGAGAGAAGCAAAATGGAGCCACCTCCATTCTCCTCTCTAAAAAATGTGATTCATATGGGGCACATCTACTGGATGAGGCCATAGCTTTCATTGTCTGAGTAAACTGGATTTGTTAAATTCCAATATTTATACTAATAATGTTATCACTATTCAACAGCTATATTTGCAATGATCACTGTTATTAAAAAATATCCAAAGAAGTTGACATTTTATATAAATATTTTAAATAAATAGTCATTTAATTCGATCATAAGGGATTTATATTGATGAATGTTTGGGTTGTTACATCTTTATCTTTATCCATATATATACATTTCGCAAATTTTTATGTAAAATGGTGATCATGATTAGACACAATTGAAAGTAGTTCCCCATGAATTCCTATAACCTAATTATATAGATCCATTCAAGGAACTCTATTTTAAAATATTTTTTATAGAAATAAAATTTACATATTTGGTAATGTGACATAAAATAACCCAATTTAATCATTCTTCCTAGTATTATTTGGGAATCTAGTGAAAAGACCCATTAAAATGTTATTCCTACCCACATAGAAATAACTATACATTTCATGACTCTTTAGGGTTCTATATCTCATTTTTCACCAATTGAAATGAAAAGCATCACAACACATAATTAGTAATTTCATACTTAATATTATCACACCCATTTTTTTCTTAAATTCACTATACATATTTGTTCTACCATGCTGTATATAGAAATTATATCTATGATAATCCTATGAAAATTCCCTTTTTATTTCACTTATTTATGGAATTGTATGGACATGAGCTTAAAAATTACCTTATCTAGTTTTTTGAACTAGAATTAAATTTCAAGGATCTATTGGTTTAATGGTTTATAGAATTAATATATAATCTTTAAATGTATACCCTTACATTAAAATTTGACAAAAATAAACAACATCAATTTTTTCATAAAACAAAAAAAAGAAAATTTTAGATTAAAACATGGTTTTTAAATTTGAAAAAACATTTCAATTTTCTCCATGATATCATATTTATATTTACTCTTCCTTACAACCTATGATATTGTTCGTATAACAAGGGATTAAGACAAAAAAATCATTATGGATTCAAAATAAAGCATGCCATTAGTCTAGTTAAAAGCATTAAAACCTATTGGAGGTTATTTTATAAAAATAAAAATGCACATGAAATACACTCATGTGTTTTTCCAAAAGAAATCATTTGAGACCAGTAAAAAACAATTTATAACTCTTTTAGGTGACTTAAATAACCATTTGAATATAACCCATTCAGACCCTTTCAATTGGAATAACCATACGATAATCATCCAATATTATTAATACCTAATAAATTTTAGATATATAATTTGTGTCACCCATCATATAATCTATTTCGGGCTCCAATGTGAGATACAATGGGGATCATTCCTTTTTTTAATTGATATCAAGATCAAAAATTTCTCATGAGCTGTGATGGATCTCAACCCTTTATATAAGACATATCAGGTACACCCATGAGTTATAATGGGTCTTAACCCATCATATAGGCTACATCGGGCTCACATGTTTCATTTAATGCTCAAATATAACTTCACTAATAAAATAATTCCTTCATAAAAATCTTTTAAAAATTATTTTAATGCCATACGAAAAAAATATTCTAAAAAATCCAAATATCTTTAAAAAACACATTTACTATATCACAACATACATTACATTGAAAAAAATATTTAATTGTAATATAACCTAAGTTTGAAATTTGGAATTCAATTTAAGGAAAGATTTATGATTTAAATGGATTCTATAAATTAAATAATATTGAACGAGGTAGAAAATTCATTATCATAGTGTACATTAAGAATCGAACTTTTTTTTCATTTGAAAAAATGTTATGAATAAAAAATGTAAACATTTTACTCTGAAAAACAATTGAATAAAATTTAAAATAAAAATAAAACGCCTTTTATAATAATTTTATAATAACATAGATAAAGTATAAATAATATTGACATGGATGAATATGTTTTCAAATAAAATCATTAGATAATTAAAAGGATACTTTAAAATAAAAGGTTCATATAATTCTTTGAATTATTTGAATCATAACTCCTATCATGGTATACCATTTTAAAGGAATTTAATTAAATTATTATAAAAATATTATATTATTATATTTCATTGTTCTTATATATAAAAATAACATAATATAGTGAGTTAACAACATTAAAATATGCCTCAATGAAATATATTGAGGTGAAGTCACTTCCTCAGGTAAGACTTATTTCAAATGTGTTAAAACATATTATATAACTATTTTAAGAATGTTATTAAATCATTAAAGAACTAGATTGAAATTTTTAATACAATATTTGACAATTTTATATAATAAAATGTCGCATTAATTAATAATATTTTTGTATTTTCATGGTTTCAGGTGCGTTCTTTTTATGGTTTTATGATCATTTCATTTGTATATAATTATAGATTCTTTTTATAAAATTTAATTCTAATTCCAAATGATGAATGTAATATTATTACTGAAATTATATAAGTATTAATGGTCCCATATATTAAATTTTATTTCTTGTATGTGGATGATTTATTTGGGAAAATGTTAATGATAAATGTTTAGTTTGTTTCATTGGATTTCCAAAAACTTAGAACTATAATCATTATATTTAACATTTTTAGTATGTATTACCTCTTGAACATGAAATGGATTATAATATACCTATTGAAATATTATTTAACTATATTGATACTTTTATGTTTGGATATGAAGATATTAAAAAAATGGAAAATCATTATTCATGTTTATCGTTAACATCAATAATTGGGACAATGGTCTCAATTCATTGACTATGGCTATATGAAAAATGAAATGGATATGATAAATTCAATTAAAAAACAACTATATAAAATATTTTGGATTTATTATTCTTTGATTAATTAATTATGTGAAAATAAAATTATATAATAAAACAGATTAAGTGATATGATTTGAGAAAATTACATACTGAATATCACCTCCTTTAGGGACCCCTGGAAGACCACAAATTTAATATTTTTGTGATAATAGTATCAAAATAATGATAGTATGGTGATTATGATAGTGTTTTACATAGTTTTTAAAAATTTCATGTCTTCTGAGGAGAAATGCAGTTGTGAGGTGTGGTATTTGTAGTTGAGGAAGGGTTTTATAATGTGATTAAATAATGATGTTTTCATAATTAAATCCAAAAACATTGAGGTGATATTAATTTCCACTATTATATTTCATAATTATAATTTAAATTATTTTTATGGTTTATACATCTATCAAAAATGAACAACATGTTGTACTTTTTATGTATTTTTGGTCTTTAACTTTTTCAACTTCAACCTCTTTAATTATTTTACCAATAAAATGGTAAATATTTCTTTTAAAAATGGTTAATTTTTAATGAATAACAATTAAAATTCCCTTAAAACATAATTTATAGCTTATCATAACAAATATATAATCCCTTTTACAAAATTAAATTAACATAATATTGAAAATTCAATTAAAAATAAATCTCATAGACATACAGGTAAAAGGATTTATAAACAGAAATGATTCAAAACAATGTACTCTATCTATATCCAAGATCAATGGGAAATTGAATAATTTGAATTAAATTTAATTTATTTAAATATTATTAATCTATTTATAAATTAAAACCAATTTAAAATGTAATTTTTCTATATATATATATTTTAGATGAAAAAGTAGTTTCCATTTTAAATGCAATATTTTACACTATTTAGAAAATAAATTAAACATCTCCAAAATTTTCCAAAATTTTACTATAAGTAAATGTTGAGAATAAAAATTAACAATTTATGCTAATTTGTTAAAAAAAATATTTAGAAAATTTCCAAATATTAGTATATAAATATGTGTGTTGTTAAAAGGGTCAAAATTTTAATTTTAGAAAAATATCGATTTTATTGATCAAAATAAGATTTATTCTTATTTAATCCTATCAAACATATAGTTTGAATTTAAAATCATTTCATTGATAATATAAAATATAAATCTCTTTCCTATATTTAAATAATAGTGATTAATTTAATTTATTAATATTAAATTCCATTTCGGGCCTAAAAATAGGTTTTTATAAAAACAAATACATACTTTTCAATTTGGTTTTATATAAATGTCCAATTAATTGGTAACAAATTAATTCCATTAATATGAAATCATAAACTATATTTTCATAATTTAGTTTATTTCATTCATTCCCACCATTCCAATAATACGGTGATTATTGTCACACAATAATATTTAGACATTTGTTTAATCTTGATGTGGAGTAGTTGAAGTATAATGAGAATAATTTTTCCTTTTAAAATATCATTATGTTACATTCTTCTCCCCCCACCCATATTATAAATTTTTTCCTCACAATTTGAACTCAGGATCCAAAAAAGTAGGGGCTTGAACTTAATAATACCTTTACTGAAATCCCACATCAGAGAAAGGGCTGATAAAATTTCTATATATAGGATATAAAGAAGAGTATGATGGTTATAAGACAAAACATACAATGGTTACATATTTGAAAACATGGATATCCAACATAAAAACTATCATGTTTTTATGGATAGTGATAGATGACATGGTCATGATAAAGTAATCAATTTCAAATTTTCATTTCTATGATTTGTAAAAATGACATTGATTTCCCGATAAAAAATTTATTCAGATAAAGTTTTTATATTGAAATACAATTTTTAAACTTGTCGAATCATTTTACTACCTAGAATAGAAATATAATGATACATAAATATATTACGAGTATAAATTTATCCTTTATTTAGATTCCACCACAATCTCATATTTTATTCAAATGAAGTGTATTTAAGATAAATTTATTATACTTAGAGAATAATAATAATCATCTATGGATAACAAAATCCCAAAAAAGTATAACTATATATTTCTCTTCTCTATTTGAATTAACCAAATAAAATGGTTAGTAAAAGGTAATTAAATTATCAAAATGTTTATAAACCATTCTGTGACTAAAATATAATTTTATATCCAGACATGAATAGTAATACCCCATGTTCATCTAAGAACAATCAATAAATAACTACACTTAAAATTTGTCAAAATATTGTAGAGTAAAATTGAAATCTAAAAATAAGTTGGATTTTATCACATAGTATTGAATAATAATATTCATTTTAAATAAATATCAATCTATCTTAATTTCACATACCAAAATATATTTCCAAAATCTCATATTATTTTGGATATACTAATTATTCTTGAGTAACCAATAATCCACATTAAAATCAGATATGCTACCAAAATATAAAATAACCTTTATTCTTAAAAAATTGGAATCGTATTCTATTTAATAAAATCATAAATGTTTCCAAAAATAGTGATTGTACTCTCATATTACATTAATTACATAATCCATAAATCATTTTCCAAACCCTTGGTTATCTATTCGATAAAACATATGTTCTTAGAAACCACTTATTATTAATCAATTGAATAGTTTAACTCAGAAGAATTCTAATTAGATGCGACTTCATGTTGTTTTGTGGTGATAACCATTTTCACCTTTTGGTTGTTGGTTCAATTTATGTGGAATTTTTAGATGTGATGGGTTGTCACATGGTCTGCTGGTTGTCCTTTTTTCAAATTAATGAAATTCTTATAACATTCCCAAAATCATTATAAAATAAAAAAAATAAAATTTATATATTCATAATTAAATAAATTGTAAAACCTAAATGGTAATCTATTATTTTTTCATTTTTAATTCCCATAAGTAATATCCCAAATTTATCTCCAAATCAATGATAATGTAAATCCCATTGGTTGTTCATAACATTTAGAATTATGTCCACAAAAAGAATCGAACTGTTCCTCAAATAACCATTTTCTCATCATAATCAAAATCATTACATGAACCTAAAACGTTCATATAATCTCAAAAAAATTGTAATAATAATCCTTTATATAAAACATAAATAACATGGGTTCCTATGTATTTGACCATATAATCATCCATTGAAAAATATGAATATCTCTTGAGAACCCATCAATTATCGAGATGCCCCATCATCTTTTGTAGTTTTATTAAATGACATTGATACACCTTATAGTTTACTATCACAATGATCTCAATCATTTTTAACTAATTTAAAAAAAATATTATAATAATGACGCAACTCGCTAAAAATAAAACATCTTACTATCATCTGGTTATCTATCATCTCCTTCATGGATTTTTAGGACTATTTTATATACAATCTTGAACTTTTTTAAAAAACTTACTTAACTAATAACACATTCCAAATCTGAGCATAAATTCACCAATATTTACTATTCCAAAAAATGGATCAACTTTTAGGATTTCAACCTAAATACACATTGTTTTATTCCTTATATCCTTCTACTTTGTTCATTTCTTACTATTGTCATCTTTTAGCACATATGTGTTGAAAAACTCCATCTTTTATTTTTCTACCCAAGAAACAATCTTCTCAAACAATTAAAATTATTATAAGTTAGGGGTTCTTCATATAATTGGTTTGTATTCTAATTAAAATCTATTAAATTTACTATCAATTTCTATAATAAAATTATAATCAATGATTGTCAATATTGTAATGATTTCTTCATTCCCAGACACAAAATCGTTATCCTTTTTCATAAATTAAATTATTTGATCATCCATCTTATGCTTAACATCCCTAGATAAACATTAATCTAGGAATATATTCTTAACTTCTTCCCATAAAATGGAATCAATGTCATCTTTCTATGTAGTATTGTTATCCAATGACCACAATCAGTTTGCTTCATCTTCAAAACCATAAATGAATTGAGTTAAATTTTTATGTTTCAAGAACCCATGACTTCAATTGTCCTCTATAAGGAATTGATCTATCCTTAAGATAAAAATAGGCCAAATGATAAATTTTATGTTGGGGGATTTTGCCTCATGAAACGATCCACTATATAAATGATTCATAATGTCACATTGGGTTCTTCTTTAGCAAGGATACCACCACCATTTATAGATTATTTCAACTAGTATTTCCCTAAAACAAACTACTCTTTTTTATTTAAAAACATATTAGGATATTGATTTGGAATAGTAGTTTCTTCATTATGCATGTCATGACCTATCCCCCAGAGATCGTTCTGTCACTAATCCAAAGCACACCTTCTAAAGGCCCGGGGCTGGCGAATAGCACAAAGAAGGAATATCCCAAAAAGGGAAGGCATATTATTTTATACCATTACACACACACAATAAAAATTGAAAGTAAAATGCGGTCTGAATACAAGCCAAAACCCAAAAAAGGAATGTACAATGGGGGCAGAATACAAACCCATAACCCCAAAGGAATGTACAACTGTCCTAATCCATCCGCTCGAGACCCTACCTGAAGGGTAGGTGATGGGTAGCTTCTTATAGCCATAGATGTATTCACATTCCTCTCATCTCACTGAGCGCCACTTGGTCCCAAACTACCAAGGTCTCAGTCGAAGCATTCGTCTATACCATCTCACTGAGCACCAGCTTATCCCGAACCACCAAGATCTTTGTCGAAGCATTGATCAACTGCATGAGACACGAAATGTATGGGAAAAGACAATGTATGGGTGGGTTACAAAATAATCAGTATAGACTCCAAACCACAATAGAATTACAACAATATAGATTATTCAATAGGAACTATTAGTACACCACTGAAGAGAATACACCAAGTACACAAAGTACACCACCAGGGAGAGTACACCAAGTATAGTAAGTACACCACTAAGGAGAGTTCAACATGTACACTAGGTACACAATTTAGAAGAGTGATCCAAGTATAATAAGTACCCCACTCAGGATAGTACTCCAAGGACACTATGTCCAAACCTCAGGAGAGTATGCCAAGTACACTGTGTACACCACTGAGTAGAGTACACCAATTACACAATGTAGACCACTGAGAAGAGTACACAAATTTTACTAAGTACACCACTATAGAGAATATGAAAATTAAAATAAGAATCTGATCATGTAGGTATAATGTATATTACAGAATGAAAGACCAGCATTCGTAACACAGAACTCCTTCGATAGGAGGGTTACTCATCCCAGATCAGTACCGTGGGTATGTTGGGTCACACAAATCCGCTCTATAACATGGGTCTACATTGTCAAACTGAGCCTCTTCCCACATTTTCCATCATACTGAGGTACTCATCCCTGAGAAGTGTTGTTGGTCTACTAGGTCATAGAGTGTCTCTCCCTATCATGGAAATTCTAGGTCACATAGAGCCGCTTCACACTGGGCCATCATAGTTGATCCGCGCAAGGTTTCTTGTAGCTGATCCACATAATGTCACTTTTCATGAGTCTTCGGGTCACAACTAGCCACATGATTCCTCCATGTTGTTCACTTAATTTTGATAAAAACCACATTTCAAGCCATTTTCAAAATTTAATTCCCATTAAAACCTCCTTAGAGTTTTCCAAAAGATCTGCCTCGTCGAAAGGGTTACAACACGGAAAACAGCGTGTCAATCAGAAGCCTAGTCTCAAAGATATTTATGTTTTAGTAATCGGGGAGCAGGTCGTTAATGGGCCTGGTCGGACCCGGTCGAACCAACCCAACGAACCCAGCCTAGGGACCCTGTATGCTTGGGCATGGATTGACTGATTCGACCCATCCTAGTTTGAGATTGGACCAGACTGGTCTGTCATGGCCACTAGGTGAGGCCCATTAGGACTTGCTGGGCCCGGCCTTGTTCGACCGTGTGTCCAGTCCGCAGGGTCACCCAATGGAATAGATTTATCTAGCATGGCCTGCACAAGGGGTCTCTTTTCTTTACCATCATGGGCTCCCTAGAAGCACGACATTATCCCGCTGGCCCGACCCCCAATAGTGTGTTGGCTTACTCCAGCCGAGGCTGCTTAGTGGCCCGATTCCCCCCCCCCCAATGCCCTTGCCAGCATGGTGGTCCAGTCTTATCTATCTCGTACAACCCCTAGGCATTGAGTTTTTCTACACGTGGCCGGTAGGATCCAACTCTCTCCCATTTGTCCCACACATGGTCCCCAATAAACCCCGTGCCAGCACGCAGCCGCGGCATACGCCGGTCTGGCCGTGTGCCTCCTCCGCCAACCATAGGCCCACTACGGGTGGGTCATACAACTCCACCTTGGCCTGAGCCAGCCCCAGCCCTGTCTGTTGTAGCATGCCACCACTGGTCACTAGTTCCGTTAGAATTTCCCACAGACTATTGAGTCTGCTCTGGTGGTCTTTTCTTTAGACCATTTGTGAATTCATCAACCATGTGGTGTCGTCTTCCATACTACTACCTCAAAAGTTCCTTATCATCAGTATAAAGTTGTATCCATGAAGAACACTCAAGAATGAACAATGAGGAGGGGCTCGTGCCTTGTTCGTGTTGGCCCACAACCACCCCGTTACAGATTTAGAAACATGTGGGAGGTTCAAGGTTTTATCAATGTTCCCCACAATGAAAAAATACAATGAAAATCCCCATTCCACAAAAAAGAACCCCACAGATCAACCTATTATTTGGTATATCCATGTTCATTGTTTTAGAATGAAGAACGGTTAAATCAAAATAAAAAGTAACCCCAACCTGGAGAAGGTTCATCATTGGTATCATTCAATTTGAAGTTGTTGGAATTTGGTGATCTATAGTCTTGGATCCATTATCAATGGCATCACCACTGCTTTTTTATTCACCAACGTTCTTCATTGGAGAGACATCATTCACTGACCTTAAGAGAAATACCATCTTTGATTCTCAAACCCGTTATCTCATTAAAAGAGAAACATGTTACGGTGTTCCTGTTACAATGCATCATCTCATCGTTATGTTGATTCATTTAGGAAGTAATGTATTTGTTATGATTTATTTATAGAGTGTCTACACTATTTCATTTATGGAATGAAACAGTCGGATCATTGTTGCATTGTAGAGAAAAAATTATTTTGAATAAAATAAAATTTCAATGTTTATTTTAATTTTCCATAAAACTTCTGAAAATTGACTTTTTCCCATGACCCGAACTAGTTGAGTTTAGGTCAATTATTAGGTCATGTATTCATTCTGGACTCAATGGTTCCCTTTTATTATCAATCTGGGAACCCGTTTAGAAATTTACAAAACCGCGCATGCGCACCAATTTAATTCACTTAAAAATTTAAAAAACAATCATTCTTCCATAACTCACGTCAGTCTTATTTATGCTCCTATTAAGTGTAACACTACTTCACGATCTCAATAGTACTCTAATTTTTCCTATCTATGTTACTGTTTAGGAGTAATAAATATTTCAAAATAAAATAATTGTTACTTAATTATTTTATTTATAGTAAAAAAACTTACATCCTCTGTGAACTTGTGCTGGCCAACATTAGGACCTTCCTAAGGAATGAATACCCTCAGAAGCTCAACGTTGGTCTCAAATATTCAATCTAAGTCAACATTAGTGTGTTATAAGCATTTAAAAAATAATATAATTTAATTGAAATATTTTATTTAAGGTCATTTCATTTTCGGGTTTTCTCACTAGAGGCATGCACCAACTAAACTATGGTCATAAAGGTAAAATCTCTATCCTAAACATAATGGTGGCCTTAGATTTCTAATCTGGGCACCCTAATATGAGTTATTACAATTTTTCAGTAAAATTACTCACATGAGATATTTAAATCATTACATTTTATACAGATTATTTTAGGCACTCTGGACCTCATAATTTCTTGTCATCTAAGCACCTGGTCTCGAAATAATCACATTTATTTTTTCTAAAAAAACATTGAATTTTGGGGTATTTCATTACTCCCCCATATAGGTATTTATATCTAGTAATCCAAAAATATGTCTAATCAATTAAAAGGGGTTACTGGGGATGGATTGGAGCCTCCTGCTCCCATATGCTCTCTAAGAGATTCATGTGCTACCAATGAACATGAACCATAGGAATCAAACATCCATGAAGGATCCTACCCTATCGATCCTCGATCTCCATTGAAAACTCCCCAAAAGTTATCCCATCTTCAAATCTCTTGCACGTAGAGGCATATCGATCCCTCTAATAAACGTTTTTCCTCAAAAGATAGCATGTGAGCCAACATGGTGAGTCAGACATTGATAAACCATATAGTGTTGTGTATCCTGGAAGTATGTGGTAAACTCCTCATGAATTCCTTTGATATTTAATCCCACATCAACTCCAGTACCCTAAGGGGTTGTGTCAAACTAGCTAGAACCTGGTGCCCAGCCTTCACTTGCTGACAACTAAGGCATCAGAAAACAAAAATTTCCACTACATTCTTTATCCCTAGCCACTAGAACGGATGTTGGAGGTCCTGATACATCATTTCGTCACTTGAATTAACCACCAAAGGCAATATATTGATCTCCCTCAACACCTCCACCCACAATGCCATTTGAACTATGATTCATCATCTTAAAAGGATGATGTGCTCCCCACCAATTGAATATTCATTATGGGCAGGCCCTAAGGACTTCTTGGGCCACGTGGTCTCACTACTGGCATCTCTGAGTTGTGCCTCCCCTAGTCTATATAAGAGTGGAGAGTAATGCACCATCGATAGAAGATATGTTGTCTCATATTTATCCTCAAATGATATTTAATGTGATGGCTATAACTTTGAGGCCTTTTCAGTAACTATTTTCTTGATCTCCTACTAAGGTCATATTCCAGCACGTTCCACTTCACATGATTGTAGAATATCTCAAATTCATAGTCCTGGAGGTACACTAGGCAACATATTTACCTAATATATACATCCTTTTTGAGAAAATATATACTTGAGACTTTTATGGCTAGAGTCAATGATAAATCATTCCCCTATAAGGTAGTGTCTCCACATCTTGGGAGGGATGTCTACCGCTTCTAACCCAAGGTCATGAGTTTCATAGTTATACTCATTCACTCTCAATTGTCAGGTTCCCTAAGAAACCATTACCTTCACCATTATCAGGACACAACCATGCTCAATTTATAATGTGTTGCATAACACCTTGATGTTGGTGCCACTTTTGGAGGCTCTTGATAGGAGCACTCTTCAAGCTCTTCCTCAACTGTTAAAAGCTCTGCTGGAATTTTTCTGTCTACACAACGGGTTTTTCCCTTCTTTGTCAATGTCATCATGGGTGCGGCAATACTAGAGAGGCTGGGTAAAAGCCTCATATTGTAGCCAACCAACCCATGTAAACTTTGCACCTTAGTAATTCTCTTGGGATGCTCCCATGAAAGGACCGCCTATATATTTGTTAGATCCTCCATAACTCCATATTCTGAGATGACATGTCCTGGGATGTAGAAATATTGTTTCTAAGACTTACACATTGATATCTTACCATAGTGGTGGTTCTCTTGGAGTATGTATAGAAACATCCTAATATGTATCGTGTGCTCCTCCTCTAACGTTGAATACACTAAGATTTCATCAATGAAGACCAATATAATCCAGTCTAGATATGGTTAGAATATCTTTTTCATGAGCACCGTGAACAAAACTGGGGTGTTCATCATGCTAAATGATATCACTAATTACATGTAGGTACCATAGAGACATGTGAATCTCATCTTTTATATGTCCTCATATCACAATCTAATCTGGTGATAGCATGACCAGAGGTCCATATTTGTTAACCATCCGGATCCCATCAGCTAAACGAAGAGGTCATCACTCCATGGTTGAATAAATGGTTTCATTGCAGTAACCTTGTTTAGGCTCTTTATGTACATGAATTGCCTCAAACCTCTGTCTTCTATCTTAGAAAATATCACTGGGGTTGTCCATAAAGAATCATGGGACTATACAAACCCCTTCCACTGCATGTTCTCTAACTATACCCTCAACTCTCAAAACTATACATGATCCAAAATATGTGAATGTTTAGATATCGATGCTGCTATGGTGTATAAAATCAAATAATAAATGTATATCTCTATGAGGATGTTGTCTTTAAAGATCCTCTGGACAGGTGACCACATACCCATCGAAGTCTCTTGGACTGATGGAAGTTTACTGTTTCCCCTCTCCTGAAATCCACAAGTTGTATCTTCTCACCAAGAGAAATTTAAACCAAAATGGTTTTATCTAGCACAATATAATAAGTAGGAATGTATAGAGGAATAGTTCTATATTAATTTTTAGAAAACACATCTACCTCAGAGGTACAATCAATGAAGCATTGATCGTATCATATTCATCGGTTACCACGAAAGGTCAGTACGCCAAGATAAATACTAATATACCAACATGTAATCATGTAAAATCATTATAAGCTCTTGGGAACACATATACCATAGATTTCTGGAAATATACCCTTCTAGAAGAGAGGTTTTCAAGCCCTATCCACTGAAAATTAACCTCATTGTTAGATTGGGTAATCAAAACCCCATCATCGCCCTACTGAGCCATGTAGAAGGCTCATATATAGAACTACCTATTTATCTAATGGTTCACTTAGTAGAAAAAAAATTGGTCAACACCTCAATCTAGTTCTTATCCCCCCGTGGGATAGGATAGCCTTTGAACCCAAGGGGTCTCTTTCGCTAGAACTAGTGTCAGGTAGTGAGCCAAAATGATTCCTCTATCGATAGCGTCGGTAGTAACTTTTGTCCAAGGGGTGGTATAATGGAATGGAAAAAACCCTAAGGATCCATCTCAGGGAAAAATAACTATACCAAAGCCTCATCACCCTATAGACCATCCTTATGGTCAAAACTAGTATCCAGGAAAGCTGTCTGCACGGAGGCATCTTGGAAGAGATCAAGATTAATCACAAATAATATTATACTTGGTGAGATGACTCTGACTCAAGAAGATCATGATAAAAAATTTGAAGATGTATCAAACCATGTTTTTTCATGTAATGATTCAGAAAGTAGGATTCAAGGCCCTCATGTATAGTCATGTCATCCACCACAACAACACTAGGCTCCCCAGCCTAAATGCCGAAATAGAAACATGTAACAATGTAACCCCATAAAAATTTACAGATTCTTAATTCTTCTGGTAGAACCAACATCCTCTAACACCACTTTGTCATGACCTATTTCCATGGTTCGTGCCATGAATAACCCCAAAACATCCTTCCATAGGCCAGGGGCTGGCGACTAGCACCTATAAGAAATGTCCCAAAAAGTTAAGAAATTTTTCATTAAACATATAAACATGCAGACAACACAAACTAAAAATAGAAAGGTGCCAGAATAAAATATCGAAAACACCTAGGAAAGTACAAAGGGGAAAAATACAACCCCAAAACCATAAAATAATGTAGAACTACCCTATCCCATCTGCTCGAGACCCAAGATCATGGGTGGGAGAAGGGTAGCTACCTCTAGCCGTAGTAGTATGCTCTTCCATCGCATCTCTTTGAGCACCATCTAGTCCTGGACCCCCAAGGTATCCTTTGAAGCATCTGTCTATCCCATCTCACTAAGCTCCATATGGTCCTGAACCACCATGGTCTCTGTTGATTCATCAATCTCCTTCATGGAAAAAACTATTGTGAAGGAATACCATGTAGGGGTGAGTTACAGAATAATCAGTAAGGACCCCAATCAACAATTTAATGTCCACAAAGGAGAGTATGAATAAGTTACTGTCAGTACAAAACTGAGGATAATATACCAACAACATTGAGTACACCACTAGGGAGAGTATTCCATGTAAAATAAGTATACCACTGAGGAGAGTACATCGAGTAAAATAATTACACCACTAGGTAGAGTATGATAGGTACACTATGTACCAAACTGATAATAGTACGCCGTGTACAATCTGTACACCATTGAAGAGAGTATTCCATGTAATCTATGTACACCACTCATAAGAGTATTCAGTGTACCTTATGTAAATCATTGAGGAGACTGCACTATGTACACTAAGAACACCAATGAGGAGAGCACACCATGTACACTAAGAGTCTACTCACGTAGGTATAATCTAGAGTACTGAAAGGAAGACCATAAGTCTCATCACTGAACCCCATACACTACTGGGGTACCCACCCCTGATGAGTATCGTGGGTATGCTGGGTCACAGAGGGAATCTCCCCACCATGGTCCTATCAAGTCACACTGAGTCTCTTCCTACAATGGAAATCAAACTGAGTTACTCATCCCTGATGAGTACCATGGGTCTGTAGGGTCACACGGAGTCACTCCTCCACATGGGCTTACCGGGTCACACATAGCCACTTCCCACTGGTCCATTGTAGGTGATTGAAACAAGGTATCTTATACCTAATCCAGATAAGGTCTTTTATTTTTATTCATTAGGAATCATTCAGGCAATGGATTTTCTCAAGTATTGATCTTGATTCCAAGAGAAACCATTCCCCATGCCATTCATCACATTTTAACTTACATGAAAAATAATTAGAGGATGCCAAACGAACCACATCATCGCATGGGTTCCAAAACTATAAACAACGTGTCAATTAGTTGCCCAGTCTGAAATATATTGGCATTGTAGTAATCAAGGGCCGGTTATGTCTCACCCCGATCTGACTCGGTCGGACTGACCTGACCTACTCGGCACGGGGGCCCCTCATGCCCTGGCCTTGTTTGACTGATCTAATATGACCCAGTTCAGGTCAAGGAAGGCCATCTACAGTTTAGTCGCTGGTCCAAGCCCATTTGGCTTTGTTGGTCCGGCCTAGTTCAACTGTGATCCAACCCCGTCGGGTCACCCAGCGACCCAGATTTACCCATCTCGGCCAACCCTGGTGGGATAGTTTTCCTTCACAACTTGGTCCACACTATGGCCCGAGTTTATCTCATAGGAGTGGCCCAAAATTGCAGGCTAAATCACTCATGATCAGCCTATCCAGTGGCCCGGATTCCCCCCATGGCCCGCCTCGAATGGCAGGCCAGTCTTCTACAACCCGGATGCCTACTAGGCATCCAATTCTTATTCATGCTATCGGTAGGAGCCATCCACCCCTGTTGTTCCTGCATGTAGTCCCTACTGGTCCATGTTCTAGCACAAATCTGCGGGCCACCTCCCACCTCTTCCAACCACTAGCACATTTCTGGCATCTCCTGATGTACCGTCGTGACCCTATTGCATTAGGATGGTGCACCAAAATAATTTTTCGTGGAACACCAGGTCTACTCAATTGGACCGTTCATCAGACTATTTGTGTATCATGCCTCTATGGGGTGCCATCTTCCCTACTACAGCCTCATAATATACTTTCCATCAATCCAGAGTTTAATCGACGAAGAACACAATAGAACAAAAAAGGTGGAGGGCCTCTAGAATTGTTTGTGTCTAACTTCACCCTCTGCATTAGAGTATTATAATCATAGAGAAGGTTTAATGTTTTATCAACATTATCCTATGATGAAAAACCCTGATTCAAATCACCCTCCTTCAAGAGAAGTGACCTATGGATCACCTTGTTTTTGGGTTGATCTGTGTTCTTTGTTTTAGAAAGATGTATGGGGATGTCAAAATCAAAAGTAACCCCTAATTGATGACGGATTGTTATTGGTGTTAATCCATTCATAGTTATTGGCATGCATTGATCTCCAGTCCTAGATCAGTTCTCTATGTAGTCATAACTGCTTTCCAATTTGACATCATTATTCATTGGAGAGAAATATTTCACTATAAATTAGAGAATTTCCATTTATGATTCCCCAACCTGTTATCTCATTAAAATAGAAATGCATCGCATTGTTTCTCTAATGATGCATCATCACATCGTTGCATAGTTTCATTTATGAAATAGTATATTTGTTACAATTTAGTTAAAGAGTCTCTACACTGTTTCTTTTATGGAATGAAACAGTGATCTCATCACTTCTTTGTAGTGAAAAAATTATTTTGAATAATGTAAAATTTTTTATGTTTATTTTATTTTTTCTTAAAACATCCAAAAAATTAACTTTTCCCTCGACACACACCAGTCAGGGTTAGGTCTATTATTTGAAAATTTCGACTTTCTAGATATAGTGGTTCCCTATGATTTTAAATTTTGGTACCTATTTAAACATTTCAAAAAGCATGCACCCATATCATATTATTTCTCTTACAAAAGATCAAAAACTATATTTCACCCTCGACCCTCATCAGGTAATTTTAAGCTCCGCCTAAGGGTAATAAGAACTCACGAGCTAAAAATACTAACAAATTTCCCATATGATTTACCATTTAAGTGTTATAATAATTTGAAAATAAAATAATTGTTACTCAAATATTATATTTTATGGACGAAAACTAACTTCCATTGTTGGCCCGTGTTGGACCACATATGCTCTACCTAAGGAAAGCACACCCAAATGAGCTCAACAGTGGTCTCAGATTTTTAATCTGAGTAACCATTCATGTGTTTTAAGAATATGAAAACAAAATAATTTTATTTAATTATTTTATTTTTATTTATTCCTTTTTTTGTTTTCCCACTAGAGGAAACCACCGACTAAACATAACTTGTGAATAGGAGGAACCCACCATCCGGAGCTCAATGGTGCCCTTTGATTTCTTATATGGGAACCCATTTAAGAGTTATTCTACATTTTAAGAAAAAATTCTCAACTACGCTATTTAAAAAATATCATTTTTCGACAGATCAACATTGAAACTTCAGGCCCCGTAATTGCATGTCATCTTGGAGACTAGACTGAAAATAATCCCACTTAATTTAAAAAATAGCAATGGAATTATAGGGTATAACAAATCATTCCAACTACATCTTCCTTATTTCCTCTACAGAAATCTTCTATAAACATACATACCTTAGATGAATTAATAAGGTATTGATAAAATGATAAATCAATTAAATTTAACTGAAAGGTAAAATCTTCTAAGAGTATGAAATTAACACTATCCTAACCAATAATGATGTATGAATCATCCTTTTATACCAACTATAAGGACCCAACCATACAATTGGCATATTCTTGTGTTTTTAGCATCAATTCACATTTGAGGATAATTTGGTCTAGTGTTTCAAGGAATTATTATGGGCTCATACAATGTAACTTCTTGCATTAAAAGATAACACATATACCAGGTATCAATTTTCTCTAAAATAAAAACATAAATGTTTAACATAAAACATCAATTATCATTATGAAAAAATGTAGCATTATTTCCTATGATCTCACCCTTATCCTTTCCCTTAAATAAATCATGTGAACAAATATATTAAAACACAGATCTATTATAAGAATATCATTAACTCTTTAATTAAATGAAAATATTTAATATATTGAAAAAAAACCCATGTTACGTTATTTTTGAAAAATGAATCAAAAAATATTCCATTGAAAAAAACTCACTTTTTCTCAAATAAATTCATTATAACATCTAGTCTGATATTTAAAACTTTTATTGGTAACTTATGTCATCATTTAAATATAACCTTTAAAAAGGTCATAAATTTAAAAGACCTTAAGGATGATATCCAATATTGTTATTACGTAATGCATTTGTGATCTGTAATGGGGGTTACACTTAATATAAGATATATCTGGCTCGTCTCTGAACTAAAATGGGGCCCCAATATTCATATAATCTATATCTGCTTCACTAATTTCTCATTACCTATAAATGGGATCAACCATTAAAATATGCTTTATTAGGCTCACCCATGAGATATAATGGTTTTCAACAATTTTTATAAATTATATAAAGGTTAAATATTTTCTATAATTTTGAAGTACCATTTTTGGAAAAAAAAATACATCATAAAATAATTTTAAAAAACATTTAATCCCATATGAAAAACACATTCATATAAAAATACCCATTTATTTTATAAATTCATTTTCAACACCTAAAAACTGTATTATTGGAGAAAGATTATACAATTTCAAAATACCCAAAAAAAGGAATGTGTGATTTTATTTAACAAAACATGTCCACTTTAAAATGAACCTAGATATTAAATAATACTCAGGATATCAGAAATTTTATTTTCACTTTGTACATTATGAATATAATGTTTATTTTTTCACTTGAAATAATGTTCCATATAAAACATTTAGAAGGGAAACATTTGAAAACCATTGAATGAAATTAAAAATATAAATTAAATTTACATTATAATCCTATTATCTGACTTTGAAAATTATTTTAAAAATAATTACATATAGGAAAATATTTAAAAATTAAGTATTTAATCGTTTAGAAAGATATTTTTAAATCAATGTGTCATGTACCACGTGGAATATTTTTAATTATAAATCATAAGATGGAATATAAATCCAAAAAAAACATTAAATAACATGAGAATAAATGAATTCATGACCTGATATGCCAAAGTGCTGTATAGACACCTTATAAATGAAGGTGGGTGAATAACATTAAAATATTCCTCAATGAAAGGATATTGAGGAAAAGTATCATTACATAGGATCAAAGTCCTTAGAATGTGTTTAATACTCCTATATAATTGCTTAAATAATTTCATTAACTTATTCAAGAACAATAATAATATTTATAATTCTTTAGGTGATGATTTTATAAAATCTCAAGACCCATTTATTATTAATATTTCATTATATTTATGGTCTCAGGTGTATTTAATTCATGGATTCATGGTTGGTTCATTTGGGTATAATTAATGATATTCATCTAAAATAGGATTACTGATTTGGAAGTAGAATAAAATAGTATTAAGGAACAAACAGATATATTAATTATCCCATATATAATTTTTATTTCTTTTATGAGGATGATTCATTATATGAAACATTAATGATAAAGTTGTAGTTTATTTTTCTGTTTTTTCCAAGCATCATGAATTGTTAATGTTCTATTGGTTATTATGATAATTTAATAGTTCCTAAACATGAAATAAGTTTTAATATACGAATTCCAATATTATTTTTCCATAATGAAACTTTTTTGGCTGCCATGATGGCTGTACTGGAAAATGAAAAATCATTAATCACGGAGATAGATAACCCCAATAATTTGGTTAATCGTATCGTTTCTTTGAATTAGATGAGACGATAAATGAAATGAATATTATATATTCCATTAATGTTAATAAAAATTATACATATCAATTTTTCTAGTGCTATCATTCCTATATTAATGAAGGCATTGTGTAGAATGTAGAAGAAGATGAAAAATTACGTGAGGTCCATTGAGAAAATTAGCACTTGAATATGACCTCCTTTAGGAACCCATTGAAATCATTTGATTTTATATTTTAGTGATACCATCAACACGTGGGTATGAGGAGCATTATTTGGATTTTAATTTTATGATTTTTTATAAGTTTCAATGAATGTGAGTAGAAATTGTGTGATGAGGGGTGGTATTTATAAATGACAAGGGGTGGTTTTAAGTGGATAAAGAATAATTATTTTATTAATATATCAAATCATATTGAGGTGGAATTAATTATCATTAATTTTTATGATAATTAATTTTTTAATGCCTATATATGGTCAATATAGACATCGTAAAGCCATTATATGCGGCAATATTTGGGTATTGTAAGCCTTTTACATTTTAAATTTATCTTGATTTATTATTTTACCTATACAATATTAAAAATTTATTTTTTACCACAGATATTTTTTATCGTAAAAATGAGGATGTCCTTATTAAAAAAATTAAAATATTATTTCAAATACATAATTAATTTTACCAAATTAAATTCAATTAATTTGAAACTTATGATATAACATTAATCATAGTGATTAAATATTAAATTTAGGGTCTTAATGTTAAAAAGTTCAAAATATTGAGATAATTTTAATATCCAATTTCAATGATAAATTTATTAAAATATCTTAATTTTAATTTTATTGATGTACTACTTAATTAATTAGACTTTTATAAAAATATATAAGTTAATTTACCTACATAAATAAATTATATGAAAATTAATATTTGAATTAAATTTCAGTATTTATCAGTAGTCATAAAAAATGTAACTTATCCCAAAAGTAACGAAATTTATCCCTAAGATAGTTATGATTTTACACTTACAAAAAAGAAAATATTTATATTAATTAAAATTTAAGAATGCGTATAATTTTACATTTAAAATATGTGTGCCATTAAGACAAGGTAAAATTTTATTTTAGAATAATATAACTATATACACATAAAATTGTATTTCTTTTCATCTTAATCATTTCAAACATATTTGATAAAATAAAAATCAATTTCTTAAATATATAAAATCAAAATTTTATTATTATCATTCACTAATAGTAATTTATTTAATTTAATAAGATAATATTTCATTGTGGGAATACAAATATTTATTTTTATAAAAACTCATTATTTATATTAAATTAGCCTTGATTTTAACTTCTAAATAAGTTGTAAAAAATGAATTAAATTTATAGAAATTTATATACTATATTTTATTAATTTATGTGATCTTATTATTTCCCTCTATTCAAATGACTAGGTGATAAATAGAACATAATAATTTTTCATTATTTTCTTAAGCATAATAAGGTGTATCTATTCTAATATTGAGCATATTTTTTTTACTTTCCAAATATCAAGATTTTATCAAAACATATATCCTCATTCCGAACACTATGATTACATATCCATAAACAATATTTTCTCATTTCCCCTTATTCATGGATTTTTATTTGGAAAATTATCATTATCATGATGAAAACATTTCATGTCTTCTAATAATTATGGTTTCATAATCATTTGAAAAGTGAGTGATGTATCCCCTTCTATAATATTTACTATATCAATATTTAATAAATCTAAGAACATATAACACAAATTATTAATAATTTTTCCACAAAATTCGGATATTTACTACTCATTACATCCTCTATATTATTTTCCATTAAAAAAGATATTATATTGAGAAATAATAATCCATGAGTAGTTTGAGAAATCATATTTTTATTATGATGAGAAATTTCAGTGAAAAATATGTAATTTAGACTCTTGTGAAATGTGTAAATATCATATCTTCCTTCATATAGATAATGTTTCTACAACATTAATTCTATTACTATGATTTCTAAATCATGATCATGAGTTAAATAGATTTTTTCATGAGTCTATAACCAAATTGATGAATAGTAACTAATTGTATCATTTTTCATAACGATAAAAAAATGTCCCCAATTCAATGCTTCACTATTTATCACAAATCCATCATTTATTGATAGTTATTTAAAAACTTTATTATTGAACAATCTACATATATATTCTTCAAAAAATTCTTGACATTCCATTTTTCCTTGTGAATATAACCCCTTTTTGTGTATGTGTGGTAAATGGTTATTCCAATTGAGCAATAAATTGGGAAAATATCATATAGTAACTTTAAAAACTGCTGAAATTACATACCTTAACTATAAGTAAACATATTTATTCCTTTGAATACTTTTCTAAAAAAATTTCAACTTTGTAAACTATTGAAATGACAGAAAATCTTAAAAATTAATATTTTTACTATTCATTAAAATATCAAACAATTGAGAAAAATATAAAATATAAAAATATGAAAAAAATGACATTATTATTTTTTAAAATAAATTCATTTTATAATAAAAAATTATAAATATAGAAATATTATTTTATATTATTTTATCACAAAAGAAAATAAAATATCATTTTTGAAGTAAATGTATTTTATGATGAATATAATGAATTTAATAATAATAGACTATTTGTCATTGTAATTTAAGAATATATTTTTTGAATATTGGCTTTAAATATATTTCATAATATGTTTCTTCTTATACACACCATCCAGTTCAAATACTAGGTTATAATGGTCATACTTAAATAAAAATATTCTATTATTCAGAGACTATCAATGTTTTGTTCTATATATGATATCGAATAGGGTATTATTTTAAAAATATTTGCATATTATATATTCTACAGAAATGTATAATCATCTACTCTATATCTTATGTATTCTATGAACGTTTTCCTATCTCCCACTAGGATCATCTCGAATAAGAATTATTTTTCTCAGAGCATACAACTTATCCAAATTGAAGTTTATATATAATTCTCCCAATTCCTTTGTTATAGATATAATACCAACTTGGAAAAGATATACCTGAAAATTTTCTTATCCATATATATGGAAAATATCTCTATAGAGATATAATTTCACTCAAATTTTAATGGAAAAACCCAAACAACTATCTCTTTGTTATGGATATTGTAGTTCCACTCATGTAATCATAACTATTGAGACCCATAAGTAACTGATTGATCAATCCGAATAATGGTAGATTATAAGAAAACCCAATAAGTATTACAATATATTGTATCACCGAATCTAGTTTTAGGAAAAATATGAATGGAAGAAGATATAAAAATTTTATTTAATTTAATAATGGATTTAACACACTAATATATCCATTCAAACTGTACCTCTATCATTGTGAGTGAATTCATATGCTCTTACAAGTGGTTAGTGTCCTAAATAAATTTTCCATAAAACATATATAGTCAAAGGATTATATAATAGTCAAAAATGTTCCTCGAAAATTCCCATGATAAAAGACATCTACATTCTCAGGATCAATATAATCTTCAACCTCATAAATCCCATGCCCCGAGAAACACACATCATGGACCCATCAATGAAATTTAGAATATTTGGTAAAAATATAATGTGTTACTAGTTTACTGTATAAAATCTCAGTGGGACTAGAATATGAACTAATGTTCTTTAAATATATGAGAATTTACTCAATGATCACATTAGTTAGGTACATCATATATGGGTGAAATATCATATTCATTAGTTCTATAAATATTATATTAGAGTTCATTATCCTATTTTGGATAAAAATATACTCATAAAACCCATATATGCTCATAACAATTATCAAAATAGTTTTATTATACGCTATTTTTTATATGTAAACTGTATATATATATATGAGAACAATCTAGATTTTCATAAGTGGTAAAAATGAATTCAATATGTAGAAATGGGTATTTATTAATCAATGTAATTTCATTTATCATAGACAAATATTTTTAAATTTTTTATGAAATATCATTGGAGATCATTAAGGATATGTATTTGATATAATAAATCCATTTTGTTAGGATCCTCATCTTGTCACTCAACCTCATTAAACCTGGTTTTTCTAATGTGGTATGGTAAAATATATGTATGGTGTGTACTAGAAATAAGAACCATTTAAAACTCAATATCCATTTATGATGGGATAATTGAAGAATTTAAATAGAAATTTCAAGAACCCTTATGGATTTTTTTAAACAATGTTTTTTTGTTGAAAACTAATTTTTTTAGAACTATAATGTTTTTTTAGGAACATCATTATGGTTTTTCTAAACTTAATACTGAAATTTCATATCCAAACAAAATGGGAGAAAGGTTTTTCAATATTATGGAGAATCATACTGGGAAGCACCAGATACAAGGAATCGTATTCAAGTTCATCAGCATGACATTAAATATTATTGTCTTCAAAAGAATCATAGAAATAAATATGTTTCTAAAGTGTATTAAATGAACAATGTGAATTTTGGAGTTATAAATATTTCATAAATTTATAAAAAAAATAATATGATGCTTATATAATCAATAATTTATCACAAATCATGAAGAACTTCATGAAAAAATCGTTTGATAAAATAGTGTAGAGGGTTGAAAGAATTGAAAAATTCACAGTGAATAATTCCATCATAATGGGAATTTTATTGTAATGAGTATTTCATCATAATGAAGACGATAATGAAAATATATTGATAACAAGTTATTTAGATATGAAAGTAAATGTTTTAATGTGTTGAGAATGAAAAATCATAGAAAGGCACAGATCATAATGGGATGAGAAAGAAAATGACTGTAATGAGCAGATATAGAATTATATCATAATGAGATGAGAAAAAATAACATAGGAATTAAAAATATTGTAATGTGATGAGAAAGATAATTATAATAATGGATCGAGAAAAAAAATCTGAGAAAGGAAAGTATTTTAATGAACTGAGAATGAAAAATATGATAAAGGAAAATATCATAATGGGTTAGGAAATAAAATTGGTGTAATGACGCTGAGAGAGAAATAGATCAAAATGATATGATAAAGAAACAAATCATAGATAATTTGAGAAATAAAAAATCCTAATAAGTTGAGAATGAAACGGATTGTAATGATATGGGAATGGTAAGATGAATTGAAGTGGATAAACTGAAATATCGATTCTGTGTAAATATTAGTAAAATATAAGGAGGCTTGAAGATGTCAAAGTTGAATATTCAAATAAGATATATTTTTAGTGATTGTGCTGCTTTAAGATGTTGGTGATGTTTTCAAGATTATCACCATTGTTTTTTAATTCACTTATAAATACTTCCTTATATCATTTTTTAATTTTTTTCATTCACACATTTGGAAAAGGTGGAGCCTTGGTGAATTTGAGTTAAACGTTCCAATATTGTTGAAGATGAATTGAATTGATAATTTGAGTAGATTTTGAGTTTTGAGATTGAGACACAATTATTTTTCATTAATTTTCATGCTCAGAAATATATATATCCAGAATCATCATATTCAAATAATGGTATCCAAGATCATTCATTACCATTATCTCAAAATTGTATCAAAGATCCATCACTATAGTATCTGTAGAATCCTATCCAGGATATAACATTATCCTATTTAGTTAATCATATCCAAAATCCAGAAATATTGTATTCTGGAAATCAGATCTAGTATTATTGTTTTGAGATAATCAGATCTAGCGTCATTTTATTGAGAGAATGAGATCTAACAAAATCAGACTGAGGATTCAGACTAAGCATTTGTGGCTAATATTAAAAAAATTAATTATTCTTTTTAATGGATCAATTTTTTTATTAGTAAGCATTTTATACTGATGGGTTTCATTATATTCATTCCATTCCAGAGATAAAAGGCGTATAATGGGAGTTTTCACAGGTTGTATTAATTTCATAATATTGGATTTCCATAGACCCATGAGAGTTATTATGGTCAGGATTTTTTTTCTCTCATTGATGATAATCCTTATAAATATTTTGTGATTTACATTCATTCCAATTATTTCATGAATGGGTATTTACTAATAGTTGACTAGGATATAAATCTTTGAAGGTTGCAGGGGTTGGGTTTTGAATTTATTTAAAAAATATAATAGTTAACAACTAATTAAAACCCATCACTTCTATGTTGTTATTTAATCCTTTGTAACTTCCAAATTCAACAATGTATATGATTACCATTGAATTAATATATGATTTACTCAATATATCAATAAAAGAGAAGTTCAGGTTTGGAAGTTGTGTTGTATTGGAACCAATATAAAAATTGTCTAGTCTCGTTCATCTTGCTTCAACAAAACACCCACCATACAACACCAATTTCTCTCCCTTAGGTGTTCGAAAGATATTAATATTTGATAATAATAGATTCATTTATTGCAACTTTTCAAAAATTTCATTCTAAATATAATATCGAATCTAGATATATGTAAAATTGGGAAATACCGAAGATGATCATCACTAGAAATTATGATCGGACACAATGAGAATATTTGAATATGATTAACATTATTTCCCAGTGATAAATCAATAGAGAGGTACTTACAATAAAATTTAACAAACATGTATAACCCATTAATAACACAGGATGAAATTAACAAATATATAGAACCTATATCCCACAATTCTATAGAGAGTATTGATATATTCTGGAATATACCTCTAACAATCGATGGTCATTCTCTCTAATTGGTTATATCATATTAATCTAAATAATGACCTATGTTTTATATCCAAAATGTGTGTACTGAGGCACATCAATCATCTTATTCATACACCATTGTAGAGTCTACAGACATTGCAGAAATTCAATCCCACCTTATATCGCGTACTCATTATACCCATTAAGTATCCCTCTACACAAAAACAAAATATATGTCCTCAAATTACATATATCTAAAAATTTATGGCAGGGATAGAATAATATTTGAGAAAATGACCAATCCATCTACAATTCTACAACATGGTGGAACCATCTACATTAAAAGGACATGATGAACCATATCTCCATCGTGACTCTCCACTACCACACTTCTTTTTGTCATTAAATTTCTCCATATAATTTTTTATAGATTTATATGTTACCACTATGAAATCTACCAGTCAGCCTATACTAAGATAAAAAATGACCTACAACTTTATATTACACTAGTGAATTCTAAATAGCTATATCTTTTCATATAACTTAAATGTTATCCATTATTTAAACATTATTATCCTAAACCATGAACTGAATTTGGATACCAGTAATAGATATCTATTACATTTTCTTTAATTTAGAACCAAAAAGTGAGAACAAAAAAGTAGTTATGAAATTTATCTCTAATAATATTATATTCACATTATCCACATTTGAAGAACCATGAACTCATAGTCGTGATCCCACATCAATGTATTTGGGAATAATTCCTTAATGAAAAGTTAATTTAATGATTCCTCTAATACAACATTACATATTACATATATATTCACAACATGAAACCTACATCTAGTTATTCCCCTAAACATAATAGAAATAGGATTCAACTATTCAACCTCTTGAGTCGCCATCATTTCAACTAACATCTTGATGATTTTTTTCCAATAATCAGTTCCATAGTTTCCTATACTACCCTATAAGGATGGGTGATTCTAGAGAATATTTCCAGATGTATAGATGACCACTATCCATTTGAGATCCTATTGAAAAACAATTATCATGAAAATTGAGTTTGAGTTGGGTATGATATGTAGCATAAATTACTAGTGATTCTAGGGGAGAGTTCCAATCTATACCATCCTATTATAATGTAGTTCATCATACTCATTACCCATTTTAGAATCATTATATATTACATAATTAGGTATTCTCTTCAATATTACATAATGTAGTATTATCTAAAATTACAAATGAATGTTTATAATTCCTATAATGTTTCCATTAAAGTAAAATTGTATGTGATTCATAGGCAGACCAATGTGTTTCAACCTGAGACCTATCCTAAGAGGATATCCCTATGAATTGGGTATAACCCCCTTATAAATAATCATGTTCAAGTCCAAGTAACTCATACTTTCACAGTAGTGACAAACATATATGAACAATAAGTATAGTATTATTATGTTTTGGTAATTATATTTAAGAAATAATTTACTATTAAAGTATATATCAAAAATTGAATAATTTTTAAATTCAACTAATTCTCTATATAATTTAAAAATAATTCATATTAGGAATAAACCTATGTATATAATCAAGGTGAATGAACACAATAAAATCCCATATATCATAATATCAATTACAATTTAATCATCTAAGGTGAATAAATAAATGTTTACAAAAAATTATAATAACATCATTCCAAAATTACATCCAACATGATGGTCCACTATATAGTGTTGGAAAATTAGTAAAATAAAATGCCTTCCTGGGAATCAACCATCCAATCTCCCATCTACCATGTATTTAAATAATAAAAAAGAGTAAGAAAAGGAAATAGGTAAATTCCATTAAAATAATTTAAAGACACCAAAACCCAAATCACTAGGTATGGGAAGGAGTTACAACCAACCTATTGTATGCCTCCTCATACATAGGAGGTTGTTGATTACCTATGAGTGATTGAAGTTAATGGTGGGTAAAATTTTATCTTGAATCCATAAAACCATATGTGAATAAAATAAGTTAAATAGTAACAGAAATAATTGTAAATTTGGAATAAAATAATGCGATAACAATATATCATATGAACCATACTATACAATCTGAAATAATTGATTCACACAAATGACGAGCGTATGTACAATTATAGAAAAACCAAATTAATAACATGAAACAAATTATCTTGTACATGTAGTTTTCAATAATCTGTTGGCACTGTCTTATATCACATTCTCAACCATCAACCATAGGACACATGTCATTTTCTCAATTCTTGATCGTAATATCTACCTAAATACCGATATTTCTAAGTAGGGTGTGAGAATAAAAGACATATGTTCCTGAACAATGTTTCCTTAACATAATTTCCCAATATTAACATGTATTTACAATGAAAATAAACTATAAAAAAATAATAGAAATGAAATCCTACATGAAAACAGATATTTCTGGTCATTAAAAATAGGCTCTTCCATATTTGTCAACAAGCTAGAGGAAAGATCATACATTGTCCCAGTATAATCAGCTAATGGATCATATATCCAATTCCCAATAAAATGGTAGTAATACATACCATTAATAGAAACACTCATGCGGACAAATACAATGGCTCTAGGGAAATCCACACACCACTTGCGAACAAGTATGAAGACTCTATATCAAGAAAACACACATGTCGAGCTGATGTAACCACTTTTGGTAAATCCATCACATCATTCTCAATACCACTCTAATAGAGTGACTTTCCCATAATGATCAGCATGGTCATTCATCTATTGTGATAGATAAACTACACATGTATCACAAAATGATATAATAATAAAAATTCATAATCATTTCAGGTCAAGATGGAATCATATATCTTGCACTCATCCACATGAATATCTTATCAATCATAGGTCTTGTGAGGCCACACACATACTACATTAAAATCAAAAAAACCATTAGACTAAATGTGTTATACACAAAAAATTAGAATCATTTCAACAATAAATATCTAGGGCTACACACTTAGAATAACCATATAGGAATTATGTCTAACATATATCTCAAAGGCCACATATACAAAAACAAGTGAATCATATTAACAGTAGGCTATACAAGGTAACATAAACACACCATAAAAACAAGGAATAAAAATTTACATATGAAATACATGGTAAAGAATCACTAACTCTCGTGAAATAGCAAATCAAAACACAACTATATTAGATTTGAGTGATTTGGACGATCATTTTATCACCCATTTGAGTTAACAGAAGCCACCTTGGTCTCCATCCCAATAACAATTTTATTCACATGAGAAATACAGGAGATGAAATTATTCCAAATCAATCACTTCAATTCATCAAGATTATTTACCAATTAATGAGTGTTAAAAATTATATTTATAATGAGAATTAATATTTTTAAAAAAGTAAATAAATATCCTAATTATCCACTTGTAGTTTCACCATTGAAATTCACAAGCCCCAAAGAATGGATAATCAATATGTTATCTCAGAATTATAAAACCAGTGACACCATGGTGTATTGAATCCCACCGTAACCATATTTACATCAATAACATCATTCATGGTCCACATGAAATGAATTCCCTATTTTTCATGGTTATAAACATAACATTTTGTTACACATAGAACCATAAAACATTTTACAAGGAAACCCCTATGTTTTTTGTGCCTATAGGATTCAGAAAAATTGATGCACACTGAAAATCCCACCATGGTTTTGTCTCTCCTCTATATAATTCCCATGATCTCACTAAAATCAAAATGGAATAAAAAATACTGCCATCCAGGCCATGTTATTCCAAGATATACATAAAATAAATTATGATCTCATGATTATCCTCCAATGTATAGCCCAATACAAAACTATTAATGATGAACTATAAAAAAGAATCGATAACATGCATTCATGAATTAGAAATACTAGCATCTTACTAATGATATACAATAATGAAAAAAATTAATTGTCTATGATTTTAAGAATGGGATGTTTATTTCTCTCAATATTGATATATTTCTCAACAGTTTATGGATTTGGAGATACCCATATGGTTATTGTTCATCGACACATGGAAAACTCAGTAGAAATATACACCTTCCTTAGTAAATTTGGGGGATCCCCATAGTTTCTATTATAGATTATGAAAAATGATAGTATTTTCATTATATTATCCACTTCATTTTCATTCACATTTTTTTATTATGGAAAACTCTACATTTTACATTTCACTAACTATTGTGTTAGATATTTCAGGTAAGATCCATTATATTAAATAGGGAAATATTGAATATGATAAATAAATAAATTAAAATAATGAAAACTATGATCATATAAAAAATAACAAATAAATGATATATATACACTACGATGTGGGCCTCCATGTATCATTATATGTTTTCCACAGTTATCCCCTCTAATTTGTTCTCCAACTGAACTAGTTAGGTATCAATATCATCATGAATGGTAAATAAAGAATATATGGATGGGATAAAGAATATCTCATATTAGGGAAAAATGAGGTGTATAATGTGTACTCATTTTTATGCATTAGGTGAAGGATTATTTAATTCAGAAAAACCACCAATTAGGGATATTAACTATTGATACTTCTATGTCAGATCCTACATCTAATTTTGTATCAACATAGGGATGTAATTGTAATCAAAATCATTTAATCATTAAATAAAAAAATTGTTAAGTTATCATAATTTTTTTTAATTCCTTAGACTCATCCCTAGGGTATAAACAATCTCTATCTTAAACTAATACCAAATAAAAATAATGTATTCAATGTATCCAACCTAATGTTTCAGAATTTCGTCAGAAAATTAGACCAACATTAATATTTTAATTCTTAATGTCCAATTCAGAACTCATTTTATCTTGAAACGATTTCATCATACATATTAAAATTATTAATTACATCACTTAATACTAACATAGGTTTTATAGGCCCATACTATTAAATCCAATAATAAAAACACAAAACATTAATATAGTATCATTAATACATGTCCATGATTACAAGATAATATGACATTTAAAAATGGAGTAACTTTTTGTTTAGAAATTTAGAGATGTAGGTATAATATTTTAAATATTATAACCCATGAAAATTTATCAAAAGGATAATTTTACACTATATATAATAATAATAATAATACAAAATTTGTAATCTCTAGAAAATCGTCTCCCTAAGATATTCTTTGAGACATATCATATAGACTAAATACCTTCATAACTATGGAAAATTGACTGATATGAATGTTCTTGGATCAAAAGATACATAAATTAAATTCTATCAACATTTTATCATTTGTAATATCCTTATAATATTTGAATACATGGTTATGGGATAAATTTCTCATTAGAAAAACATTAAAAAATAAATTTTTCCATAATACATGACTCAATGGAATGCAATCTCAATGGAAAAATCGTATATCATGGGTAATGTGTTTGGAATTAAGACACATTGAAAATTATTAATTGATAATAATAATTGTAACAAGATTATGAAATAATGGTACATAATAGTAATATGAATAGAAAATATATACCAATGTTAATCTATAGGACATTAATCAAATATTATGCTTTGATAACCACATTTTTTCTTTCATGGGATTTGTATAATCCTACATTCAAACTGTGTCAAGGGGTGAAAACATTTTTCACCTATTTGGTTGTATATAAATCCTATCATGTACATTGTTTCTTGGTATAAATCGTCTCATGTACCCTTTGGATTGGGGTAAATCTTATCATATACCCATTAGAATGGGATACATGCTTTCATATACCATTTAAATCTCATATGACATAAATATAGACCAATTAATTGGATGCAGATATAATACCCCACCTATCATCATACATACATACTTGTTCCATATAAACTAAGACATCATCATATCATAAAAATTTCATTGAGGCATAATGATATTAAAATCAATTTAAAAATTTGAAATAAGGAAAATGGTCATTATTCCAATCATAATAAAAAATGATTGTACCCATGGAAAATAAATATGTATACAAAATTTATATAATAACATTCTAGGAAAATACCATTCAGTCATGATAATAGAGAATTTTGTATTTATAGTTTATTGATAATTTTTTGTGGTAATTCAATACATTCCAGTATAAATTGAAGTATAAGAGCTTAGTGAACACCCTTATAGAAATGGATTCAAAAATTTGGTATTCATAGAGGATATAGATTTGAATAAGAATAATGGTTATACATAAAGATCATTTGGTAAAAAACACAACGATGTATCAATTTAATTATATTAATTTGGCATTTCCAAACTGTTAAAACATAGTAATGATTATGGGGGTATATGAAAAATAATTTCATGTTAATTATACTATTTTTCTTCCAATATAATGATGAATAAAATCCTTTTTTTGATAAAAACCAGTTTAAAAATATATATAAAATTGAAGAATTATAATTTATTTATAAAACAACGAATCATTGAAACAATTATTCTATTAAATGGTAAATCCTTACTTGAGAATACAATATATTGTTTTAAATTTTTTTAATGAAATTAAATTTTATAAATTTAGTTTCTTAGTCTCATGTCATACTTGAAAAGTTATGAAATAAAATATTTGAGATATATTGAGTATTTAATGTTTTTTCATAAATCATCAAAAATGGATTCTTGAAAATGGCCTACTATTTGTATAGGGAAATCATGTGGTATTTGAAAAAAAATATGGTTTTAAAATGAGGGAATTAATCTTATAATATTTTGACATACCATTATATAAAACCCATATCGGAAAAATCATATAATATTTTCCATTTACTAATACATAATGTTAAACTAAATCCCACCAATGATAACCATTGGGTAATTATAATTAGTTTGATATTAGAAAAAGAGGCTATACAAGTTTCTAATATGGATATCAACATTTTAGAAATATGAAATTTAAAATCTGGTTGGGAAATGAAAAATTTATTTTCTAAGAATCATTTAAATAAATACATTTTGAATTTGAAAGGTCATGAAATTGAAAATTTAATTCATTGAATGAAGTGGAGATCATCATACAGAATCTTAAATAGGTATTATATACACTTTTAAAAAAATTATGTATAAAAAAATATAAAAAATTGTGTGAACATATGAGGAAAGTAACCCTTATGGATTGAGAAACTCATGAATCGAATGTTTTTTGAATAAATGAACAAAATTTTTCTTTCTATACCCCATGAATTATTAAAGATATAGAAATTAAATTTCATGGAATGTAAATATTAGGAATAACATATAAGAGTAAAAATTGCGAACAGAATAAAATACATCTCAAAGATTAATAATTGAGATCACGAACCCATGAACATAATTCCTTAATTAAAGTAATACAATTTAATTTCAATTGAAAAAAATCATATATTCATATTTCAGAATCATATTTTTATATATAACTTTTTACAAAAAATCATTTAAAATTGTTCTATATATGTATATTATTTAGTTATTATTAATTTTCATCATTGGTTGTATGAAATCATAACATTTTAGAATTTTTTTTAAAAAAAAATTCATCATTACTCTAAAAATTTTCATCACTCAAAAAATTGAGGGACACATAAATTTTTATTTTATTAGAGTTTATATTGTTATAATTTTATTATATTAATGATTTATTCATGGATATTTGAGATGAAATATGTGTCAAAAATGTTTCTAATGTATTTAATAAACCAAAAGTGATATGATAATTTTTGGGTGAAATATCAATATTACAATTCCATCTCCTGGTTAAAATAAATATTTACTAATCTATATAATATTAAAATATTATTTTTTTCTAATTTTCCTCCATGATATTATAATTGATATAAAAATGAACATACAATAATTAATATATGATTTTTATTATTGAAGTGGGTTTATTTTCAATAAAATCATTATTAAATAATATTATTATTCCTATTAAGATAAATTTGACATGAATAATCATAATAAATAATAATAAAACAATATGTGAAATTAGAGACATTAGATCTTGGTGGTGGTAGTTATTATTATTAATAGTTTAGATTATCAATTATTAAAAATTAGTGGGGATAAAGAGGATATGTTTTTTAAATTAAAAAAATAAATGTATTATAAATGTGAGAATAGTTCCTTAATTGAACATTCAAGACCAAACATGAGTGTTTTATAACAAAAATATGACACATTGTTCATGGACATGGTAGTCCGCATGTACTATTAATAATGATTTCATTTCCCAATGAATTGGAAGTATCATAGAAATAGAATTGACTTTTCATTTTACAATAAAAAATATATTTTGTATAAACCTTTTATTTATAAATCATATCATGATGACAATCCATGATTGGAATTTCTAAAAGACTTTAATGTTTTTTCATTGAGGAAATATTTTGTACATAAAGAGTCTTTATATTCCATTACTTTTCATAGTGGATGAAAATGAATTAATGAGGGTTTTGAAATTAATATAAATAATTATTTTAATATTAAATATACTAATTCAATTATATTATTGTGGTCATAAGAGGTTTTGAAGGTCTTAATGAAGAATAAATTATAAACAATAGTTTAATACTTATATTGAGAAATTTATTTTTCTCTCTAGAAATATTATAGGAAATCAAGACCTTATTTTTACTAATGGAGAACAATGTATTATATAAGTGGGGTAAAAATAATATAGGAAAAAATGGAAGAGTTTTTTTTGAGAAAAATTAGAAATATCATGTATCATGAAGTGGTGGATAAATCCAATTTTATAATTGAATTGACTAGAAATTTTGGATGATGAGATTATATTATTGATAAGTTATAGTTCCTATTTTTAGGTAAAAGGTTCTAGAATGTTAAAAAGTGGAATACGTTTTTATTATTGGTCAATACACACATATACCATCAATTTTGAATCATTTTGAAATTTTTTTTAGTTATTTCATATTAATATATCAATGTTTTACAATTTTACTTATCAAAAGAAATTAAATTGTTAAATATAATAATTTTTTAAATAATAAAAATTTATATATAAATTTTAACAACATTTTACCTATCTATTTTCAAAATTTAAAAATAATTATCCAAGGAAATCTAAATTTAGTGATTTTTGTTTTGAAAAAACACACATTTTCCATCAAAAAATTATTAAGTTATTTTTTTGTAAGAATATAGAATATATGTCAGACATAATTATAATCCGGTTCAATTACTATGACATATATATATTTATATAAAATCCAAACAAAATTATATATCATCAAAATATATTCAATGTAAATTTTTTTGAGAAAAAAAATTAATTAAAAATATATTGAAATAATTTTTATTATATTTAAAATATTAATTTTGTTTTATAATGATAAACATGGGATTTATAAATTTAAATAATATCATTAAAATTTATAAATTTATTCACTTGATATATATATTTTATTGATAAGAAATAATTTTATTTCTAATAAATCCAGAATGTACTGAAATAAATTTTTTAGAAAGTTTTTATTTTTTTGAATTTCTCTTAATATAACTCATCTCATAAAAATACGAGATATAAATAAAATGTAATTTTTGATAAGTGGAATTAATGATTATATCTCATTATACTAACTTCCAATTAGAAAAGTTAAAAATGTATATTTTAAATATATATATAAGGAATCATACTCTTATTGAAAATTTACATTTTGATACATTATGTTCCCTTATACAATTTTTTATAATTTTATAATTAATTACATTGATTTTATATAAGATTGGAATTATTAATATTATTAATGTTTCTTTATTTAAAATATCCAATATTTCATGTCCCATTTTAGTTCAATGTTTCCTAAGAAACTAGCAATTTACCAATTGTTTATATGAACATAAAAGAATTATGTAGTAAAATAATATTAGGTTACACATTTAATGTTAATATGGATGCATTTAATGTTCATTCACAGTCATTACATGTTATTAGAATCATTTATCCACCATTTAGTGTGTTCTATCACTATTTCCTCATCCCCGATAATAGAGAATAAATTTCAAAATTTATTTCAAATCATTAGATTCTAGTGGATTGATATAGTAATATTAGATTTCATTCTATGTTAATGATCACTAAGTCTTAATAAATGCGATGCTCTATATTATATATAATTTAAATTTGTTTTACTAGAATGTTATTAATGTGATGTTTTATATATGTGTGTGATGACTTTTCATAGTGTTTTAAGGGGTTTAATGAATTTGAAAATTAATAAAAACCCATAGAAGTTTTGATAAGATGGTTTATACTTTTTTAATTCAATATAAAATAAATAAGGGTATTTTAAATTTGTTTTTCATCATATAAAATTCGAGGATAATTGAATTACTATGACTATAAACTACTTAGTTAGGTTCTTTATTTTTGAGATAAGTATTGGAAACATAATTATTTATGTTATAGGGTGGAAATGATTTTTTAAAATGATTATAGTGAAAAATAATGTGATGTAACATATTCATAATGTGTATGGATCCTAGACATATAGTTAAATTAATTAAATAGTAATGTCATGGGAGTCAAACACTATATAAGAATGATAGAATAAAATACATGGGTAGTCATGATATATAGGTTTATAGTATTTGAAATATTTATGGAAAGATTGCCTCATCATATAATTAATATTAATTATTGAATAGAATGTTTTCTTATAAACTCAACAGTAGTTTGTTATGTTTTACTCTTATAATTTTTCAAATCTTCATCCCAATATAATGGATAAAGGTAAATAGGGATGTATTTCACTTTTTACAAGCAAGAATTAATTGTCAATGGGGAATATTTCTTTGACATATATGAATTTAAAATGCATGTTCACATTCATTAGGAACCGGGGATGCCTCTAGAATATAATTGCTCACATTTATTATTATAATTTTATGATGAAACTAAAATATCAGGACATTAACATATTCATTTTATAAGAATTTATATATTATATGGGACTCAATGATATACTTTTATATTTATAGATATTGGTATCCCTAATGTAATGAATTAATAATTCTATCAGTATATTATATAGATGGAAATTTTAAGGATCATTGAGACATAATTCATTACTGAATACCTAACTTGGTACAATAATGGTTTCCTGTAATATTTTTTAATTATTTTACTCACCTATCACATCTTAACATAATTTTTATTTTTATTTTATTTATGTATTAATTTGTACAAATATTAATTAATGTTCACAAAATTTTCATAAACTTTTTGATGATTTGTGGATTTAGCTATTTTCACATTATTTTTTCTTTACTAAAAGAATACATAAATCATATCCATGAAAAAACAAAATAATTATAATGATAATTTTATATTGGGATAAAATTTAGGGAAAACCAAATGATAACCGTTGTTTCATCACACAGTTCTATCTGGTGAGGTTCAAAAATTTGACACATGTTTTGATAAACCATGATTCCAAGCCACACAAACATTTCACGTTCTTTAGAATTATGTTTTTACCATTATTTTACACTCAATTTAAACCCATTACCCCAGATATTATCCCCCACTCAACTCCCTCAATGCATAAAGTACCCACTCCCAGAACTAACTCAATATAGGCTATTCTCCAATGAATAACATCAAATTTTGATATATTTTACTTTTTTTATGTACCACTAAACATTATCCTCTCTTTTACATCTTGATTAATGACTCTCTTCACAAACCTAATATACTCATGGAGGCTTAGGTTTCAATGTTTCCCAATTTATTAAATGTTTTCTTCTAAATCTATAGGTTTTATTTCAATGTCTGAGAGGTATCCAAAAATATTGATGACCCTTGATATCCATTAATAAGGTTTATATTATTTGGTTTTGAGACATATTTATCTTATTTTTTTCTAATAATTTCTTTATAATGATCACTTGAACACAATTTAAATGATTTTATAAAATATGGATATAATTTGATGAATTCTCTTATGTGTTAGGGTAATGAAATTAAATTATTAAGTGTTTTTTGATGCATTACATAGAATGGGTAGTTGTTAATTGATTACATATCATGATAAAATAGATTATGTTTTTCAAAATATTCATATGTGTCAGTGAGATTTTACTTATAAATGATAATATTATTTTGGTGTTGAGTAAAGTGTATAGGATTTCCTAAATTTATATATAATGGAATATAATTGGGGGATTTTCAGGAAATATATTTTTTCATAATACAACATTTAATGATAATAATCTTACTAATATCATATTTTTTATGTATCATTTTATTTAGTCATTTTCTATCATCAATTGAAATTGGGCTAAACTCAATTGTTTTGGTAAATAAGATTTATCCACGTTCTAATTAAATGGATTTTTTTGTTGGACTTGAGAAAATAATTTCCCATATATTCTAAGATTCCCATGAATATTGTGAATATATTTATTATTATTATAATATGTTTTTGAAATTATATCCTAATTTTATTATTTCATTTTTTATTATATTATATAAATTATTTATCTTTCCCCTAATAATTTTTTAATTTTTTCTAAATTAATATTTTTTTATTCTTATCAACAATTTGTTTCATTAAAATGGTATCAGATAATTGTATTGAATAATGAGGTGTAAACTTATTTTATAAGTTAATAGTTTATAATTAGGATAATATTGAATATGGTTTATAAAAATTTTATCTTATTTTATTCAAAAATTTAAAACCATATCGAAATAAGTGTAATTTTAAATGTTATTTGTGTGATGTTTAAAGGATTACATTACTTAATTTTTCAAATTTCTATATTATTATCAGTTAAAAAATTGTTACACATATAAACAGGCTGATTACTATTTATTGTAATATTGGTAAGGCAATGGCTATAGTCCCGATAGTTATTATTATACAAAATTGATATGTGGGTCTCTATATGCATACATTCAATTTTTTATTTAGTTAATAAGTTGTAGTCGTCCACAGCAACATCTTTTTACTTCATATAAATTATTATTATTAGTAACGAGTTTGTGTTTTTTTTCATATTTTGGATGGATATTTTGTATGTGAACCAATGTTTTGGTTCATTTTTATGAGTTCTTTTAAAAATATTATTCTTTACTTGGTTTCAATTTAATATATACAATATTTTTTAAATGTGTTTCCCCTTAACATGTGGTATGGACATGTCATTTTTATAGGTTGACATCACATATAAATTGTTTATTTGTTATGAATTTTATTTCTAATGTAGTATCCTATGATACACTGATAATAGTTTCCAACTAATGTAGATTGGGAATGTTCAACATGTGACGTCTCATGTTGGATTATGGGTAACCAGGTATGGGGAGTTCTATGTTGGAATATAGACTTATTTTATCATGGATAGGTTATTATTTTTTCATTAATTATCTATATATTGATCCGGGATATTCATTTATAAATATCATATCATTTTAGAATAAGTTTTAAGAAATTTCAATGTAATTAATGTATGAGTACTATAGGGTTTTAGTGTTCTTATAAATATGGATCTATTTAAAATAGGTAATATATACATAGTACTTTACAATTATTTATTCCCAAATAGAACACTTATAAGAGATAATATAGAAAAAATGGCATTACATACAGGTATATTACATCATTTATATGAATATTCAATCTATTACAAAAATACATACCCCAGAACTGTAATAGTTTAGTGTCTTTGGAAACATGGAAACAAAATATTCTATCATGGTGAAAAATCTTCAATATCTATCATAATGATATCTACAATTTTCTTCTCAACCTAAAAACATTCTTTATAACCTTTGGAAGAAAACATAAAAATGGGTGAGCTCAAATTATTAGTAATGGTAAATAAGGGAGACATGTATGAATAATTTTGAACATAATGCTTTGATAACATGATCATTAAAAGAGAAGATCATACCGAGTATATAAAAGGTCATATACATGAATCATGTCATATAGAATGGTAGTTCATAAGACATTAAAAATAAGAAAAAATAAATATTTAAATCATGAAATCATTAGGTATTAATAATTTATTGAAATGTGAAAAACACATAACCACTTTGTAGAATCCCTGAACCAGATGCAACCTAAAATGGTGCCTCGAGCCCAGTTTGTCACCTGGCCTCAAGCGTAGCTCCCCAAATGCTAGAGGCTGCCGACAAGCAGTGAGGGCCTAGGTGAGTCAGTGGAGAGACTAGGCTTTCATCACCAAAGTATCACAAAAGAAGTCTAACATTAATTAAATAGAAGAATAAAAATAACCATTAAACTAAAAATAAAATAAGATAAGAATACATATCAATAACCAAAAGTATCTCATATAAAAATATTATACAGATTGTATAAGTTTCTAGAAAATTTCTAGAACTGTACGTGGAGATACTATTTTAGTATCCTAAAAAGAACAAAAGACAATAAAGGTATGTTGGAATCACTAGCCTCATCTTGGTCTTGTGAACACATGCTCCAAATACATTGTTAAAAACATATACTAGGGCACATTCTTTTATAATAACCTGAAAACATATAATCTTTATGGGTCCCCAAGGAGGCCCAGATAAGGTGTGAGATAAATATCCTAGTAGGCAACCAACTAGGTCTATATAGTTCTATCACAAATTATATGAAGTTCTAGAAAGTGTAAAAAATGGTAATTAAGTTCATATACCCATGGCATAAGGTTACTATAACATGTTAAACTGAATAGCCCTCAAGGGTACTTGTAAAAGAAAGTATGCTTCTAAAAAGGTATATATAAATCGTACACAAGAAAGTCACATGGCCACATCATACGTACATCAGTATCAATCCATCCACAACCTAATAGTATTGAGAGGTCAATTAATACAGGGACATGCTGTTTAGTGGAAGTATCATCCCACAGCCATGACATATAATGAAGTAGCAGAATTCTAGGGTCGGATCCAAGGTGTCAGCTGACCCAAGCATCCATGTAATTAAATCTAGACCACGGATAGCCAAATATAATATGTGTGTCCATGGAATCCCATTTAGTCCCATGTTAATCCCTTGTGGAAACTTGGTTAGGCACTGGTTGGGGTCCTTGGAGCATGAAAATATAATGTATAATGTGTGCCCAAGCAAGTAAGGTCCACAGTGTAGCAAGGCTCGAAGCATTCCATGGAATCAAGAACCATGGGATAAAGTAAACACAAGGCATCCACTATCGTGTTCCAGATCCATGGAGAGCTATCCAGGGTATCTATCAAACCATTCAATAAAGCCTTCCAAAATTAAAATTAATCATTTCTTCTAGGTGATTATACCCACTCACCATATTCTACACAAGCCATGAGTATACCCACTCATCCAATGATTTATCAAAACGATCATATGGACCTTGTAACACCCTAACCACAAAATCCATGAACCGATGAATTATTTTAATATATCGGTCTGATTACATGGAATCTTGTCCTGAAGGACCTATCAGTTTAGTAGTCTTAGAAACCAGATACATACATAAGTTCAACACTACAACATGACAAAAACAACACTAATTTATTCAGTTAGAAATATCCAAGCATCCAAGATTATTCCTACAAGTCACTCATAACTAACTTCTTCATATCCTGGGAAAATGATACCTAAGAAATGGGTGAGCACAAATGCTCAGCAAGAGTAAGAAATGCAGCGGAAGATAACATAAACATTATCCATGGTGAATAATTGAAAACACATGCATTCACAAATAATTGACATGAACACTTTATGGCAGGAATATGAACAAAGTAAATAATTCCATAATAAAACATAGTCATGGGTATTCTACTAGTCGAATAACCACATGAAATATCAATTGCTAATCTCATAATGATTTAATTCATAATGCCGGACATCATAACGACATAGTCAAGCCCTCGTGCCAAAACTACATATAAGATTTTTTCAAGGCCTTATGCCAAGACACTAGTTTGTCACATGAGACTTATTGATGCATCAAGGAGCTATAGAAGGCTCCACCTGTCACTTTCTAAGTCCAATTCATTCCTCATATGAAAAGGTTTAAACATAACATTAACATTCGTATTAAAAATAGTATACAAAATGTCAATACATTATCTATAAAACATGAATGGAATACAAATAGCACATCCACAGTCAGACATTACTCATTCAATAAAATATGGATTATTGTATTATAATATTTTAAAATCAATTTATAATAATTAAATATATTTACAAATATGTAAAAAATCATCAGAACTACTTGAGAGAATTATCACCCTTTTCATGAAAACATTTAAAGGTCCTACTATTTATCAAGAAGTCGTTTAAAATAGATTTTTTAGTCAAAGTGTCCCATACCACATTGAATCTTTTAAAAGGAATTTAAATTTGAAAACATTAATTTCCATATAAATAAATCATTAAAACCATTTTTAATACATGGACATTAATGAGAAAGAGTTAAAAGAATAAATATTTAAAACATATAAAATGAAATTTTAGTTCGAGTTCTTATCCAAATGAAAGACAATTGTATACAAATAATTGTGGTAATAAAAACTTTATTATATCATGAGAATAAAGGTATTAATGATATACTATGTCAAAGTACAATATATACCCCAAATAATAGTGAATTGCCACATAATAACAAATAAGACTCAATGGAATGTAAGTTGAGATGAAATCCCTTATAAAGACTGTATCATTAGGTTAAGGATAAATCGATGAAATAATTATGTGTGAAAAAATATAAATACACTCAATATTATTGGATATTCAGTGTAAATCAATCAGAGAACATTCACACATATTCATGTAAAAACAACATTAATGAATTGGATGCTTAACTCAGTGAATAAAGATTGAGTTAAAATTACAATTATCATGTTCATATTGATGACTATAGAATTTATCAATGGAGTGATTATGTGTATCAAAAGTATATCCATAGAAATTTGAGTGAAAATGACTAAATAAATAATAAATACTGATTCCACACATAATCTTGGAGTAAAATAATCAATGCAGTATGCATAATGCCCAATGAGTGTAAATTGAAATTTGAAATTCACATACCGATTTGGTAACTTAAGAATCATACACCCCATAAAAAAGGATCATACAATGTTGATGTAAAAATACATAAATTGAATTATATTGCACCAATAATACAATCATGGGCAGTACATACACCACACAAATGGAAATAATGGACAATATAGCATGAATCTCACAGAATTAAGAAGTGAAATGAAAACTCCATACCACATTGTAATTAATCGAGTCATATGAGAAAAAGTGAATAAACATCAAATGAATCACATAAAACCATAAATATACATATAATAATTATTATATAAATCAAATTTAAATATAGAATACACCACATGGAAAAAATAAGTGGCAAACAATGAAAATCTCACAGAATTAAAAGTGAGATAAAAAACCCCTTACCTCAAGTCCGATTGTCTTGTATGTTCCTTTTTATTATTGAATAAAAAACATGGGTTAATTTCTAAATTATTAAGACAATTTTTCAAATTTATTATTCCTTTTATATCACTTATTACCATGCTATAATATTTAGTTAATTATTTGACTTCATTTTGGATATTTTATCGAAGTTCAGAACTTGAGTAAAAAATAAACATGTTATAATTACAATTTTTCCATGTGATCAAAATTACATTATCTCCAGAATGATATAAATAATTTATATATCATATATATATTATATATCCATTATATATATCGATTTATAATATTACATAACATTTGGAGATAATAAATGAAATGTATCGTTCATGGAGACGGTAAGCTGAACTTACGCATGAACACTACTTTCATTTTTATTTTGTATTTTAATGGAATTAAAACATATTGATACATAAGTATACTATAATTCATATATAATTACATATATAATATCATTAATTACATCATTTATATGTCCCAAATAAGTCATATCGATCTGAGGGGGCGGTAGTCCACACATCCGGAAATGAAATTATCACGTTTTACCCATAACGGAGAACATAAAATAATGATATAAATGAAAAATACAGAAGAATAGTGGAAAAATAAACATAATATATATATCATATATAAATTCAGTGCCATTTTAATGTCCACCATGAATGGTGGTAGGAGATAATCAAAAAATCATCGTTTCTTGAGGCGTTAGTTAGCCATCCACAGAAACAGTATGTTATTCACCCATTAGATAGAGGTGTGTGTAAGTGTAGTTTGAATCCTTCTCAGAAAAAAATCTTAGTATATTGAATATATTGGTGTAGTTATTAAATAAAGGAAAAAAAGGAGATTAGGGGGTTGGAGAAGTAAAATAAAACAAAATCAAACAAAAGAATTTAAGAGAAATCGTTGCCTTTAATATGTGTAACTTCCATTGGCTTAAACAAAAAGGACTTTTTGAAGTTCCTTCTGCCTAAGGTAAGGAATAAATGTGGAAGAGGGGGATCATGAGAGATTATTTTCTAGGGTATGGATGAGCCAAGGGTTTTTAGAGGTTTGTGGAATGGGTTAGAAGTAGTGTCCTTTTATAAGGGGGACGAGAGGTTCTTTTGGAATGTGTGAAAATATTATTTTATTATATAGTGATATTCGGTTTCTAAAGGTCCAAAACTAATTAAATTAGAATATAAGTTGAATTATTGTTTTAATAAAATCACACAATAATAATTGGATAGGTTTTGGATATTTCTGTAACATTAATAATCTTATTTATTTAAATTATTTATTATTGAGGTAAATACTACATCACTATAGTGTCGTAAATAATTTAATTTATTTATTGTCTATAAATTATAAAAAAATACCATAATTTAGGAAATATTTTTATATTTACAATGATAATTTATAGTCGAAATTCTCACTTATATAACCCAATGTAAAAATTGATATACTAAAAGATACTTGTTGTTGTCATTTTTGTATTTACTTTAAATTAATTAAAATAAAGTTTCATTGTCATTCTTTCGTGGATCCATGGGGTCCCAAAATCAATACATAGATGCCAATGATAGGCCATTACTCATAAAATAATATTAGAACAAATTTTAAGGTAATGTTTTATTATTATAACATTATTTTTACCTTGAATTACCCTATTAACCTTAAAACGCGGTAAATAAAAGTCAAAAGTTACTATTCACAAAAAAATATTTTCATCTTTTTGAACAAAATTTTACTTACTAATAACAACCATGTATCTCGTATTTTTGAAATGACATTCACAGAAGCAGTACAATTTCATTTAAATGAAAATGTCGGATTTTTAACTACTACTTAGTGGTTTCACTATTCATAAAAAAATTGATGTTTTTAAGAAAAAACCAAAAAAACAAGCTAAGATATATTTGATATTCCAAATTCAAAAATGATGTCTATTTTAACAAATTCAAAATATAGATGTTGGAATAATTATTTGAAAATTAATTCCCGTAGACAAAACAAATAATGTGTTTTTATGAAATAATAACTATCGAAAGATTGAAATTTTTTTTCGTATAATTTCATAGTAAAATAAATTCCAATGACCAACATTGAATTAAAGGGTAAAAATACAATCTAATTGCACTAAAATACAAATTTGAAATATAATATATCTATATAAATAAATTATAATAAAAGGAAGTTTTGGAATAAAAATACAGTATTTCTCACTATTCATAAAAAATAATATTATTAGAATAATACCAAAATTTCATCCAAAGTAAATTGTGATGTACCAGTTCTAAATAAGAATTTCATTTTGTAAAAATGAATATGAAAAAGGATCAAATATTAGATTTAAAAAGGGCTCTCCATTAAAAGGTGGTAAAATTGAATTTTTTTGAAAAATACAATTTTTATCTGAAAAATTGAATTTATTCATATAATATGTCTAAGATAAAATAATACATAAGTTAAAATTATATTTTGTATATAATATTCAAAATCCAGTTAATACTATTCATAACATCATTTGAACAGCTAGTTTGGTAAGTCGCGGTGTGCATGAACTCGATGTTGTGTGTAACACAAGCTATTGAATTTAACGAAAATAAATTACTATGAAATCTCGGAGTGTTATAGACCTACCATATCTTATAAACCATTTAACATGAGCACTATAAAAATAGACAAGTTATAACATGTTATTCATTAATTAAGGAGGAAACATATCTTTTAAATGGGATATTCAAGCTCTCAAAGCATTAAAAGGCATCATCAATCATGGGAAGGACAAGAACAAAACCCTTGGGTGGTTTAAAGTGTTATATATAAGTGATTTCCCTTAAGGTACATCCATAGGCTGACTCTAAAATGGAAAAAGGGTGTCAAATCACATAAACGTAACCTATGGGAATCCTCACTAGGTACGACTATAGAAACAATAAGAAACTCACTCAAATACAAGGCCTCGCTGGGAATTTCAATGGGTGGTTTATCGGCTGAATGCCTGAATATCACATGAAAAGATGAAATAAATTATAGGCAACCGAACTCTCCTCGGTGGTAGACAACTCATCAAATATCATATTTTGATTCTTCTTGGTTTTAATGAAATCTGAAGAACAAACAAAAAACGTGATATTATGGCATATGATCCTAAATCCAAATAATGTAGTTTTTGTTATGAATAATAATGAACGACTATAAATGAATCAAGGAAATACCTATATGATTTGAAAATGATAGGCGGTGATTGAATCGGAGTTTGGATGACTTCTACATATGAAATATGATAATATAGGTTTTTTTTTTAAAAAATGAGAGGAAAAGATTCTACCCATTAAAAGTTAAGATAATTACAATTTAATAAAAAAACACTAGACATGTACGCATAGTGTACCTCAAGTACACAACATGTACTATCATTTTTTTATAAATACTTGTTACAAATCTTAACTTTTAAGTGCACTATGTGTACTTGAAGTACACGACATGTAGACCAAGCATACGACGTGTACCTTGCCTGCATCTAAATTTCAGCATGTTTTAACCTTTCATTCACTAAAAAACCTAAACGGTCTATGACTTAACCTAGTGTATGATCCAAAAAGGAAAAAAAAGAAATTAACCCAAAAAGAGAGATATGTACCTCATGTAAAACTAAATATCTAACAATTATCCCCACTTATAGCAATTCATCCCTGAATTTCTCTCTTCAAGGTGGTAATGATTCATTTGAGAACAATTCCTGCCATTTATCATTATGTTGGACTCCCTCTCCCATGACACATCCTTTAATTGACCGTTCTACCATATCACCATCACTAGTGGAACTAACCGTCCTCAGAGAACCTTCATTCTCCTATCAACTATACATATCAGATGCTAATTAAAAAAATCAACATGAAGCTCATCCTACATGGGCTGAAAAAATGTGAGATGGGTTTGAGTTATAGTTGAATAGCTGAGATATATGGAATACATCATTAATGGTTTGATAACTCGGAGGTAACTACAACAAATAGGCAAACGACCTAACCCTCTCCAGAATCTCTATTATCCTCACATATCTGGGTGAATGATTACCCTATATCATAATCTGCATGTGTCCCAACCTCTGTGATACACATAAGAAAACCCACTCTCTGACCTCAAACTCTTGAGTTCTCCTACAATGATCAGTTTAGGATATCTGGTGAGACTATGCAATAGCTATACGCTTTGGAATCAACTCTACCTTCACAACAGTCTTCTTCACGAGATGAAGTCCTAGTAAAGATTCCAATCCTTCCTCTAACAAGAATAGGGAGAATGACGTGGACTAACTTTAAATCCTTGGGAGGTACCATTTATACTGTCTTCTTATAACTATTATTGTAGGAGAACTCAACTAGGATAATATGTCTCTTCCAAGAGCCCCCAAAATCTAGAACGCATGCTCACAGGAGATACTCTAGCACCTGTATCATATGCTTTGACTGGGTATCAGTATGAGGGTGGTATGTTGTGCTCAGAATTACATATGTAGGCAGCTCCCTCTGAATAGTCTTCCATAAATGAGATGTAAAACAAGCATCCTTATCTAAAACGATAGTGTTCGGGAAACCACGAAGTTGTACCACCTCTCACATGTACAACTTTCCAAGATCATCAATACTGAAGGTCTCTGTGATCGGAAATAGATTTGAGACCATCGTAATATTGTCCACAACATCCCAAACAACATCATTACCTCAACGTGACCTCAAAAAACCCATCACAAAATCCATCACAACATAATCCAATTTCTACTCCGAGATAGGTAACTATTGTAAATGACCAACTAGTCATCGATCTGCTTCCTTCAATTTCTGAAAGGTGGAACACCATGTAAAAACTAAGCCCCAATGACAACACATACACCCCTCCATAACATTTATGTCATGTCCTTCCCCACCATGTACCACATGGTGTCCCATAGTCATGTGGTCCCCACCCAGGGGTCCACCCATATGCCCAAATGGGTCATCAGACTAATGAAAATCCCCAAAATCCAACACATGTCCTTGCCAGTTCACTTTTTCCTCACACACACACACCCTTTGAAACATCCCAGATAGTCATCCATCATGATTACTACTCCAATCCAAGCACATTTAACTATGGAGTTCTAATCAGTGAAGCTCCCACAAAGTAAGGTGCACCTTGTTGGCCTGAGTTGTGTCATATATTCTTGTAACACTATCATTTAGGGGTGTTACATTCACCCCCCCCCCTCAATTAACACATCCTCTTTGTGGGACCTACATCATAACCAAGATAGTGTATGTCAATTATAGTTGGGTTTCTCCTTTGATATAAAATGTAACAACTGGGACCTGGTGACATCACAAACACCACACTTTAACATGGTCATCGAGTCCTAGCCTACTGGGTACCACTCGTAGCCTCGTTGACATGTGGTCCCCTCCCTGGGGTCCACGCACAGGCCTAAACAGGTCATATATCTAATGAATGTCCCCACATATCATCACATGTCCTTTCCAATGTTCATTTTACTCACTCACACACACCATAAGAATCTTTTGAGATGGTCACACATCCTGATCAATATTCCATTCGAATCATGCTTAAATGTTGAGTTATAATCAAGAAGGATCCCGAAATAGAAGGTTCACCTAGTTGATATGTGTCATATAATTCTATAATTTAACCCTTTATCATTAAGGGGTGTTACACACATAATATGATTTACCATATTAGCCAAGGTATCAATTCCAAGACAATCTTAGTGTACAAAGTCCAATAATGACCCGAATAAACCCCCTTTCCAGCCCATTATTACTAAACCTGGAAAACTGCCCTTACGACCCTATATTAATGAAACCGGGTATACCCATGATTCATTATTTTATTACTAAACTGAGTTTATTTAGCATAATAGCCATGTCTAACTTGTGAGATATAAATATTTACCAAATACATTGGAGTGAGATATATGTCCCCCCGTCACATAATGATATCATACATATGTGTTCCAAAATATCATAAATAATTATAGCATAACCCATGAATTGAAATAGGTTTGATAAACATGTTATAATATCATAAATGGTAGAAAAAATAATGTTTCATAATTATTTCATTATAAACACAACTGATTAAAAGAAGATGTCTTTAGAATTATTTAACCCATGAATGAGAAAAATGTTTCATAAACATATATCCCATGGAAGAAGAATATGTTTCAAAAAGACAATGAAATTATTAATATGCTATTATTAGAAAATATGTGAATGTAATAACTAGATTAGATCCCAAAAGGAAAAAACTGTCATCAAGAGATGTCATCTTTGATGGAAAATAATTTTTACATTACTTTAAGAAATATTTCATGATGAAAATATCTTTTCATCATTGAAAAAAAATTAAAAAACATAAAATAATTTAAAAATAATTTTCTTAGAAAATACCTAAAAAATTTACAATGACGTCTTGAAATAATTATGAATTTTTTTTTCCTTTAAAATTTAAAAAGTATGCTTTAATAAATTTTAGAAGCTATTTTCATTGAAAAAACATTGAAAACATTGAAAGAATGGTTCTAAATTGTTTGAAAACCATTTCACTGAAAATTCAGTGAAATCATGTAATGAAATCCTAAAAATGTTTTTAGAACCTTTTTTCTTGAAAAATTCTATAAGAAGCATGAAATTGTTTTCAAAATCATATCATTGAAAATATTTTTTAAAAGTATAATTTTGTATTGAATATATTTCGAAAACAATTTTCCACGGAAGATAATAAAAAAAAGCATGAAATGATTTTGAAAAGAAAAATCCTTGAAAAAATATTTTAAAAAGAATTTAATAATGAATATATTTTTATAAAAATAATATAATATTCAATTAATTGATGGCAGGTAAATCTGAACATGTCGGATGAAGTGAGAAGAACATACCTATTACACAATAAAAATGTTGAAAAAAATCTTAAAAAATTAACAATTATATTAAATTAATGATATTGATAATAGAAGAAATGATAAATATTTTTGTTAATATTTTTAGGATAATGGTATGTAATTCTTGGAAGCCTTTTTATAAAACACAGATTGTTGACTTATGAGAGTGTATAGTAGGGATTTCTTGAAAAAAACATTAATCATAATTTATGTTCAAAATTGAAGAAATATGGAACCAGTACATTAATATACCGTTAATGACAAATTTAGATGGAAAATCATGAATTTATGGATTTATGGATTACAATATTTCATCAACGTAATCATAATAACGAATAATCTTTAAATGCAATGACATTGTTTCTATAAACTCTTATCACTTGGTTTCATGGGATCATACTCTCCATGTAAGAAAAGGGAATTAAATTAAGCTAGAAATGTTAGGGAATGAAATATATTACTTATAAGACATGTAATGTTGAATTATATACAGCCGAAGAAATAATTTTGGTTCATAATAATCATGAGTCTCAATGAAGGAAAATTGAGAAAAAATTATTTTAGCAATTTGGTATGATTTGAAACATAAATCCCCATGAATGATGGATCATAAAATGGGAGATTTAATAGGGCCATATTTATGTATAATATATATATAATACAATCATGTGAGTTGCATACACCACACAAGAAGAATGTGTAGAAAACATAGCATGTATCTCAATAAAATAAAAATTTAGAAGAAAACCCCTTACTTTGAGTCTTCACTCTCATTACACTCATTCAAACCACCATAGTAATAAATATACATTTATTATATAATATTTATATAAAAATATTCTTATCATTTATACCATATATGGTTTTATTAAGGTCTTTTATTACCTACTTCACAAAAAACATATGTTAAGGATTCACATTAGATAATATTAGCTTTTTTATCTTACATTGTCTTGATTTTTTTATTTTTGGACATTATATTTATATAATGATTATAGAATTTACACAATGATATCAATATCATGTATATAAAATATATTTTCATTATAATAATCATTATAATATTGAATTATCAAATGGAATACAACGTTCATAGAGAGAGTAATATGTAGGTACGCATGAAAACAATTTCTGTTTATTTTTCTTGTTGAATGAATGAAAGTAAAAGAAATATATACATTTATAGATATGATTATTAAATTAGATTAATTATATAAAAAATATCATATATATTTTTATAAAACAATCTTTAATGCATTCTATCTATTTTATGAATGAATAACATCTATTTGAGGAGGTTGTAGTCCACATATCCCCAAACAAAATTATTGCATTAACACCAAATGAAATGTATAAAGACATGTGTTTTAAAATAACTAAATAAGATAAAATTAATGTTAAATATAAGACATAAAATATATAAACAACGTTTTAATCATAATGAACACCATGATAGTCGGTAATTGAAAATTGATCATTCATTATTTTGCGAGGTGGTAGTCTGGCTACACATAAATGCACCACACATAATTAGATTGAATTGTCTCTTATTTTAGGTTGAATAATTTTACTATAGACATCCTAGTATATTGAGAATACATGTTTTGTTATATTATAATTGAATGAGTATATATTAGGTTGTGGAGAAATGAAATAAATGAAAGGCTTTTGAGGGAGGGTGTTACCTCTTAATCAAGAAACTCCTTTTGGTTTTAGTCAAAAGGATTCCTTGGATGGATTTATTCCCAATGGATGGATTCAAGGTACAAGTTAGTTAAGATCATGAGATATTTGGGAATACATTTTTCGAAACTATGGGGATTGAGAGGTGTGAGGAATTGGAAGTGAAAGAGGCCTTTATCTAATGGAGGAGGGCAGAATTATCTTGTTTTATTTTAATGAAATAGAACCACACCCCATTTATAATTGTATGTGGTTTAATAATGGTTAAAAGTATATAATAAGGTGTATAGAACCTATATATTACTAGAAAATGGATTAATGAAAAATGTATATGTTTTTTGGCCTTAATGTTATGCTTTAGTCCCTTATAAAACCTAATTTTAACATTAATCGATGTAATTATTTATAATTACATCTCATATATTTTTTGTAAAAAACTTAGTTTTATTTATTATAAATTATAAAATATTCTAATTCCAAGAATTTATTACATTTAACCAAACTCAAAAATTAGAATATGTATAAATTAATTTAAATTTTATCCCGCATTCGGGTGGACAATGCAAGTTTTTAATGTAAAAATTTTCCAATGTTTGTTATGTTTTTATAGTCAATATCAATATGAAATTGATTCCAACAAACTAAATATTAATGATTGAAAAAATATTATCTAGTTAAATGTTTAAATAATTTTAGAAAATAATTTATCCTTATAAATAAATTATATGAAAAATCTATTTTCATTTAAAATCCATTATTTTTGATAATTCCTTATTAAAATTAAACCTTATAGAAAAATACGAAAAATTAATCATAAAATAAATTTCATATTTATATTCAAGATTAGAAGTTAATTTTTACCTATTAAACCTATAAATGTTCCTTAAATGTATTTTAAAATGTGTTCCCCATTAATAGTCAGTAAATCTGGCTTTATAAAAAATGTTTTTAATCATAAAATTGGGTTTGTTCATATGTTTTTCCTATAGAATCTATTGGTTAAAAAACTATTTAATTTTATATAATATATATTACCTTAATATAAATCACTAATGATAAATAATTTAATTTATTAGGATAAAATAGCTTCATGAGATACAAAATATTTTTTGGAAAAGTATTCCATTTATAATAAATTGGTTAATTGTAACTAATTAATTCGCTTTTTATTTTGGAAAACCAATTTTATTGATACATTTGTTTGTAATATTCATAAATACTATGTTATAATCTAGGTTAAGTCTTAATATACTATTTTAATAATATATTTTTATTCAATGAACCTCATCCCTGCATGTTATGCAAGCCATCGAGGAAAGGAATTGTTGCATGTTACACAAGATATCCATGACGTTATTTTGTGAGAAAGAATAAATTTATATTGAATTTAGTTAATGTAATAAAAAAACTGTACAATATGAAATAAACTATTTTATATTTCTGGTTTAAATGATTAATATAAAAAAATTAATTTAATTTGAAAAAAATAATTTACAAAATCTATGAGTGTTACGTTCTACCTCCCATAAAATGAATTTTACCCTAGAAATTCATTTGGTTTTCTAGATGGTTAAGACAAGATATTTCATTTCATAAAAATCCACATCATAAAAAGAAACATGAAAACATCCTTTTAAAAATGAATTATAGAAACATAATAGTTACCAAAATCAAGTCATAATGAGATTCCCAAATTGGAGAACATCGGTGGGAAGTGAAAATGCAGGCATGAAAAAGAAATATTACCATCATGTTCTGATGGAGATTGATAGATAATAAGGTCAGGAGAAATCTAACAATAAAAAATATGTAAATCTATGATGAACATTGGGGCATTATGATTATTCAAAAAAATGTATATGAAAAAAATTGAACCCTTTATTAATTTTGATTATTTATTTTACTGAAAAATAATATATAAAAATTTAATTCATTGATATATTTAAAAAAAATCATACTTTTGTTTTTATTTTACCTATTTATAATTCATCGATTTCCTCAAGGAATTAATATCCAAATATTATATTTGAGGTATAATTCACTAAATATACATTTAACTAATCCTAATCCCTATAAATTATTGAAAAGTTTAAATATTTTCCTCATCAAAATCAATATTTCATTATTTATAAACAAAAAATGTTACACTACAAATTCATAATTAATATTAATTCATCAAAAATAATTATACATTAATAATTACATCATGTATAGTAGTGGAAAGCTTGAAACACTTACCATGATTGGGTAAGAGGTAGAGGCCCACAATCTTTTTGTATATGATTTTTATCACCCAATATACATGATGCCCTTTTCTAAAAACACAAGAATATAATTTCCAAAAAAAAGATTGAAATCCATAAAATAAGTTTAATAAATAAATATTCCATTAACCAAGGTTCCTTATAAATACATCCTCTGATGTTTAAAAAAAATCATGACTTGTTAGAGTTATAACCTTATGAAATATTGAGATCCAAATTGTTATAATGAAATCCATGAAATAAAATTATCATTGATCCCGCATGTACCAAAAAATAGGTCTTAGTTTTCACATTACACTCATTTGAATACCCTGATCATATATTCTCTTGAAACATGGTAATAACATGAATTACTATAAATTCGTTTGGAAAACACCTATGATTCATTATTATATAGATTAATTCATATATTACTTTAATTCATTAAGTTAAAAGCCTCATCCATTATACCATTGACTAATTTTCAACAGATCCTTTATCTATTCTGAGGTAATAAATACCATCCAATATACATGTTCATATACAAAATGTCTTTATACAAATAAAATCCTAAAAAAATGAACATATTAAGGGTTATCTTCCCTTAGTCAAAAGTTTACCTTATCATTAAAAACCTTTTCCATTTCATCGAATACATTTAGAATAAACTTGTAAATATTGTGAAAAAAATATGTAGAACAATCCTTGTACATTTTATAATTCATATAACATAATTTTTGAATCAAAATAAAAAATTATATTCATTATTTCACTTCATCCATATGAAATTTTAAAAGGATAGATCATCTTGTTACACAAATACCCCTTTCCATTTAAATTTCATCATAACATTCTTCATCATCATAAATGTAACCATTGCTCACACCACCATGATGATACACTATTTCAGCTTTCTTAATGGGACATTGAGTTTAGTAATGATCACTTCTTCCACCATAAGTCACCTAACTATCAATTCTCACATATGTAGGACAATATTATCATCTAATTTATTAACACAACTCTTCATTTTTCCCTTATAGTCACTAGATTTTTGTCTTTATATTCAATAGTCAAAAACACCTTCTTGTTCATCTAAGACATTCACATGGGTGATTCCATCCAAAATATGGATATAAAAGAATCCTAATATTCTATTAGACAAGGTATCCATTACCTGAACTCCCTGAAAACTCCTTTTTCCTCTTCCTTGTTTAGTCCAATAGTTGGTTAAGGAACACATTTTTGAACATGTTCCATGAAAGGTGACTAGGAATTTTCACAAAATCCTTCACTCTATTTATTATCACACTTGACATATCATAAAAGAATAATACATCACATTTAATGTTAAACCGGTTTCTTCGGGTTCCCGATATTGTCTAAAACCATAATCATAGAGTGAGAATTACTAATCCTAAAAGAAAACCACATAGTACTGAAAATAATAACTTATAAGATGTCTAATCCATGAAACATTTTTTATCCTATTACAATATATTTTCATTATAAGTTTTTCATAGAGAACATATATTTAAATACATTATGAGGGCTTGTGAAGAGTTTTTTAATTGTTCATTTGTATCCCCCAGGAATTTCAAACAATGTGTCCTACATGGACTATTTTAATGTACTATATTACCTTAATTCAAGGGAAACACATCTTATTGGGGATGTCATTACAAGGTACATCTTTTCCAGAGACAAATAAACTTGTAGTATCTAATCATGGATGTATTTCTACGAATCCACTCCCTCTATCCATTACCAAAATTCCATTTTCCTAAATGTTGACACATCATTATACATATCTTTAGAGACATCCCTAGAAATACCCATACAAAAATACCTAGGGATCTCACTAAATTTTTCTCATCCTTGTTCATAAAGGTTCACTAAACAATTCAATTGATGCCAAAAAGGGAGAATCTGACTTTTCAAACATGGATATTATATAATTTTATATGCATACTCAGTAAATTACAAAAAATACATAAACGAGGAATGTAATAGTTTAGTGAATTTGAAAACTTGGAAGGAAAATATTCTATCCCAATGAAAGATATTGAATATTTTTTATAATTATCTCAACCTTTTTTATATATACCTTAACCCTTCTTCATAATCTGGGAAAGGTAACATAAAAATGGGTGAGCTCAAATGCTCAGTAAGTTTAAATAAGGAAGACATGTAAGCATAATTGAGAGCATAAGGGTATGAGAACATGATCGTGAAAAGAGATGATCATACCCTTTCTATCAATTTTCATATATATGAATCATAGAATAAATCTTGTTAGTTCAAAAGACTTAGAATATAAAGAAATAAATAACATATTCTATGAAATCATAACATAGAAATAAATCATGGAAGTGTAGAAAACACTGATGCGCATAATATGATATACCATAATTGACAAAGAATAACTGTGAAGACAATCAGTAAAGAAAATTCCCTTTATTGAATAGGGTACAACATTGTTCTAGCCCTGTATTACAATGACAAGAAATGTCATCTTCCAAACTTGTATTACTGAACCATATAAACCCTAAAAGTAACCTAATATTATGGAATTGAGTTCGCTTCCTAGTCTAGACCTGTCTATATCATAATATATAAATCTCTAACCAATACAATGGAGGGATTTACTTTTCTCAATCATGATATTATGAAATCATATATAAATGTTTTACAAGATCATAAATAATCATATCACAACCCATGGAATGAAATCGGTGTCATAAACATGTAATCATACCACATCCAATTGAAAAAAATATAAGTTTCACAACAATTAAAATATAAAAAAATCATCTGAAAGGAAAGGGGTTTCAAAATCATTAATCCAATGAAGGAGAAACATGTTTCATAAATTTATAACCCATATAAAAGGAATGATTTTCAAAAAGATCATGACATTAATCAATACCCATTAGTAGAAAATATTCAAATTTAATCATTATATTTTTCCTAGAAGGACATGAGTAACACAAACGTATTTTATCTTAGATAAAAAATAATTTTGAAATTACATTCAAAATTTTTTTTGTCAGAAAATATCATGTTTTATTTGAAAAAACTATATTCAAATATAAAAACCCATTTTAAAAAATTCTGAAAAAATATATTGACAATTTTTAATAATTTCATGAAATCATTCTGAAATGATTTTCCTTGAAAAAATATAAAAAAATCTTAAAGAAATTTAAAAACCATTTTTTTGAAAAAAAACATTAAAAACATAAATTAATTTCTTGAAAATGTTTTGGAAATGATGTCACTAAAAATAATATTATAACTTTTAAATAAAGACTCAAATTGATTTGATATTCATTTTATATGAAGATATATGAATTATACTATAACTTTTTTTTAAAAATCCATTATATGAAAATATTTTGAAAACATAAAAACAATGATTAAATTTTTTTTGATAAAATATTTCATGAAAACTTATAATTGATACTTGAATCAATTTTGAAAACAATATTCATTTGAAATTAATTTTTATGAAATTTTCATTATGATTATACTTTTAAAAATTAAAAGGATACATCAAAGAAATGATGGAGGGTAAATGTGTACATGTCATATGAGGTAAAAACATTCCCTTTTCACAGTAAAAATTTTTAAAAACATTATTATAAAAGATAAAAGAATATTCCATTAAAGAGATTTGTAAAATTCAAAAAGGATAAAGTTTTCATATATAGATTATAATATAATGGAATAATATTCAAATAACCTTTATAAGAAAACATAGATTTCCTGCAGAATAGTGGGTAAAGTCAGACATTCAAAAAAACACTTTCTTTATTATATTATGTCCCAATTTTTAGAAATATGGTACCAATACATGTATATGGAAGGAATAACTAGAGGGGAAAAATGTAAAAAAAATTTAGTGATGGATCAAAATATTTCTTCAATGTAATCATAAACATAAATAATCTTTAAAAGTGAAGAGATTGTTTTAATAAACTCTTATAAATTAATAATACAGTATATTAATACCAATGTTATAAAAGTGAATTACATGAACATTAAAATATAATGAAAATAAATATATTCATGATATAACATCTAATATGGATGTATATAGGGCATGAAAATGACTTTAGGTTCCTAAAAAACATGAATCTTACTGAAGGAAAAATGGTAAAAAATTATTTCATAGATTTCGTATCATTTGAAAGAAATAACCCTATGAAAGAATGATCATAAAATATAAATGTAAATTACCATAAATTTTCATATAGGTTTCATATAATACAATAAAATTTACTGTATACCCCACACAATTGTAATGAGTGTAAAACAATGCATGTATCAGACAGAAATAAAGAGTGAGATGAAAACCCATTACCTTGTTTCTTGAATCTCATTATATTAGTTCAAAAAACTGTTATAATACATATCAATTTATAAAAAATAAATTAATTAGACATATTATTATAACATATAAAATATATGGTTTGATTAAAACCTTATATTATTAACATGTTAACAATCCAATTTTAAGGATTCAGTTCTGATCATATTTTCATTGTTTTTCTCATGTGTCTGAATTTTTTATATAGTAGGTCATTATACTTATGTAATGATTCTAGAATGTAAAACATGATAGAAATATCATTTATATTCATTATATTTTAAGTATAAAAATACTTATAATTGAGTTGTATTAAAAATAATACTCCGTTCATGGAGACTATAAGATATACATACGCATGAATGCTATTTTGAATTAATTATTTTGTTTAATGAACTAATGTAAAATACACACTGACATATATATATATATACATATATACATATAAATATATATATATATATAATTGTTAAATTATATTTATTATATCATATATATCATATATATTAAATAAATCCATCCTCAATACATTCTATGTAGTGTATGAATGAATCACATCTCTTTGATGGGCGATAGTCCACACTTCCTCAAACAAAATAATTGTATTCACAAAAAATGAAAAGTATAAAGATATATGTTTTAAAATAATTAAGTCATCTTAATTTCATAATAAGTATTATATAAAATGTATATCAATAATGTTTTTATCATATTGGCTACCATGAGAGGGGAAAAAATAAAATTGAACAATCTTCATTTAGAGAGGTTGTGTCCCCCTATACATAAACATTTTATTTTTTACCCATTAGATGGAAATTTGTATAAGTGTAGGTCTAATAATATTTATAACATTATAATTTTATATTTATAATAATGGAGTTGTTATTTAATAATTTAATATGAATAATTTTGGGAGTGGAAAAAACGAATAAAAGAATAGACTGTGACAGATGGTGTTACCTCATAATCAGGTGAATCCCTTAGGTTTAATCCAAAAGTATTCCTTGAATGGATTTTTTACAAATTTTGGGATTTAAGGTAAAATTTAGGAGTGTTGGGATATATTTGTGTATTGTTTTTCCAATCATATGGTGATTCAGATGTGTGAATAAGTGGAAGTGAAAAAAGACTTTTATAATGGATTAGGGGTGGAATATTTTCTATTATTTTAATGGAAAGGAACCCAACCAAAACTTTTATTATTTTATGTTGTTAAATATTAGTAAAATTTATATGTATAGGAAGATACAGTTGAAATATATCCATAAAATGGATTTAGGAAAAGTGTATAGGTTGTTTTGGGATTTAATGTTATGGCTTAGTCCCCTATTATGGTAAATTCTAACCTTAGTCATTATAATTTATTTTAATTACATCACTACTATTTTTTTTGAAAATAAAAAAGTTAACTAATTATAAATTATAAATTATTCTGATTCCAAATATGTAATCCTTTTTTACAAATTACAATCATATTCGTGGTAAAAATTAATCTAAATTTAATCTAGGAGTTAGGTTGACAATGCAAGTTTCTTATGTAAGAATGTTGGAATGTTTTTGTGTTTTATAGTAAATTTAAAATTTTAATTTATTAAAACGATATAAATTGAATTTATTGATTATAATATTATCTAATTAAATTTTTATACCAATTAACAATTAAATTTAATTTTATAAAAATATATGAAAAATAATTTTTTATTTAAAATCATGTATTTCATAAAAATAATTAAAAAACGAAACCAAACTGAAAAATATGAAAAATTATTTCCAAACTAATTTTAATGTTTCACATCCATATATTAAGTTTATTTTCACATATTAAACCTATTAATGTTCGAAAAATTGTATTCAAAATGGGTTCTCCATTAAATGGTAGTAAAACCACCTTTATAAAAATAGAGGTTATTAAGCGTATGATCTGGTTTATTCTTTCTTTGTCCTCTCGAATCTATAGGTTGAATATAAAAACTATTTGATTAAATAATATATATATATATAACCTTAATATCAATCTACATTATTTATTTACTAAATTAATTAGTATAAAATAACATCATGAGCATAATGATAGTTCTCTATAAAAATATTCTAATTATAATTAATTCGTTCAATGTATCTAATAAACTCATTTTTTTTATTTAAGTAAACCAATGGATTTCATAAATCGATACGTTATATTAATATTTATTTACTTCCCGAATATGTTATGTCTTATTATAATTTTTTATAATATAATTGTAATCGGTAATGGTTATCAATGTATGTTACGCCAGCCATTAAGGAAATTCATTTTTGCATGTTACACAGCTATCCTAGGTGTCCTATTTTGAAAAAGATAAAATATATGTTACATGTAATTCATGTAATCAAAATGTAGTTAATTATTATAAAAATATATATTTTTATTGTTGCATGAAAATAGAAATAACAAAATTATTTAATTAATTTGAAAAAAATACTTCACAAAATATTGGGGGTGTTACACAATACATAATTAAAACTCTTCATTGTAACTTGTGGAATGAAAACATAAGAATGGTTGAAAAAATATTCTGTGTAGTGGAAACCATTTGAGATATTAAAAATAATCCAAAAATGAGCATTTCGTAAGAATAAGTTTATGTTTACTTGAGTTAATCATTATAAAAACATACCAATATAGATATAAATCATTATCATAATATATGTATCAAAATTTTAACAATCATAAAAATAAAACACAAGATTTTATAATAAACCATAATAGAAAATAATGAGAACATATCATAACCATATGAAATATGTTATTGGAATTATAATAGTCATCTAAAGTATTTTACTTAATAATTCTTCATTTCCAATAGTAACATAATGTATTGGGTTTACACCATGTTCCATAATTATAGAGTTGATGTTTACTATAAATACCATATTATTAGAAAAATAACCTCACTAAATTGTGATGACTCCCCATTCTATTAATAATTATCACCTTAGTAAAAATTCATTACCGAACTCATTGGAGAATTATATAATTTTGTTCTCACTAAAATAATAATTAATACCATACATAAGTCTGCAAAGAGACCATATAACATTCTTCATAACATTAAATCATTACCTATGGAAAGTATCAAAGATTCATAATCATTTAATCATCTATCCAAAAACCATATAGATAAATAATAATGATAGTAACAATGGACATTATTCTAACAAAATGGCAATATCCATCAAATTATGTTGTCATAGATGAAAACTCCATTAAAATATCACTAGAAAATTACTTGAGGAAAATGCACATTATTCTTTTAAATGACATAATAATAATCTATATATGTCAGAAATAATAAATTTTAAAATTTTATTAAAAAATGAAATGTAAAAATATAAATTTAATCAATCATTAAATTTTTATTCAAGATAGAAGTTAATTCATTAGTACGCCATCTGTTAAAAAAAAATTATCACATTTTTAATTGTAAAAAATATATGATTTATGGGAATTACTAAAAAGTTTTCTTTTAAAAAAACTGTAAGGAAATATAAATATATTAAGTAATTATTTTAAATATAAATTGGATAATAATAAATATTTATTTAAAATATTATAATGAAATTTTAAACGTGGATGAACATTTTCCTGTTATAAGTGAAAAACAATGTTAGTTTTCAATTAAAACATTATTTTGATATCATGATAACAAAATTAGAAGAAAATTAAATAAATAATTAAATATTAATAATTAAAGTCATTAGAAAAAATTTTATTAGTTATTTTTGAGATATATCATTCTATTTTAGTATCATAAAAAATAAGAATGAATTGTCCCCATACCAATTAGATTTTAACATGAAACCCATAACATAAGTCTTTCTTGCATCATAAGAGCACTAAACCACTTTATAATTAATATAAATTTATTAAAATTCTTTAATAATCTATATGAATACATATAAAGACAATAAATATTATCTTGTAATACCTAATCAAATTTTATTTGATAATCATTCATTAATATTATTAGTATGGTGATTATTAATTCATTTTTCTAATATATTTTGGTTTGATGGTTATGATAGTTGAACATTAATAATTGATAATTCATCCCAATAATATTAATAATGATATTAATGTAATACAGATTAATTATAGTAAATTTTATAATGATTCACATGAGGTGGTAATGAATAATGAATTACATAACTATGCGGAAATTATGGTCTATATGTATATAATAATGAATTATTAATTTATCGATGGATTGAATAAAATAAAGGTAAAAAATATTCATTCACTAATGATTTATTATTATAATATAAATTATATTAAAAATAGTAAATCTAATCCAAAATATCCCCGTGAATTATGGTGGTGAAAATAATTTTTATCACTATGTGGAGGCAGTTTCTCCATCCATACACATGAGTGATACCATCATCTCCCATTGGGATGAAAAATGGTGGGAAATAGTTATTCCATCATCATAATAACACCAACACACACACACACACATGTATATATAGGATAACATATTTTTCTTGTTTCTATATATGAAATTGTTTTAGAACAAGTATAAGGATAAATAAAATTGAAGTGGTCTAGTAAAGATATATACCAATTATTTGATAGACATCCATTGGCATACTATTTTATAAACAAATGATTTCTATTAGAATAATATCATAATATATATAAATAATGGATTTATTCTATGAATTTTTTGGAATTATTTGAATATATTTAAGGGTAAAATTATTTTATGAATCCATAAGAATATATTCCATTTTATACATGATGGGAGGATCCCACATAACATTTCATTCAAAAAATTCAACGATTAATTGAAGTATTTCTATGAATGTGGCACCAAATAGAAATATATTTTATTTAGGATTTTCAAGGGTTTAAATATCATTGACCAATAATAATTCAATTTTATAGGACTAAAACCATACAATTAAAATATAGTTTACCCCTCCCCCCAACGCTAAACCCATTTAAAAATTCCTCATTAAAAAAATGTATATCTTTTGTCAATTCACTGTAACAAAGAAATATTTTAATATTATTAAATTATTATAACTTGTTTTATTCAAAATAATGAATCCATTTTATAATATTCAATCATTATATATGGTAGAATTTAATTTTAATAATGCATGAAAACCTCAAAAAAACCAATGAATTATTTTGAATATAAAATTTAAAAAATTTAATTTCAATATAAAATTCATTAAATTAATATTAAAATATTTAATTTAATATATAATCTATGCATTTAATAAATAATATTAATAAATTGAGACTAAATAATTTCTTTGAAATAAATTTCACTTAAACATAGATTTGTAGAAAAATTTGGTTTTAGACATTATAATTCCCTAATATAAAAAATTATAATGATGGTTAATTTTAATTGATTAAATTATATATAAATAAATTTGACTTATTTTGTGATAATTAAATATTTAATAAATAATAAGAAACATAATTGAAAATAAATGACTATTATTATATAAAATTATGCAATTATCTTTGTTTATTTAATCAAAAATCATTTTTGAAATATATTAAAAATTAACAGTAAAGAAAAATTTTATTTATTATTTTTAAAACAATATTCATTTCAAAAAATAAATTTTATAAAAATAGAAATTATTTATAATTTTTACGTGATACAATTTTTAAAACATTTTTTCAGAAAATATATTTATAAATCACAAAATCAATTTATGTATAATTTATTATATATTTAAAATGATTAATTATAAACTTTATCATTATTAAAAAAACATCATACCTATGTTTATTAAAAAAATATTATTATTCATAATGATCAATTTATTGTCTTTGTTTGAACATTATTCATTACATATTTCCATCAAGGGTTAAATCCCATGTACATTTATCATTTGAGAAAGGAACTTGCTGTAATAATCCGTACACATATGTGAAATTCAATAAAAATAATTCATTAATTTTAATTTCAATCTGACGTAAAACATATTAATCTATTATTGAATGAATGATAATAGATATATTTTAGGTTACAACGTAAATCATTTTCTGTTTACTTCTTTATCATGCAAGCTAGATAGAGATAGTCTAATTTAGCAATTTAAAAAGAATTTATTAACAAAAATTCAATCACACCATCATAAAAAAATGAGGATATCTCATCTTCATCCCAACCAAAATATCCAATGTATCTTCTTGAAATTATTTTTTCATCCAAAAATAACCATCACACCTTGTTTTTTTTATTATATATAACATTATATCTATGATATTTGATTTCTGATGGGTGTTCAAGATTGAATATGTCCTTATCTAGTTTTATTACCTCTAATTTTATTTCATTTAAGGGAAATAGTATTTTTACATCATCATCATACATACATGGAACAGATCATGAACCTAAGAGGGGTTTAGTGGGAGTGTCCAATGATAATCTACAATTCCAACTCGATCAAGAATCTCCATGAGAAGAATATACCTTAGTATTATATATAAACCATTTATAAATATCATAACCATATTCAATTTTGAAAATAAAAAGAAAAAAATCCCACCATAAATAAATTCTAGATCTGACAGATGATTTTCATTACAATTCTTCTAGGGACAATATCCGGTCATGGAATATTGTTGGATTATTCAAACATTCTCTTCCATTTCATCAACAATATTTGGTCCTATATCATTATTTTTCTAACTTTATCCTCTTATTTTTCAATTTTATTTTTTTTACAAAAAATGATTCATTACACATCGTCATATTTGTCAAGTGAAATAATTTTTTTTAAATAACATTACTAGAGGATAGTGTTGATCAAAATAATATTTTAAATATGGAGGGTATGATCTAAAAATATCTTCTAGGAAATAAATTTTCATCTCATACTGATCATCTTTGTTAGTATTATATGAAATGTTAAATGAAAAATTTTTATCTAGTGATTGATAAAGACTTATCTAAAGCATTGAGGTAAACCTATGATCCGAATAGGAAAAAATATAATGTTGTAAACCATGTAGCCTTATGACTAACATGATGTCTAATCATGTGGGATAATAAAAAGATATATCATCCCTTATAGTTATGATGTGTGATTAATTTCTATGTTTATAGAATGAATCCAAATTAAATGTATTGATATGATGTATTTTGGGTGTCCAAATAAAATCCACTGTGATTTTTCCAATTTATATTTTAAAATGTGTAATGGTTATAAAATTGTTCTACACATCTATCCATCAGCCATAACATTATGATATATCATAAATTGAGAGACATAATTTGATATATCTCTCTTTATATATTTCCAACATAAAAAATTCATATATATATATCTTCATACATTAACGATGAATAAATAATAATGTCACATGATCATATTGAAATACTTCCATCAAAACGAATTATATTAATTGGAAACATAATGAGTTACTGAACCATATACTTTCATCATAAAAAAGGTTTAACTATTTAATATTTCTCACCATATTTTCAATCTCCAATTAATCATTTTCTATAACATTAATTAACAAAAAATTTTGATTTAACATTCATATTAAAAGGATAAAACATCTCTCATTGAACAAATATTGAATTGTAAAAACTATATCGAAAAAATAATAGATCAATTTTTTCACATTATTGATATGAATTTTTTTTACTTTCAACTAAAATCATCATATTCTTGGTTCAATTTCCTAATATGGTAGCGCATAGAGTAGTAATAATTTTTTATCAACTACAACAATCCCATTTTTAAAATATTATACTCTTTTAGGGATAATATATAATTTAAAATTTTATGATTGGTATATATTTAACAAATATCAGCATAAAAACTTCCTCCAATGTTTCTATGAAAAAATTACAACTAATGATTATAAATATTTTATCATGTAATTTTTATCTTGAAACATCATATGTTGTCAGGAAAAAAGATACCACAAAGTAACTCATAATGATAAAACATCATTGAAATTTTTTCATTGCATCACTATATTCTAGAAATTCTTCTACCCTATGGGTTAGTTCGAACCCAAGTGCACTAAAAATCCTTCCCTTCAATTCCACCATCATAATAATCCTTTAAGGAAACATAAATCCTTTTCGAGTCAACTTGGATAGGGTAATATATAAGTGTGAGAAATCATTCAAAATTATTCAATAAAATCTATCCAATCCAATAATATTTTGTACTTTAATATTAATATATGATGTAGTAAAAGTTTCAATATAATAATTTTTTATGGATTCACAATCCTACAATCACTTGAGATTATAGGAACCAAAAAAGGAAAATTTTGGTATCCAAAATTAACACTTTTTATGTTTTTCATAACATATATACATTCATGGAGTAATTAGTACAATCCTCAATTATTCTTCATTATTATTCATTATTTCAAAAAAAAGAATATAGTATATAAATATGATATAAAATTGATCAACATTATATCTAAAGACACTATTCATTAAATCCATGAACATAATTGGGTTGTTAGTGTACCCCAATAGAATGAAATTAAATTCATATTGTTCATGCCTCAATGGAATTGATTTCATGTGTACATACTCAATTTCAATTCTCAAATAATAATATCCAAATCATGTTTTAGTCTAGAAAAATAATGTGGAGCCCTTTTTAATTATTTGAACAATTCTTCAATAGGAGACAAATGATACTCATCTATGATAATTATCTTGTTTTATTCCCAATAATTAATGAATTGTCATGATGAAACCCCATATATTCTAAAAAAATCTATTGGTACTCCCCATAGTGATTAAATTTTCCAAATAAATCCTTAATCAATATAATTTATTAGTTTCACCTTAAATTCCTTTATCTCAAATGGGGAATTAAATATGGATTCTTTGAAATATACTTATCACTAGGCTTGGGATCTATTAAGATATCTACATTGTGTTTTCGATAAATTTTATTAAACTATTCTTCAATGAAATTAAAAAACTCCTATACAATTGGAATATCATTGATTTTTAGTTTCACCTCAACCATCACATATAAATACCATATATGAAAAAGAACAGACATGCATGATTTGGTTGATATTTACAATTGATTATTAAATTTATCGTCCCATATATAGATAATAAAATATTGGTACATGATATTAAATATGACTTTCCCTAACTGAGATATTTATATGGGATTTATATAATGAAATACTATCCATTCAAGAAATGACATGAAATTTAAGAATAGTAAAATAAATACAATTTCTAGGAATAAAATTTCTATAAAAATAGATAAGATAAGATAATAATAAATAATATAAATTAATTATACCATTATGATTTATTACTTAAATATTAATATTTACTCATTATGGTTGTAATTTGATTCCCCTAATAAATTTTAAAAATTTATATTTATTGGTATATCAAGAGTTAAATATGAAATTATCTTTTCATTACATTATGTTATGTATATATTTCACTATATAATTATCACACCCTAGATCAGTAATGCATATTGTGTAATAATTCCCTATAGATTTTTTCATAAGAGTTTTCGATGTCGATCATCCTAATTTGCCATTCGATTCAAGAACTGGTAGACATATTTTCTATAATCCTTGAAAATATAGCAATGGAGTGTGGGTGGTTAATTATGGGGATATTTCCATCCATTTATATTATTTTACTAAATATTTCCATCACATAAGAATTGGATAGTTATATGTTCTTATTTTGAAAACATAAAACATTTACCAATCCACTTGATACAATTTAATCCATTATTATTTCCACACATCAAGAATAATTGAAAACACTTCTTATTCAATCCATGGTTTCTTTAATACAAATTACATTTAATTTAATATTATTTCATATCAATAAATTTAAATTAATTTGTGATTTGAATATTATTTTCCTCTGTGAATTCACATTGAAAATTTTTGTCACTGATACTAATATATATACGTAAAAAACTTTCAGAGGCATGGTTTTAAGACACTCAAAAATCAATCAATACTAAATTTCAATTCAAAATTAAAACTAGAATCTTACATCAAATGAGTTTTATAATTTTCCTCATAGAAAAAATTAATATATCATACATAAAATTAATCTCAAGTAATTTTCTATCGTTATTCATATGATGAATATTTTTAAATTAATTAATAAAAGAATGTTACTAACCTCATCTAAGTTTATAGAGTCTATTTCATCCTTTTTTTATTCTTGATAAGATTACTCCATTGATTCTACTAATAATCCAAGCAATAAGTAAATGATATATATTTTTAATTTTTTATGTTCTATATAATTGAAAGTATATTTTTATTGGTATGTATCCAATGCTGAGGAATTTTTAAATATTCATAAAAACTAAAAGAAGTTGGTAATTGACTCATGAAGTACTCTCTAATAAATTGTCCCTTCTTCTACTCAATTTTACTATCATCATGATTCATCTATTTAGAATGTTTTGGATGTATATTAATACTATTTTTTATTCTAACAACCACAATGTTTGGATAATGATGGGGAAATCAATACATTGTCCACCACATTTACAATTAACACTTTTATTTCTAGTTTCATCAACTAAATGAACAAAAAATAGAATTTGGATAAATAATAATAATGTGAAATAATATAATCATAAAAATAATTCATATATTTCTAATATAATTACACATTAATTAAAAAATATGATACCTTAGGGTTAACCTAAGGCCTCCATAGTCATTATCTATTGAAACCCATATATATTTATCTTTTATAAAGTTTTAATTCAACTAATAATACTACTTGAGGGTGGAAAACTAGTTGTCTAGTAATGTTACATTCACAATAACATATAATAATGGTTGAGATATAATCAACCAACACATTTTGGGGTCACTAACCTTTATCAATCTTTAATAGAACATTTTCCTCTTGTATTATGTATAAAATGATTTATTTTATTAGGGATAAAAAAATCTATTCTTAAAATTACATTGTTTTTATCTTATATATTGACTTATACTAAGGATGATTAATAATGATTAATTATCCTTCTATCCAATGCACACCAATAATTGTGTCTTATACCAACAATAGTGGCCCATGCATTTGTTACATTAATATAATATCAATATAAATGAAAATTCAATACATTTCACATATAATAAATTACAATGGACCATAGAGGTTCAATTTATCTAGGATGATGGATGTGTAATGAACTAGTGAATAAATGATCTATATCATTACCCATTTAGTTATTTATAACTAGAACACTTTTTATACATAACATACATATATCCTTTCCCTATAACATATGCATGATAATCATATGAAACAGTGGAGTTAGTTTCCATGTAAGGGAAAACAAAATAGATATCCATAAATTATAATAAGTGTGAATATGAGAATATTTTTTTTATTACAAAATCATAAAAACAATATAAAATCATACACAAAAATTCATATATAATAACAACAATGAAACTTGGAATAATAGTTTATCAATCAAAAGACATAATTAATAAGAGTACTGAATCATAAAAAATCATTTGTGAGCCATGGATAAATATCATCATCATAGAAAAATTAAATTTTTTCATGATAAAAATAAAATAATATAGATTCCTTAGTCATGTATAACATTCAAGACTATAATCATGGAACGGGATCTCTAACATCGCATCCATGGGTTCCACTAAATGGGTGGGTCGAGTTGGGTCACCCCCTCACTATAGGCGCACCTCCTCTTTTGTCAGAGGATATAGACTAGTATTGAGGGTTTGTTAGATCACATGGGGTGACTATAACCTCTTTATTAGAGTAGTCCAAAGAATATATAATATGAAACAATGGAAACAATAGGAAATAATAATAAACATGCATTACCAAACAATTCCACAAAATTGGTTATAAGCTAACAATTATTAGTCAATATGCAATGTCATTTAATATAGTTAGATGTGGAATAAGACCAAAAATATAGGCAAACAATAGAATCCAAAAAATGGGTATGGATTTATGTCTGTATCCCTTCTCTATGCACATCCCACAAACAAATCAACCCCCAAACATAGGGCCCTTGTCCTTGTGCTGACCTGCTACCATTAAAATTTCATCAGTACCCAATGGTGGCCAGAAAAGTCTGTGGGTATAACATAGTAGGCCTCCAAAAACATTTTCATTAAACTATATATTTTAAATATATATTTTAATAATTTATAAGGTAAATAAAAAGATAAAAAATGTTGTAAATAAAGGTACCCTTTGTTAACAATGTTCACATATTGAACATTATTCATTTAACTATTGGGCATGATATTTTTATCAATTCCATTACACCCATGTCAGCATGCTTATATGAATAAAGGGATTAATTGGGTTCTCAATCTAAATAAGTGATAGTATTTTAAAAAATAATTACATCACATTATTCTTGGATCCTAGATCCATGTAGTCTCATCAAATGAATTTATTAGGGGAATTGAACATTATTTTGACCTCTCAAAATGGTGTATTAAGGGGGGTGGTTTTTAGAGCCTTTTTAACCTGGCCCATGGGAATAGACCCTCATTTATAATATCCCAAATATATAACTAATCTAATTGCACATGATTTTGAAAAAAATTTCCACATATAATAATTCAAAAATCATACTCATTCAAGAAATATTCCATTTCAAAATCCTTATTCATCAAAATATAAATTATCATCATGGCTTTACCCATTAACTAATTTATTTTTTCCAATTCGTGACTCATTAAAAAGTTAAATTTATTCCAAATTTACAATTATTATATCTTATCAATTAATGCCAATTACATCAATTTCATTCCAAAAATAATTTTAACAGCACATTAAAAATCACTTTGATTTAATTACATAAACATTGTGTAAATATGATAAACATAACTATCAAAAAATACATCTCACTCAACCATCAAATTAACCATTAATTATCCAATCCCATGTTCATGACTACAAATTACCCCATGGGTGGATTCTTCCTCAATATAGTCATCCTCAATTCATCCCTTCGGGATCATAAGGGATTCAATTCATCATCATTCAACCAATTTATCATTTCTCACTATGGGAAACAAATAACCTATAATAATATTTAAACATCACAACCAAATAAATATTATGAATAAGGGATAAAACTAATATACCCCATGTCTCTATTTTAAAGAAAAATTCTGTCTCAACCTTCACCATTGATTCAGATTAAAAAACCCTTCAAATACTCAACCTATGATTCATGGAAAAAGGTGTGTTTTATAGATTTTTAAGAACAATAATGGATATACAATAACAAATAAAAAATGTAGTATGACTATGGGTATTAGACTCGCACAGAGCATTGATTCACAACGAACGACACTCAAAATGGATCATAAATGAGGGAGATTGATCTTTGGGAGTTCTTAGGTGATTCGGTTCATAACTGGTCAAGTCGGGGGATTAATAAAAGAAAATATAGATATATGAAACATAATGTAAAATGGAGAAAATGGAAAAATAACACATTTTTTTGGTATGATGATTTGGTTTTACAGTTGGCCAAATAATGTGACAACCATGCATCACCCTCCATCCGAGTTGGGGATGACCATTTTGTTACCTGGGAATCCATCATAGTTTGAAAAATCCTGTGATGACCATGTGGAGTGTCTCTATCCAAGAAATTTTTTCGGTTCTCCACCCATTCATTAATTCATTAAATAGTGAACACACCTCTAAGAAAGCACGATTAGGGTAGACAATTAGTAAAAATCATTTTGTAACACTGTAAAATTATTTGGATGGCCCCTTTATCTTCTTAATTCATGTCCCAAACCCCATAAACACCTTTAATACTCCATATAAACATGATAAAGAACACATTAAAAAACATTTATTGGGATCAATAAAAAATATAAATAGGAACTTCACTCAGGGATTTTCAGGTTATTACAACATCCACATCTTTTAACCACATATCCCTAAGACAATATTCCCAATAATAACTGAGATTCCAATATTAAATGGAAATGCCACTTGGCCTATATTCTTATCTCCCTCTCCCAATTTTGTTCTTGAACATTACCATGCTACGAGAAAACTCAAACCAATGAAATAGTATTTTCATGAAAGACATTTTCAATACTATCCACCATACAATATGGATACTTTTCAAAGTGATTATAATTATCGTGATCAGAATAATAAATTTCAATCAAAATATATTTGTTAGGGGGATACTAAAAAATCTAAGACACATTAAATGTTTCATGCATTACAATATATTACTGTGAAAGATCCAATCAGTATGCCACCAGCTAGATCATCCCCAAAATCTGAAATGGCCCCACAAACCGTGGAACCAAAATACCCTATTTAAGAATATAATGGGGGCCTAACCAAGGAAACACCCAAAAAACACATGATCACCGACCATAAACTCAAGAGTATGATGAGACAGATCCCCATATGACTTCTGTCTACTCTTATACACATCCATACTCTTTCGAATCATCTAATCCTATTACGACATATATTGTATGATACTCATTAAAAAAACACTAATTTCCCTTCCTCTATCATGCATAATTATTATTTAAAAAACCTCTCATATGTCACCTCAAACATTTTAATATTAATTTTCAGTTATTAGCTATTGTTATAGGAGATCCCATAAATAACCAGATCCTTCTTGAAATAACCACTAAAATTGAGAACACATTCTCTTATCATGTCCTATAGAACCCGAATGGTATGCAATGATTTCCTACCAATCTACGGGTGGGAATACATAAAAAAAATCTCGATTCAAACCATATTTTTTACCCCTTACAAAATCATAATGTAAAATGTATCTCATGGTCCAATATAATATTTTATGTCACTCGATGCAAGCTCACAATCTCTCAAATGTTCAAATCACCCAACTAGTCTATATTAAAAATGTTTAGAATATGTAAGGAATGTTCCTACCTTTTCATCATATCCATAACTATCCATGTATAATCATTCTTCTAAGGTATCCTAGGATGACCCACCACAAAATGCATCGTCAAATCATCCCTCATGCACTCTAGAATGGGAACATTCAAGAAGAATCCCCCCCAAACATTGATTCTATAAATTAATCTTCTTGAAATTATATCATCATTCCATGAATCCTATTACCTATTCATTCATCACAAGCCACCAATATTGTCTATGGATATCACTATCTATCATGGTCCAACCAGGTTTAACTAACCACTTCGAGGTGTGAATCACACAAATCAACTCGCCCTGTATAAAATATGGAATGAGAACATGACCAAAACATTAATGATTTCATTGTCACCAACAGTCCAATAGAAATATGAAACCAAGACTTCAAAAAATTACCTGAAATCAGAACCCTCAAGATCATCATACATCCTCACCATAATCTGGTCAAATAGTATAGGATCAACTTCCTGGTATGGAAGTGTTATATTCCCATTTCCATCCTGATCCTATTTTGGAATCATAGAAAACAACACCATCATTATCAACTTGGAACTGTATTTTCTAACTTCATGGTTTTGATTCCTCTGACTAGATCATTTACAACAATTTTTCCACTTCCTATTGTGTATAATAGTTAAAAATTTAATGACCACATGAACTAATCACATATTCACATATTCCCTATTGATGATTCCAAATGTCTTGGGATAAGTATTACATATGGATTTTATGATCGTAAAAAACAATAAATTGTTCTCCCAAAATGTAATGTTTCAAACACTTTATAGAATAAACCACTAAAGACCACTTAAGATATTATGTTGGATAATCCTTTTCATCAGTCCTCAACTAACGATACCCATGATACACAACACAAACATTCTGCATCCACAATTCCCCAAGCCCAACATTAGATTCACTAGAAAACATGGTATTTTAGATACTTGGCTCAGGTAGAAAAAATTGCTAAACTAGTCAGTATATTCATTAACTCATCAATGGATTTTTCACATATTGTAGACCATTCAAACATTATTCCCTTCTTATTCAAGACCAAGAGTTGTGCATCCAAATTGGAAATGTCTTTGATTAACCTTCATTAGTATCCTTTGAGACCCATAAAACATAATATACAAAAAAACACATTGGGGATTATCTCATGAAACAAAAACATTAACTTTCTATATGTCAATAGAAACACCTTCCACATATATTTTGTTATCCATGAAATGTATCTTGTCAATATAAATTTTTTTTTTGGATAAAATATATTATATGCTATGATAAATTAATTTACTCTAGATGATATAATGAGGTTTTTAATTATATTCATGTTTCCTGGAATACACTTAGATATTATCTAAAATGACCACCACACATTGATCTTAAAGTAGATTAAATATTCAGTTCCTTATGGCCACAAATACCATTGGAGCATTGGTCAAACCCAATGGTATGAATAGAAAATCATAAAACCAATAAATTCACCGGAATGAATACCTCAATATATCAGAAGGTCTCACCCTCAAAAGATGATACCCTACAGTAAAATAAATATTGTATAACACTAAAGAACATTACAGGTGGTCAAAATGATCGTCGGTTCGTTAAAGAGTGTACCTATTCCTGTCTATCATCAAATTCATCTTCCACTAATCAATAAACAAAAGCATGTATCAGTCATTAATAACGGGTACAAATAATGGAGATCCATATGGATGTGTAAATGGAATAATAAAAAAATAATTCTAAAATTCCTCTAACAAATATTTATGTTCTTGGAGGTCTACTAATGCCATTTTATATGGTGGAATAAAAACCAATTCATCCCTGAGAAACGTATCTATTATGAACTCAACATCTCTCTATGGTGTTATCCTAGAGAAGCCCATTTAAAAATTATAATAATATAAATCATCCATAAGATAATTTAAATGTTCCCCTAACACCATGTAATCAAACAAAAGGCAAGTCACATGGGATATGAGTTCACCCAGAGGCTCTCTAACAGACCCCGTATAGCTTTCTCAGATATCCCATTCCCCATGATGAACATAGGTATTCATCTCTAGTGATATAAATATCACCCTATAGGAGAAAAAATATATATGGATACAGTAAAACACTAGCCAATACATCTTTAATATTAGATAAAAAACATACAATTGAAGAACAAATAAGTATCATAGGATGCAAAACCGACCAATTGCCGGGACACACTCCTTACATTGTCAGGTATTATTTTCTTGTATTGCTAATAGTGTATCAATCGACATAACCCCACACATATTTTCAACCAATTGGCCAGACATTCTAATAAATTTGGGATAAATAAATAATTTTAGGTACTTGTATCAATTAAATATGTAGAATTCATGGGAGATAAAAGAATCATTACTAGAACTATTAATGTTCTGACCTCACCACCTCTAGTTCCTAACTAACTAAAAGTAAACTGGTCTGGCCATCTACTCTATTCACCAAAGTGACTTCCCATTAATGTTATACCCTTCCCATATAGATCCTCTGGCCACAAAGTACCACATTTTCCACCTCGACAATTAAGACCTGAAGAACACCATCTACCCACCAGGCATGGAGTAACCAACCCTATACATTCACTCTTCATTAGAATTCATCCTCCATTAGTTCCCTATTACTGAGGGTCCCTGATTAGCCTATGTACAATCCCTCTTTAACCTTACTCTTGGCACTGAACTAGTGATTGGTGGCACTAATGGTGCTTGTTACCCGATCTGTTATACATATAAATAAACACTTAATTTCCACCATGAGAGGCTGGTCCTATTCTTCAACAACTCTTTACACCGCCACATTTTTGAAAATTCTAAAAATGATGATTCCTACCCTCATATTTCACACCACTATATCGTTAAAATGTGACCACTTATATACCCCTCAAACACTTTTTTATGATTCCTTATGAAATAAGGGATTGATCCATCACTTCAACAAACCTTTTTAAATGAAACATATTCACATGGTTAGTTATCTCATGTATAATTCCCTCATGGAAATTACATTCCATAGTATTTTCATTTCCTTCCACTATTAGAAAAATTGATGCATGTCGATGTATTGGGAATTATAATCCATCACTAACATATTTCCCTTTTTCAACTCGAAAAATTTTACATCCTTCTCCTATCTCAAGCACTCTAGGTATATATGTTCAAAATGATTCTCATAAAATTCATTCTAAAGCTTACCATACTCTAGCTGATTCTGAAAAATATTATATAAAAATATCTTTTCCAACTCCTAAAACATATATGAATCCAATTTGAATCTCATGTTTTCATGGGTATTCATGTTATCCAAAATCATGTGAATAGAATATACTTAGAAAACTTCTACCTGAGGTCCACCTTCTTTGCCATATTTCTTAGGGTGCTTCAAATAAAACAATATATTCAGATCGAACATACTCGAGACAACTCATCCATAGTTTCATTCCATCATCCTCATAAAATTAGTAATATTATTAGAAAACATATCCTCTCCTCAATTAATATAAATATCCAGTTTTTCATTCCCCACTTTGGGAGGATCATTATCGAAGATATCCACTTGTCTCCCAACCATCACACATCATTGTGGTGGTATTTATCTACAATTTAAAACACACATCATACCATATATTACATAAACAACCACTAATTATGTTAAACAAGGCTCTCTACTATCCATACTCATCCCCTTCCACATAAAGTATCACAAAAATCATAGTACTGGGTCAAAATCATCCATTATAAATAGCTAACGTGGATCACAATATTTTGAGGTAAACCAACTCACATTACTCCAATGTTTTTTAGGCACCATTATATTACCATTTTACCTTTCATAGTGCCAATTAATATTTTTAGGAACACTTTTTTTCCTTTACAACACATCAAAACCAAATTTTAACACATTTGTTACTTTTCATTATGTAGTAAACAATTATTTATTCTTTTATATAATTTCAATATACAAATTTCCATCATTTTTATTAGAAATGAGTAATTTCAATTATTCTAAAGGGGCTTTGAATTATTTCACACATATCCCACATAAGTTCCCCATGAATTTCTATCATGATTCTTATCACCTATATCACTAGGTACCTGAAATGATGCATGAATGAACAATGTCATTTCATTATGGACATGTGAAAAATATCATAAAATTTTCAAATCAAACAAAAAGTGTGTCACCTAATGGGGAAATATACTTCAACTATAACATCACACATCAAGAAAATCAATTCTATATTAGATACTTGGGTTTTCACTAATATGTGGGTTAGCTACTCCCACATAGGCTCATTTCAATGACCCGACATATCTTAGTATCTCATATACCATTCCAAAATAAAATGATGACAAAACATATATATTTTTCTCATACCAATTTGTAACATCCCCAACCCAAAATTCCACTAAATCGGGTCCCCATGATGGGTCACCACATGACCTCAGGTGTGACTCCCCATTTTTCAGAGTCTACCAACAAGTAAAATGGTATGTTAGATCACATGGATATTCTCTGACCACTTTATTAGAGTAATACATGATAAATATAATACCAAATGAATAAAAAACAATAAAAATAGATTAAAACCAATTCCTAAAAACTGGGTACAAGCTCACAACAAATAATAAATATCCTATGTTATGTCATACTATTCCATGTGAATGAAATCAAAAAATAAATCCAAATAGAATAATCCCAAAAATGGGTCTGGAATCCACATCCAGGTCCTTGATCCAGAAACACCACATTCCCAAATCAGTCTTATATCATAGGTATCTTTCCCCTGTCGTGAACTATAGCAATTAAATCTACATGGGTTGCAGATCGCAGCCCCCACTGGGTGTGATTATAATTCATCATTCCACCAAAAATGGTGTCTACAACATATCTAGTCCAAGTATATAGTGAATGGATGTATAAATTTAATATATATATAAACAAAAAAGAGTAGACCATGTAACATTAGTAAACAATGTTCACCTAAACAACATTCATCATTTTTTACCTAGGATAGAGTTTTCTATAATATTAATTTCATACCATTTCAGTTAACTAATATTAAATGGGGAAACATTAGGGTATCTATCTCACAATGGGGTGAACATTTTAGAAAAAATCACATCACACATAACTTGGAACCAATTCCTTGGTAGTGATATCAAATTAATCAGTTAATGGAATAGTTCATCGATCTAAGCTCCATATGCCATGCATTAATGGGTGTGAGGTCTGTTTCAATAGTGAAACCTAACCAGTGTGTGTAGCTCCTCCTATCCAAAACCCCACACATACAACTAAGTCAAGTGAAAATTCTTCCTTAATCATTTCACACCATTCAAAATTCAAACAATATTCTCATTGAATATAGATACAACTGAAAATTCATATATCATCAACAAATAAATTATTTTCATGACTTTACCCAAGATAGATTTACCATTTACACATCATGACTCATTAACAGAGTAACATTCTTCCAAACTACCCCATATTCCATGTTATCAATTAAACCTAATTTAATGAATTTCATTATATAATTCTTGTTTAAAATCAATACAAATATCATATATTTTCTTCCATAATCTGTGTTTAAACATGATAATGATAACTATAACAACTTTCTTATCATCGACACATAAAATTTACATTAACTAACCAAAACCCATGTTCATTAAATCAGTACACTCCATGGGTGACCTCTTTCCCTATTAATTAACCATCATTGCATACCACAAGGATCAAGAGGGATTCAATTCATTATTTTGTAAACTTATTTATCATATCTCACAATTGGAATGAAAATAAAAACTATAATAAGTTCACCTAACAACCCCATACACACAAACAAACATCAAGAATATGAGATATAACTTTTAGGATACATACTATTGTTATGATTACTACTACACTCTCAAACATATCATTTGATTCATATCTTAACACCCATAGAATCCCCAACCTATCATGTTATGGAAATATATGGTTTTAGGAATTTCAAAGAATAATAATGGATATAGAATAACTAATCCAAAAAAAGAGAAGGAATAAAAGAATTAGACTCACCAGAAAACCTAAATATTCACAAAATGGATCTCCAAGTGTCATAAAAATCAGGGAGATCAATGAATTAGAGGTTTTGGGAAATTTGGTTTAGTAATATGGATGATGAAAGAACAAATGATTTAAATAAATAGTTATGACACTAATTTTCATGGAAGGAAAAATTGTAAAATCTCAATTTTAAGGAGAATATTATTTGGCCACATTGTAGTCCAAAATATGAGATTGTTGAGTGCCACTCACTTTGTAAGAGGGTAAAAGACCACACATATACTTGGGAATCCTACATGGTTTGAAAAAACATGATATGACTTTATAGTGTGTCTCTTCCCAAGCATACACAATTTTTACTCACTAAATATTGATTTCTCTGAACTATGAATCCTATATACTGGGAAACACGATTATGGATCATGATTACTAATAATGTGTGTCAACCATGAAATTGTCCCTAGATTTAAACTTTCTCCCCTATTCCATGTCCCAAAACCCAATCACACTTCTAAAAATCCTCATACACCCAATAGAAACACATTTAATTACATTACAGGGGTAAAAAACTAAAAAGATACAATAATTTACTAAATGATGTTCGGGTGGTAATAGTTCCACTTTTTATTTCATCATTCCTTAGTAAGGGTTCACAACCATGATTGTCTTATTTGTTAATTTACCTTACCAAATTTGGTAAACATTTCATTGTAGTATTTGATATATCATGATATATAAATTTTTTGGCAATCCATTAGGGGGGTATATAATTTTATTCAAACACTTCACATAATTTAATCCATATAAATTTATGACACAATTTTATTAAAAATTTATTATATCATTAAATCATAACTCATTGAATGAATATTGGTTTTATGCAGATTTTATTATTATAATCATTGTAAATCTAATGAAATAATGAAGATGGTAACATTGAATCACAGTTCCCTTAAATAATAATAACCATAAAATCATGTTGTTATATATGAAAATTACTTTTTTTATATCCCTGGAAATTTATTTGAGGAAAATACACCATTTATGGAAAATAATATTTTAAATTTAAATGATTCATAAATATAAACATTTTTTTCATTTTATAAAATTAATTTATAAACATATCTTTAATGAAAATTGTAATCATGAATTTGGGGAAAACCACTCATGTAGTTTATGTTAAAACAAAATATTCATTTCATTAATTATGTAAAATTTAAAAAGATACACTTTTGGAAATTATTTAATGTTTCCTTTATAAAATATTTATGAATGGTAAAATATAGAAAAAATTATTATCAAAAAATATTTTTAATATATTCAAAAAATAATTGAGAACATATTATTGATAATATTGACATGGATGAATATATTAGCAATCAAATGGAAAAGCATGGTTAGTTTTCCCAGAAAACATTAATTTAATTTATTAAGTACATAAATAGATAAAAATTTAATGATAACATTAAATCTATAAGAATAAATATATTTTTCCAAAATGAAATATATTTTGGTAGAGGTATTTTATAATATTTCATTATAATATAATTTAACCATAAACTATGCTAGTAAAAACCAGATTGCGTCATAAAAATCTTAACTCAATTGTTCTTTAACTTGAAATAAAATTATTATATTTTATAATAAATTTTTATTTATTGAACCTGTATAATATAACATAATCAAGAAAATAATGAAATAAATTTTATACATTTTACATAATATCACTTGTTCCTTAATAATCATTCATTATCAAAATCATTTCATGTCTTAAATACTTAATTTTCAAATATTGTTTGGATTGACCATTGTGGTCAATTCTTATTCTACATGGTTACATAATATAAAAATGAAAATAATTATATAAATATAATATGTACTGAATATATACTTACTTTTATCCATTTATATATTGGGTATTTTTTAAAATTAAAAACATCATTAATTGAAAATGACAGTTTGTACATATGCATGAGTATCGTTTCCATTTATTATTCATAGATCTAAATAAAGGTAAATATTAATTAACCTATAACTAATAATTATTATGATATTAATATCATATATGATAACTAAATATAACATAATAACCAACTATGAATTATGGTTAGGTAAAATGAGTTACATATCATCATGGAAGAGTTTGTCCACTAATGCACATGGGAAATACATTAATATCTCATTGGATTGAGAGGATGGGTTAATGCAGAATTAATTATCATAATATCATAATATTATATTTATTATATTTGATTCAAATAGTATTGATGGGTACAATTTCCTATATGAGGTAAAATAAAAAATTAAATTAAAATAGCTCTGTTAAGCTCTATATCTCTTTCATAAGAGACATCATTTTTCATACTCCTGAAGCCTTGAAAAAATTTTCATTGGATAATGAATTATTATTTAGGATTCTGTTTAGGATTGTTGGAAACATTTGGAAATTTATTTAATGACACAATAACCTAAAATGGTGTTTATAGGGAGTATAAAAGGTTACATTTTATTAGTAATCTGGAGACATGCATGAAATTTCCTTAGAAAATTCAATTATTTGAGATTAGGTTTATTGTATACTAGATAAACACATTCAAGGGATTAAAATATAGGATATAATAATGTTTATATAAATTCATAAAATGGGAAAATTATATCTATTTATTTAATTTAAACACTTATCTCATGCCCCCCTGTAAAATTCTTCTGACTATTACAGTAATTACAAAACATTATTATCCACTAGTCAGAACGAAAAATATATATTAAAACAAATAAATTTAATTATATATATATAAAATAATATGGAATCTATTCTATATTATTAAATTTATATTTTTATAGTAATTTAATTTTCATTTTACCCTCATATATCAATGAACACATTTTTAATGAAAATACTATTTTTAAAACAACTAAATTTGAAAACATTACTTACATTAAAATAAATAAAATGTTTATTAAAATATCCTATTGAATAAAAATATAAATTTAACCAAAATAACGTTATCTAAATGAGTTTAAAATAATTTATGTATACAAAAACATATTTTGTTCATAAAATTTTATTTTTATAATATTAATATTTTAATCCAAACAATAATCAAATAAATAAATATTTTTATATTTGATTAAGGTGAAATTATTCAAAATATTTTATTTAAAGTATAATTATATAAATTTATGATATTATGAAAAATATAATGGGATGTTTACATGAATATAAATTTAAATTATTAAAAAATTAAAATTTTTCTCATTTCACGAAAAAATAATTTTTTAAAAAATAATCCAAAAAATTAAATACAAGATAATATTAACATTATTTTTAAAAAAATATTTTACCATTATAAATTCAAATTAATATATTTGAGAAAAATTAATTAAAAATTGAACATATTAAAAATTGATAAAACCCATTTTGAAGAAAAATTATTTTTGAAGAAAAAAATGACATTAGTTAAAATTAAACACTATATGATTATTATTTAATCAAAAAATTTAATTTTTAAAATAATATATACATATTTTTTTACTTTTTTATTAACATTTGTACCTTATAATATAACACCATGGAAATAATTGTTTTCCATTCACAAATGCTTGATGTTGTGTGTAAGGAAATCTATCAAATATGTCTTGTTTAATTTCAATGGAAATACATCTAATGGAATTTAGTGTTATAGTATAAAAATTATATGACAATCATAAGAGGATTTTTATTTGATTAAAAGTTATTTTATCACATTTTTCTTTTTCAACGCTTGTGTTTTGATGTTGTCTATTTTGTGTACATCATTTACTAGTTAATGGATCATGGGTTTTTGTATTTTTATTCGTTATTTATGTGTTTTTAATTTTGTTAGTAATATTTTACGACTAAATAATTATTTTATATATAAATTAAGATAATCTCTTAAATACAAAATTACTATAAACAGTCAATAAAGCCATTGGTTGGACATGAAGTCCAATATGAGTATCTTCTGGTGGGAATCACATGGTTAAAATGTGATTTTCTAGACATTGTATCCTTAATATGATAAATTCTATTATTTTATATTATTTCGTTATTTCCATGGATATTCAATGATGTTTTATTCTACATTATTATTTATTTAATATTAATTGATTTGTTTATGGGTGTTGATACCATATAATTAAAAAATTATAATTGTGATGGATTAATTTATATTTTTTAAAAAACATTATATCATTTTATAAGATAATTTCTACTAAACATGAGAAAATAATTTAATTCAAAGATAGATACTAGAATGTTAATTCCTTTAGTTATTTATTTTTATGATTAAATATTAATTTTTCCCAAAATATAATGTAATGTTTGCTAATGATATAGTAAAAATGATGCATTTTCAATCAACATGTGTATGTAAAAAACATTTTGGGATTAATGGTAAAATCTATGGATACTCAGAGATTTATTTATTACATTAATGTTTATTTAATAAGGATTTTTATTTAAAAAAATTTGTTTTGTGTTATTCTTTTTCTTTATTTATTCTTCCAAATGTACCATATGGATTCCTATTAGTGATATAGGGCTTAAGTGCCACCACCATGCATTGTGGTTGATCATGTCCCAATGATGTTGACTAGAATATATTATCTTACAAATGAGAGTATAAATATTCATCCTATAGACTATTATGAATTACATAAGGTAGTTTTCCAACATTATACCTCCACATATTCTCAATAATAAGTATTCCCTGGATGAATAATAATTGTTTTATAATAATACTGAAATCATTAACCTTTATGACTATATAATCACTTAATCACAATCATGAATACATTATAATTGAAGTATTATATTAGAAATGTAAGTTATGAATTATCCCAACATTTCCATGAAATTAATATTAATGGGAAGGATTCAGATAATTATTCATTCATTTGTACCCCCATGTTTTAAAAATCAACAATTTAATGAAACTGTATTCATTTTAGTGAGGTAATCAATATGTAATGTGTTTTTCAGGTAGGTCATTTAGTTTGTGTGCTATCTCTACACTTTTTCTATAGATGATCCATTGAATGGTTGATATTTTTTATTAGTTCATCATATAGATATGTTTTTAGAGTATATACACTCAAACTAAATTCCTTTAAAGGGGTGGTGAAGAAGTCTATTAGAGATGAACATAGAAAGGGAATAATTCGAAATATAATTTTTATATACAAAATAGCTACTACTGGAAGGGGATGTTCCTATAGACTATGAAATAATTACCCCAAATCTAATAAAATGGGTCATCTATAAAATTTATAACCAACTTTTCTATATAGAAATATACTCGAAATACATGCATAATTTTCTATCAATTCAAAATGTCTTGGAATAAAACACCTTTATGTTAAGAATCTACCAATACATGATCTACCTCAATCAATATTGGTAATATGAGGAATATTTATAGATAATTTATGGTAATTAATATTGTATACTGACCTATGTATAATGCTAATTAAATTTTTATACCAACTAAACATAATGATGATATAGTTTCTAATGGAGGTATTAATAATAACAATTTTTTCAATCGTTTCTAATATAATTGACTAATTTTATATTTTTGGTTATATTTAATTTATTTTTTTCGATTAATACTGATTATGATATTGTTTTTTAGGAAGATAATGAAATAAAAAGATGATACATTGGAAGTCTTTATATCATGGATGGATTTTACATGCTAGATATGGGGAACCTGTAGTTGAATTTTTATATTGAGTATTGTATCGTCTTGACACCTATGCTATAAATTGGGTCAATATAGATATTTGAGAATATTTGTTTTAGGGAATGATTAATTTACTAAATATGGTTGGAATACTTATATAGATGGATCTCCTTTAATAAAATGATATCTCTTTCAAGAAGAATTAAAACCATAGTCTGCTGAACATATTGTATTCCTTAGATTTACTTTGAACTGTATTTGGAATCTCATTATTATGATAATGTAATTTTTTTAGTTATGAAAAATTCCATTATTTGTTTCCCATCATAGTACTATAAAAGGAATGTTTGGTAGTTATTGATAATCAATTTTACAATTTAATGTTTATTTGGTAACATTCAGTGTGTAATTTCTATTTATTCCCATCATACCAATTATTTTGATGGGTTGCTAATTGTTGTTTTCTATTTTATTTTATAAGAAATAATATATCCCTATTATGAGAAATAATATCACTACATTTGAATCCATTAGTGATCTAATATTGAGTCATTCATGACGACTTGTTTTCGAATGATAATGGATTATTTTGGAATGTTAAATTTCCATACTAAAGATGGAATATAATGTAATTGGTGTTATATATATTTTCAATTTCCTTCCATTAGATTCATGATTCATGTATTTAATGAATAATATCGACCTTAATTTTTTATCTACCATTTCTTTGATCAATTCTATATGAATATAGGTGATATAATGGGGAATATTGACCCACACTGAACTCATTATTCATTTTAATTATATTTATTTTTATATTATCTCACATGTTAATTATTTTTTATTCATTTACATTGAAATATGGATGAAGTGGTGTTGTATTTCCAATCACATTTTCTCTATATATTTAAAAGAAACTATATATTTTAGAAAAAACCCCTATATCATTTTAATATAACTGACAAGGTTGGAGTATAGATGGGTAAAAAATATTTACAAACCCAACATCATATATGTGTTAAATATAGTGGAGGTATCAATGCTAGAGTAGTGATGCATAATTTTTTTTCCATTTTGTGAATATTACTAAACGTCATATAAATTTTATATTTCATAATGTTCCCTCCACTAATTAATTCGCATAACCCCATTTTTCACAACACTCTCCTACCATGACTAAAAGTTCCCCTATTATCTAATATTTATATATTTATGGCCTATAATCATGAAGACCTTCTAGTTTTGATAGATGTTTCTTGGGTTAAATACTTTTAGAGGTTTTATTATACACTTCTTTTACATTTTCTACAATGTTTAAACCATTATTATGGTTATAGTTACATAGGGTTTCATGTTGATTAATTTTTATTTATTTTTTATGGTTTCTATTTTCATCAATGAAATATGTTTCCCTATAATAGTAGAATAACATGTGATATAGATAAATCAATATGATTAATGTCATACTATCATTGTATATATCATTAATTTTTAATGAATTATTTTCATACATGATTTCAATAAAAAAATCTCTATTTATAGAATATTTTTTTCATGAAATAAATTTTTAAACGCCATTAATTTATTTACCAACATTTCTGAAAAAACACCAAAAAATGTAATGTCAATAATTTATTGACATTTGAAAACATTGTGAATTTAGAGACGTGTATAAGTGTCAACAGATAGCGTTGTTTATAGACATCAATATTTTGGGACGCCACTTTTACCAATGATATTTACAAACATCATTAAATATAATTTCATAATTAGAATGATTTAAAAACATCTCTATTTCAGGACACATCATTTATTAAAAAATTTAAAAAATATTTTATAATTTTTTAAAATTAAATATTTTTTTAAAAAAATTAAATTTTTAAAATATATATATATATATATATATATATTATCATTAGACCACCCTATTCCCATAGTCTCCCAACTGTATCACATTATCCACAGACAACCTCTCTCTTTGTGCCCCCACTATCCATGTGACACTCTCTAGTACTATCTTGAGCCTAACAGCCTCGGTGCCCTCACCCTCATCTCGTCCACCAACACTTTTCACTCTTCACCTCTATCAACACAACAAAAAAGGATACCATATCATATATTAGAAGTATGTTTATATGATTGTATTATCTAACATTTATTTACAAAAAAATTGATTTCAGTATTTAATAAATATAGATATTATACATTTATATATCATTATATGCATATAGTAATATATAAATGCATATATTATATTATATAAAGGTTTTTATATTTTACATATATGTATATATTTAATATTATATATATGTGTTTATATATATATATATTATTTTATATTTATGTTTTATTTTTATTTATATTCTTATATTATATATATGTGATTATATTACAAATATATATTAATTCCATATATAAGTGTATACATGTATTCTTTATATATGTTTATATATGTGTGTGTTTGTCACTATGTATAAATATATATGTGTGTATACATATATATTTGGAAAAATTTCAACAGTAATAAAAAAAGTCTCTATAATAGTCATGTTTAAAAAAAAATATGAATGACTTTAAAATATATTATTTTATTATGTAATATTTATATACATGTAACATTTCATTATTTAAAATTTAAAATTATATATTTTTAATATTAATATAACTATATTAATAAATACATTTGTTAATATTATATATTTTAAAGTCTATGTTTATATATATATATTTATATAATCAAAATATAATATATCTATATATGTTTATATTTTACATAATTATTTATATTGTATATAATATATCTGTGTGTGTTTATATTATATGTAAGTCAATGTTTATGTTTTATGTAGATATATATATATATATATATATATATATATCTGTGTGTTTATATGTTTATATTTTATTGATATATGTTATTATATTATAAATATATATATATATATATATAACATATATATATATATATATGTCTATATGTTATGTTTATATATATTCTTATATTATATTATATATATATACTAAATATATATATTTATATATGTAAGAATATATTTTATATATATCATATGTTTATATTCATATATATGTATGTTCATATATATATATATATGAGTCTCTGTGTGTCTCTATAAATATATATGTGTACGTATACATATATATATATATATAATTGTAATTATATATATAATTAGTTTTGTTTTAAAATACTGATAAAAATGTCACTACAATAGTCACCTTTTTTTAAAAAAGTGTCTAAAGATAAAATATAAATTGGTATTTATATATAAATACATGTTCATATTTATATTATATTCGTGTGTCTGTTATTATATATATATATATATATATATATATATATATATGTTTACATATCTGCGTTTGTGTTTATATATGTGTATCAAAACAATATTCACATCAATTTAGGAAATGTTTTATATAATATAAATACATTTAGCAATGTTTTCTGATAAATATATATACATATATACATATACACAGATATATATATATATTTACATCAATGTCGGGAAATGGGATATATAAATATTTATATTTTAATCAATGATTCTGAAAAACAATGTCACTGATTTAGAGACGTTTTTGGAAATACCAAAGCAAATTATAGAAAGCTCTTTAAGAATGCCACTCATATTGAGTATTTTTCTTTATAAACATGGCTAAATTACCAATGTTTCGTGAAAATGTCACTCAATTAGAGATGATGCCTAAAAAAATCTCTAAATTAGCGCTCTTTCTAATAACATGAGTGTAAAAAATGGTTGTTTTAGAAAATGTCTCCAAATTATTAACCATTTCCATTAACTTCACAAAGATATGGATGTTTTTTAATAAAGAGATATATTAGGTACATTTTTTATGTAAATTTTCTAAATTCGAAATGTTTTTAGGAAACGTGAAAAAATTAGGGATGGTTCATGAAAAACATCAGTAAATTTTAAAATAGTATCATTTTTAAACAATATTATTAAATATTTCAATAAATTCTATTTATTTTATGGTTTGATGCTATGTCTAAAACTATGTTAATGTTATATTTTTTTGAACTTGTTAATAACAATATTTAATGAATTAAATCCAAATTTTAAATGAAAAAAATGGTTTCTCCTATGTAAAAAATTTCATAAATATTTTAAAACATTCATTTTTAGATAACTAATGTTAAAAGTCTTGGTTGGATCATTAATATGGATTTTATAGTTTTAGATAGGTACATGGGTTTTTAATTTGTATAAAATGTTACATTATGAAATTATGGGACTCTATGCTTTTATTTTTAAAATGTGTTGAAATGTTTTTGGACATATGATATTGTTTAATAAGGGTATTCAAATTTTATTATCAAGGATATTTCTACAGTTTTGGATTACAACATCATACATATAATGTAAAATTAATACATTTTTATGTTATTTCTATAGAATTGATAATTTCTAGATGAATTAGAAATAAATTTTATGGATTTGAAATGAAATTTTATGGTACACCTAGATGTTTTTTTAAATATTAGGACAAACATGTTTTTTGTTATTAAAAATGACGGGTTTTGGTAAATCATTTTATATGGTTTGGGTGATTTGGTTTTCAAATTGATCTTAATAATTTATGTACTAATGAATTTTTTGGCTCATGGTAACTCGTATTTCATGGGTAACTACATGTTTCTTGGTTAGAAATGTTGTAATACATAACCCACTACTTTAGAATCATTGTCTTACTATTAAACCAAATATAGTAGTATACTCTACTTTGGGGGATTTCCACCTCGATCCATCCAATTGGTGAATAAATAATTCCCCATGTATAGGTGATAAAATCATTAAAAAAATTATCAATTTAATATTATCTTTATCCTAGATTGAACATTGTTATCATAGGTGTTCCACGATGAATGTAATTTTATATAATTTTATGAAAACATCATTGAGATACTGTATCGTAATTTTTTTCATTGTTATTTGTTATGAGAAAAATTATTTCTCATATATGCATTCCATTGTAAATTTTTTCTAATTTAAATTTTAACTATTTTTCTTCACATAAATGTTTTATTTTTTTGAATGTTGGGATATGTAATTGTTTTTTAATAAAATTAAGATAAACCTATATTTAAATTTAATGGTGTTAAAAGAGGAAAACATGTCAATTAGTTATTTTAAAAAAAGTAATAGATTATGTTTGTACATGTATTTCAAAGTAGGTTGAAATGATTTAACAATAAATGTTTTGAATGAGATATTGGAATGATACGAACATGGTATTTTTCACAAGCCTATCATATCTAGTTAAGTTATAGCTTTTTGTTTGATATGGAAAGTATAAGGACCAAACTGTAAAAATAATCCATTATATAATTTTTTAACATTAATTCTCATTCCACAATATTTTAATATTATAGATTTTTTGAAATAGAATAAAATTTACAACATAAACCCATACATCACAATTTTATAATTCAATAGAATGTATAATTTCTCTATAAAAAATATTAAAAGCAATCCATGGATTCTTATGATGATAAATCATCACAATTTCCCCCCGATATCATCTTTTTCCCAAATATTACATAATCCTTATTAAAAACATTTCAAAAATACAGTTGTGCACACAATCTCAATATGGGTCATAAAATGAATGAATACATTAGTGTATTTAATACAAATAAAAAATTCATAAAAACATACCATTTAACATAAATAAGGAATAAAATAAAAAAACCAATTATCCTACCTTTTGAAAATCAAATGAATTTCATGATAACTCATAAGAAATCACATAAGATATAAGCAGATAACATCATACATTACTATAATCATCTATAATGACCATATAGTATAATTACATACATGTGAAACATTAAAATATCATAACCTTACGGTCAACATCCATACTAAATCCATTGGAGATTATATTATAACCACCAGTCAATGTTCTATCGTGGAACCACATATCATTGGTTTATCACATAAGCACACTCTAAATGACTATGTAAAATTATATAATTAAATAAAATAAAATATTCAAATTTATATCATTCCTCTCTTAAAATTTCATTTCCACTCATAATGAAACATTTCATGTTATAGAAACAATAAATCCAATTTGAAAACCCATTATCAATAATAAATTAACTAGAAAATGAAAAGAGGAATTTATTTTAAAAACAATTGTAATGATTATAGAGGATGGAGAATATGAATATAGTAATTAAATTTTTTATTATTATATTTTTATGTCTATATAAATAATATGTAAAACAATATCAATAATGGTGGAAATGTTTTTTAATTTAAATCCTTAAACATTTAAAAAATATGATTAAATCCATGTTTCCCATACCACTTTGAAACATTTGAATCAAAAAATCCATGACAAAATACAATATAAATGACATTAAATAAAAATATAATATAAAATTGATGATATGATTTATCAAAGGGGATGCGTATACACCTCATAAAGGAGTGTGGGTATATAAAATCAAAATATGATTGAATTAAAGGTGATTGAGACAATGTACCTTACAATGAGTCTAAATCATCACGTAAAATAGTCTATTATATAATAATATATATATTTTAAAAATTTACTTTCATGAGAACATTTATTATTTTTAATTACTACTATATTACGTATTACATGTTATAACAATAACAACAATATATTACTTCCCATCTGAGGGTTTTTGTGATATTTTGATCTTATGTCAGAAATGAATTTGGTCTATTGAATATGATAAAGGTTTAGATTATTATATCATTGAAAAAATATTATGAATGGAATATTAAAAATTATTATACATAAATTATACTATTAAATTCATCAATTACTTCTCGTTGTGATAAATACACTTGGTTATAATCCTGGAGACGGTAGGCTATATGAACACATGAGTAATTTTTATATTTTTCATTGATCAATTTGAAATGATGGTTATTATGATTTTATCTTTAAATAAATATATTAATCTCACTAATATTATATTAATCATATAAACATATTTATATATATATTCCATGTGATGTGGTGATGAAAAATGAATCACACCACTTCTTGGAGGTGATAATTAACACGTATCTATGAACGAAATTATAATTTTTTAGTGCATGAAATGAAAGAATTAAAATGATATATTACCTTTTCAAAATCATAAATATTTCTTGAATATAATAAATAAAAATTAATGACATCATTATAACTAGTATAGAGAGATGACCATGAAAAATAAATTGTATCGGTTCATGAGGGTGTAGTCTGATGTACCCATTAATGATAATTTAAATTCAAATTTTATATAAGTTAATATAGATTTATGTCATGATATGAACAGAATAGAATCAAAGTATATATATAATACAATATCTTTTATATCACCAATTTTTATGATGATTTGACAGTGTTAGAAGAGGAGACAAAATAGAAAAAATTAATTTTAAACACCACATCTTCTTTAGAAAGACTTAATTTTGTAACACATTAATACCACTATGTATGGTTTTATACCTAAAATAATAGTTATAGAATGTCAATAGGGGTTATAGTAATATATTTGGTTATATCCTGGAAAACCCAAATTGGTTTCAAATTGTAATGAAAATAGAATTAGAGGTTATCTTTTATAAGAGGCATGAGGGGAAAACATTGAATTTCTCAAAATTTAATATTAATATAAATTGAATTTATCTTAAAAATTGTAAACATAATATTTTATTAAAATATTGTATTATTTTTTTTCAAAATTAATTCGTTAAATGTAAATTATAAATGTTTTGAATATTTTTTAAACCGTATATTTTTTCATGCTTATTTAACCTCATTAACTCTTACTGTGAATTTTTTTACTAATTGAATGATGATATACTTTTTCTAAAATTAAAAATAGAAAATTAATAAATAATTGATAAAATTTTAAATATTAACCCAATACGTTGACAGAATGATATATAGTTTAAATTATTTATAATTTAATAAAATTTAGTTATTTTAAAATATCATTCAGGTCAATTTTGTCACATTTTGTTACACAACTTTTAAAAATTATCATAAAAAATATATATACTAAGGAACTATTTTAACACTTCACTAAAATGAATAACTACTCTACAAAATTTGGGAATTCCATTAAATATTTCAAATTAAATTTATTTTAACATTTTTCAAAATATGACAAGTTTGACATTTCATTGAATAAAATATTATAATGGTTATATAGGAATAAAAAAGTTATGAATAGTAGAAAACCAATCCTCTAATAATAATGTATGAACGTTAATCATAATAGAATAATGAGTAATGTATTAGTGAAATTTTATAAAATTTAGAGTATTTTTTTTCCATTAATTAACAGAATTCCCCTTAACTGTGGTAATAAAAATTATTAAAGCTACTTTCCAAATTAGAAAAAAAATAATATTGGCCAATTTAACAAATTTTTAACATATAATTAAGAATATTTAATACTCCTTTCAATATTTGAAACACATGATTTGATAAAATTAATTTTAAATTAATCCCTTATATGGAGAGAATCAATGGTTATTGAAAGTGGAAAAGTTAAAAATTTCCCTGTTTTTTATCTTCACTTCAAATAGAAATTGATTTTGATTACCTGCATCGTATTAATATATTTATAATTGATCTATTGTGACATTAAATAAAATTAAAAATACAATTTATCCTTCAAAGTTATTTATTATAAAATTCAGTCTACAATTAAAATACAATATTTTTCATTATTCAGCAATTAATTTAACTTATCTAAAAATATAGAAAAGTTATACAATATAAATTTTTATATTTTTCATTAAAATAAGAGGATTATTTCATCAAATAACTTTTATAAAAGTCTCATAAATGTAATTTAAATCATGTATTTCATTAAAAGATGAGAAACAATCATATAATAAAAATATTGTTTTAAGCACTAAACATGATTTAATGTTATTTTATGAATATTAAAAAAATTAATCATTTTATACACGATATAATAAGTCCTATTCAAACCCTCCAACATAATGGCTAAGTAATGATGATCAAATTTAAATAATAAAATTTAGTGGTTCATTTAATCTCTATTCAGTGTATCTTATATGTTATATAACATCATTTTTCTTTTAAAATATATAGATGTTACATTCTCACACCCCCCATAACAAATGGAGTCCTTAACATTTTATCTGGTTTTTGGAAACTAGTGGTTAGAATTTTAAAAATAATTTTTTTAAAATCTAACATAATTAAGATGATTAATGAAACATTAAATTTAAAAGAATTAATGGGAAGTTCAAATGTCACATGATATAACACATCTTTGGAATCATTGTAGAAAAACATGGAGTTAGATTATAAAACTAACTATCATGTTCTAATGTAGATTAATAAGAAAAAGTTCCAAAACAATTTAACCATTTCAAAACCATAAATACCTTATGGGATATAATTCCATTGATTTTAATGAAAGTAATGTAAATAAAAAACATTTTGTTTTCTCAAAATACTTGTCCAAATGTTGATAAATTATTTTACTATGTAATAATATAAAAAAATATATTAAATTAAAAAATTTATATTTTAAAAGAATAATTTCATCCTTATAAAATTCCATGAAATATTATTTATATACAAAAAAATTACCTTAAAAATAAATGATCATATTAGTCGTAGTGGTTATTAATACCATAAAACACATGTTCAGAAGTAAAGCCATACATCTCATTAAAAAATCCTTATATAAACATACAACCAAAAAACATCCTAATCATTCCTTAATCTCCATATGATCACATCGCTAGGGCACCGATAAGGATTATCTAATATATGGATCATAAGGCTATCAATTAAAAAAATAGTAAACACAATGAAATTTCCATCACATCAGTATATGTCCCAAAAACAATTAATTAGTACAAAATTTTTTTCCCACTCCATTTTTTTAGAACAATATTATTCCCACCCTAGGAATGTAACTTAATACATTGAGAGTAATACAACATACCTTTATCTTTTCTTTTCATTCCTAATCATCTCCCTTCGATGACATGATCCATATGACCCTAATTAAATCATCATAAAAACATCCTTGAATATGAAATAAATTATCCATGATTCATTTAACCACAATTATCACAATATGGGAATTTTAATTTCATATCTTGAATCATATTTGATGTATGAATTCATATTTCCTCTCAATTGGACCTCTTCATTTCCTGGTTTTCATGGGACATCAGATCATCAAAAAACTCTATCTATACCTCCTCAAATAATTAAAAAAGATCACTTAGATTTTTCTTTCACATGAATCCAATCAACATTAATATATAATCTTCAATCCCAAGTAATACATATTTATCGTAATATCATATTCCTAGATAAAAGTAGGTGCATACCCCCACAAAGGTGTGGATTTTATTCGTATATTACCACTGAATTACCATCCATTTCCTTCAAATAATAAAATAGTTTTTCTATTCTAATAAAAATAATAATATGAAATTATTTCTTTAGAAAATAATTCTTAAAATATTACCATTTCATATAATCAATATTTTCACTTTCTTTGATATTCATAATGACTAACCACCATTGTTCATATTCACCTCAAAACAATATATATATATTCACAATTTTGTGATTTAAACAACCCATGACATCGTATATAATTTCTAGGGATTTAATTAGTCCTTATATAATGGTGGTCAGATGATCCACTAATATATAGGGTTTGTTTTCTCATAAAACATTTCAGTATTTTCATGTTTCTTTATGGTTGATCTGTTTTCACTCATTCATGGACACCACTGCCATTTTTATCCCATTTCAATTGTTTAATCACTAAAACCAGCTTCTGAATTTACATTCAAACCATTATAGGATGTTTTTTTGACGCTTTGTTTTTCTCTCTGCACCTTCCAATTAAAAATATTTATGTTTCTATTATATTATTTCATTATGAAAAAACATTATTTTGATGAACAAATAACAGAAAATTTTAATTTTAATTCATTTAAATATAACAATAACAATAATAAAATATATTATAATATTATTCTATTAAAAATATAATGACATATAAATTGGTCTAATCCATCCTATTGAAACAATTATAACGCCATGACATTAAACATTTACTCATATTGTGTTTATTGATCTAGAATTATCATTTTAGGATATTTTCAGTTTATAGTTTTATGAAATTAGGACAAAATCATACAAAGTAAACCCATAAATTACATGTTGAAACTTTTAAATAACATATATTTCATCAATAAAACATAAGTCATTAAAATAAATTATGATTTTATCTGATGAAAAATATTCACACGTTTCAACATAATCATATTCTTGTTCTTGGCCTTTCTAATACCCAGTGAAACATAATATAAAACATGGGATGAGCACAAAAGCTCACTAAGAGAAAAAAATGCAAGGAAACATTTGTCCAATGAAAACCCATAGTTTTTTTAAATACCTTCTTACCACAAAAATGGATTTATCTTTTAAAAAGGCCATTATGTTACCATTTTAAAATCTACAGATTTTCATGAGATTTCATAAGAAATTCTATATGTTATCAGTAGGTAACATGGGAGATAATTATATTCAGATTAAGCAAACAAGCTTTCAACTTCATTTAATTTAAATCATATAAATGTTTTAACTATATAGTAAAAATACATACACAATGTATTGGAGGTGATAATGTAACAACCCATCCATAGATTATTACAGAACCACCCATCATTTATTTATCACGTAACATCTTGAAAAATGTCCATGAATCATTATATAATAATAACACATAAAATATTGAAATTTTAAACACTTTACTATTAAAATTTCATTTTCACTCACAGGAAAACTTTCAGGTAATAGAAATAGTCAATCCATCATGAAAAACCATTTTTAGTTACAAAATACCCTGAGAAGGAAAATATGAGAATATTTTTAGAAAAATGATGCCTTATAAATGAAGCTAGATATCAAAAAATAGACACAAAATTTACATTATAATACTTTATATAAACATAAATAAATATGTATAATAATATCAATAATTACCGAAAATGTATTGAATTTCATCATTTTACCATTTGAGAGGTGATTATTAATTCAACGTTTCCCATACAACTTTGATCCATTTAAATCATAAGCCCGATGAAAGAATAAAATTTAAAAAATTATTAAATATATTTATAATACATAAATTACTGATATGATATGTCAATGGGGCTATCTATATAGATCATAAAAACTGTAAATGTACAACCTTAAAATATGCCTCAACGAAAGTATATTAAGACGTATTCTCTTACTTGAGTCTGACTCATCACATTAAATTCATTATAATCCTCAATAAACAATATAAATTAATTATTTATGGTCTAGATAACCGTTTTCAGATATTTAATTCATGTTATATTACTTATCATCATGTTATAGAAACTACATCAACATTTTTCTTCATGTTTGACGTTTTGATCTTATATGGTTCATAAGTATGAAATGACATTTATCGGTTGAATATGGTCAAATTGTGCATTATTTAATCATCTATAAATTAATATTAATGACATTATAACAATTATTATGAAAAAATTATTCTTTTAAAACCATCCAATATTTTTTGTTGTTATATATAAACTATGTTAATATGAGGGTGAGTGTAGGTTGTATGTATGCATGAGTAATATTCCCATTTTTTGAATGATAATTAATTAATAAGGCTAATATAATTTTATAATTATAGAATGATAATAATATATTTAATATAATATTATTCATCTAAATATACTTATATATATCATCTATATTATTTGAGAATTCAAACTGAATCATATTGCTTCGTGTGGGTTACAATTCTGATGTACTCTTGAATAACGTTATAATTTTTCTATACATGGAATGTTAAGAACTGAAATGACATATTATATTATTATAGTCATGAAGATTTAATTTTTTTCATATATAAAATTAAATTCAATATTTATAACTTGTCTTGAGAAACTAACATGGAAAATAAATTATATCGGTTTATGAGGTTGTAGTCTGTTATACACATGAGCAATAACTTATGTTTTAAATTTGATATAAATGAAGATTTTTTTAGGTGATGATGTTAACATAATGAAATATATGTATAATTATGATAGTTTATATATATTATCATCTTGATTTGACAATATTTCAAGGAGGAGGGAGATTAAAAAAATAGTATCTCTTAATTACAAACAAAACCACTTCTTTAGTAATCTTTCAATGCTTAATATCTTAATATTGTTACAAGTGGAATTTGGCCTAAAATTAGAGCTCTATAATTTGGGGACGAATATAGGGAAGGTATATTTTTATATCCCAACAAAAAAATATTTTTAATCTCATAAAAATGAGTAGGAGAGGTTCCCTTTTAAAAAAGAGGGGAGGGGTAGTGTTGGAATTTCATAAAATATTAAATTAATATAAATTACAATTAAATTAAATTTTTTACCAAAATTAACTATATAGAATATAGGATGAAATTAGATCTAAATAAATTTATTTTATTTAAATTATAGAATTTTTCTCTATTTTTTAATACATACCATTTTGTTTTACCACTTATTTATATTTTACAGCCCTTACCGTGACAACATGTATTCTTACACATTGATTATTAATATACTTTCTATAAAATTCAGAAAATAAAATGAATTAATAATTCATGAAATTTATAACCATATAATAATAATTTGGTTGAATCATTGATTTTAATGAATTTAAAATCATTAAATAAAATATTATTTTTTTTGAATATCATTAATGTCAATTTTAACACTGTTCACTACAAGAATTTTTAAAAATATCTTAAAAATAATATGTCTTCAAAAAAATATTTTAACACATCACTAACATGTAATATTTTTCTATAAAATTATTTCATGACATTGAATATCTCAATGTTTATTTATTTTAATATTATTTATATCATATATTTTCTTCATCCGTTAATTGTACTGTTACTACATCATTATTATTCAATTATTTATGGTAATTAATTCTACAATAATAAATTAATAATAATTTACCATGGTGAATATAAGTAATTTAACTTTCAAAATACTATTTATAGAAATATATTCTCCCTAATAAAACCCATAATAATGTTAATAAACTTGTTAATAAGAAAAGTATGACATGTTTGACTTCTCATTATTAAAATATTAAAACGGATATTTGATCACTAAAATAGTCATAAATTGTCACATAAATAACACTTTAATGATTATAAATGAAATATAATCATATAAATATTATAAGGAATGTGTTACTGCCATTTATTAATATTTATACTCCCTTTTACCTTCATATACCTTATTGACCCTTAACAATGGTAACAAAAATTGTTAGAGTTACTATACATATTAGCTGTAATGACCCCGACCCTAGTAGTCTAAAGTGGGTTCCTTACATTATTATGTTTGTATAGGTAACATAATTAAACCCCAAATGGAAAATCAATTTAGATTTTTTTGAAAACCATATTACACACATTAAACATATATTACAATTGAAATTGTAATATAAAATATAGTAAATCCATTGATAGCATGAATATTTCTATAGATTAATCCAAAATATCAATCATATTATACATAGTTGTTTCTTAGAAAAATGAATCATAAGAAAGGGTTGAGCTTATATTCTTAGTGAGTGTAAGCATACAATAGAAGCTATTATAAATAAATAAACATAAAAATTACGACATGGTATATAACTAAAATAGAATCCATTTAATCAAAATATAGGGAATAATATAAAAATGATAAATCAAAATGAAATAAATTATTATAAGTAATCAAATAAATAATATAATAATCGAATAATCTCAAGGAATATCAATAATTAATCACATAGTGAGAGAATGAATAATGCCAGACATCAGAAATATATTTTCTAATCTTCGGCCAAGATGTTATACATAAACAGGTAAGGTATCATCTAATATCCAAACTAATTTAACTCAAGAGACCAACTAATGCAATGAGGGGATATATTAGGACCCACTCATCACTTACTAATTCCAATTCATTTATAACATGAATATATAAACAAAATACACATTAGTATTTAAAAACTAGTGTGCGAGATGTTAATACATTAAAAATAAACAATACGTTCTATCAAAATATCACAAAAAATTTCAAAATAATCATAATCCCTTAAAAAGGTATATGGTATCATAAAAGATCCCCCATATTTCTAACATCTGGATATTTTTTGAATTATTATTTATTATGTAATTAAATCATTCTAATATATTTCATTTCACTGAACACTTAAATTATTATATTTTATATTAGATCACTATGTTTTGATTATTCTAACTAAATGAGACGTACATTTTATATTTCTCACATAGATTATCAAGGATATCTTGCGTAACATACAAAAATTACATTCATTGTTGTCTTGAGTTACACGCACGATAGAGGTTTACCAAACAAAAATATATTATTAAAATATCATATTATGGCTTAACCTAGAAAATAAGTTATAATTTATGGATAGTACTAACTAATTTATAAAAACATTTGTTTAAGAATGTATTAATCTGAATATATTAGTTACAATGAAATAATTAAATATAAAGGGAATATTTTTATAGAAAAATACATTTATGATGATACAAGTGTTTTATCCTAATATATTAAATTAAATAAAATTAATCTGTGATATTAAAGAAATAAATATATTATATATTTAATGAAGTATTTTTGATATTAATCAAATATATTCAATAGGAATAAGATAAGAACAAATCCAATTTTACGTTTAAAAATCAATATTTTTATAAAGGTAGTTTTACCACCATTTAATGGAGAACCCATTTTATATACTACTTTTGGAATTGTAATAGGTTTAATATGTACAAATAAACATAAAATGTTGATATTAAAAATTAAAATCAGGTTAATGTTGATTTTTTTAATTTCTTATATTGTTTCATTTTTAATGAATTATCAAAAAACTATATTTTATCTCAAAAGTGATTTTTCATATAAATTATTATTGAGGTTATATTATATTTTTAATGTGCATAAAAGTTTATTTATATAATATATATTTTCATGAAATCCAATTTAGGTCATTGGTAATAGTTTTATTTTTAAATTTACTATAAAAGCAGGACAAACTTTTGATGATTTTTACATTAAAAACATGTATTGTTAAACCAACTACGGGATTAAATTTAAATTAATTTATTATGATGATGTGTTTCTAATTTTAAAAAATGAATTCCATTTTTTTAATCTTCATAATTTATAGTTTATAAATACTTCTACTATATTTTGATCAAAAATATTATTTAATTTTTTAAAATTAATTGAAATGATTAGTGTTAAATTTAAGCATAATAAGGGACTAAACCCAATCATTAAGGCCCAAAACGGCATATGAAATTTTCTTAAAGCCAATTTATGGAAATATATAGACCTTATAATCCCTTGAATCAAATTTTAACCATTATTTATCAAATCTAAATAAATAATGTTGGTGGGGTTCATTTCCTTTAATATTATAAAAGATATTCCAACCCTCCTCTGTTATAAAAGGTCTCATTCACTTCCAATTCCCCACACCTCTCATTCACAATTGGTTCGGAAAAAATCTTCTCTAATAGATCCCTAAATTCTCTCCCTCTAACAATGAATCATATCCATGTTTATAAATCCATCCAAGGAATCCTTTTATCTCAAACCAAATTGAGTTACTCAATTAAGAGGCAACAACATCGTTCATGGCCCTTTCTTTTATTTCCTTTCCCCACTCACTCAAATAATTATATTCCATTATATTTTAACAAAAACTTATCCTTAATATATTAGTATTTTTTGGATAGTTATTATCCATGCATGTGCACAAACTTCTATCTAATTGGTAGCAAACATAATTTTTACGTGTAGTCAGACTACCACCTCACTAAACGATCATTTTTCGATTTTACATTAATGCATATAATGGTGTACATTATGATGGACACATTGTTTATATATATTAAATATCATATTTATTATTATTTATTATTTTTTAATTATATTTCCATAAATATATTTACTCTTTCAATTTTTTGTTAATATAATATGTTTATTTGAGTAAATTGTTACTAACACCCCCTCAAGGGCATGTGATTAATTCGTACACTACCTGAATTGTATTAAAGGCATGTTTAGTAAATATAAATGATATATATGATATAATAAATCTAATTTTGTAATGATATATATATATATTTTACTTTATTTATTTTAACCCAAAAATTAAACAGAGATAGCATTCATGCATATGAATGACTAACCCTTTCCATGAATTGTGTATTCTATTTAATAATTCTATATAATAATGATTATTATAATACACATAAAATTCGTAATAATGATATTTATATCATGTTATAAATACTTGAATCATCATAAATGTATAAGGACTAATGATATAACAAATTAAGACACAATTGAAAAACATAGAGAATATTATCTCAAGTGAATCTTAATCATATGATAGATAAAAAGTGGGTAATATAAAGACATAATAAAATTATATATGTTATAATATATATTAATATGGTTTAGTAAATTATTTATAATAAATTTATATTTATCATGCTTGTGGTTTGAATGAGAATGAAGAGAGAAAAGGATTATGGTAATGGGTTTTTATCTTACTTTTTCTTTTCGTGAAATACATGTTATGTTCTCTATAATTTCATATTATTTGGTGTACGTAATTCCCATGATTTTACTAAAATTATATTATATTAAATGTTATATATATTTTTCATGTCTATTTTATGATCATTATTTCATGCAGTTTTAAGTTTCAAAAGTTACAAAATTGGTAAAATGATTTCTATCTCAATTTTCATTCTTGGAGACTCATGTTTTGTTATGAAACGAAATTATTTTTCAAGGAGTATAAATGCCCAATTTTCATGTTATATAATGGATATATTAATTTTACTGATATTTAATGATTCATTTAATTTCTTTTTATTATATATATTATATTATCTGATGTTAATATGGGAAAATTGTTTATTGAAACAGTCTCATCGATTTTCAGTATTGTTTATTCTCTGCTTCCCCTGATGAAATATTATGATTTGTCTCTCAAGATAGTCATGTATTTTCTTCCCATATGATTATTAATTATATATTCATCTATTGGTTATATGTTTATATATTTTCTAAATAAGATAGGCAAGAAAGATTTTTTTTAAAATCTTGACATTAACATATATTAGGTCAGAAATATGTGCTTTCTTAAAATGGGTCCCAGAATATTGTTCCATTGTAATGAAATATTTAAAATTAATTTTTTTTCCATTTTTATATTTTAATAATAACTTAAAATTAATATTATAGTCACTTTTTTAAAAAGATTTTTTCTATCCTTTTTACCATGTAGAAGGAATGTTCATTTTACCTCTAACGACATGTATTGATTTACCGATCGACATTTATTCGAAGATTCTATTACATTTTTAGAAGGTAATTATATATATAAATGATTATAAATATCATTTTCATTTAAAATAGTTTACAAAATTAATAGTATATTCATTTATAAATTATAAAGGAAATTATCATCAAAAAAAAATTCACCCTTAATTAAAAATTTTGAAAATATTTTCGAAGAAATAATATTGAAAATAATTTCAAGTTTCCTTCATCTGTTTTCATGTATAATTGTTTTCAAAAAAATTCTATATTTATTTTCATGTATTCAATGTATTTTAAATTAATTTATTTTTAAAATGTATTCAAGATTTATTTATAAATTGTCATGGTATTTTCTAAGGAAATTATTTTTATATGGTTTTATTTATCATAAATTGTTTTTAATTGAGTAAGAATATTTTCTTCTTGAAATGATTTTTATGGTAATTTGAAAATTATATTTCCATAAATGATGACATCCGATGAGGATACCCATGTACTTCTCCAAAATTAACTAAATATTACATTCATATCATTTCTATTAAAGTGTTATGCTTAATTTCATGTTCTTTATGAAACATTTTCCTCTTTTAAGGGTAATATTTTTATGAAATCAATTTATCTTTGAACAGTAAAATGAATTTGGAACCTTATTCTTTTAATGGGGTATGTTTACAATGAAATGATTATAAAACCTTTACCTTTTTGAGGTTATGATGTGATTAAATGGTTATGGAACCCATTTCATTTCATGGTCTAGTCTATCATTATTTATGTTCTGGTGGAACATGAATATATGAATTAATAATGTGATGAGTGTGACCAATATCTCACTCTAATCCATTGGTTAATGATTTATATCTCAAGAGATACAAATGGATGAAATGGAAAATGTAATTGGTTTAGTAATAAAGAGTTCTAATTGGGGTTTAATCGCTTATGTAACATAGGGATGGAATGGGGGTTTACATGGTTCAATAATACAAGGCTATAATAGGGGTTTCCTACTTCTGTAATGGAATTTTTCAAATAATATTTTCGTGGTAGTGATTCCTTGTATAATAGTGTAAATCATATTATGTGCTTTGTGTTTTCCACATTTTTATACTTTATTCCTATTTTCTTCCTAAATGAATGATGTTCTTTATTTCCTTATATTTCATTTCTTATGAACTACCATTATTTTTAACATGAATCATGTATATTTATTTTGATATGAAGGGTATGTTATTACCTTTTCATGATCTTTTTCTCATACCCTTACTCTCACTATTATACTTAAATATCTCCCATATTTACCCTAATTGGGCATTTAACCTCGCCATTATTTTGTTTCCTTCATCATGTTATGATGAATATTTTTGGAAGATGAAGAAAAGTTGTAGATATTAATGGGAGATATTGAGGATATTTCACAATGATAGATTATTTTATTTCCAATTTTCTAAAACACTAAACTATTACAATCCTCAAGCATGTATTTTTGTAATGTAATAAATAATCATAAAAAATAATATTACTGATTTATATGTTAATATTGGGTTACTACATTAATCAATCAGAATATCAAATAAAGGATGTTGAAATATATTAATATACTCTAATAAAATCAATAAAAAAAATTTGAGAGAAAGAAACCTTTTTTACTTTAAAATCATCTATTTAGAGTGTAATACAAATTTTAAAAAAACATTTTAAATGAAATGAATAATATAAAAATTTAAAGAATAATAAAAATCAATATTGTTTTCAGGACTGTAGAAAAGGCTATCATGCTGTATAAGTTTTAAAATATTCTTTTTATATTATTTTCCAAAAAATTAATAATGTACCTTGATTGGAAAATTCCAACAGTATTCCTTTCATCCCATATTATTAAATTATAAAAAATGGTAAAATGACTTTAAAAAAATATAGTATAATAGTAAATACATTTTGGAAAAAAAATTTAGAAACTTCTATAGGTTGGGTAAATATTCCAAAGTAGATTCTTACTTATAAACAATCTAGAAAAATTATGAGTATGTGACATAAATCATAACCTTTTATATTTATTTAGTTGAATGTCATTTGTCATCATGTATTATTGTTTAAAAAAATTTAATAATTTATACAAAAACTATATTTATATTTATGATATCATTAATTATCTTTTGATAATATTTTGTTAATAATATTCCTTTATTATCCTTGTTTAGGGTATTAACACCATCATATTCAAATGTATTTTCTTGTGTGTGTCTTGTTTCATATGAATATAATATATATAATTAATCTATTGAATTATATTGTGTCCATTGTTATTATATTTACTCATCATATAAATTTTTATAATCATTATTCAATATTTAATGTGGAAAATGAATCTCATCACGTCGTAGAGACGGTTGGACGCACGTACACACTGGTGACGATATCATTCCCTTTTTGATAAAAGGGAAATGAATCAGATGGTTGGATAATAATAAAAAATCAATATCATTTCATATTTTTTATGTATATATGTTATTTACATTATTATACCCATCCAAATAATGTTGTGATGAAAATCAAATTACACTATAGCATGGAGATGGTAATTATTGGTATGCAGGCACGATTGTTTTGTGTTTTATATAATGAAAAAACGGTGATAAATTATTGTTAGAATGGAATAATAACATCTCATCATAGATATGATACATGATTATTAATTTATAATGGACGAAAACACATAAAGATGAAGTTGAATGGGAAAAAAACTTATATGAATTTGCATAAACGATTACCTCTTCTTCCACAGACTCCCTTAGATCTCGGTGTAAGGGATCTAGGGTTTGACCTTTTGAGAGACCAAAACTTCTATAACATTGATAATGATTTTGGGAGGAGAACCGGGTTATACATAGTCAATCTATAAGGAAAAATGTGGTTTGAATACGTGAGAGAAGTGGTGCCCATTTAAAATTGAGGTGAGGGGAATCATTAGAAACTCAAATCTATTTAAATAAATATAAATTAATTTTCAATTTAAAATGACTCCAAAAATGGTTATTTGGAATACATGATGATGATGGGCCAAAAAAACACATCCAATTAAAATTAAACAGGTTTTTATTTTCTTAATCATTATCTTTTTTATTTAACTCTTATATAACCCTTTTAACTTTTACAGTGATATATTTTAAGACACACATTAAGGGTTAATATAAAAACTATAAAATGAAAAAAGAATAGTAAATGGGGAATTAATGATATATTTAACTTAATAAGAATATTTTGGAATAATTTGATATATATATTTATTTTATATCATTTAATAAATTATTATATTGAATAAAATATCAGTAGTTTCAATTTATACACTATTCACTACATGGCTTCATTAAAATATCATAAAACATAATAGTTTTTAAATAACTATTTTAGGTAATTGATAATATGTATAATTATTCCATTAAACTCTTATATGACATAAATTACATTATATTACATTTATTTCAATCTTTTTGATATCATTTATTTTATTCTTCCATTAATTATATAATTACAAAACCCATATTATGTACAAATTAAGTGTTATCATATTGTTTTTGAAAATTCTAAATATATTACCATGACATAGATATAATTTTTATAATTTTTATTTCTATTTATCGTCGAACATATGCCTTATATATCCCCATATTAATTATATTTTTGTTGTTAAATAAAAAAGCATGTTTAAATTGACTGTCATTTGAATATAATACTAATAATTTTATATGAACATTAAAATAGAAAAAATGGTCTGACACCCAATTAATTAATTATCATGGTTAAAAAATATTCACAAAATAAATTTAGGAAAATTATTAGGGTAATTTTATATTACTTATAATATTTTTTTCCCTTAATGACATAATTTTCCCGTAACCAGTGTAAGTAAAATATAAATAAATATACTATTTATAAGAAAAAAAATAAAAGATACATATTTAAATTATTTATACCCAATAAAGATAAATATTGAATCCCAATATAAAATTTCCTAACATAAAATTTTCAATATTTGATTTAAAATTAATCCCATTGGTGGAATGACAAAATTTGTTTTTAAAATGAAAACATATAAAAGATTGGATTGTCTTTATATTCATATTCTATGTAAAATTAATTCAAATGAAGTAAATATTATTAATTGATATAATTTTATATAATTGTAATTTAAAACCGAATAATAATATAATTATAAACTCTAAATTCTTTATCGGAGGAAGGCATTTCCAAATTACATGGAATTTTATATGACTAGTATTCAAAAATGAAACTTATAAGAAAATATAAAAAAATAAAAGAAAGTATGATTTCTTATTCTGATTTAAAATAAAATGTATATATTATAATATATAATACATAAAAAGTAAAATAATTGTCTTTAATATAGGATATACATTAAAAGGAAGTAAAACCGCATTTATAAAAATATGGATATTTATGTGTAATATTGTGTGTTTTAATATCTTATTACTATACAAAATATTGTATGATTTTCGAAATATTTTAAAAAATAAAAAACATATTTATTTAATATATAATTTTTCTATTTTTTTTATAATTATATTGAATATGAAAATCACATTGAAATAGTGTTTTTTTCAAACCTGTTGTGGTGTTCATTGTATGCTATAAAAAAATAAAGTTATTCTAAAAGGGAAAAATGTATTGTTGTGTGGTGAACAATTCTCTCATAGTAAAAAAATTTAATCCTTGAATATTTAGGAATTTGAAGTTCTTATATATATATATATATATATATTTCTTGGAATACCTTGTTTCCTATGTTGTATCTTTCTTTATTGTAATTTCTCCAGCGTACCCTTTACACATATTTAGTTTGATTCCTCAACACATTTTCCCTAGTATCATGAATCTGGATGGGTTCTTCAAATTATGAATGTTCCGGTACTAATTCTATATCATCATAGGTGATAACATGCATTAGTTCAGGAATATACTTCCTTTGAAGAAATATATAAAACACAACATTTAATGTTTTGAGATTTGAAGACATTTCCAATTGGTAATAGATAACACTAACCCTTTAAATAATTTCAAAGGCATATATGTACTTTTGAATAAGTTACCTATCATAAAAAACATTAAAAAACCATACCATATATATAATTTGAGGAAAACATGCTCTTTTACATAGAAATCTAAATCATTTCTCTGATTATCAGTATAACTCTTTTTCCTACATTGAGCATATTTTATATAAACCTAAATAGAATTTACTTGTATCAGAATATCTTCAATATTTTCTAGGCCTATATGTTTCCTTTCAACTACTTCATCCTAACAAGTTTAAGAAGGAAAAAAATTGCATATAATGCTTTATATGATTCCATTTAAATACGTCAATAGAAACTATTATTGAAGGACAACTTTGTCAACGGAAGTTTCAAATCCAACATACGTTGAAAAGTATATGAACTTGATCGGAACATTTATTCCACTATTTTAATTGATATTTTAGATATTCTTACTAGCTTGGGGATTGTAGGAAATTCTCAAATGATGATCAGTTTTTATAGACTCCTAAAGACTCTTCTAGAATTTTGTTAGAAAGCAAGGATCTCAATCCGACTAAATCGGTAGAGGAACACCATGATGTCTTATAACATCGGTTATATGGAGTATTTCTATGAATTTAAGAGTTAAATATTCTATTATATCATTCAAATGTTATGATATGGTATGGTGATCAATGATCACCCATATCGTATCTTTATTTCTAGGAGTCCATGGTAGTTCAATGACATTGTGAAAAGTAATTACATCCCATTTACACCTAGGAATAGGTATAGGTTAGAAAAATCCATTAGGATGTTTCCAAAAAAAATTCACCTGCTAAAAACCAACAAATCTGAACACATAATTAAATATCCAAATTAGTGTTATCCCACCAATATTTTCCTCCAATTATGTCATGAACCAAGTCGGGTTTCCATCATCTCGACACCCGACGCAGCCCGCAGAAAGGACCCAAGGGCGTTCCCGATCCCCACGGGTGGGCACAAGTGCCCCGGTATCAAATTTAAATTTTGGGAATGACCTACCCATATAAAAATCTAGGAATTACCACAAGTAAACTAAACTCAAAACAACGTTGCAACCACAAGTCTTTAAACCAAAAAAGTGAGTCTCAAAAACAAATACCACCCAACCCAAACTAAATCCAAAAGGGGTGACCAAAAACCAGGTCAGCAACTGTCACCTGATGGAGGGATACCATCTTCCGACCTTCACCACCAACGCCAAGTCAGAATAAGCAGCTAACAACTCGGACCACCACTCTCAAAAACTTTTCCTTTCCCTACATCAGACATAATCAGATCTACTTACACCATTGGGTGTATGTAGGATGTGATAAATCCCTCAATAGGTTGGAACTAGATAAATTATTCTGCATGTAAAGGTTAGGTGACCAAAACAATTTGCATGTTTAAATTCTAGAGAATAAATAAATGCACTAACAATTTCATGAAAACTGTTTTTAAAGAAATACAGTTTTATATAAGGAACGAGGTTTTTTCTACTAAAATAAAATGTAAACATTATGACCTTTTTACACCATATAAGTCACACAATCAACTAGTGATGATCATATAATCGCACAAGAGAAACGAAATTGGGAGAGGCCCTAAAGGGACTAATCCTCTGTGGGGACCTAGAACCTAAAGTCTCGGTGTACCAAAGAATCCATAGCATATGTTCCCATGCATGAAACACTAGTATGGAAATACCTCCATAACCTATTGGTCTCTAGTCATCATCCACGGTTTAGTTAGTGATGTAAGTTTCAATCCCGCTAAGTGAAACTAGGCAGAGCCACTCCTGAATCACTAGAACGCTAGTGTAGTCTGCCCACCTAGTAACCAGGCTTCCCCTTTTGTGCTCAATGTTCAAAGTTCACCCTACTCATCAAGGTCAAGACACAACACACCTGGATGCCAACTAAGTCAAACACCATACACTTAGGATGTCAACTATGTCAACCATCACTCTTACCCATTAAATATAAATTAATAAACAAACAAACATTAAAGGTATTACACACAACAGAGATCCTCAAAAATAGAACACAACATTCAAGAACTACATAGTCTGATAAACCAAAAAATTTTGAGAACCGAAGTAAAATTTATCAAATATTTGAAAAATTGGATTAGTATTTTTAGAGAAAATAAAACAACACAATCATTAGTTCCAAAACTCACTTGAACGCACACTAAGACTGTAACTGGAATCGAATTTCGACTGCCTCATTTGTTCAAAAACCAAAGGCACAACATAGTAAAAACCAAACAACATAAACATGCCGCTAATAAAACTAAATCACCATATTCTACTAACCAAAACCAAAAACTCAGAGCAGCATGTAAATAAAAGACATATAAATTTAATTAAACTAGAAGACTAATTGATCTAATAACCTATGCATGCGAAACTAACTACATTAAAGTATGCATGAAAAAGCGATACAGTGCAACACTCTTACTGCACAACAGTCGCACCACACGAATCCATCAAAAAGTTCCTAAAATAGTAGACCAAGTAAAATCCATACCAACCCAGAAAAACATCAGTGGTCCATAAAAAAAATTGACATCAGTAATTAAATAAATTTTTTAACCACTAAACAAGTTCAATAATAATTGAATTAATTAATTAAAAAATAAACAAACATAATTAAATAATTCGATTAACAACTAAAAAATTTTAATTAATTAATTAACAGATAATCAAATTCAATAATAATTAAATTAATTAATTAACACTTAAACAAAATAAATTAAATAAATTGATTTAAAACCAAAACAAATTTATTCAATTAATTGAAGATAAAAAAAATAAAAATAATTAAATAAATTAAAATCACACCCCCATCTTCTGAAATCGTCCGGCCGAGGGGCGGCACAACGGCTGTCTGGCGAGCGTGAATCGGGTTGCGGGGTGGTTGTCTGGTGGGTGTGAGCAGGGGCGCAGAGCGGTTTTCTAGAAAAATGAAAGAGGGGTGTCGGCCTGGGTGAGAATGAGGCAGTAGGCGGGGGGGGGGGGGGGGGGGGTTGGTCATGCAAGAGGTAGCTGAGGGTAGTGGAGGAGGTGTTTGGCCGAGCAGGGGAGTGGTGGAGGACTTATGGCGGCCGACTGGGAGAGGGGAAGGGCGACTGCGAGGCTGAGGGGGGAAGAAGGGAGGAGGAGCATGTTGGGAAAAGGAGGGGGAGAGGGTGGCCGCTGGGGGTAGAGAAGAGAGGAAGAAGGAGGGGTAACCGAGCAGGGAAGAGAGGAGGGTATGAGGGAGGTGGTCGCATGGGGGAGAGAGGAGGGAGAGCGGGAGAGAGGAGGGAATGGGGTAGAGGAAGAGTAGGGAGGAAAGGGCAGTCGCGGGGCAGAGAAGGTAGAATGGGGGAGGTCGAGCGGCTAGGGTAGAGAATGAGAGAAGGAAGAATAAAAAAAGAAGAGGGATGGTTTAAAAAATATAATAAAAAAAGGGAAGAAACTATAATAAATAAATAAATAAAGGAATGGAACAACGTTAAAATAATAAAAAAATAAAAAAATGGGAAACTAAACTAAAATTAAAGAACATTTAAACTAATCTGAAATAAAATAGAATGAAACAAAAAAGGGTAATAAAATAAAAGAACCTAATAATATAAATTAATAAAGGAGTTCAGTAGTAATATTTACAATAATTATAGTAATAATATTAATAATTAAAACAACCACCAATAATAACTATAATAAGTATTTATTTAGTAATTTAATCACTCACGCATTGGCAGACCACGCGTTAACCTGTGAAGTCACAGGGCTTCATCTGTGCCATTCGCACCCATCGAGCATTGTCAAACAAAGGTTCGCTAACCAGCGTAAGAAGCGCACCACACGTCAGGCTCAATTTTCTTTATAACAAAATAAATATTAAAATGGCAGATGAACTTATAAAATTTAAATTAAAATTAAAATCATACCGTATATGATGTCTGGGTGCAACAATTCTCCCCTCCATGAAAACTTTCCGCCCTCAGAAAGTCAGCTCGAAACCTGATTAGAGAAAATTAAAGGGTACTCCTACTCACCCCATGACTTCAGCTCCGAAGTCTCGTCGTCATCATTCCCATACTTCCAGAGAAAACGAACCAAAGGAATGAACTACCCATGCAACACCTTCTCTTAAGAATCCACTACCCACACTGGTCGCTCAAACACTGATAAGTCTGGCTCAATCTCCAACTCCTCCCAATTAAACACATACGACAGACTGGGATTATACTTTTTTAGTTGGGAGACATGGAATATGATGTTAATCGATGTCAACTGAGAAGGCAATGCAAACCTGTAAGCCACCTTTCCAATCCGCTAAGTAACCTGGAAAGGCCCAAAATACCTCGGTGTCAGTTTCCCATGCTTTCCCAACCGGCGGTGACCCAAATGAGGGGCCACCATCAAGAACACTTTTTCCCCGACTAAATAATCAAGATCCTGACGCCTCTTTTATGCATAAGATTTGTGGAAACTCTGAGCTTTCATCAACCAATGCCTAATCATCTTGACCTTCTCATATGTTTACTGAACAATGCTCATTCCCAAGAGTGAGGTCTCACCTACCTCAGCCCAACACAAAGGATACCGACAAGGCCGACCATAGAGTGCATCAATGTGTTCCATTCTGATAGATGACTTGTAACTGTTGTTATATGCAAACTCGACCAATCCCAAATGGATATCTCATTAGCCTCCAAAATCTAACACAAAGGCTCGGAGCATGTCTTCCAGAATCTGATTGGCCCACTCCTTCTGGCGATCCGTCTGAGGGTGGTATGTCGTGCTCATCTTAATGTGTGACCCCATATCCTTCTGGAGGCGTCCCCAAAACTGAGAGGTAAAGTGGGTGTCTCTATCAGAAACAACTGCCGATGACAGACCATGATGTCAGACCACCTCAGGAACATAAAAACGACCCACCTCTACCACATTCATAGTATCTTTGATCAAGATAAAGTGAGCTGACTTGGTCAAGCTGTCAATCACTACCCAGATAGCATTCCTCCCCTGAGGTGTATGAAGAAATCCATTAATGATGTCCATGGAGACCTTGTCCCAATTCCATGTTGAATTGTGTAATGGCTGGAGTAGGCCAAATGGTCTTTGATGCTTTACTTTCACCTGCTAGAAAGTGTAGCATCTCAACACAAAATCGACTATGTCCTGTCTCATACATGGCCACAAGAACTTACAGAAAAATCATAATACATCTTGGTGGTACCATGATCGATGAACCACTGAGATTGGTGGCTATCCGGCATCACCACATTCCGCAGAGACAACGAAACCACAACACGACCCTTAAAGCACAAGATACACTCGGGAGACAAATACCAATAAGAATGAGTCTCCCCACCACAAAGAAACTGCATAGATCACTGACACAGCTCATCACCATGCTTCTCCCGCACTATTTACTCTATAAGAGTGGGAGTCAACTAAATTCTATCCAAGAAAGTACCTTCGTTGTGCTCCCTTCTCTTTAAGTGCATCTTGGCGAAGAGCCCCATCAATGTCCACTCATCACTGGACTTCCTCAATGCCTACACTGGCACATTTCTGATGAAATTGTCAGTCACCACATTACCCTTACCTGAAGTATAGACAATGTCAAATTCAAAACCCTACATGTACTCGATCCAGCGGCACTACCTCGGATTGAGATCCTTCTCATAGAAAATGTAGTCCAGACTCTTATGGTCAGAATAAAGCAGAAATTTCTCCTTAAAGAGATAGTGTCACCATGTCTTCAAGGAGTGCATCACTACTTCTAACTCTAAGTCGTGAGTCAGATAATTCTTTTCTTGCGGCCGGAGCAGGCTTGAACAATAAGCCACCACATGGTCATCCTGTATGAGCACACATCCAAGGCCCGTACCGGAAGCATCACAATAAACCACATTGCCCTTTCCAGATTCTAGTAAGGTCAACAAAGGTGTGGTGGTCAACCGCCGCATCAACTCCTCAATGGAAGTCTGACACTGTGGGATCCACTCAAACATCATCCCTTTCCGTGTGAGTGCTGTCTTGAGGGTGGTGAGTCACGAAATGTCCCAAACAAAACACATGTAACAGCCTGCCAGGCCCAGAAAACTCCTGATCTCAAACACATTCCTCGGCTGCTCCCACACTATAACTGCCCTGATCTTCTCATGATCTACTGAACACCCTTGTTATGAGATGACATGTCCAAGAAACATCACTTCCTTGAACCAAAATGTGCACTTCGAGAGTTTGGAATATAGGTGGTGATCCCGAAAAGTTCCCAAAACAATGCACAGGTGATGGTCATGCTCCTCCTCTGATCCAGAATAAACCAGGATATCATCCACAAATACCATGACAAATGAGTTGAGATATTGGTGGAACACCGTATTCATGAGTGCCATAAAAATTGTAGGAGTATTCGTCAATCCAAATGGCGTGACTAGATACTCAAAGTGACTATACCTTTTTTGGAAAGCCGTCTTCGGAATATCTGCTTGTCTCACCCTGAGCAGGAGGTATCCCGAATGAAAATCAATCTTGGAGAACCACTTTTCCCCATTCATCTTGTCAAAAAAATCGTCAATCTGAGGAAAATGGTATTTATTCTTGATGTTTACCTTATTCATTTTCTAGTAATCAATGCACAACCAAAGGGTTCCATCGGCCTTCTTCCAGAATACAACTGGGGCGGCCCAAGGAGAGACGCTCGGGTGAATGAATACTTTGGATTCCAAATCGTCTAGTTGTATCTTTAATTCCCTCAATTCGGTGGGAGCCATACGAAATGAGGGAAGAGATATTGGCTTTGTTCCCGGTGCCAACTCAATCTATAACTCCACGTCCCTCTCCAGGGGTAAGCCTGAGAAGTCATCTGGGATGACCTCTGGGAACTCATCCACTACACGAGGTAACCCGCCCTGAGGAACACACCCATCGTCCTCTAGTGCGAGCGACGACAATTGTTAAGTAAGACTTCCCAACTCAGTGATTTGAGGTCCTGTATGACCCGGCTGAGGGTCCCATTCTCCATGAAATATTTGAGGACTCCCATCTAGAGCTGTAAAGCTGACTCAGTGCCATTATCACTCAATATGCACTTAAAAGCATGCCATCCAGTCCATGTTGAGGATCACATCAAATATGTCCATATCAAGGACCATAATGTCACACTCCATCTCGACTGCTGACATAGAGAGTGCGCACGATGGGAACCTAAGACCCTGCACCTTTTTCTTCCCTAACGGTGTTACCAACTCCATGGAAAACCATAATAGTTCGGTTGGTAGGTTCAGCAGATTCACACGACGGACAGATTTAAATGAAACTGAAGCACGAGCATCAAATAAAACAGCAGCTATAGAAGATGTGATTATAATACTACCTTGAATAGTCGAAGGTCATGTGTCAGATCTCGCTGGTGCATGATCCACAGCATGCAGATTACTGGTACCTGCCTGAGAATGACCGCTCACCTGAGGCTCTGCCCTGATTTGGTTCTGCCCTGAAGACAATCTAGTCCATCCTCCACGACCACAGAACTGAGATCACGGCGTCTTAGTCAGCTCTGATTGCATTGATACTCCCCCGGAAGCCACAGATCCAATCCCACTCTGGTGAGGGCGCATCAATCTGCAAAAGCGTTGTACATGCCCCATGATCCCACACTGGTAGCAAGGCCTTGGAGGGGTAGGACATATAGATCTGATGTGCCATTCCCTTTCACACTGATGTCACACAACAAACCTCATATCTGAATCCCCAGATGATGTCTGCCCAGTGGGATGACATGAGCTTCCACCACTCTTCTTCCACTGCTCATCATGCTTCCTCTTCTTCTCTAATGAACTACCGCTGCCAAAACCTGACACTGATCTAGAAAACCCCAATTGTCTTCTCTGGTCAATCATGACTATGCAAGCATGATCGACCACCTCGGCATAAGTCATCATCTTGAATGAGAAAACATGTGAGTGTATTTTTAGTCTAAGGTCCTTCTCAAACTTCCGAGCTTTCACATATTCACTTGAAACGATCTCAGCTGCATACTGCACTTGCTCAGCGAAGCGGTTCACATACTCCATCACTGTATGATTCCCTTGTGAATGATCCATGAACTCTCGAGATCTAGCTTAGGCCAGGAACTCTGGATAGTATTTCCCATTGAAGATAATTTTGAAATCTTTCCAACTCATATCCTCTTGTTTCCCAGCCTGAATCACGAATTACCTCCATTTGCGACTAGAACCCTCTATATGGAAAGTGTCACACTTTACCCTAACTTCTTTGGGCGTTTCAAGGAATTCGAATATGCATTATATCTTTTCAAGACACTCCTCTACCTCCTGGGGTGATGAACTACCTATGAAAGAAGATGGTTTATTCATCAGAAACTCCTGAGCTCTATCCGTATTGGAGCCAGATTGATCCCCTCTAGCGAGAATAGGGGCGGGAGTAGGATTCTCCCCTTGTCTTAAAGCCTGAACAACTCGGACCATGGCCTCTACCAATCTCTGATCAAGCGGCGCAGGATAACTCTCTCTGGATTCTTCATTTGGGTGCAAGGGAGCTCTCCATTGAGGAATCTCATAGCAAGGAGCAACAGTCATAAAAGAACACCCTCAATATCTTATATCACAAGAGAAAAAAAAATTTCAGCAATATAAATAATCATCAGTCAACCAAACCTACAAAAATAACATTGTGTCAAAACTCAACTTTTTCGCCTGCTGTCCACACACAGTCTACATCATGTGTGTCCTACTTGGAATAGAAGTCAAACAAGCGTCCTGGAATCCCATGGAGACTCAGTATATGTCATGAGGTATGATGGCCATGCACTCCACTTGCAACCAGAATTCCGAGCCCCGATAGTTCTAACTCATGTCAATCCAACCTCATCCAAAATAACATAAACAAAGAGCTAAACCTTCCCTCTGATTACATTTTATCATGAACCAGGTCAGGTCACCATCAACCTGACAACCGACCTAGCACGCGGAAAGGCCCGAAGGGTGTTCCCGATCCACACTGGCTGGCACAAGTGGCCAGGATTCAAATTGAAATTTTGGGAACGATTTACCCATATAAACAACCTGGAATAACCACAAGTTAACTGAACTCTAAAAAAATTGCAACCACAGGTCTTTAAACAACAAAAGTGAGTCTCAAAAACAACTACAACCCATCCAAAACTAACTCCAAAAGCGGTTACCCAAAACAAAGTCATCTACCGTCAACTGATGGAGGGATACCACCATCCGACCTTCACCACCAATGCCAAGTCAGAAGAAGCAGCTAACAACTCAGACCGCCGCTCTCAAAACCTTTTCCTTCCCCTGCATCAATCATAATCAGATCTAGTTACACCCGAGTTATTAAGTGGGGTGTGAGAAATCTCTCAATAATTTGGCACTAGAGAAAAGATTCCACATGTAAAGTTTAGGTGACCAAATCAGTTTTCAAGTTAAAATTATAGAGAATAGATAAATGAACTAACAATTTAATGAAAATTGTTTTTAAAGAAAGAACATTTTAAATAGGGAACGAGATTTTGGTACTTAATGAAAATAAAAGCATTATTTCCTTTTTACACCACATAAGTCACATAATCAACCAGTGATGAGCATATAATCACACAAGGGAATCAAAAGTGGGAGAGGCCCTAAAGGGACTAAAGATGTGTGGGGCCCTAGAACCTCACTTCCAAGTGTACCAAAGAATCCATATCTTATGTTCCCGTGCACGAGCCACTAGTTGGGAAACACCTCCATAACCTAGTGGCCTCCAGTCATCATCCAAGGTTTAGTTAATGTCATAAGTGTTAATACAGCTATGTGAAACTGGGCCGGATCCACTCCTGAATCACTAGCACGCTAGTCTAGTCCACCCACCTAGTACCCAGGCTTCCCCTTTTGTGCTCAAAGTTCAAAGTCCACCCTAATCATCAAGGTCGAGACACAACACACCTGGATGTCAACTAAGTCAAAAAACATACACCTATGATGTCAACTAAGTCAACCATCACTCTTACCCATTCAATATAAATGAATAAACAAACAACCATTAAAGGTATTACAAACAACAGAGATCCTCAGAAATAGAACAGAACGTGCATGCACTACACAGTCTGATAAACCACACTATTCCGAGAACCAAACTAAAATTTATCTAATATTTGACGAATTGGTTTAGTAGTTTTAGAGAAAATAAAACAACAAAATCATCTGTGAAAAAACTCACTTCAAAGCACACTAAGACTGTAACAGGAAATAAATTTCAACTACCACATTAGTTCAAAAACCAAAGGCACATCATAGTAAAATCCAAACAACCTAAACAAGCCGCTAATAAAAATAAAACACCAAATTATACCAAAAAAACCAAAAACTCATAGCAGCATGTAAATAAAAGGCATATCAATTTAATCAATCCAACAGGATAATTTATCAAATAACATAAGAATGTGAAACCACCTACATCAAAGTATGCACGAAATAGAGATAAAGCGCAACACTCCCGCTACACAATGGTCACACCACACAAATCAATCAAAATGGTCCTAAAACAGTAGACCAAGTTACCTCAATTCATACCGAGTAAAACATTAGTGGTCCATAAAAAAATAGACATCAGCAATTAAATAACTTTGTTAACCGTTAAACAAGTTCAATAATAATTAAATTAATTAATTAACAATTATACAAAAAAATATTCAATAATTCGATTAACAATTAAAAAAATTAATTAATTAATTAACAGATAAAAAATTCAATAGTAATTAAATAAATTAATTAACACTTAAACAAAATCAATTAAATAAATTGACTGACAACTAAAAAAAAATTACTCAATTAATTAATGATTAAACAAATAAATATAATTAAATAAATTAAAATCAAACCCCAGCCATGGAAATCGTCCGACAGAGGGGCGGCACGATGGATGTCCAGCGAGTGCGAATCAGGTTTCGGGGCGGCTGTCTAGTGGGCATGATCGGGGGTACGGAGCGGCTGTCCGGCAAAAGGAAGGAGGGGTTCCGGCCTGGGTGAGTGGGAGGCTGCAGGCAGAGGGGGCGGTTGGCCGTGTAGGAGGTAGCTGGGGGTAGCGGAGGAGGTGGTCGGCCGAGCAAGGGAGTGGTGGAGGAGGTATGGAGGCTGGCTGGGAGAGGGGAAGGGTGAGCACGAGGCTGAGGGGGGAAGAAGGGAGAGGGAGCGCACGGGGAAAAGGAGGGCGAGAGGGTGGCCATGGGGGGGGGGAGAAGAGGGGAAGTGGGTGAGGTAGCCGAGCGGGGAAGAGAGGAGGGGATGATGGAGGTGGCCTCGTGGGGGAGAGAAGGGAATGAGGGAGAGAGTATGGAGAGGGGGATAGAGGAGGGAATGGGTGAGTGGAAGAGCGGAGGGGAAAGGGCGGCCTCTGGGGAGAGAAGGGATAATGTGGGAGGCCAAGTGGGTAGGGTAGGGAAGGAGAGAGGGAAGAAGAAAAAAGAGAGGATAGATGGTATAATATATATATATATATAATAAAAAGAAAAAGGGAAGAAACTATAATAAATAAATAAATAAAGGAAAGGAACAACCATAACATAATAATAAAATAAAAAACGAAGGGGTAACTAACCTTAAATTAATGACTTTTTAAACTAATCTGAAATAAAATAGAACGAAACAAAATAGAGTAAAAAAATAAAAGAACCTAATAATATAAATTAAAAAAAGGATATCTATAGTAATAATAATAATTATAATAATAATAGTAATAATAACCAAAAAATCCAAGAATAACTATAATAAATTTTTATCCGGTTATTTAATCGCACGCGCATCGGTAGACCATGGTTTAAACAGCATAGTCGCACGGCTTCGCCCGTGCCTTTCCCACCCATCGAGCGTTTTCAAACAAAGGTTCGTTGACCATCACAAGTAGCGCACCACACGACAGCCTCATTTCACTTTCCAACTAAATAATTATAAAAAGGGCACATGAACTTATAAAATTTATATTTAAATTAAAATCATACAATATGTGAAGTCCAAGTGTAGAAAAATACATATACATATTAGTGATACCACAGTTTATTGTAAAATATTAGATATATTCATCATCCAAAAATTTTGTTTGTTGCACAGGTATAGATTAAAAATGTAACCTCCTTCCAAAATTTAGATTACCATATTTAAAAACAATTTCTACTAATTTTCCTTCATTCAAACCATTAATTTTATCCTAATGTTACTCCTCGTCAGAATAAGAATTATTTATCTTATTTGATAAATATGTTTTTTAAATCATTTTAAAAATGATTGATTTATATATGTTATTTCAAATTATCATATCCATCATTAATATTTCCATGAACATAGTATCCTTCTCAATCCAAATTTCAGTTAGAACTCTATGATCATTCGTACTCAATGAATCCACTTCCATATTTGATTTTCCTGAGTGGTAGTGTATTTTTCAATCATAATCCATGAGTAACATGATCCAACATCCTTATCTCATGTTGATCCTCTGAAGATAGAATATGTATTTAACCCTTTTATGATCCATGTATATCTCACATAATTCACCATATAGATAAATTATCCATATTTTCTAATTGATGATTATATCTTCTAGATCAATATAATGTGTTGTATTTTCCTTCTCTTGAGTCTTAAATTCCCTATATACATATGTTATAACATTATCATTGTTTAATATAAAAAAATTGAGTTCCATCATTGATTAATCTCTATATGTGATAGACCCATCACTTCCATCTGGTAGAGTCAAAATAAATGCATTGAAAAATCCTCTAATTAGTTTACCAAAAAAATCAACAAATAACCTTATCAAAAAAAAAAACAATACCCCTTTAAATAAATTCATTGATAATGGGAAATAAAATCGGGAAAAATTCTGAATGAACCATAAAAAATAAATATCGAGAGTAATAAAACTAAGTCCCTAGGTTACATATTTTTATGTATTCAACTATCTAACTATCATTTTATAGGATCACATGATATTCCATCCTAGGAAACTAAATTTCCATGTAATTGAACATATTTAATCTAAAATCACACTTAGTAAATATCCAATATAACTATTTCATTCAATGATTCCAAGAAACGAAGTGCAAGTTGTTTACTTGATCTTCATAACCTTTAGAATACAACATATTATCATAAAGTAATACCACATAAAATCATCAAGATATTCCTTGAATAGCCTATTAATAATATCCATAAAAAGTGGGTGAATTATTCAATCCCAATCGAATTACTGTAAACTTGTAAAGTATATACCTCTTCTGAAATGGTTGCCTTCAGAATTCATTCCTACATTACCCATAATTAGTTATATGTAAAATGAAGATGAATATTTGAAAAATATTATTCTTTTTAAAGATGATTATATAAGTCATCTATATGAGGTAGAGGATACATGTTCTTTATTTTAAAGACATTTATTTCCCTATAATCTATGCACAAACTCAGAGGTCCATATTTCTTCGAAAAAGTGAACACATGGTCCCCATTTTGAAATTATAGGTTGAATATGTTCTTTATTACTCAAATCCTCTAGTTTTATCATCAACACCATTAATTCCATTATTTCCATATTAATGGAAAATTCAACTTCATGCTCTTGGGGATGTCCTGGTATTTCTCCAGGATGTAAAACAATTTATTCCGACATAATAAGTGCATCCTAAATATTAATATTTCCTTCTCAATCCCTTGATGTTTTTTTCATTCATACCCTTGAATTTTTTTAGTAGTTCTACTAAAGGTTGTTCTTGGTAATAATCAGATGATGATATTATTGCATTAATCATACGAGGTTCTTCTTCTTCTTTATCACAAATCATAATATCCTTATTTTTTTTAAAATAAGATAAATAATTTTTTGATTGTGAGTCCATGGTGAGAATCATATAAATTTAAACCATAAATATGCTTACAAGTCCAGAAAGTTAATCATTTTTATGTGTTGTAAAGGGTACTTATTGAGAAAAATTTTATGCAATGATACTTCCAATATGTTTTTTACCTAAAAATAAATTATTTAATCAGAAGGTAAATATCTTATTTTTATATAATCCAATAAATATATAAAAAAAATCTGTTATTTAAAATAAAATTAAGCATTAAATATATTTGAGGAGATGATTAAAGATCCAAACACCACATCATTAGGAACTTAAATATCATCATATTTGATCACATAAGAATAGATTTTCTCTCTTGACATTTTATGGGGAAATTTATTTAATTTTTAGAAGAATCATTTTCAATGTGTCCAATATCATTTTATTTAATGAATTTCACATTATTGAATTCTTTTTTCCTTTAAAATCATGGTATTTTTGGAATTTTCCTCAACACATGTATTAAACTCTCACCCCCAATAGTAATGTTCCATGAGGATTCATTCCCTGAATATTATAGAATGGATTGTAAAACCTAAACATATTTTCTTTTCCATTAATTTCTTTTTCAATGTCTTAATTTTCCCTCATATTATCTTATTTTCCATTAAATTCATAAGATATAGATATTTATTATTCTATCTTGATAGAAAATGCATTATATCTTTATATAATGGGAAATATTGGGAGACTAGTTCCCTTTATAATAATCATTGGAACCCATCAAAGAATTGGTCAATATTTATCGGTGGATTACATGTATAATATGATGCATAACATGATAAGAATGAATAGTTTTATTTATAGTTACCATATTTATCGTCCTATATTTTCCTATATTCCAGAATTGTCTCTCCCTATCCTCTCGCTATTCATTAATGAAATATTTTTGAAGAATTTTTATATATTCCATTTATTCCTTGCTAGAAATTTCTTCCTACTCATTTATATTTTGAATTAGTCAAAATCATTGATATGCATCTCTTGAGAGATGATAAACTTCCAGGAAAACCTTCTCTATTAATTTTATTCCAAAAATAACAAATATATTCTCTATATAATATATCTTTTTGTTCAAATATAAATTGATTTTGTGTATCATAGAATGTTAGAGGTTGTTGTCTCATGACGTTGTATAACATTGTTCCTTCAGGTTGTTGATTAGGATACTCTATATGGGAAAGGTTATTGTTTACAACTGAAGTCAGTTGTCATATATTATTTATAATAATCTCAGTACTATTTTTATCTAGAGTTCCAAAATAATTATTTTTCATATGAGGGAAATAAAAACAAGGATTATGGGAGTTGAAATAGTGTCTACTTCATACAATAGGTTCCATTTGTAGAAAACTTAATCAAGTAGATAATGTTATAAATCTTAATGTATAATTTAGATATTTTATAAAATAACATTAACTGAAAAATATATGAATAAATAATCTCATAAACATAAACATTGTTTTATGGGGGACATGTTTACCTATAAACACTTCTTAATGGTTTCTAAAAAATTTTAATTATCCTAAGAAAATACCCAAGGTGTGTTAAACCATGTGCACAGTAAGGCCCATTCTTGTTTAACTAGTTACATCAAGTTACACCTGATGCACATTGACTGAGTTTCCACCCCTAAGTACATATGTTTTAGAACCACATCCCCATGTAGTATATAGAATGGGTTGTATTTCTAGGAATACCAACATAATAACTACCTAACAAAAATTATAATATTTTATTCTATGCATGTTCTCTATGTATATCAATGGGATGTTTCCCATAATCATTGATTTCTAAATAAAGATTCCAATGTTTCAATTGAACTTTCTCTAATACCAGATATAATGACAACAATCCCAATGGCTTATAGCCGGTGTAGTACATTATTACATTGGTATAAATACATGAGATAAATCTGAAATGATCTATCAGTTTGGCCGTTTTGAAAAATAGACTACATACATGATCCATACATTAAAATTTAAACTATAAAAAGAAATATCACAAAGAAATTGAGAGAATCAATATTCTCAATGATTAAACTTTCATATCAATCGTATTATTCTTCATAGAATCATACGAAAAATAAATCAATATATTGGGGTGTGCATAGATGCTCAATAATGGTAAGAAAACAACATAATCTAATACAAATAATTAATCATAAACATTATAGAAAGGAATATAACTGAAACACAATACATTTAAACATAATATTGAGAATAATATAGAAATGGTAAATGAAAATAAAATAATCCCACATAAATAATCACATGGATATTATTCCAATTTAATAATCACATGAAATATCAATAACATTTTTTGTAATTGTGGAATTCTTGATACGATACATCATTTACTTATTTTAAAGGATTTGGCAAGGACTCCCTAAATAAATGTGTAATGCCTCTACAAAGTGAAAAACTTATTTTTCACCTGTGAAATAGCGATGCCTTGAGGGGATTTAGTGATCCATACACATCACTTATTATTTCCAATTCAGTCCTCATATGTAATCATAAACAGCATAAACATTTATATTAATGAATTAACATACAAAATTCCATTACATTGACTATATACCATGAATGGTAATGAAACAACACATCTAAAATCAATATGATCATAAATACCTTATATAAAATAAGTAAGATGGTATCATACAAGATAAACCTCAATCATACGTAAGATATATCAAAGCATGTTGACATAGACGATATTACTCTAATATAACGAATAATTTTTTTTGAAATTAAAGCATATTTTTTACATATAAACCATTCATTTAAATGTCCATGAAATTTTGAAATAATATTTTTTAGTAAAATGATTCTTCTAAAAATGTATAGTAATCTTGAAGTAATTATTGTTTCATGAGGGTAGAAAACTTTCTCATGACATAAATGTAAAACACGATACATTTCATATTTTTTTTCAAAATGTCATAAAGAACCAATTTAAAAAATGATAAAAATATTTATTTAATCCCATTATATTAAAAATAAAACACGATATAAATATTAATCAAATACAATATAATAGTCAAAATATATTAGATAAAAATTTAATATATATGGAAATGGATGATAGATATTCACCAGTTGATACATAGGTATAAACAATCCAATATAATAATGATATTGTAAAATTACCCTTACATTATATATTACATTATATGAATGTTATTTATACTGTGGTATAATGATTTAATAAATGTTATTAATTTATACAAGAAATATATCCATACTTATGATATCATATATGATCTTCTTATATAGTTTTGTAAATAATATTTCATTATTACCATTTCTTAAGGTATAAACTGCTTCATTTTCTTATGCATGTTTTACCATGTAAGTCCAATTTATTATGCATATTATATATACCATACAGATACATTGTGAAATAATGTATATAAATATTAAATATAGTTAATATATATATATTATAATAATTATTTAATGTTTATCATGGAAAATTATTCCCATCGTTTCGTAGAGATAGAAAGCCATACGTATGACAAAGCGATGGTATAAATCCATTAATGGTGAAAGGGTATGGAATTAGATTGTATATGAATTATGAAAAATAAATATCATGTTATATTTATGATGTATATATATTATTTCAATAAATATAACTTTTTAAAAAAAGTGATGATGAAAATCAATTAACTATAATATGTGGAGACGGTAAGACGTACATACCCATTCAAATTGATTTAATATTCCTATAGGATGGATAAATGGTGGAATGTGTTTGTAACATAATTATAATACCATATAAGAATACAAATGACACTAGATTTATTATTTTACAATAAAACCATCACATAAATAGTAATTAGAATAAGAAATTTACATGGATGAGTTAGTAAGAATGATTTTCTCTTCTTTAGTGAACTTCCAATAGATATCTTCTTAAAAGATCGAGGATTGGAATTATGGGGAGATAAGAACATATAAGTCGTGATTAATGACTTTTTAGAATCAATTTTCAAGAATTAGAAAATCTAGAAGGCTCAATGGGTTTTGAATAAGTTAGAGTGGTGGTTCTCTTTTATAATTTATATTAGAGACACCTATGGAAACTCTAAATATATTAAATTAAATATACTAATTTTTAATTTAAAATTGCTCTAAAATGATTGTATTTCGATTATATGATTATGATGGTTATAAATCCCTTCATTAAATGATTATTAGACCCATTTTTATTATTTTTTATCCTAATCTATTTTTTAACTTGTATTTTACCCTTTTATCATTTACCATTAAATCATATATGTCACACTTTGAGGATTATAAAATTAAAATAGAATCCCAAAATTCCAATTTATTAGTAATTTATGAAATATATATCTTCATATTAAAACATATTACAGAATGTTTTTTTATAAAATTTATTTCATTAAATAAATTATAATTTATTTTGAAATAGCATTACTCTTAATTTAGAGACTATTCATTGCATGAATTTTTTAAATATCATAACAACATGATATTGGGGAAAAAATTAATATCATTTATAATATTTCAATTTAATAAATAATATTAGTGTATTAAATAATTTATATTAAATTACAATGAAGTTAATATTTTTTTAATATCATTAATTTGATTTATCAATTAATTAAGCAATTACGGCATCATCATTGGGTCCCAATTTGGTGTAATTATTTTACCACATATTATTATAAATAAATTACTAAGATATATATTTTAATAATAGATATTTAAATAGTATTTATAGTCAAACATATTCATTATATAACCCCATTTTAAAAAATATTTTTCTTCTTAAAATAATAACTTGGTCAAAATTTACATTCCATTAAATATATTACTAATAATGATAAATTTAGATACAATAGGAAATAAATGTAATCGTATCCTATCCAATAATACATAGAGGTGAAAATTCATCATTCAATAATGGTATGATAATTGTAAGTCTAGTTTTTAGAAATTTATAGTTTTATTTTAAACCTTAATTTCTAGATTTTACACTTAACTATAGTAATTAAAATATTAGTAAACTTAATATTCGTATTCCCAAATTTTTTTTTTATATATAATTTTTGAATAAGTAATTCAAGTCATTGAATCCATTTTCCAATGTTCATTAATTTGACGTTTCAAAAAATTATATCAAATATAATTTTTTTGATGGAATGATAAATCATGTTTTTAATGTGAAAACATAAATAATATTGTGATGTTTTTATATTCATATTTAGTGTAACAATAATTAAAAGGGAAAAATATATTAAATGATATAAAATTATTCTAATTATAATATAAATCCAATTAATAATACAATGTAATACTGAAAAATATATACATGAAAACATAATATTTAATTAAAATGAAATATATTATCACTGTTCCACAAATCCTGAATCTTATCAAAATAATACCAAACAATTAATCAAATTAAATTTAAACGATCATCATTAAATGGGTTTTTTTATTTTTCAAATAAAATATATAAAAATTTAAAATTTTCTATTTAAAATAGACACCACATTGAAAGGCGATAACACAACTTTTATACAAATTTATGTTTTATGTGTACTATTGGGTTTCTTTACCTTATTCCTATATAATATATTGAATTAATATCAAAATATTTTATTGGAAATATATCATTTAAATTTATTATATATATTATCTAATTATATTATAATTTATTTAACTATGAAAAACAAGACTAAATAGTGTTTTGTTCAATCATTTGTTGCATGCATTATATGATATCAAAAAAATTAAATTTATTATTAAAGGAAATAAATTATAATGTATTTAGGTATAATATCAGACAAAAATAAAATAGACCTATTTAATAAATCTAAGCCTTTTTTTCAAGATGTTGAATCCATTTCTCAATGTTCTAAACAAATAAATGGCTAAAATTTATTTAATTGTAATCACATTGATAGAGGGAAACAATTTTTTTTAAAGATAAAATTGTTTACAATGTTTTTATAACCAATTTAAATAAAAAATTAATTCTAATGAATTAAAATGGGTTAATAGAAGTATAATCGAACCTTTTTGACATTAAAACTAATTTAAAAAATAATTTAATAAGATAATTTATTTAGATGATAATTCAACTTATAATCAAAATATTATATTTTTTATTATTCATGAAAAAATGCATCTTATTAGAAAAATTTAAAAAATAGCTATACTAAATTTTTATATTCCAGTTTAAAAGAAGATATTTTTGTAAAATGTATTTTATAAATGTGGTAATAAATGATATAAAATAGTTTTTCGATTTAATATCAAAAAAATAATATTTAGAAAATCAAATTATTAAGTGTAAAAATTTAATTATTAAAATATTCTTCCATTAAAAACACATTATAAATGTTTTGAGCTTTATTAGTTCATCTAACTCACGTCAACCAATATAACAACAGGGGTAAGATTGAAACATTAAAATGATAACATGTCATTGATCATTTAAGCTTGATGTGGCATATATTGTTCACTATATAACACCGTGTTTCCTTCAAAAATTTTGGGATGTTATATAATATACACTCTTGAATATATTATGGTTTTTATGTAGTTTCCTGGAAAGAGATTCATTTTACTCATTCTCATATATGGTAGTTTATTTTTTTTTATTTTCATCTTGGTATTTCTATTATCTCTATAATTCCTCATCATGTATTTAATTTTTCATTATTTTCATTTGTTTATATTCGTTATTAATTTTTGATTTTGTTCATATGATGATTATATATGATGGGTGATTTTTATGGTTTGGGATCGTGGTTATGGGTGGTGTTTATTTTCTTATTAATTGTTTGTTTTCATTGTGTTTTCATAGTGATTTATATAATATATATGTCCATCCAATGTATGAATTTGAAAAACTCAGATTCCATGTTGATTCCACCTATTCTATTTTTATCAATAAAATAGTTCCCAGATGAGTATACATTGATTCTACAATAGTAGTTTACATTCCATGTGGATCGATATGACCCGTTAATTGAAGGTTTGAGATAGATGGTGTACCCTTGTAAGGGATATATTTGGTTGTTTTCTAACAGAACCTAAAATATAAAAAACAAACAGTCGTGTTAGTAGATTGATATATTATTTTTTACTTACACATAACATTTTCACTTATAAATATATAAGGATTTTACTACATGGGATATAAGAGATGGGAATGAATATTTAACTAGTGCTAGATTTGCGGTTATTTCTATAGAGATTGAGGTTGTACCAATATATTTTTACATAACATATATAAAAAATCGTAGTATATTTTAATTTCATTTTATTTTTTTATAATATCAAGTATTTTTGGGGATTAATCAATTTAATATAGACATTTGGAAATCATGTGAAATATGTTATTATATAGAAATTTTATTTCTGTTTATGTTTAAATTTAATGATTATATATTATTTTATATATTTTCTTATAAATAATTTATATTAATATTAATTTATTTCATGTTATTTATGTAATAGAAACTGATTTTATAGACGTTTTTATTTTATCTAATTTGTGAACAATATCATACTAAGAGAGGCTTGGAATTAGATATGGTGCTCCAAAAGAAATCTGAAAAACCATGTCAATGGGATACAATAACATGCTATAAAAAATAGAAAATAACATTTTTATTATGTCTATTGTTCATTAATTAACATATATAAAAAATATTGGGAAAGAATATATTGTTAATGACACTCTCAAGATTAGAAAAAGTTTATTTACTCTATACATTATCTTTATCATTCACATTATTCCACATGGTATCAATAATTTGTAGGGTACTTCATAAAAAATCAACTATCTAAATATCCATAACAATTTCTCTACAGCCCAATAGAATAACCCAAGCAATTTTATGCATAATAAATACATTGATTCTAACATTTATGAAATTTAAAATCAAATTCATGTTGATTTTTCTAGATAAATGAGTTTCAAGCATCCCTCTTCTCTATAAATATGGATAGTGTTGCTTATACCGATGGATTCAACAACATATTCTTCATGTTAAATTGGGAAATTGTTACCCATGAGGTGATAAATAAAATGAGAGAATATTTTTATCATTCATCAATCCCCCATGATGTTAATTCCAATTTTTTCACACTAATCCTAAGGAATGACAGTGCCCTTTATATAACATAATTTCATCTTGTTTCTTTGGGAAACTCAATACTAATTGTTATTAGTAAAATTATGACATATAGGTTGGGTGAAATTTATAAGGGATTTATTTCTAAAAATTAGTTTTGGATTTTCGTTGAGGGAAATAGTCATAATTTTCTTTAGACTGCTTCATAATGTGTGAATAATTTGAATAAAAAAGTAGAAGATGGTAATATAGACCTCAAAATTGATAAATATAAAGGCGTTCACATTATAAAATAGAGTTTCATTTTTTGTATTGTAATAATTCATGGATTCTCTCTATGATTTTATTGGTTTATTTTCCCTATTTTGAAAAATATTAGAATTCATTTTTCTTTGAATGAGTCTCCAAGAGGTTTCTTTTAGTTTTATAGAGGGGTCAGATAAGGGAATCCTTTTTTTGGGCTTCACGTTTCTATAGCAAATGAATTTTTATGATGGTGTATTATTGATATAGTTTATGTTTTTCCTTAGTAATAAATGATGGTTGGAATATATTTCTATGATACCTCACATTATTTATATATAGATGACATTTTACTATTTGAAAAAATTGGAAAAGGTATAATATCTTATATCAAGAACATTATTCACATTATGAAAATGTTTTAGGTCATGTTTTTATCTAGAAAAACTCTTCTATCATGATTAGAAATGTAGTTATTATTTCATTGTAGAATAATATGGCATAAAGTCTTCATGTAGGGAGAGGATACTTTCCATTCACTTATCATGGGGTTCCCCTCTTTTGGGGTTCAGTGAGAAAAAAACTATATGGATATTATTTATATAAATATTATTAATTAGGTGGATAGTTGTGAAGGAAATACAGTCTCTCATGAAGGTATAATTTTCTTTTTAAATTTTGTAATCACCATAATAATTTTATATTCGTTCACATAGTATAGATGTCCTAGTGACCACAATTAGTAGTCTCAAATCCTAATCTGAAATTTAATTTGGTAGAGGTCAATTCAAGTGAGTATGTTAGTCATAGTTTCATGGAATGAATATGTCTATCCTATAATAAAGGTAAACTATGTTAAAATGATCTTAGGATATATAATGATACAAAAAAATATTAGTTAGAGGAAGAGACACTATCCATTTATTAAAATAAAACAAAAGATCACCAATAAAACATTACATGGTTGAAAAACAAATACAAATCATAAAACTCTTACCTGTCACCACATACATGAATGATTTTTTCCTCTATATTTGTGGATTCCCAATCTGAACTTTTGTAATTCTTCATAATCTTCACATTGTTATTTATAAGATTCAACTACTCCTATGATATAAACTCATAACCAGACTACATACCCTTTTTCAAGCTAGTGGTTTCCCCACCTCCCTTACTAATAAGAGACCTGGTATACACCAGATTTGGTATATAAGAATAATATTTCCTTAGACTTCTTCTTATTAGGGATGTCATGGATCCCGTATTCCGGGACTTCGTCTTCTTCCCAGCCCGATCAATGTCTTTTTAGAAGGGTCAGACCATGTTTCCAACACTATACTTTCCAGTATCAGATATTTTCCCCCCATTTTCTAGAGATGTGACCTTATTGTTAACCCTAATTAATTCCCCACTCTTTCTAAAAATGGCTATTAATATCAATCATAGCCAGTCAATGTGGCTTTTCAACGAACTCAAGAGCTCCATGAGACACCTTTTTTATTGCATCTTCACCTGTAATTGCATTCTTTCTTCCACCATCATTTAGTAGAGCACTTTCTTCAACATGAGAGGTTTTCTCATTATCTAATTATTGAAAGTAATTACCAATGGAAACATTAATTGTGACTACTCCATCACCATATTCATTCCCTTGAAACACCTTATCATCAACATCTACAGCTCCCAGTATTGCACCATCCTCAGAAGCAGTGGGATCCAAAGCCACATCATTCACATGATATGGCCATAGAGAATAGCATTCCATAGAATCTTCCACTTAGAGTGCCTTCTCAATACCAAAATCATGCCTTAGATTATTGAAAATATTCCTAACTGTTGGGTAATATGTCCTCTACTCCTCCTACTTCTGTACATAACCACCATTGGCCTCAGTAAGTCTAATCAGCTCCACTTCTTCAATCACAGTAACTGAGGGATGCTCCTAAACTACTGTCTCTCTAATGGACGCCGCGTCCACAGATAATTTTTTCTTATGAGAGCCTTCCACAGGTTCATGTCTTGGCCAAATACATCTCTATGAAACTCCCAAAAGTGGAAATGCCAAATCAGGTGCACCACTACTACCATTTCCCATCTGCATCACCCATTATAAAGCCCCAACCAAGACATTGCTACAACATAATGTTATGACATGTCCAAATCGTCTTCAGGAAACACAATAAAACATCCCCGATTAAAATCATACATCCTTCATCCACATAAATTCCTTCCGTCGGTGATGAAAACCCAGTTCATTGGATGTCATGAAACATAGATCCCAACATATATTCGTAGACAGATGCAGTGGCAAACCACCTTTGTTTGATGATTATAACAAAGGTATCAGCCTATCATGAGCCCAATAGGAAATCAAATGGATTGATTTTGGATTGAATGTGGATGACCAGAGTGACTCATCCATGTATCCATGGTTGTGGGATCACACTACATGTGGAAGTAATTACTCCATAGAAATAGAAAAAACGAGTCTCTATTGCATCGTCGAGGGGATCTGGACCACAAAGTAATCAGATTAGCCTCCGTCACAAACCGAATCATCAAATTCCTTCTATCGATTAAGCCGACTTCCACAAACTCTTTATGATCCGTTGAATTGAAAAACAAATTTTTCAAACTCATCAACCAAAGGTCTCTCCAGACAAAAAAAATCCATCGACATGTGAATTCATAGATCTATGGCATGTTTAATCTCTATCGGGGAAAGATAAAGCTATAACGCTCCCAATAATTAGTCATGAACTTTTAGAGATAGATGAATCATTTGGAATGCTGGGAGATAATTGGGGTTGGATAATGGAAATAAATCACTCCTTCCATTATATTAAGAATGTGGAACACCCCCCCCCCCCCCGTGATCAAGAGGGGTGAGAAATGCTCTACGACATTTAGTTAGGGAATCACCGTGACAGAAGAAATTGTCGGGACAACCTCTCAGATCTTAAGATGTTTAATGGTACTATGGTAAAAATATATATCATAGAGAATTATTTCCACTGTTAATTCCTCATTGGAAATTATTTTGACATTATTTTTGATAAACTGTATAATTGTCAGGTCATGTTTGTTTCCTCTCATGTTTGGTCACCTTTTAAGCATTCCTATTCTGAAATTATTAGTTGTTCAAAATGAGTGGTATATAGGAAATCATCATTAAACTATTAGATCACTCTTTGGATCTATCAACCAATTATAAATGATGTTTTTAATCCAAAATTCTTGAAGAACTGCAATATTTCAGATTTTTAGATGAGAAATTTTATACATGATTTGATGCTCATAAATCTCACTAAAGTGTTTTCTTAGTACACTTATTCTGATAGAGTTACCATTACAATGATTCCCAACCTGAATGGTAGATTTAATACCAGCTAAGTTTACAATATTTAATGTAATTCCATGCATAGTTTTTCTTCTTTGGTTTTTGGATATAGAAACATCATTATTACTCATACAGACACATTTTTAAATTGTAAAATCCTGAAAAAATCATCTGCTTATACAATGTAGTATTCAACAAAAACATACTCAAATCGCTTCTTCTTATTTATTCTTCAAAAATTCAAAGGATTCGTTTAATCATTTGTTTGTATGTTATGGACTTCCTTCAAGATTATTGAATTTTCTATAGTATTTATTTTGATTTATTTTTAATAACCACTGTATTGAGGCACTAATTACATATATATATATTCTCACGTGGTGAGAAGATTCATTCTCTCATGTATCATATTACGGTTAGTGTTTTTCAAAAACATGGTGATAATGGAATGTCTGGATCTTTAATAATCATTAACCTTATTTTTATGTTGTTATATCTACCATCAATCATGAGAACCTGATTTCATTAAAAAAACATATTGGGGAAAATTAATATTGACCATTATGATCTAGTTATTTTTTACTGCTTGGTGTTAGGGGTAAGGCGAAGAAACTAATTGTTGAAAAATAAATTATACGGATACCTCCACATATAAGGGGGTTAATGGCCAATGTTGATTGGGAGGATTTAGGTAAACGAGGACCCTCATGTTGTGGTGGAATATCTTGTACTTATCGGGGAATTGTTAATGTTTGTTTGTTGCACTTCATTGTGAATGGTTATTCTATTGAAGTTGATTTGTGGGCTATGATCAAGGAAAGTGGGTATGTTGTATATTAATATTGGAATCATTTTGGTTTGAATCATATTAATCAGTTGTAATAAAAATTCTCAAAAGTAGATATATGAATGTTCTATGGAAAATTCTCATGCCCATGATGGATTTACATCATCTTGTGGACCCAATTTCCCTTGATGTTACTCATTTTTATGGATAAAGAAACAAGTTTTTGATGCTCCCTCTAAGAGATAAATTATTGAGGTTAGATCATGTTGGTCTTCTGTGTAACCAAATTATTTTCATGGGTTGGTTGAGTGGATTCTCGTAGAGATTTTCATACTCATCTTTATAAAGAATTCTTTTAATGTCTTGTCTGGTGCATTACTTTTTTTATTAAAATATATGTAGAGTATGTTTACTTACCTCCTAGAAATTCTAGAAATTTAATTTTAAAATATAAATGTCCAATTAAAGATAAAAAATAATTCATATAATGTAAATAATATATTAAACTAACCTTAAACATTTATGTTTATCCACGTACAAATAATATAAAATCACTAAATACTATTTATATCTTGTATGGAAATATAATTTACATGGTTTGACCATTATAATGTTTATTACATGATATTTCAATATGATTTTTTTCTAGATGAAAAATAGAAAAACATTTGAGCTACCAATTGATATAGTAAAGGGATGGGTTTAAAAAATATTATATATATTAAAATGAAATGTTTAAAATAAATTATTATCAATTTGAATGAGAGGTATAGAGTAAAATTAATTATTCTAATAAATAAACCATTTTATGTTCAACAAATGAATAATTTTTTTTTGATTAAGATGTATTTTCTTATTTAATTTTCAAAATAATATATAAATATTCAATATATCCTATTTGGTTAGTTGAATAATGAAATCATAAGAACTATAAGTTTTTTTGTTATCATATAATTTGTTAATGTTAGTCTATACTATAATTTAGAGTGAATATTGTTTGAAAAAAATATTCAATGTTTAATGGTGTCTAAATGATAACATGTTTTGATTGCACACATGTATATGTTTTTTAGGTGTTCAAATAAATATATTTATAAATTTCACTATCTAATAGTGTTTAAGTCATTAATGTATTGTCTAACAATAAGAATAGAAATAATGGTAGGTAACTTATTTTTAATAAAAATATTGAAACATTCAAACTAATAATGAGACCAATGATATTTATTATAATATATTAGAATACCAATTAATGATTTATTATTGATTATTTCACTAATAATTCTATGTCAAAATATGAAAAATAACACGGGATATATTTCATAGATATATTTCAAAAACAATTCCATGAGTTTTAGATATCCAATAAAGTATTCTGTAAATCAATAAATTATTTTTATATGAAACTATTATTCATAGATTTAAATAGATTTAAAGGAATAATTTATTGTTTATTTTTTTGAGATAAGAATAAAAATATACAAATGTTGAATAAATTAAATAAGCTATAGATAAAATATTAAATAATATATTGTTTATAATTTTTTTGAGGAATGTTTATTAGAATCATTATTAAAAATAAATGAAAAATATATGTTGGAATTAGTGAAAAAACATGATAATTTGGATTCAACAATATAGGTAGTTAATTTAGATGATTAAATTATTGAATAATACATCAAAACATCAGGAGCTATAATAAAGAAAAATGGAAATAACATATTATTGAAAAATAATTCATGGATCTGGGTTATAAATTATAATTAATGGGTTTGAAATGAAAAATATATTGGAAACCAATATTGAAAAGATTTAAAATAACTAATATTCTTGAAAAGATTCATATAGATGATTTTGAGCTATCATGGTAATATATTGATCCCCCAATCTAATTGATTGGTCTGACTGGTGTCTCATGTGACATCAAGAGATCCTCTTAATATGATAAATGGTGTCAAATAGTTTGGAGGGAATATCTTTATAATGGAGATACTATGAACTCATTTCAATGACTAAACTGACAATGAAAATTATAAAATAGAGGGAATGCACAATAATTGTTAGATAATATATAAATTTGTAAATATAATTTCATATTAAACGATGTTTTCATTCATCATACAAATGCACAACTGGTAACCAACTTGACCATCAAACTAAAAAAATAAATAATAAAAAAATTCTCAGTGGATCCCCTACAAAAAAAATGAATCATAATAAATATAGGCTCCACATTAATTGTGAGCTTCAAAAGACTGATCCATTGAACATATTTTTCTCTAACAATAAAATAACATATAGTCTACATTAACAATGTGGTTTTCATAGAGTCTACAACATAAACCCATTAGGATATCACAAAAACATCCATAATATAAGAGGTTATTTCTGTGTTTGTCATGATGCAATTTAATACAAAAATATTCAAATTCATAGTGTCATAATGTGCTAACAAACCCCCCATGACACCTGTATAGTTATATATAATTTTTGTGTCATAACGTGATAACAAAGAAACCCCAACACCTTACCATAAATGATTTTCTTTCTTGGTGGAACGAATTTATATATCATTTATTTCATATATTAGTTAATTGCATATGTTTCAACATTTACATTGACATATTAATACAACTGAAAAACTATAAGGCCCCAACCATAAACATAACTTATTATATTTTTTTGAACTAGATATTACATTTGAGGTTATTTTAAACTTATATTTTTATAGAATTATGACAAACAAATACCAATTAGAAACATACATTATATGTGTATAGTTACAATATGAATCCACTTTTCACCAACGGAAATCCCTTTAAAATAAAACAGATTTTTTTCAAGACACATCCTCAATTCATTCGTGATGACATCTTATTTATCCTTACCAATCTTACGGCTTCTAAAAAACAATTTAAAATAAGGGATTAGAATAAAAAGCTCAGTAAGGTATTTAAATACAAGTAAAATAATTTTCCATTCCAAAACATGTTATCCATGAATGATTTATCATAAATTAAAAATTTCCCACACTAATAGGTAGTAAATACACTTCACTGAATATAACCTCATTTCATAACCATTTTTTGTAATCAAAACATTACCATAAAACCCATATGAAGAGAATTTAAAATATAAAGGTATAGACAGACACAATCGTACATAATATTAATAACCAAATGGTCAACTTCCACGTATAAAACTTTTTAAAATTCAATAGCCATATGTCTGACTTCCCTACCAAATGAATTATAGGATATAATGTAACCACCAATCCTTGGTTTATCAAGGAACCACCTATATTTTATTTATCATGTAACCATCCATATTTGGATTATCATATAACAACCAATTATGTATCCATGTACCATTATATGATCATACAACATAAGTGATTTCAATTATGAACATTGAAATCAAAAAATTCCATTTTAAATCATAAGAATCAATTTCTAGATATTGAAATAGACGATAATATATCAAAATTATATTCAATATCAATATATCTCTGAATGATAATAATTTATATCTTTTTCATTTAGAAACATTAAGGCTTGTAGATGAATCCAAATATGAAATAACAGTTACAGTGGAAGAGAAGTCATTGTGTCATATACATTTAAAGAAATTACTTCTATCATCTTGTAAAGAATATTAATAATGTCATATAAAAATATTTATTTTGAAAAAACATGAAATAATTAATATATAGGAATACAATTTTAGGAATAATTATTTTATATCGATATAAATAAATATGTATATTAATTCCATGAAGAAAAAATTTTACAATTAAATATCTAAACATTCAAGCTGTCCCATACCACATTGATCATTTAAAGACTAATATAAATGAATTAATATGTTTCATAACACAATAAGTAGAATAATGATAGAAAAAATATTGATATTAAATTTCATATTGGCTATATATACACCTATAAAAAAGAATAAATGTTCATTTTATGAAAAAATCCCTCAATGAAAGAAGATTGCGATGAATGCACTTACCTTGAGTTCTATTTCTCATATATGATCCTTTTTAATTATAAATAATAAAAATAAGTTAATTTATAATTTCATCAATAAAATTTACTTTTTATTATTCCTTTCATATCATTAATTACCATTTTATAATAATTAGTAAATTATTTGAGTTCATGTTAGATGTTTTTTTCGATATTCGGTACATGAGTCCAAAATGAATATGGTATGTTTAAAATAGTCCATGTGATCACAATTTAATCATATCTAGAATTATATTATTGAAATTATTATCTATTTAATATATAAATTTATATATTTAAATCAACTTAATAGTAATAGTTATGAAAAATTAACCATGTTTTAATCATGGAGATGGTAAGTCATTCATACGCAGAGGTATCATTTTTCCATTTCTCATTAATCATTATGGAATGATGTTATGTATTATTTTAAATTATAGAATGATACTAAAATAATTAGTATATTTTAACCATTTAAATATAATTATTTATATCATACAACTGATATAATGAATAAAATGAGCCACATCGCTTTGTGGAGGTGATAGTTCACACATACGCCCGAACGACGTTATCGTTTTTATACGCATGGAATGTAATTGATATATTATTCTCTTATAATGATTAATATTATATGAATATCACATATTAAAATTAATTATATTATTATAACCATTCATTAGTGATAGTTATGGAAAATGTATTTGATTGGTGTTTGGAGGTGATAGTTCACATGTACGCACGAATGATTAAATCCTATACCATTTAATGGATGTGGAGTTATATTTTGGTGATTTTTTTAAAATAATAAAATTGTTGTATATTTAGTATACTAGAGTTATTTTTTTATCATTGATAAATAATATTTCAAAAATATGCATGAAGAAATAAAATTTAAATACTTAAATAAAAACCATAACTTTCGTTCAGATGAGAATATTTTATAACATCTTAACACCTCTAAGGAAGGTTTCAGCATAAATTAATGCTTCAAGAATATGGGGAGGATTCTTGGAAGGGTACATGGAAGATCTTGGATGAAAAAAATTGTTTTTTATGGGTAACTATTAAATATGAATGAGTTCCCTTTTATAAGAAGAGGGGAGGGGTACTCTTCGAATTATCATAAATATGAAATTAATATAAATTCATTTTAGGTTGAAAAATGTACCAAACTATTTTATTTCTAAAATATGATGATTTTGGGATTAATATTTATCATCTAATTAAAATAAACCAGTTTGGACAATTTTTTATTCCTTTTCTTTTTGTTTTAACAACTTTTAACTCGTACCGATTTATCATGTAATTTATATATTGGGTTAAAGTTATTTTCAAATAATGAAAAACGACCAATTAATGAGTCATTAATGATTATTTTTGAGTTATCTAAATTCTTAGGATTAATCGTGGATTTTTTAAATTTTATATCAATTAATTATATATTTTTTATTTTAAAATATGAATTATTTTAATTTTGAAACAACTCATTTCTCGAATTTTGTAAAAACAATAAAAATTTATTCCTTAGAAAAAAAATACATTAAATCAATCATAAAATTTCATATTCATCCCTAAAACCTGATTACTGAATCTAATATTTATAAATATATAAATTTTATTGTAATTAATTTCTTTTATTTGATATTTCTTTTTTAAATATTTTACTATGTCATCTTTTTATCATGATAATTATAATTATTTAATTCCTAAAAATTATAAAACAATTACCACGATGTATGTTATATTTATATATCTCTATTAACTATTAATAATCAGATATATATCTTACATAACAACATATTAAAATTAGAAATCAGTGACATATTTATGACATATTTTCCATTACTATAAATTAACTGTTATAAATGTCGTAATCACACCCAAGTGGCTTCTAAAGGACAAAATAACAACCTATGGAAGATTAGTAACGATACGAAGTCAAACAATAATATTTTCAAAGTTGTTTGGGTTATTTTATAATACTATAATATTAATTTTAATTTTAATTACCCTATTTACCATTAATCGTAGTAAATAAAATTTTAAAATTACTATTCACCAAATATAATTATAATCATATCGGACCATATAATTCATAATGATTACAACCATTTATGTCCATTTATGAATATTAAATTAACATATGTGGTGAAATTAGGATGAACACCGATCCTGGTGATGGATCGAGCAAAAGATTTTTTAAAGTAAAACATTCAAAAGTTACCATTGTTTTTATATTCAATTTCAATCTAAAACTTCATCCTATGAACTAAATTGGATTAAATAATAAAAAAATAATCAAATTAAACCTTAAAAAATAAAAATGATAATCTAACAATATAAATTAAATTGATGAAAATGATTTTTTGAATTAAAATGCAGTTTGATCACTATTAATTAAAATAAGATTTTAATCAGAAAAATAACAAAAAAATCCCCCAATGAAAATTTTGATGTCCTAATTCTAAATAAGAATTTAATTTTTTCAAATAGAAAAATAATAGTGAAAAAATATATTTCAAATGTGTTCACCATTAAAAATATGTCAAACTGCCTTTAAAAATATTAGAGTATTTTTGTTTAAAATTTGATTTGTACTCATTTTAAGCCAACAAAATGTATTGGATAAATGTAAAAATATTTTATAAACATGAGTAAACATAAAAAAATTATTTTTATTCATTCCCTCAATAAAAAGTCTACATGATAACAAAAATTTTAAATAATAATATTAATTATATATTGTTTTTTTTATAACTCAGTCTCACGTGCAATGTAAGATTTTAGAGAAACCCATTGTTATGTGTCGGGTACACTGCCGAACATAGATTACCATTACAGTAAAAATAATATCTCATTCCAAAATATTAGAAAATATGAATAAATTCTAATTCTACAAATAAATGTGATGTTACATCCTTTCACCCTTTTGGATATTGTGTCATCACAATTTTATTTTTCGGCTCAATAACTAATGTTTCTCTTTTCCAAATTACATCATTTAAACCCCACCTTAAAAAAGGAGTCAATATAAACTCCACTATAAATGAAATAAATTAATGTTCTAAGGTCACATAATATAATTCATACTAGGTTCCCATTTAGGAAAAATTGATATGAAAGAAAAATTAACCGTCACATTCTGATGGAGAGAGATAGAAAACAATTTCAAGAAAAAGTTAAGAATCATAAAGTAATAAATTCATGATAGGTAAAATGATTTTTCAATTCATTATCGGAAAAGTAAATGGATTTTTTTTTGTTTTAGGATTCTTTCCATAACGTTGGGAATTATTTTACTACATACTCTAAGTACATAAGGAAATATACTTTCTTGAAAGGTAGACTTTATTCCTTTTATAAATTTCAACCACATTATCATCTTGTTTCTCCAAAGGATAAGTATTTAAGATGAATCAAATTATATACAATAATATAATCCATAAAAGTATAACTATATAATTTTCATGTCATGAATCATTAACCAAAACCAAAACATATAGGATAAGATAAGATAATTCCCCAAAAATAATAACCCTTTATTAGAAGAAACACAACTTTTAATCGCCACAATTCAATAGTAGTAACCAATGTTCAACATATAACATCCACCAAATTCAATTTCATAAAATTCATCCAAAAAATTCCAACAATGATTAAAATGAAAAATTAATTATTATTTTATGAAATATTCATTGAAGATAGATTTTAAAAATTATCTCCATATAAAATCAATTACTCACGAAGTATCATAATAAACCAATTGTCATAATAATGATCAATATATGATAACAATTTTCATGAATTAATCAAATCACCAGATTTCCATCATCGATTCATTAAAAATATGATTCAAAATTTATTCATTAAAAAATACCATATTATTCTATTTACATGGATCATATTGGGTTCCCTAAATAGAGAACATCTTCTGAAATAACATTAATCAATAAATCATCAAAGAAGTTACAAATACCGAGGACATCCTTAGGATAAAACAAGTTCCAAAAATCAAAAAAAAATTTATTACATGTTCATTATTAAATAAAATAGTTCATATTAACTAACGAAATCATGTATCCCAATGATATGTGATAAAAAAATTTCTGACTTTAGTTGTGGTTTTGATTTCTGACGAACTTGCTAGATGAGAATACTTGTCACCCAACCTGTGGTTTTTTCTATTTAAAAAACTATTAAGTCTTATAAAATTTTATAATTTTGATAATTTCCTCAAAAATAACCATATATAGTTTTAACATAATTGTATACCTTTCATTTTTCAACCAAAAATTTAATAACCCTTAAAAATCTAAAATAACATGATCATAAGAACCATAATAATTATCATTTAATTTATAATTATGTCATCACAATATAAATCTTCTTCATGTAACATTTTCACATAATAACCTCATGGTTACATATTTCACAACCAAAAATACTTCAATTGTAACTCCACCATCACAAGAGTATTAATAATTTTTTACATTTTGACATACATAAGTATATGATAACTATTAATCACTTTATATGTAGAAATATAATATTTAAACGTTCTTCACAATCGATTAACTATTTATTCACACGTTATCTATTAATACCTCATTTATAAAAATAAATGATATAGATTATATCATAAGGAATCATAAATATCAATCAGATCATGTTTCATGCATTATGGATAAGAAGATAAATCATACCTTGAATCATGATTTTAAGATCTGATTGATGTTTCATTTCTCGTTTGGCATGATTTATTACATTAGAATAGTAAACTTTCACACCTCCAAAATAATTTCTCCTTTAAAATGAGTTGGACAAGTTGATATATTGAAATCATATCAATAAGATATTATAACCCATGAAATTGTTTTAGAAAAAAGAAAGTGTTGTATAATTCAACAAATTTCATACACCTGATTTGAATACTAAATAATCTAAAATAATCATTCAAACACTCTTTGTGATAATAGTTATAACCAAATCACTTGTGAGGGATAAAAAGGTTGTGAAAGAAATATTTCTTTCCATATTTATAAATTATCATTAATCTTCTAAAAAGAATCGTTACATAAATGAAATGACTTTTTAAATAAAGAATCCTCCATAGGATAATGATAACATAAACATTTTCATAATACAATAATACATAAAACTATTTATATATTAGTTGATTATTTATTTATCCAATGGAAAAAATTCCATAATCCTTCAAAATTTTCTATATGATAGTAATTGTCTTTGTTATATGGGATCTTTAACCTACAACATGATAATATCCTGACCTCTAAAGTTATCTAAACCTCCCTTTTATACCAACAATATGGCCCTAAAATTTCACATAATGTATTCAAGAATATTTTAAATAGATATCATAATTGGGGATCCACTATGTTATGAGTTTTAGATAATTATGAAAAATTCCAACCACATAAACTCATACATTACATGGGAATAGTTATGTGATGTACCTGATTTTTCCACCAAATGAAACACTTTTAAAATAAAAAGTAATTTCTTTTTGAGACACATAATCAATTATTTTATCATGATATCTTCGTTGAACTTACCAATATTAAGACATGTGGAAAAAAATTTCAATCAATTTATGATCCAAATTATCTTAGCACAGGATACGCGAAAATATAAAATTGTTAGTCTTGTGAAAACATGTAAACCATGATTTTATTATCATCATATAATAATTTTCATCTCGAAGATGTAGTAAATACACCTAACTAAATATAATACCATTTATTACTCTTTTTTATATTGAAAATATTACTATATAACCCATATAAATGCACATATAACATATAAACGATACTTGGAACATAAACATACATAAATGGAATGACCATGCGTTCAACTTTCACATATATCACACATAAAAATGGAATATCCATATGGATGACTTCCATACCCAATGAAATGGAGGTTATGCCATAACCTCCCATATTTATTTCATGGAAATCCCCATTTTTTATTTTTCATGTAACTACCCATATTTGGTTTCTCAAATGACCACACATAAAAATATGAGAATTGAAATATTTTATGCGGATGGAAAGTAAGAATGTATATGATATATTATTATCCTATAATGATTAATATGCCACAAATATAAAAAAATTAAAATTATTTCCAATAATATACCCAGTAATTAGAGACGATTATGGAAATGAAATTTGTTCAATTTGTGGAGGTGATAGTTCACACGTAATCCCAAGTGATTAATTCTATTCCCATTTAATGGTAGTGGAGATAGATTTTTTTATGATATTAGAATAATAAAATATCAGTATGTTTAGGATACTAGATTTATTATTTCATAATGCATTAATAATATTTAAAGGATTTGGAAGCAGAAATGAAATAGAAATACTTAAATAAAAACATTACCGTTCTTTCAGATGAGCACCTTTCATAAAACCTTAACACCTCTATAGAGGTTGTTATTTCTAAAATAATGATTAAAAAATGTTTACAAGGTTTTTAAGATGGTTTTTCTATAGATATTTTCCGAACCAAATGTTTTCTGAACTGTATGTAATAGAGACGAATGTGTTCCATTTTATTGGAATGGGGAGGGGCTCTCTTGGAATTATCAAAAGTATTAAATTAAAATAAATTAATTTTCGATTCAAAAATGGTCCCAAACAAATTAATTTATAATATATGAGTATTTTTGATAAAATATGAATCATTTAATTAATATTAGTTATATTTTTAATATTTTTTAATCATTATCTTTTTGTTTTAACCCTATTTAACTATTACCGATTTATCATGTAATTTAATATTCAAGTGTTAAACTAATTGAAAAATCATGACAAAAAACCAATTAATGAGTAAATAATTAATTTTATAGTTATATATCAACTTATTTTCCAAATTTTAGATTTTATATTTTTTTTATTTTAATTAAATATTCTATATTTTCTAATATTAATTATGTCAATTTTGACTCTATTCATTACATGCCTTTTAAAAAAAATTTAACTACATGAATCATTTGAGGAAACAAAATTAAATCAATCAAAACATGTCATAGTCATCAATAATATTCTTTTTTTTATCAGACAATTCAAATTATTGTTATTTCAATATTGTCAATATTATTAATTTGATTCTTCATTAATAATTCTATTACAACACCATATTTTTTTAATAATTGATTTTTTTATTTTATTCCAAAAAATCAAAAATAAATTACCATGACATAGGAAATATTAATAGATATATATAACTTATTCATTGATGATCGTATCACTTATATTACCATATGTTAAATTTTACAAGTAAAAAGTTACATATTTGTCTTTAATTTAAATTAAATGTTATACCTGGCATAATCACATTAAAGTGGCCTTCAAAGGTCAAAATTTCAGCCAAAGGATGGTCATTGTCAAAAATAACTCATACATTATTATTAGTAAAAGTGTTAGGGTAATTTTATAAAATTATAATAAAATTATTATATTAAATTACCCAATTTATTTTTAAAGAGGGTTAATAAAATATTGGAGTTACTATCACCAAAACATATTTTGATTATATTGGACTACAAAATTCAAACAAAGTAGTATGATGTATTTCTGTTTTAGAAAATTAAATTAAAAAAGTTGTTAAATTGGTTTTAATACTAATCACATTGACGAATCGAGAAAATATGTGTTTTTATGTAAAACGATCAAAAGATCGCATAGTTTTCTATTATATTTATATTTGAAATTTCATCCAATGAGAAAAATTGGAATAAATAAAAAAATAATCTAATAATAACATAAATCCATGTAAAATGATAATCTAACAACATAAATAAATTAAAAAACGCAATTTTCCATTAAATACCATATTTTTCACTCTTCATTAAAATATGAATTTTATCAGAAAATACAAAAAAAAGATAGGAAATTTTTTATGTCCAGCATTAAAAGAATAAGTTTTTTAAAATATAATATATAAAATTTTAAAAAATATATTTATGATGGTTTCTTTATTAAATGTTAGTAAAATTACATTCTAAAATTATTAAAGTATTTTAAGCATAAAATAGGAATTATTCTCATTTTAAACCTATAAAATATATTGGATGAATTTAAAAATATTTATGAAATGGGTGTAAACATAATATAGTTTATTAAATTAATTAAAACCAATTCAACATCTCTATGATAACTACCATTTAAAATAATAATATTATTAATATGTTATTTTTTGGTATAACTCAGTCTTGTGTGCAATGTAGAATTTTAGAGAAACCCATTGTTGCATGTCATGTAAACTATCAAACACAATGTCCTCTTATGTTAAAATTTACATCTAATTCATAAATATTAGTAAATATAAAAATTCTTTTTCTATCAATTCCTATGATTTTACACCTACCACCATATTCTAGTTTTATGGAAAAAATTATGAGATACAATGGAACACCATGCTCCACCATTATGGATTTTTATTTTTATTCAAACAAATAACCCTAACATCATAGTCATATCCTTAGGTATGATTGTAAATATATAATATATTCTATAATAATTGAAAATCTATTATGATCGATGTAATTTCTATATAATTTTATCATATTTAATGTTACATGCCACAAACATCTTCTAATGCTTCATGGATATTCCTGAAATGACAAAACAAACCATGTTTTGATGCGAATGAAAATTTTTATTAGGTATATATATATTCTATTTAACACATATAAAATCTTATTTTCTAAATAAATTAATAAAAATTTTAAATCAGGGTGGTCTTGTTAACAAGTGAAAATGGTTTTTCATAGTTTTTGCACATATCCACATTCAAGGGAAAAAATTCAAAGAATTTTTATGTCATATACATCAAGGTCCTCATGGGATAAACTAACCCCCAATAATTTCATATTATGAAAGGAGTATCACATTATATATACACACCCGCATTCATGTTACAGAAATAAATATTCTCACAGGCCACAGAGGAACCCACACGAATTTAATAATATATATTTAAAATCTAATGGTATAAAAATGTAAGGTCATTAGATAGAGATAACATATCATTAAGGCCCACTTAAACCATTTCCATATAAGGAATGTTTACATCATACTATTAAAACCCCTATAAATCAATTTCTATGAAATAATCAGATAGTCCTTCAAATAATTCCACTACCCTATATCAGTTCTCTTCTCATATCACTTAAGGGAAACATTGTACTACTCAATGACATCGCTCATATGACTACATGAAATGTTATGTAGGTATCATAAAAGGTATTTCCATAAGACTTGTAAAAAACCAAGACCTCGCACAATCGATCCCAAGCATGTTATGTGTTATTTCTCATTGGTGATAAGGCTATCAGACCATTTAAAAAATAAAACATGTTTCCAATAACATATCCCTTTTCTGAGGCACAAAATCACCACTATTTTCTATAACAATTACCTATTAGTCATAAAACTCCTTACATAAGGCCATTCACAATTTACATACAGCTGATCATCAATTCACAAACATTTATATTTTTCAATAACATAGGTCACACTAACATCAAAATGAGTTATCATACCCAACATGACCCTAAAACACTCTAAGTAGCTTATTTAATCCTCATCTGATTCATTACCACCTCTCAAGAACATTTGTTATATCAACCATAAAATAATATTTCAAAAAATTATTTATTATTATCTATTTAACATTATCAAATCTTTTATAACACTCTAAATGATCTATAAACATTATAGTTGTTTTATAACCATATCCAAATATCCATGAATTCTCCACAACACACTAGTGATACCAATTGAAATAAAAAATATAACCCCACTACATACAAAACATAATTAATTTATTCAAATAATTCAAAAAAAAAATTGATCAAATTATTTTAGTTATATAACTCTTCTAAAAAAGATTCAAATGATGGGAATCAGGGGTTCTTATGTCTTTTATAGTTTCTATATGTGAAATTTATCAACCACTTTTAGTTTCACCCTGATCCAATTGAATAGACACATAATACAATATTAAAATAAATTTAAATCAGAGGGATGTGAATAAAAGAAATATAACAAAAAAAATATGATCATAAATTGTAACGCCATGGAAATAAAATTAGATTCTACCTTGGTTGTTGTAGATTGATATAAAATCATGAGTAGGGAAATACATTGAAGAACAATACATTACCAGCACTAATTCTTATAGAAACCCCAAGGTTAAAAAAAATAAAACTAATTATAATGTTAGAGAAATTAATAAAAATCCATTCATGACCCAAAAGGTTATCACAAGGATTCACCAGTAAGTTGATGTCCCGTTTCTTTATTAGTGAGCTAAGCAAGGATTATGCTCCACTGGTTATCAACCATGGGAGATATATGTTGAACACAAAATAACCGGTGAGAGAATTAGGTCCCCCATTCTATATATTAGGCTACCTGAAATCCATCGGGGGCTCAATAGCAAGATGGTTTCTGCATAAACTAATGTGATTATCTGACCCTCCTACAGGATAGTCCGTATTAATTGTTGTCTTCCCATATCTTTACATTATGAATGAAAATAAATTTATATGATCTAAAAATATTTTTTATCCTATCTCATCCAAGATATATCAAAAATTGTAGTCCAGAAACCCAAAATTTTATACTTCTATAGAGATCAAGTTTTTTACATGTTAGTCTTTTGTATATTTATGTATACATTTTCTATGTCAGGAACATAAATGTCATGATAAACTGAGGTATGGTGTTCCTATAATTAATATATAAAAAATTAAAGTATATTTTTTATTATTCATTCGTTTTTTAAAAAAATTGTTCAACTCTTAAACAAAATCATGTATATGAAATATGATACTTTGGAAGAGTCTAGAAAATGATGTTTACCCTATATGTGACCTAAAATATGTTTCGACAGTGCATGTAGATAAAAGAGGTCATGGGTGGATTTTCAATGATAAATCCCAAATTATAATTATTATTTAAATTAAATTATCCTAATTCCATTTTCTAATTAAAACACAATTATGGTGGTTTGTATGGGTTAGCAGAATAACCCTCGAAACATTGGAAGGAGTGTATTCCACCTCCATTGGAAAATCAGAATAGGACAACATCTAACCTATATTACTAGGATGATTGATATTCAGTGTACACTGTGAATCCTCTTCTTTACGGTAAATCATATTCATGATTGAAAATTGATCAAAACACAAGTATCACTAATAAATTTATATATTCCTCCCTAATTTATTATACTGTTTTTAGAAGGACCATTCAATTTCTTGACCAATATCAATTTATATACCTTTGAAGATCCCCTATATCAGTTATAATTGTTTAGTCAATTGTTTCTCACCCTTAATCACCTCAATTTTGTACATTGTCCATGAATGTTTTGAAAATTAACATTCCCCATTTTTGGTTGTTTTCTCCATAATCATTCTTCGCATTCATCAGTAATTGTCCTATGGGGTGTTGGTTTGACATTATGGGGTGAGAACGAGATTGATCAAACTAGTAGATTTATAAAAAAAAATTTGTTTTAGGGATATAATTATAAACCAGAGACAGATGAAGATGATTTTCATGATATGGTTGAATCCATCATTTATTTTTTGAATCAATTATACGTCATATGTGTAACTATTTATGATTGTAGGTTGCATGTCTATAGCCTCAAATATGGGGATTTGGAATCAAATTTTTGGACACCAAATTGCTAGAAATTAGAAATTGAGTCATCTTGCACTAATTTCATGAGGTCTAGAAGCATGATCCTTACTATTTAGGATGAATAAATTTTGCTAAACCCCACTAGATTCCATTTTGTCTTGAATAACTCATTTTTATAGGGAAATGGTTTTTTTAGATGGGTTTTCATGAGATTACAAGTATCACTAACCATGTAAGAACCCCACACACCATGTTACACAATTATAGAGACCTAATGTCTACTATAGGAGTAAAATAATATAGTCATGGCCATGAAAACGTCGTATTCCAGAGCACAAAAACTTGGGGAAAGCCCATATATACACATCCAGAATATCATGTGAACCAGGTAGGCCTTGTAGTCCCTATACAAATTGTATAAGGAAACACATGTCCCAATATAAGTACTGTAAGGAACACTTCAAGCTTATTTATTAGTGATCCATGATGTTTGGGTCAGCTAAAAAGACATTAATCGATTATTACCATTTTCAGAAACATCAACATCTCATATATCCATCTTTTGGACTCTAATTTTTTCCTGAAAGAAGCATATCTAGTTTTTTTAGAATATGATGGTGGCCTTTTATGTTACTTTTGAGATGTGATGTGAGATATTCCAGGTGGGATTATAATTTAGGTGACACTCGATGTTAGTAGTGATTAGACATGTTCCATATGGGATTTAGTGTGGCACCAACCATATGAACATGGAATTGATCCTCTAAATACCTATTTATTACCACAGTCACATAAGGTAAGACATTGTTCCATAATCTATTATTAATGTGGAAACCTTTTCTGAGGATAAATAATTGGCCATGTACCTACCCACTAAGAGTCATCGGCCTATGGTATCAAGGTATGTGTCCTCATCCACTAGAGTTCCACCCACGTACAAGACTATACATGGGTCATATATCACATATTTTAGTGTCACCCTGAAATGATGTTTAGTTATATTTCCTCTAAAACATGAGTGAAACCCTCTACCATGTATGGGAATGGGTCATCTACCAACTTCTATAGTGGAATGCTCACTGTATACTATAAAAGGGCCCCCTATAGAACAACAGAGTATCACCATCCTATTGGGCAGGGCCTAGGTCAACTACCGTTGACTTGAGTGTCACCCACCTATTATATTTTTTCATGGTATATCTAGCTATAAATTGTTTCCCTAAACTATGTGGAATTATAGAGAGGTATTTGATGACTTGGATGATTTATTCTTGCAAGATGTGGGATATGATGGGCATCAATGATGATGTTCTATCACTGATGGTACACATTTCTTGGGATGGGCTATGAGATGGAGATCAAATTTCTCTCTCATTTTTTCTTATATGATTTTAAAAAACTATATATCGGTTTCATTGTCATTTTAATTTTGTACTCTCATTAATTTGTTTGGCCATTATTCAATGTTAATTTTCCTATTGTGTCGCTTACTACTCTACGTTTGGAATTCAGTGAGTCCTATTATGTATGAAAATAGTCAACCATGTATGGGCTTTTGCCACATATATCTTTTCTTATTCAAGTGAAAGAGTTGTTAGAAGTTACTAATGATGTTCATAGGGTTACATTGTGCATTGGAAAAATTAAAATGGATGGATAATGGATATCAAGAGTGGGTCTCCCTCAATACTGTTACATTCCCATTTTTTCAGGTTAGAAAATATGTACAGTTGGGTGTGTATATTCTGCTTTTACATTCAATATATATTGTCATGACCTTGTGTTGTCTTGATGATTTCACATTCCTGGGTAGATTTTACATATTTCAACATTTTTTTATTATATCTCTTAACATTTTTAATGACATGGTCGGGTGTGTTTGTATTGGTACATTATGAAAATTCCACCTGTAATAGTTATTCCTTTTAAAGATTTTCTCCAGACCATGTCCAATGGAGGTGGGATTAGGGTATTTGTGGATTAAGACCCTTTAGTTTGGTTTTTTAAATATTGGTATCATATCTAGTTCATTCATGGTTATAGTGTTTCGAGTAGTCCTCTTACAATGAATTGGGGAAACATTGTCAACTTATTTTTCATGCAGATATCATTCTTGGGAATCTAATGTTGGTGTAGTGGCCAATGAATCCATTCACTAGGACCTTAAAAACCTAATTATTTACTCATCATTAAAAGAAAAGAGTTTCAAGGATAAATGGTACATGAATCATATATTTTCGAGTCATTGATTTTCCATGATGACTTAGATTCCCATTGGTAGTGTGTGTGTGGGTGTGTGTGTGTGTGTGTGATCATCAGACCATTGTAAATCATGATTAAATTTCCATGATTCCTCCATGATGGAATCCATCCAGGATACCAGTTCTAGATTATAACAAGTACTAAATGAGTGATGAGACCTCGGTTAAGGGTCTATAATTTGAGATTCTACCTCCTGGTGTACTAGTAGTAGCACCACAACCTGTTGATCAATAGATTATACGAGAAGATCTTGATGAGGGTGTGTTTAGTCCTAGATATCTTTTGGAGTTCCAATGCCAGAGGCCTCTAAGGTTCCATGGAGAGCTAGATCATGATGAAATGGTTGGTTTTATATTTTTTTTGGTAAGTTCATTCATGATCATTCATACATCAACAGATCTATTGGTTACACTGAAATGTGGCCTTTTTTACCAGATCAGTAGGGTGATGGTGGGGACTGCTTATCCGGATTCATGATGAGTTGAATCCCTCATGGATCAAATTCTAGAATATATTTATTGAGGAGTAATAACCCTCCATCATTCACTCATTTTAGATTCAAGAGCATTTGGAGCTACATTAGTGTGGAATGACCATTCCAGTGTATATTTTTAGGTTTATAGACCATACGTGGTGATCACATTATATGATAGAGGATGAATAAATTTGTTTATAGAAGCCTGAAAAGGGACATCATAGAAATATATGTTATATTGTGGTTACCATGTGAATCCTCCTCGCTTTGGGGTGTTGGTGAAGAATTATTTGATAGAGAGTTTTCTATTATAGGGAATCCAACTGGGTGGTGATGGAAGTAGGGGTCACATGGTTGATTTTCGTATAGAATTCTATAGACACTGATAGATATTATCTTAGTATAGGAGATCATCCTTGGATCAGGATCCGGAATGTGGTCAGCGATATCCATCTATGATAGGGAGTCCCAAAGAGGAGAAGTTCAAAGCTTATGATTATTGAGGATACATTTCATGTGACTCCCTAAATAAATTTCATAGGTGCACAAGAATATAGATTACTTATTTCCCCAACATAGGTATTATAATGTCCAGTGATCTCTCAAATGAGGGAAGGGTGTCCCTCAAGTAGGAAGAGTTTGTAGTGGAACTAGTGGACCTTGGGGAGGATGTGTTATGGTTAGTTTATAACACTATAATATCCATCAGAAAACACAAACATGCATCACTCATCATGTATCAGGATCTTCCAGTTGGTTTCATAGAATTCTATAGGTTGTGGAGGCATATGACCTTGTGTCCAACAAAATTATTAGAGTTATGATATGTTTTTATTATAATATTTATTTAGAATTAGTTGATACATGAGTGTGTAAGTCCTTTATTTCATTAATCACTCAGTTAGAGTTATATCTTATATTTGATTCTCTAAACCAATATCATTTTCATGAGGTTATTGTGGGGGATGCCTCTTCTATATAATTTATATTCTAGTAGTGAAAGTTATAAATTGATGGAAGGAGATTCATGTGGGACCTTTTTTTCATTATGATTGTACCCTATAAAGTCATCTGGTGTATGGATTGATTATCCAAGGCCCAATCCCAGATAGACTATCACCACCTACATGTCAGATTCATTTAAACTGATGGTATAATATTCAGATTTGTAGGAGAGAGATATAATATACATAGATGAGAAGGCTTTTAAATAATGATGTTTTATCCCATCACCCATAGGTTTTTGAATATATCCCATGGTACAACTTGAGATTAAGTTATGTGTATTCTTCTAGGCCTATAAAATTTCATGTAATACATTCTTGAGGATGTTTGGTTTACACCCATGTGGTAGGAGATGGATTTCTTCATCGAATTGCATCTTGTAACCACATAAATATGTTTTGTGGTATATCAGATGGATTCCACTGAGATCTAACTGTTTTTTTGTATTCATATAACCTTTGAGATAATAGTTTCATTACGACTAGTGTGTCCCTCTAGTCAGATCCAATGGTGTTTGTGAAAATGGGGGATGATAGCTGAAAACATTATGATGATTTTCATCACCTGAATTGCGAATTTAAAAAGAAAATTTACCTTTTTTCAAAGGATTAATGACCTAATTGATCAATTATAAGGATAAAAATTTATCTCGAAGATTTATCTCTAGTAGGGCTATAACTAGTTGAGAGTTTGTGAGTCCTATATTCCAATGGTGATGTACGGATGTCACTATAGGTACTATGAGTTCCTAGTGATTTTTTTTATTGTGGGGAATTCCCTCCACTGAGTTTATGGCTTTATTGAACAATATTTCACATCCATACATTGGCTATTTTATGGTTTTCTTTGTTGATGACATACTAATATAATCTATTTGTAATTATAAGTATGCAGATAACCTGGGGATGGTCATAGATATTCTTTGGTAGCACCATATTTATAGTTATATCTCAATGAACTAGTTCTGGATTAATGAGGCTCAATTTCTTGTGCATGTCATTCTTAATAATTATTTATCCAGGGACCTAATGAAGATCGATGTAGTGCATTCATGGGAGTCACCCAATAGCATGTTAGATGTGAGAATTTTTCTTCTCATGGATGGGTAATACTATAGGTTTGTGGTAAAAAAATCTAGTAATGAAACATCTTTTAATTCCCAAACATCGAATGGGAATCCTTTTACTTGTATGGATAAATTCTAGAGAGACATTATATACTTTTGGTTGTAGATGATGAGTTCTCAAATTATGATTCTACAAGAGGAGGGTGTGGATTATTTAGTGTACGTCAATGCTTCATGGGCGGTGCTTTTATACATGTTCGTGAAGAGGTAGGCAGTTATCACATATGGGATGGGTCATTTGTTACCCCATGAGTAGAACTATAAGACTATTGTCCTAGTGATATAATATGTAGTCTTTTACCAAAGGATGTGGATGCACAAACCATTGTGATAGTGGTTTTGGATTAATCAAACCACCATATTAAAATTTATTTATTCATGGACACACACATGAACCTGAGACATAGGCTCTAATTGAAGTACTTATAGGACTACGAAATTGATATATTCGATACTTCAGGGAATAGAAATATAGAAACATATTCCCATAGTAGAAATTCCCAAGAGAATTTGGTGAAGGATCATTCTAAGCAATTAGCTCCCCTGATAACGACCCTAGTTGAGCAAGATAGTTATGTTTTTCTTCTGTGGATGGTGTTGAATTCTATGCTATTTTAGTATAAGGGATACTCTTAATTGGGGGACATTGTCTGTGAGGTATTTTGTGACCAGATATCCAAAATAGATTCAAAAAATATATATTCTAAATGAGGGAATCAACTCTTACTTTTCCATGTATAGTGGTCCAAATCATAATATGGGAGTAGGTGTTGTGCGACATTCAAAATTCTCTTTTTTCTACACATCCTTTCTTTAGGGATATGTATATTTAACTTTAGTTGTATTTTTTGTGGGTCTAAATGAGATGGATCCTGAATAAGTTCATCTCACCACACCTCACTTTTGAGTAGGTGAATGTGTAGAATCATTTTATGGAATGTTTTTTGCGGCCCCTTGTGATCCAATACTAGAAATGAGACAAGATATCCATAGATTTCATTATTGGACATCCATTGATAGTGAGAGGCCACAATGCCATATGGTTGACAGTTAACTGTTTATTTAATTCGACACTAATCCTTTCTATCATGGTATAGATTGTGGTGAAGTGCTTGGGGATAATGTACATACATTATATTATTTTTCTTCATGAGGTTCCATATACTATTGACTTCGACTATGATATTCAATTCACATCATGTTGTAGAGAGTCTTTTCTAGGGAATTTATAACCTAGATGAGAAAGAGTACAACCTTTCACCTCCTAAATGATGTGAATATTGATCACACTATCCATGTGTTAGATAATACGATGAGATAATAATTTTAATACATAGGCCAAATATTATTGGTTCATAAGTTATCTGTATGGATTTCATGCAATAATTTATACCACTCTAAAAGTAGCATGTTACCTTTTGAGGCCTCATTTGGGTGACACTATATTTTACCCTTTATATGAGATTTAGATTATTGAAGCATCTATTTTGGGTCCAAATAAGCTGTAGGAAATGATAGAGAATGTTTCTGTAATCTTTAAGTGGATGTGGATACCTCAGATTTGGAAAAAATAATAAGAATATCAACACCATATGACCCCAATGTAAGATCATAGAGGGAATATTTTACTGACATTTACCAATGACAGTGATAATGGAGATTTTTTCAAAGGAGGATAATAATAAATAAGGTTCATTGAGTGATTCATGTTCTTATAAGGGGTTGGAGAGGTTTCTTACTACCTCTTCCTAACACCATAGAAGGAGTAGGTGTACCACATCTTCCACATGTCTCATATGAGGAGATGTTTTAATGAACTAATTAATTTTATTAACATGGGAGATACGGACATCATGGATGGATCCAAATTGGGTAAATCCCTAAATAGAACAAGGATCGTTAGTATAATACCATATATGAATTGAAAATCCCCTCAGTTTTACTATTTATGCAGCACAGGGCAAAGAAAGAGTGCTTCTAGGAGTTTGAGATCCAAATGACGGTTTAGTATCATGATATTTACCAATAGTATTTACTTCTAATGAAGAAATATTTAGAGGAGGGAACAGTGTAAATACCTTGTTTTTTCCTATAATACATTGAATAATTTCTATATAAATATATTTTAATCCAGGTACTGAGATAACCTGAATATATGAGGCTAAGTGTGCCTAAAATAATTTTTTTAAAAATAAAATATATATTATGTGACACATTCATATCTTATTAATGATAATGATTCATCTATTAAATAAATTATATGAATATAAATCAAAGAACCATGATGATTCCATAAGATATTTTTTACCCTAGGTGGGAACTAAAATAGGTTGGCATAGGGTGTTTAGACAAAAGAGATAATGGGAAGGTAAATTTATTTAAATAATAATATAAGTTTATTTATTTATTTAAAATAACAAAAAAATAAATTTTCATATTTATAAATTATTTTGTTGGGTTTATAGGGTTAGTAGTATAATATTGGGACTGTTGGGAGGATCATTTTTCACCTCTATTATTGATTCAGATCCATATGATGGTAAACCTTTAGGTCATGGAACATCCTCATGAATTATATGAAAACAAATTATCTTTTTCATGGGACAACATGTTCATCATGATAGATGAATTTTAGAGGGATGTATTAATGATTAAGATACAGATTCCAAATATTTTTGGTATATGGTTGTATGAACTCGTGATCTTTTTATCCATTGATATAGTGGGGATTCCACAGGTAGCGGCAGGATTCAGATCGTATGTGGCTTCATACGAGTGGATTTGGAACCCTATTTTCATTCACCGAATAGATGAAAAAGGTGAAATTAGGACACATAAAATGATTTTATGATTCCTCGATATGATATCCATGGTAGTATAGTTGTATTCGGATTGCCATAGATTTTCTATAAATTCATCAAAAAATTTGACTACACACTGTGTATTCCATTGAACAGATAGTGTATTAGGACCTGAATATGATGAAAATGGTTTCTAGATATTATATGTATATCATGATAGTGAGAAAAAAAACTCTATGTGTACAATTACTTGAGACACAACATGTAATCCGAGAGTACATGGACACGGGCACAACCATGGACATGCCATGTGCCAAAGAAGAACTTCAGTTAGTGTTGAGCGGTGCTGCTAAGGAAATTCAATCTAATGTCATCAAGAACATTGACCATGAACTTGATTTGTCGGGGGTCAATTAAATTATTTTCATTAATTCTAAAAATAAGTATATCATAATATTTAATTCTACATTATGATAATTTATTCGAAGCATGAGTTGACTGATCACTTTATGTATCTTGTAGATAATTTGAAAAAACCTCCAGTCGCTCAAGATATTATGGGTCAAGTTCAAAAAGATCAAGGAATTGAGTCCCACTCATGATATGTTCCTGAAAAAAAAACAATGACTTTGATAAGGACTTGTATTATGATGGAGATATAATCTTGGATTTTATCAATCTATTTAAGACTTATATATATGTTTAGATTACAATAATTGTGGAATTTATAGCAACTCCTTTGAGGACATGACTCAGTTCTGCTCCCAATCCTTCTTCCTCCACCCCCTTTTCACCTCTGACTATGTCTATTGATGAGGCAATGAGTCAGATCAGACATGTCATCATTGATAATCCTTTTCCTAGGTCTTCCCCCAGGCCTACCCATTCCCCTTCTATAAATGAATGAGTGCCACTGCATTTCCCAAATAATACTTCTACCACCTATATGTATGCACCTATTTATTCTCCATCTAATGTATTTGAAAATGGAGAATCTATGTCTACTATCACTACAGAGAAGTGATTTATGATTTTGATTGTGATCTATTGTATTTTCGTTTTTTGTTTTTAATGGGATTTTCCCTTTAATTTTATAGAATCTAGCTTACTATTCTTTTTTCAATTGTTATTTTTCTTTTTATATTTTTTAAATTCCCAAAAGGGGGAGAAATAATGAAAATTAATTGGAAGAGGAGAATATATCAACACTCATACTCTAAGGGGGATCAAAAATAATAAGGATACTTTAGGGAAAATAATAATTCATCATGTTATTTATTAAATATATTCTTTAATATCTTGATTTGATAAGTAATTTGTTTAATCTATTATAATTTATTTTGTCTTGAAAATTCCATGATTTGTGATCATAAAAAGGGGGATATTGTTCGAATACACATATTTTAATGCTCACAAGTATTATTTAGATATTGTTGGACTCCTTATGATTTAATTCTCAAAATTATTGTTTTGTGATTTTTGGAATCCTCGTGTTTTAATTCTCACAAATCATGTTTCTATATTTGTTGGAATCCTCTTGTTTTAATGCAAACAAATAATTTTTTACACTCTTCTAACTCATGTTTTATACTCTAACAAGATAGTGATTTAGAATATCACAAATCAAGTTTGAATCTTGTAAACTATGTTTTATCTTATTGTATTGTGTTTCTGAATGATTATGTTTAATCTTAATGAACATTGAAAATATTTATTCTTAAGACATATAATGTATATTTGGATATGTCTGTGAAACTGTATGCTTTCTACTGGTTCCAGACTCCCACAATGTATGCAACACCATAAACATGCTACTGGTTCCTGATTTTTGCAACGGACCTAAGACCATTTCCATTACATTGTTTTCTTGCTACCATTTCCATGAAATTGTATCAAGAAACCATTCAAAATTTTGATAAAGTACTAGACACTGTTACCTAAGAAATTGTTTAACTGAAACCATTTTCATGCTTCCAGTTCTATAATTCACAAAGTCCTAGACACCATAACTGTGCTACTAGTTATAGATCTCAATGAAACAATGGCCCCATGACATTCACATCATGACTATCTCACCATGGCTATCTCAGCACAACTATGACATAATTTCATTAGTAATCATTTTTTATCTTTTTAAATTAAATTCAAAAGTTGTTTATAATGGTCATATTTGAGTCATTTAATTTCACAGATATAATTAATGATCTTTTTCAGTCTATTCAGTAGATAGTACGAGGTATGAGGTGTGGAGATAGTGTATCTTGTCGGCTACAACACATGTAAGAAAATTAAAAATAAAATCCTGGCACTAGAGAGTATATATTTAGAAGTGTATTACGTGAAAAAAGGAGAATAAATCGCATACATGCACTAATACATGAATGGGAGAATGTTCCATTCCTACTAGCTGTAAAAAAAGAAGAACCATAAGTGAAGAGACTTGAATGCATCTTTGCAGCAAATCTATGGTGAAGAGGAACATATCACTACACTGGAAAATATTACACTTGACTCACGACACTCTATTTTATGAAAAGGTCTATAAATTTTCATCTACAACATCCAAACAGTCCAATGTTTCATTTCACGATAGAAAGCTCCATCTAAACCCTGTATCATTAAATTTTACATGGTTCTGTATTATTTTATTACTATACGAGAAGTGTGTGTATCTGTATTAAAACAGACACTATATCTTGAATTGAACTGGGGATACAAGATATCATCACTCAAATATACTTTTACGCCTTCTTTTAGCCATGCATGACTATGAAAGAGGTCAGGGGTGACCTGTCTATTTTTTTCCCACATAGAAGAGTACGAGTGCTCTTGGAACCTAGAATGTATTGTGTACTATTTTTAACCCTAATATATGGTGTGGTACAATTATATTTAAATATATTTCATGGTTATAGGTGATCACCATGTGTAGTGGATTTGGTATCAGCTTGAGACTAAACCAGTTTTTTTATCCGATGTGTCTTTCAATTTAGTCTTTCCTTATTTTAACTCATATTTTAGAAACTAAATTTTACATATATAGTTAGTCTTATATAATAGTTATAACTAGTTTTTCTAATTATATTTGATTCAATAATTCTATCAGAATCTCAAATTATGATAACTGAGTGTTAATAAAGCTTTTGAGAAACAATTTGAATAGTTAAACTATTATAATTTTGCTACTATGGTTAACAAGAATGTTTTGTTTTTATTGGGGAATATTTTAAATACATTTTTTGATATAAATTTTTTTAGTAACTCAAATCGCCCTCCTCTTGATTATTCTGCTCCGACCAGTATTTTTTATCAGCTGTTGTATTCATGATGATAGTTTCAAAATTATAAATATATTTTAACGTATTTTTAAACATTGATTTTACATGTGTTTTAATGATCATTATATTTATGATGCTTCAAAATTTATAGTTCTATAAAAGAATATTTCTTTTCATGGATAATAGAATAAAAGGTTTTTTTTTCCAACATACCTCCATAGTTTAATCAAACAAATTATGAACAACGGAAAACTAAAATTAAAATTCACCTAGAAAGTACTGGTTTTAGGATTTGGTCTTCAATAACAGTTGAATATAACACTCTTACTGCTGATAAAAATACATGGGATGACCCAATTAATACTTCTAATAATTATAATAATAGAGAATACATCAATGCATTATACTATTATTTTGGATATGAATATTTTATCATAATTTCAGTATGTAAAACAACCCATGAAATTTTGGAGACATTATCAGTTTCCCATGAAAGAACCTCTAGTGTTAAGTAAATGAGACATAACGCGTATACTATTAAATTTGATAACATTAAAATGAATCATGATGATACTTTTTCTTGCATGATTCTATGATTTAATGAAATTTTGAATATTACGATCTCTCTATGAAGAGATGATACATCCTAGAATCAAATGATAAGAATACATAGATACTTAATAGATATATAGAGAGGGTCTTATGTATCAATTAAAGAATATTATGACATTTGAATGTTTCTAGTAAATTATGTGATCAGCATGTTAATGATGTGTGACGAAGAATTGAATGTCTACTAGGAATAAGTATATGAGCCGATAAGAATGTTAGTGTGTTTGAAAAACACTACATATAAGAATAAGGTAAAGGAAAGTATATAACCTCATTCTAATAGTAATAGTAATAAAGATTCACTATCTGATTGTGATGTGAAAATGACTCAATTAGCTACTCGATTTAATAATTTTTATAAAAGAATGACATGATTCCTGATGCCAAACTATAATGGAAAATATAATAACATAGGGATCTATAAAAAGGAAAGGAAGAAAGGTGATAACTCTAGTGAAATAATCTACATTGAATGTAAGAGAATGGGACAAATAATGGCCTATTTTATAAAGATAAAATATATAAAGAGAAATGAGGAAAAAAGATAAAAAAAATATAAAAAGGAAACGAAAACAACATGTAGTGCTTTTGAAGAGATTTTATGTGACTCAGTGTCTTCACAAGATGAAAAGGTTGACAAATGAACTTTGTGTTTTTTGAAAAACACTTCAGATGTAACACTTGAGTCTCATGTACAAAATCCATAATATTATGGAAATTAAAGTGATTTTAAAAATATGACTAGTGAATAAATGTTTGAAAACGTCCAAATTCAAGTGGACGACTATAATGAAAAAAAAAGATATATATATATATTTTAAGAAACATCATGCGTGGTCTACCATTGTTATACCTATACGTGTTTTAGAAAAAGAGAAAAATTATCTCCTACATAATTAAAAAAAACACTAAAATTATCTTACAAGTAACTGTAAAAGGACTTAGAAATACTAACCAATGGTAAGAATACACTTAAAAAAATTTTTGGGAAACAATTATCTCCTAGGTACACTTCTGTTATAGGATATAAACCTGGAAAAAGATACATTGTAGAAAAATCTGGAAAAACTGTTTTTGTCCCTAAAATAAATAAATATTATCGAACTTTCAGTATTGGTAAATATATTACAGTATCCAGTTTCACAATACTGAATAGATTTTAACTTTCAAATACTTTACAATTTTATTATAGTAAATCCACGAAGCAAGTATGGGTTCCCAATAAATTTATTACTAATGTTTCTAGTCATGATAAAATATTGGTACCAAAATTTTATCTTGTTGGAAATTATGTTGGAAATCTTCTTGAAATGATCATGAAACGGCTTATGGTACTTGGATAGTGGATTTCCAAGAAACATGAAAGAAGATTAATCACTTAAAAAGTTTATTTCATGAGTTTTTTTCATATAGAATCATTGATGTGGAATAGTAGATTAAGAAACTTTAATATACAATCACATAGAAAACATACTAGAAAAATTTTAGTCAAAGACCTACCCAATCATGAGTTTCCAAATGACAAGGTATGCAATCATTGTCAAAAGGGTAACAACAAATATCTTTCAAACTAATGAATTATGTTCCCACCGGTCAACCTCCCGAGTAGATTCACATAGATTTTTTGGACCTTCTAGAGTTTCTAGCCATAATGGGAAGTATTATTTCTATCTTCTTATAGATGACTACTCTAGATATACATTTACATTCTTTTGGGATCAAAAAATTGAATCATGCTCCCATTTAACTCAGTATGAAGGGACTGTAGAAAATTAATGTGGTCTTATAATTAAAAACCTATGAAGTGACCATGAGAGTGAGTTTAAAAACCAAGAGTTTGAAACTTTTTGTTCACAAAATAGATATTTTCATAACCTATATGCCCTTATGACTCCAAAAAAATGGTGTTGTATAAAGAATAATGGGACCTTACAAGAAATAACTAGATCAACGATTAATTAATCTGACATGCCTATCTATTTTTGGGAAAATTCTATGAATACAACATGTTATGTAATCAACAGAGTCTTAATTAGACATATCTTTAAAATAACTCCCTTCGAATTGTGTAACAATAGAAAAAAAAGGTTATCTATATCAATGTTTTTATTGAAATGTCTATATTCATAAAATTAAGGATAATCTATAAAAATTTCCCTCTTAGTGTGATGAAGGGATTTTCCTAGTTTATTAAATTTCTATTATTTCTTATAGGGTATTTAGTAAAAGAAAAAAAATGTGTGGATGAATCTTTAAATGTCAAATTTGATGAATGAAGTCCACATAAACCTAATACCTCCATTGAAAATCATGAGGATAATTTTTAAAATATATACATCAATGCTAAATATTCAGGCTATCCTATGAAATAATCTATTAAAACATCATGTTTTGGAAATTCTCCAGATTCGAGCAATAATGAACCCGTACCTATTAAGGAATCTAAATTTTTTTGTTCTTTTTATAGATCTGTTAAAACCGTTCATAACCACCAACTAGATATTGTGTTTTGGTATTTAGATAAAGGATTGTTGACTACCACTTCTCTATGAAAATATTTTTAACATCAAGTTTTCTTATCAATACATGAACCTAAAAACATTAATGAGGTATTCAATGATGAATTTTGGGTGATTGATATCCAAGAAGAATTAAATATCATTTATTGAAATAAAGTCTGCAAACTTGTGGATATACCAAAAGTTACCATGACTATAGGAACTAAATGGGTGTTTTGAAATAAATTAAATTAATATGGAACCATAGTGTGAAATAATACGAGATTGGCTGCTTGATGTTTAGTCAAGAAGAAGGGATTGAAAATGAGGAAACATGTTCACCAGTTGCTAGACATGAAGCCATTAGATTCCTTCTTACATATACAGCACATCAAAATTTCATACTATATTAAATGGATGTCAGGAGTTACTTATTAAATGGGTAAATAGTTGAGGATGTTTTTGTTGAACACCACCCTCATTTTACAAATCCTCATTTTCAAAATAATTTATTTAAATTAACAAAAGCAATATATGGTTCAATATATGCTACAAGAACATGGTATGATAGACTAAGTAGTTTTCTTATTTCCAATGGTCGTGCAAATTTTAGAGATAATCATACATTATTTATGAAATGAATTTTCTAAACATGTTTTAGTTGATTAAATCTATGTTGTTGATATTATTTTTAGATGTTCAAAATTTTCTTTGTGTATCAATTTTTCAAATATGATGGAAAAATAATTTTAAATGAGTTTTATGGGTGAATTAATTTTTTTTGAGATTTCAAATCATTCAAAATAATGAAGGAATTATTTTAAATCAAATAAATATAATAATGATCTTCTAAAATGTTTTGGATCAATTAATACAAAAACTAGTGATACTCAAATGAGTAACATGAGTATGTTATATCTTGATGAGAATGGTTAATCGGTTGATCAAACCACATATAGAGGAATTATTGGTGGAATAATATACATGACTACTACAAGACCATATATTATGTTTAGTGTATGTATATGTGTTAGTTTTCAATAAAATCCTAAAGAGTCACATCTATTGTTCTAAAAAGTATTATCAAATACCGCAACAAATTACCTACTTATGACTATTTTATCCTAAAAGAAAATCATTTTACTTTGTTAGCTATTTAGATACTGATTTTAGTGGATTAATATTAGATAGAAAAATAACCTCTTGAATATCTCACTTTTTAAGAAATTCACTAGTTTCATCGTGTAGTAAAAAGATAAACTCTATTTCATTATCTACTACTTAAGTTGAATATATAGATACCAGTGGTTGTTGTGCTCAAATTTTTTAAATGAAAGACACCTTGAGAGACTATGGATATCAATTCATACATTTTCCAATAAACTGTGACAAAAAAAGGTTCTATTAACATATCTATGATTCCAATTTCCCAGTCTAGAATAATGTATATTGATGTAATACATCACTTTTTGATATATCATTATCTAAAAGGTGATATTAGTTTTCAATTCATTTGAACAAAACAACATTTTCTGACATTTTCACTAATCCAATAAATTATGAAGGAATCAATTACAACATACATCAATTAGTAATGATTAACATTGAGTGAAAAAATTACATTCACTGATTGTTGTCTCTGTTTGCTATATAAGGATTACTATCTCACAACATGATATCTTTGTTCACTATCTCATTCGTTATGGTTACACTGTTTTGATCAACCTAGTAATACAGACATCAATAATTCTTCTACTAGTCTCATCGTATTATTCAGAATTTATTTTTAAACATTTCTTTTTTATATCTTTTTTTTCATTTTTTCTATTTTTCGGATCTATGAACTCCCAAAATGATAAAAATATATTTGTTCACATTTCTTGCTCTCACTTCTCTTAAAACCAAAACACGTTGTCTCTCTCAAACTAATTTTCCTCCTTTACATATATCGTGAGCCTACGTTGAATTCACATGATGATGTGTCCATCCTCATCGATCCCTAAGAACTGAAAGTCTCAAAAGAAATCAAAAAATGATTCAGTTGTAATGCACGATAAACCTATGATCCTTGGTCTTGAGGATCAGAAATTCATACAAAAAAACTAAATCTATATGATGTGGATATTGATTAGTTAGAATCTTGTTATAAGATTCTAAAAGAACAAGTGTATTTGTATTTTTTTTAATATGGAGAAAATAAACATATACCCATGGCTTGTTTTTGTGTTTTATCAGTACGATCAATTATACTTTAATTTGAAGTATGATTTTGTTGTTAGAAGTTGGGTAAATGGTAAAATATTCATATTTTCCTCAATGTTATGGGATTTATATATAGTAATACCCCATGAATATATTTTTTAGGAATATCAATGGGGTTCTCCTCCACTAAGTGATGATTCTATCCAAGAATAGGATCTTAGATATTTAAATTAAAATATGAAGAAGAGTATGCCAATTTATGGCGAGTTTGATGGTGATTGAAGGTATTTTTCATGTTTTTTCAACAACTAATTTTTCCATGCAAAGTGGATCTTTAAATCTTAATTATCATGATGTGTTTTTTATATAATCTTATGAACAATGGACACATGGTCAACTTGTGTTTGTATATTATACATTACATGGGTGATATTCTCAAAACTACATCAACGACCACCTACAATTTCTAGTCGATGTTCATTTCTTCTATTCTTCTATCCAACAATGTGGTTGGATAGAATTGTAAGTTCTTTTGGAATGTAATTTATGTATATTGAAGGATATTTTTAGGATAAATTAGATAACATGGAATCCATGGAAGAAATTTTTGAATGAGGATAATGACAGGTGGTATGGGTATTTTATACCTATTAAAAATCCCTTTATAATTAAAAATGTAGATGATCCTGTATTAGAATCTGATGAGATTATGGAATATTGTGATGAAGAAAAATTATGATGTTAGTGAAGTTTTTGTTAGAGTATAACCTAAGATATCATCTCCCTCCATAAGTGATATGGATGTAAGTTAATAGTGAATGTTTCTTCTAATGGAAGTGTTAGTATAAAGGAATATCCGGTTGTAGATGAAGTGCCTACTATTGGGGAAGAGCCTACTATTGACGAAGATCCTGCTGATATAGAATTGTCGGAAGAATAGTTTGAAATAGAAAATATTTTATCTGATGTTGAAAGAATAGAACATCTTTATTAGCTATCTAGAGAAGATATTGGTGAACCTAATAGAGATAAAAACTAGGGAATGTGTTAGGATACTAAATCTCTTAGTCCCAGATGCTATTCAAATGTTGAGGGGGAGAAGCACCCCATATTAGAAAGTGTTTAGCAACAAAATACTTTTGACCGATGATATGTGGATACCTTTTATAGGATTCCCAGTTATATTGATATGGATAATACCCCAGTGGCCTCGGTAAAAGAGATAGATCATTCAATCTTGTTTCTGTTGAAACTAATGTATGCCAATAAAGTATGCCTTGCTAAGGAATCTTAACACGGTTTAGTTTCTATTCTGGATTCATCTCAAGAATCTACTTATTTTTATGTCTATGTGATCTTAGTATTTTCTGGGAAATCTTGTTGTCCGGATTTTAGAACCTGTTAGAGTCTCTACATGAACCTATGACATACCTCATTGAAATGTATGTTTCAACACTATTAGAGATAATTATTTGGAAGATGCAACCAAATATACATAAAAAAATCCAAAAAGTTTTGATTGGGACCATGATTTTGAGTGATGAGGTTGAAATCTCTAAAAATGGTTGAAGATATAAAGATAGTCTTTCCAACTACTCAATCTCTTATTTTTCATCTTAGTGAAGATGATGCTCAAAAGATTTCACATAAGCTTGTCTCTCTCATTCAACCCAACCCAACTATGGTGTATGAAAATGTGGTTGAGAACAACAGCATGATATCCAATGGGATGTGTGGGAATGATTCTAGACTCATTAAGATAACCGATGAATATAAATTTTGTTTACAAAAGGTTATAAAGATACTTAATTCTCTAAAACCATTTGTTACAACTTCATCTACATATGGATATCCATCATTTCTTATGAACAGTGACATGGTCAAATCTATCTTCATAGAAGAGATCTAGTCAGTGTTGAGTAGTGCTGATAGGGAAAGTTTCTTTGTTTTCATCAAGAATAGTGACCACGTACTTGATTTGGTGAGGGTCCATTCAAAGATTACAACTGATCCCAAAGAAGAAATATCTAAGAAAGTGGACATTTACTGTAACAGAATTTATTCTTATTATTTACCCAAGACATTGATAATATTATGTAGAATATAAACTCATTCACACCCACTCATGATATATTTTATAAAACATGAGTGACAGTAAGAATGCCATGTAGTATGGTGGGGAGATCACCTCATATTTTATAACGATATTGATGTCGTTTCTCTATATTCAGAGTATTGTAATTGCGGATCCTACAACTACACCATTGAGACCTATACTCTCATGTCCTCAATATCCTTATTCCTTAACCTCTTTTTCAACTATGACCATGTCTATTTCTCCATATCTAATTAATTTCATACCTGTCATCATTGACCAACCATTATATAGGTCTTTCACCACACCTACCCTTTCCCATTCTTTAATTGAAGGAGTTCCAATTCCTTCCATAACTACTTCTTCTAGAACCAATACTTATACACCTCTTGATAGACTATATAATGTCTCTAATAAAGGAAAATAATTGGCTTCTAACTCTGCCTATATGTGATTTCTTATTTTTATGTGGATCTATTTTATTTTACTCTTTTCATATAATGGAAAAAGTACTTTTATTTTATAGAATCTGGAAAATTATTGTTTCTTCGCCTTTTGTTTTTATTTTTATCTTTTTGATAATGCTAAATGAAGGAGAAATAATAAAACAGAATCTAAAGAGAAGAACATATCATCACTTATATGCTATAGGGGATAAATAATATTGTGTAGATAAAAGGGAAAAGAATTTCCCTTTATACTATTTGTTACATATAGGGTGTAATATCATTTTTTGATAAGTAATATGTTTAACTCATTGTACAATTTTATGACATGTAAATTCAATGATATTTTATCATCAAAACGGAGGAGATTATTGGACTCCTCAAATTTTAACACTCACAAATCAAGTTTTGATATTTTGGACTCCTCATTTTTTAATGCTCTTGAATCATGTTTGAATATTGTTTTACTCCACATGTTTTAATTCTCATAAATCATGTTTGGAGATTTTTGACTACTTTTGTTTTAATTTGTAGAAATAATGTTTCACACTCTTTTAACTAGTGTTTTAAACTCTCACAAGATCGTGATTCAGATCCCACAAATCATGTTTGAATCTTTCAAACTATGTTTAATCTTTTTTATTATTATTTTGTATGATTATGGTTAATATTAATTCATTCTGTGAATATTTATACATATGAAATCATACAAATATTTGGCTATGTTTTTGATACCGTAAGCCTGCTAATAGTTCTAGACTCTAACAATGTTTGTAACATCATCATCTTTCTACAGGTTCTAGATTTTTTCAATGGACCTGACACAGTTTCCTTGCTACCATTTCTAAGACATCGTAAGAAGACACCATTCAGAATTTTTTCAAAGGACTAGACACTGTTACATATGACACTTTTACCAAATACTATTGTATTTCTATTAGTTCAAGAATTTGGTATGTACCAGACAATGTAATTGTCCTACACATTCTAGATCTCAATGCAACATGGGTACTGTGACTATCTCACCGCAACTACGAATATGTTCCATACATAATAATTTTTCTATATCATTCAGTTAAATGTAAATGTTATTTTTAATGGTCATATTTGAGTCATTTAATGACACTAATATAATTAATGTTATTTTATAGTTTTGTCACCCGACAGTACGAGGTAAGAGGTGTGTAGATGATAAAACTTGTCGCCTTCAACCAAAGTACCTGAAATAAAATTACACTGTGTCACTATAGAATATATACAAATTATTGGATTTCAAGAAAAAGTTATGAACATCCATAAATGAAATAATCCATTGAAGGAATAATTTTCAATTCCTACTTGCGGTAAACAAAGAATAACTTGTTGTGACCCATCTAGAAACAATCATTCCAGCAACTCGAAGGAGAAGAGGAACATCTCACAACACTAAATAATTGAACACTCTATGCCTGACACTATATTTTCATAATTGGGCTATAATTTTTCATCTACTACATCCAAAGATTCTAAATCTACATTTTAGGACAAAAAGAGAATTCTAATCTTTAACTTGTATCATTTTTCTCAATTGTGTACTATTTCATTACATTTCGTTCAATGTGTGTATATGTATTAAAACACACACTATCTCTTGCACTGAATTGTAGTATAAAAGATATACTCACTCAAATATCCTTCTACACCCTATTTCACTAATGCATCTCTTCATAAGAGGTCATTTTTGACCTATCTGTTTGTTTTCCCATGCAGAAAAGTGGAAGATGTATTATGGACTAGAAACTCTTTTGAATTGTTGTTATCCCTGATCCATGGCGTGGATCAATTATTTATATATATATATCTTTGTGGAATTTTATCACCATGTGTATTGGATTAGATATAATCTTTAAACTCATCCACTTGTTTTATCCACTGTGTATTTCAATTTTTCCTTTATCTGTTTTAACTCGTATTTCAGAAATCTAAATTTTACGTTGATTTTTTATATTTGATAATGGGTATAAATGTTTTTCCTAATTTGTGTCATTAAAAAATTTGTTTTAATAACTCATATTGTTATAATTGAGAATTAATCAATCTTCTAGAAAACCATCTGAATAGTCAATCTATTATAATTTTACTACCTTGGTTAACTGGACTATTTTATTTTTAATTTAGGAATATTTTAAATAAACATTTTAAATGAAAATTTTAAAGGAAATAAACTCTCCCCCTATTGAGTGTCTAACATTGTGACCAACATACATGAAAAAATAATGGATAAAGTGTATGTCCCTAAGTAGTTTTGATTGCCCATGATGTCTCCAGACATGCTTTGTAGGTCTATATTGGGAGTGTTACTTTTAATGGATGAGGCGTGGCTAGGAGATGAAGCATGTTGAAACATCGTCAGGGGGCCCTAACATTCCATGAAACCCTTCCTTGAAATTTTATTAATATTTAATCTTCTATTTCTCTTTAATTTGGACTCATATTTTGGCCCATGAGTATCCAATTTAGATTTAATTTTACATAGAACATGTTAATTTCTTCCAAAGTGTTCTTTTAGATGCAATGAGGTATATTCTATGTGGGACAACTATTTAGGTGACACTTGGTGATAATAGTGATCTTATAGGATCAAAAAACAATTTATATCGGCACCCTCTAACTGGGATGAGCATGTGTCCTCAACCAATATATATATTATCACTCTTCAATGGGTCCTGGCGTGTGTCCTCTATATATTCTATTAGTGGGAATATCCTACTGTGATACGACATGGGTCATATACTGAACTACTGAGTTCGACATACGTATAGTATTATTATATAGGTTCAAGAACACTATAGTGCCATCCTTTATTTGTATAGGTAATGGGGTTTTAGATTCTATTTGAGTGGAACCCTCATTTGGTTTCAAGGATTGTGACCCTAACTAAAAGAGTTGAAAACCTCTATTGGGGATAGGAATGGGTCTTCTAAATAAATCTCTATTGGAACCCTCTACCTTGGCTAGTCATGGACCCTCTACTGGCCACAATAGTGGAACCCTTCATCTAGGATGGGAAAGTGTTCTCTATAATATACATATGTGTTAAACCCCTATTATAATAGAAAATTCTCCATATATTATTATATTTTTCTCATAAAAAATATGGTTTAGTAGAGATGTGTAGTGTGTCTTGGATATTTTCTATAATAAAAATTAATGATATATTGGAAATTGAAGATGGAATTCTAGAACTAATGGTACTCTATTCCGTAGCTAGGCTATGATATGGATATCCAATTTCACACTCATTTTTACTTCTTTTGATTGATCATATGTATATATATATATCTGTATCAATGTTATTTCATTTTGATAATCAAATGCTTTTTATTGGGATATATAATGTCAATATATTCCTTTCGTATCTCTAACTCCCCCAAAATCATTCGGGGAATCCGACTGGGTATTTATACACTCACACATGAATGTGACCATATATAATGATCAAATATTGGATATTAAGGGCTTGGATCTCTTATTACTTTTACTATCCAATTTTGGGAGGTTGGGTCATCTTTCTTATGGGGCATGTATTTGATGCCTTTAATTTCAATTTTCATTATCATGCCCTTGTACACAGTAGTCATCCTCCCAATAATGTATATAATAAATATGTTTCATATTTTCATTATTATACACCTTCATTTCTTTATTGATTTTCTTGGATGTGTTTATATAGGTAAATTAGTAAATCTTCTCTCATTCTAGTTTTGTCGTTTGATTACTTTCACCCACACCTATCCTATAGAGGGGGTGTTGGGGAAGATGCAGCTCGATTACCTTTGGTTCTTTTTAGGCCAATTTAATTGTAAAATATGACCCCTATCAATGATATTTATTCTAACCCCCACCATAATGTATCTCACATTCATGAAGGCACTATGGTCATCAAAACACATATATCAATTTCTAATATATGTAGTTGGTTTTAAACCCATCATTTTTAATCTCCTTACCCAAAAAAACTATTTAGGTGTAACATTGAGTTTCTAATAAAATTTTTTTCTCTAAACACGAGCATCCTAATAAAATCCAACATAAACTCAAATTTTCTTCTACTCGCACCAATAACTCTTAACACAACTTTGTTAACTCTACATTATCATTTAAAATCTCATTTTTTTCCCAATAATAAGGTTACAACAATGCCATAGAATTATGCGTGATGGTGCTCAGAACCATTGGAATATCCTAAATAAAACATACCTCATATTGTACAATGACTATCCACCCTTGTACAAAATACACAACCAATTATTTATCCACTCGACCGCATCATATTACCCTGAATAACCTAGTCAAACCTTCTGGAGTAATCCTTTCCCCAAAACACATTCTTCCACCAACCGATGTTTAACATAATACCCAATAATGGTGGCACTGTTTATGGATGTGCATTAAATTGTAAGGAATAATTTTGTGACACAACCAGCACCAAATTAAATAAAAAATTTAAATAAAATTAAAAATAATAATTATTATAATAATAATAAATTGTGTCTGAGATAACACATGATTTATGAGTCACTTTATTCTTCATAATTAAAATGGTGGGGGATCAGACCCATTTTTATGAGTTATATATTTTATTACATATTACACTATTAATAATTTTGAAAATATTATATTTAATTAGGTATTTATTATAAATATTATCTTTAAATGTGGGGATTTTTATCTTGATATCTAAATTAAACAAAAAATAGTATACCATCACATACGATTTTCTGTACGGAATGAAATTGATACATTTTTTGTGATTTGAGACACTTTTCAATCGAACTATGGGCATTTAAATATATGGGATTTAAGAATGTAGATCCCAAAAAGTGGAAATATTATAGGGTTACCACATAGAGTGTCTTAACAATTAGATTATTGTTTCACCATTTAAATAATTTTTCATAGTCTTCATGTTGAAAATTTATTATTTATAATGATTTATATATATATTTATGAGTTTTGATCAATGACTCAAATTAGTGAGGATTTTATCTCAGGATATCATCTTTAGATATTGACCTTTGGGATGATGATTTAAATTTTTGGTTTCATTTCAATGACCAATGTTGTGATGAAAATTCTATACACGTATATATTTTTTCTTAGGATTCCTCAAAAATATTAATATTATTATAAAAAAATAATAAAACTATTTTGATCAGTGGATCATAGAAAATTTTATAGAGTCCATAAATATTATTATGATTCATCTAAAAAATATTCTATAATAGATATAGAATATATCCATAATAAAATAGTGAAATTTAGATAAATATTCTATGTGATCATACTGAATATAATATTTAAGATAAAGTGTGATGCATGTTAGTGGGGATGAAACAAAATTAACCAGATGTTAAATATTGTTATAACATAGAATGATAACTGTATATGTAATAAAATGGATTTATAAAATTAATAATTTCATAAAACACATAATTTTAATATATTATTTCATAGTCATTTGTATAATAAAAATATGTTTATTTATATTATGTCATTAAATTGAATTTAGTAGAATAAAAATTTTATTCAATGTGATTGAATGAAATATTGTGATATTAATAACAAATGTTGTTTGATAATAATATAATTCAATGAAATTTGGGGTGTAATAGAGTGGACTATCACTATAATCATTTGATAATGAGGTAATATAAGTTAATGATAAATAAAATGAAATTATATTTCGGATTTAATATTTAAAATTAAATATATAAAAAAATTATTTTATAATGTTAGATATAATTTGTTGAACTGTGACTATCAATGACCAGTAATAATTTGGGGAAATCCAGTTATTTCCTAATCAAAAGTACAATCTCATGCATTATGTTATCGTTATATGAATAATTAAATAAATAACTTTTTCCATTTAATTAGAAGATTTTATATATGAATTTATAATGAATATATCCATTGAGGATGAATAGTTTATATATTATTACATTGCTGGTAATGTGTGAAAAATTATAGGAACCTTACAATGATATATATGTTCTCATCAAGTACCCATCTCGATTAAAATATAATACAACATGTCGAAGATGTATATTAATGATGGTGGGATTATATGGTGGATCACCTCAATACTCACACACTTTGACGGGTTATAGTGGGATGATGATCATTATAATTTCTCTCATGAACTCCTTTTATGGTTGTGATATGTGATGAATTATGATTTTGTACGCTTCAACATAAAAATTTCTATTTGATAAAGTAGATTTTTTCACTTCTTATGGATTATTGAGATATTTAATTTCATCAATATGTTTTATACAATATATATTCTGATGTTTAGATAAACCAATGTACTCAATATATTGAGATGGTATATGGTATTCATTGGAATTTCAAGCACCAAAAACATCATCAGTATTTGTGTGGTATTATTATAAATCATCAAGTTGGTGGAGTTCTTCCTCACCCTTATCCCTAGAGTTTTAGTTGATGGTGATGATGCATGAAATATTGTCTCTACTACCCACCCCCACTTCTCTATGATTGGTAATATATAATACACTATTTCATTGTTGGACATGTGCATTATGAACAATACCCTGGATGACAACTTTTTTACTTATGGATATGAAATTTTATTAGTATTTGGACATGTATATGTTACATTCCACAATGATTTGTATTTACATTTGTTGAGATTTTATTTATTACATTAATTATAAGGTATTTATAGATGTGTATTTTTTTGTATTACTAATATTATTATAGAGATTTATTTCTTCTATCATCTTATGATTTTTTCATCATGGGTTAATTATTGGGTAGTGAATCTATACTTTTTATTCAAGATGGTTTATGGTTATTCTGGTTAATGATATTTCGAGTTATGTGATTATTATACAATATATATTATAGATTCACATAGTAATTAGATATTTATGTTTTCATCTATCTATTAGGGATCAATATATATGAAATTGATATATTCAAACAATTATGTAATCGTTTTTATTTCTCTTCATATCTCTAGATTGACCATAACATGATAATGGTAGATTATCATTGAATAAATTTATATATATATATATATATTGATGGATGGATGTGATAACTATGTATAATATATCTCACTATGAAAAATGTAACGAGAAATAGTTAATAATTGATATTTATTTCCGGAAATGAATATATTTAACATAGTGTTATATAAATAAAAAACATAAATTAACCCTTAAAAACATTATTTCATTAATAATGATCATAACATTGTTCATCAAAAAACTCAATGTAAATGCTTATCATTATTATGGGACCAAAAAGTAAAAAAAAATAAAAGTTGAATGGATGAAATATAGAACATACTAATCTACTGTAACAATCACCTTATTTTTTTACAATATAAACAAGAAAAAACAATATTTTTGAACTAACATACATGAAGTAGAATGAATTTATATGAACATCAGTGGAATTATAATGAATAATAAATATAAATTTTTTTAAAAGTTGTATTTTACATTACATCATTGATTATGTAATAATTTATGGATAAATTCTAGAAACTATATATCAAACAATAACATATTAAATAGATATATAAGTCATTTAAAAAAATAATCTTTTTTTTCAAATCTAATGCTTTTTCCAAAGTACAAACTCTAATGTATTCCACTAAAATTATTATTATTATAATTCTTACCATCCTTTTTTTTAATTATTGAGTTGATATTATAAATTTTTTATATTTATAAAACTATTTTATTGTATTTATGTATGATTAATTATGTTAATCAATATGACTATTATATGGTTTTCATTTCATATAATATTTAATTCAATATATATATATATATATTTCTCAAAATACACCTCTCATCAAGTATAAATAACCCTTCTCCCTCCACTTGGTGAACCCCATGACATTTACTTTCAAATTCAAAATATCACCCCCCATCTCCACTAATAATAATACTATAATCCTTATGGATGTTTTGGAGCAATAAACCTTAAATATTTCATTAATTTAAGGACCATAGAAAATGGATGACTTCTTGAAAGATATAATTTCATTTTATCCTTATATTTATGTATCATTTTATAATATCATATCATCCATATCTAGTCAAGTTGAATAATTATTAAACCATTAATATAGTTTGCTAACAATTTTCGATAAATTTTTATATAATATAAAAAATTTATTTTTTCAATATAATCATATATTATATAAATTTTTTAAAATATATGTAAGTTATGATTTTGGAATTAATCATACTAATGTATAAATATCCTTGAAAAAATATTATAATTGAAATGAAAATGATAATTTCCATGGAAATAACATATCAAATTGCATTCCCTTTAACTTGGTAAATTAATAACTATAATAAAATTAATATAATTAATAAATAGTGGGGAAATGAAAATAATTAAATTCCATATCAACATTTTAATATCCCTATATTCCTTATTAAGGATATAGAAAAGTTCTGAATTAATGATGGATTTATTTTAAGCGTATTTTCAAGCTAATGCTATTTATTTTTTGTGATACATTAAGTCACAATTGTTTCACTTTTAGTGATCCTATAATAGCCGAAATATTTAATGAATATATTATACCTCTATTAATTTAGGGATACACGTTTTCCACCCTTCCAAACTGTTTTCTATGAAATTTACTATTATTTTTCATAAATTCTTCATTTTCTAAAAAATATCTTCAATCTTATTGTTTTTTTATTCTATTGAAGCAATAAAAGAAACTTTTTTGACAATTTAAGATCTATATTGTTAGTTTTTTAATATTAATGTTAATTTTTTTGATTTATTATATGTTAAATCTATTATGAACCCGATTCATTTACATAGGTTATTTCATAACTATGATTGTTATTCTTCTATGTTCCACACATTACAATGATCATTTTATAATATGACGTGTGGGGCCATAATTTTATTGCACTCCAAAATATTGGTTAATATGATGTATCTCTTGAGAAACTTTTTATTGTGAATGAACATGATGATCTTTTATTCAAAATTATGAAGTTATGATTTATGCACTTATTTTAATTGTGGACATGATTGATTAATTTTTTTCTCTACAATGTATAGTATGTGACCATAATATCACAATGATTCATTGTCCTCAATAATCCTAATTATGTGAAATCATAAAATCTTTCCCTAATCAATATGATGAGAATTTTATGCTTTTGATATGAAAATGTTGGTTATTCTCATCCATGTATTATTGATTCATATCCCTTATTCCACCTCTTTCGCTGATTTTTTCTTACTCCTTTCATTAAGGTATATAATAATGTGACAACACATAATAATGGTATCCTGAAATATTTAGAAGGATAATGTAGAATAATTTATACAATTATTATGTTATTTTAAAAACAATTTATTTATGAGCCTAATTTTCCCAAAACAGTAAAAATATGGATACTTTATTTGAATCAATAATATGTTATTTATCTAAAAATGATATAAATTGTATGTAAGGAAAATCAGGGCCACTATATTTGGTATTATTGAATAGTTTATTGCACATGGGAATTCAAAATTTATGATGCTAGTGAGAACTAGATGTATAAGACCATGAATAGGTCAAAACCTAGATATACATTTTAGAAAAATGAAAAAATATGGATTACATATTATATTCCATTATAATTAGTTTTCAAATAAAATGAAATTATTCATACAATCTTTTTTGGAATACAATTTTTTAAAGCAACTTCTATTTTTAAAAATTGAGGTTGTTTCGAATAACTAAACCAACAACGTATGTGAGGTAAAATGAAATGATTTTTTGATAAACATCCCCAATTCCAAGGGATGTGGAGTTCAAAACATCAATGATATTCTTACTTATTTGTCTAAGTCAATGAATAATAACCAAAACGACACTAAATATCCACCTTCACCAATAAAGGATAAACAATCCACATACTCCTTTATTATATAATGATCAGTTAAGATTATTGGATCCTTTGATCAACATATCACATTACATTTATATAACACAATAGAAAAGATATTGTATACACTAAATTATTCTAAGAAGAAGAAGTTGAATATGGTCATCTATCATTTTCATAGAGAGGCTGAATAATGTTCGAAATTGATAATGAATAACATGGTGAAGGGAGAAATAGAAGATGTAGAGTTGGAATAACTCATTAAATCGTTCATAATAATTATTTTCCATGAAAACATCAATGAGTGAGGATAAATAATGTGTATAGATAATGAAAAATGAGAGTGAATCCATATAGGCTCATATGAATAACATCACATGTTATGTATGATTCTCCTCATGAATATTTATCATCAATGGTACAAAAATAGATATAAACATTGGTGTTCAAAAAAATATAATGCGACAGTAATTAAAGTCCTTTAGCGTTATGAAAAAATAGATGTATTGTCTCTAAAATTTGAGATAGATTTGGTGAACGGTTATCATTATTATGGACATAATAATGGTATAATATAGTATCTATAAGGGTGAAAAAAGAATAATGGAGGAAAGAGGATCCAACAACACAATTGATAAAAATTTTAAAATATTGATCCTGAGAATTTCATGAAAGAGATTGGGATATAAGTTATGTGCATGATTGGATGCCTCAATACGCATGAATGTTAAAGATACACAAAGAATCCAACCAACATTATTGATGAAAGGAAGTTACATCCTAATTAACCAATAATGTTTAAATGCTTCAACTAAATTGAATAAGGAAACTATGTAATCCAGTGAACAATAAGACCGGTCCTTGTGGTTAATCAATATTAGTAACCATCAAAGCCAAAAGATAAAGGGAATGGTTATTCAAATACTACTATTGAAATGAGTATGATGATGGGGTCCCAAAAAGAACACTTCCAATTCATTTAATAATGTAAAAAAATTTCATTGATTCTAGATGAATTCATTCATCTATATACATAATGTTTTATAGAAATTTTTTCAAATAACACATAAATTGATGTAGAGATATTATAAAAAATATGAGTTGTGACATCATTATATCCTAAGTTTTGGAATAATCTCAAATAAGAATCTATGGTATGATTCTGCGAGTGATTCTATTAATCCCTCCACAGGATGAGTGTAATGATATTTTGATAATGTATTAAATCTCACTATATAGAGGATACATCATCTACAATTAATATATAATCCATTTAAATGTTGTGAAACATACTATGGTACAAAAAAAAGAATGATCCTGAATCCTATTCGAAAAATCCTTCAATTGTGTGGGTATTGATACATATAAAGACAAATATCATTCCCAAATGATTTGGTCAAAGGATAGTATGAATATTTATTAAATTACTATTTCAACTGACTACCGTAATGTTTTTTCTAAAGGGTACCTCAGAACTCTTCCAAATAGGGAGGTAGTGTTTTCAATATATATTATACTAGAGGCACTCTTTTCTAAAAGTTCCCATATATGATGCCTTCTATTTGAATAGAGGACTTAATGTTCCAGATGCAAGATCATTTTGAAAAATGGTTTATATTCACTACATCATCACAATGGGGTTTACTTATTATATTTGTAAACAAATTGGATGGATCAATGTAGTTATTTATGGATTACTTGGAGATCAACAAGACAACAATAAACAACAAGTATCCCCTTCTATGGAATTATGAATTCTTTGATCAAATAAAAGGAGATCAATACTTCTCAACTTTGGATCATCAATTATTATATCATCATATATAGTTTAATAAAGACGATATTTAAAAATGAAATTTCATTGAAGTAATGAGAACTATTATGTTATTTTTATTCCATTCATACATTAAAATTCCTCTACAATAATCACATATTTGATTAATATATTATTCAGAGACTAAATTGAAAAATTATTGGTATTATTTATTGATAAATCCTAATTTAATCTAATATTAATGTGGAATAAAATATCATATAAGGATTATTTTGGTGACATTATGAAAGGATAAAATGTATTCCAAGCCTACTAGTTTTTACATTTGGATCCAGCATCTCAGATTCGTTGGTCAAGTGATCATTTGTGATGAAATTTATGTAGATCCTTAAAAACAAATGAAATAGAGGAATAAACTAGAACCACCAGTGTTGTTGAAATTCATAGTTTTATATTTTAGAAAGGAAATAATGATATTTTTGATGAATTTATCATGATTTTATATCCCATTAACAAAGATAACACGAAAATGATAAATGTATTTTGGGATGTAATAATGTGAGTAATGATTTATAGATATCTAGATTAGTATAATAACTACACAATTCTTAAAACTATGTTCAAATAAAGATGGTATTGTTGTGCCATCCCGATCTAGCCCACAATAATGATATTTTACTCTTTGATCCTAGACTGCATGGTTATTAATTCCCTAGGATCTAACCCTAAAATATCCCTCATGAAAATGCCACAAGATGGGAGATATATCCACACCACCTTAAAATGTTTTTTAATGAGATCCTCCTCCATCGATGTTGAACATTCATAATCCTACCCCCAATAATGGCCAAGATTCTTTGTAGGAAAATCAAATAGTCACTAGCTTTGATACCAGTTGTGATAGTGCAGTCCATCCCATGACCAAGATATTGTATTCTATGAGGCAAGATGACATGTTATTAAATTCAATGGGAACTAACCCTCAACAATGCAATATGAAAATGAATAATGATGGGAGGGGTTTCCAAAACACCTTTTAAAGGGGTGTTTGTAATCCCCCCCTTAAATATGGGATTTTCAAAATTGTATGGTTGAGAAGTCTAGCCCGTGATCATGATATTGTCTTCATTGATCCTTTCCCGTATACTTTTTCATTTCTTATGCACTATCCCTCATGAATCCCCACGAAAAAAGGCCTCCTGGGGGGAGAGGTATCTACACCACTTTATAAAGGGGTGTTTTCTAATCCTCCTCTTTTGAAGTAGTATTTTCATAATCCTCCCCTCTTGGTGGGCCCACCATCCTTGAAGGAACATCGAATAGACGTCAACTATGATACCATTTTTGAATGACCAGTCTATCCCATGATCATAATATTGTACACTTTGATCCTACCCCTCATATTTTTTCCTTCCCTATGCTCTCACCATCAGTCATCCCCTAAGAAAAGGCCTCATGATGGGACAATAATGCACACCACGATATAAAGGGGTGTTTTGTGCTCCTCCCCCATGGACGTGGGATTATCATAATCCTCCACTACTAGAAGAGGCCATCGTCCTCAATGGAAAATCGAATAGATCCTTGCTCTGATACCATTTATAACATCCCAATATAGTCCCTGATCATGATATTCTATGCTTTGATCCTAGATGGAACATTTTTTCTTTCTCTGAGGTCTGGCCCTCAGGCATCACTAAGGAATAGGACTCATGATGGGAGAGGTATCAACCCCACCTTGTAAGGAGGGTTTTTGTGGTCCTCCTCGTTTACTGTGGTAGTTTCCTTATACTCCCACCCCTAAATGGTTCCAGCATCCTCACTGGCACATCGAATTGATATTGGATCTAATGCCATTTTTGACAGCCTAGTCCAGCCAACAATCATGATATTGTATTCTTTTAGCCTAGCCCACACTGTTTTAATTTCCCTGGGATCTACCTTTTAGGAATCTCCTAGGACAAATCCTCATGTTGGGATAGATATCCGCAAAACCATATAATGGTATTTTTTTCCTCCTCCTCCTTCGATATGGGATTGTCATAATCCTCCCCTAGAAGGGCCCAACGTCCTCACGGGCACATATACAAATTTATATTCTATATTTATTAAATTAAATATTAATTTATTAATTTAGGTTCATTCATCCGTAAATTTTTAACTGATCCATGTTTTGAGATTATGTCGCCAACATTGAGTTTGCAATGGGGTTTTTAGCCTAGGAAAGTCATACACATGTTTTGGGCACTGGGGCTGGCCTGGGCCCCCACATTTTATTTTTTATCCTCTTCATCCCATTCATTTATTTATTTTATTTCTTTTATCCTCTTTCTAGTGCATTCCTCCTATGATTCTCCCTCATAATGACATAAGATATATAGGTAGTTGGATAAAGAGAGAGAGAGAGAGGTAAGGGAATGGAGGTATTTTTGTAGAGAGCTCAATGCTTTAGTTTGATGTGCAACATCCTTTTATGTTGAAATCAAGAAATGATTTGGCAGTTTATTCTCGAAGGTAGTTCATTTTGGTGAGTTATGAAAAATCGCATATAAACTCATTATTTAATTATTTTATAGTATGTTTATGATTTCTTATGTCCCCTTATGTCTAGATCTATCTAGGGGTAGGGGTAAATGGGGGTTTTGGGTGATATGAGTGTTCTCACATCAATAAACCTAACATACATGGTATGTGTTCCATGGGAAAACATCGTGTTTTTTTCACATTTTTGGATGATGAGGTTTTATGGGGTACACACTATGTATGTGGTGTATACACAATGTACCTATACTCATCCATGTAGCTGAGCACTTTGGCATGTCTACCCGTGTAGGGTTACATGGCCGAGTAGAGTACATGGCTAGACCCTATGTATGGTAACACACTATGCAGATGTACATTTCTTTGCCATATAGAATGTAATCTAGTTAAAGAAACAAGAATTTAACTCATGTTGGGTACACTCTATGTACCGATTCAACACACCATGTACCAAGGTCAATACATTCCCAGTTCAGTAAGAGTACACACCAATGTTGAAATCTGTGGGTACAGACCATGTATGGCCTCTACACACTGTTTTCTCCTCTCTTGTAATTATTTGAAGGATTTTTTTGTTCCTTCTATGCATTGAATCCAGAATTGGACGTTAGAGTAGTCCTTTCATTGATATTTTCTTTATAGATCATGATGGTGAAACCTAGGGAGCGTTAGGAGGACTCATAATGAGTGTTTTTTGGATTCTATCTAAATGAAGAGGTTCTTCCACCAGTTATGAATCTAGTTTTCTCCTGAATGTGAGAATTGAACATGAACGATTTTTTTGGTGTTTAGACCAACATATTGCAGGACATTGATCTGAGATGAGATTTGAGCCATCTCTTGTGACCATTTTCATTTGATGATATTCCCCTAGTGAGTCATGCCCTTTTTTCCCATGAGGCCATGAGACCTGATGATTTTAAGGATCACCAGAGGGATTCCTTTTCTTGTATATTTAACTAGGGAGTCCCATTCAGGATCTCTATTCTGGCATATCGTAATGAGGATTATGTGTAATATTCCTATGTTTTCATACTGTTAGAGGATCCTGTTTAGGATTCAACCTTCACATATTGGAGCTAAGGATTGTGAGTAGGATGCCTCTGCTCATTTTACCTAGTAGATCCCAATTAGAATTATTATTCAGTTGTTGACATGAGGGACCTATTAGATGACCAATGTTCGAATAACCATGGACTGTTACATTGGGTTTGGGTAGAGATGGTGTTTATGTGTCCCATAGAACTTGTGCTGAACTAGTAATCCCATGGGGTTGTGGTTGGAGTGTTGGGTTGGGTTATCGGGTCACCCTCTCCCATTTGATTTTATCTTTGACAAGGTTTTTCTAATGTAGAAGTTTTTACTTGATGTGATATTGGTTGGATATTTTTGATCCTGACATGACGCGTAATTTAATATTTTGGTATGCCCAGATTTTCTCCCTCGAATCCGTATTCCATATTCTGATACTGAGACATGCTTTCCTAGTATCTGGCTTCTGAGCACTATTTTTACTGATATTTTTTTTGTAACAGGAGATTTTTCCTATGTGTTGGATATTTAACATGATTCTATATACTATGATATATATATATATATATATATATATATATTGTGATGTCCATTTGTTATTTCTAGAATCTGGATAATCTGTGTTATGTGTTTTTTCACCCTATGCGGTACAAGGATTCCCATGGAATGAATGACTTATATGAACTCAAAAGGCTATTGATTCATATCCCTATGTGAGATAATAATTAAATCTTGAGTGAATCCATAATCAAATTTATGGATTCAATAGAATGACTCAATCATTGGATATGTTACCATGAGTGACACTTGAATCAAGATGATAGATGCCTTGAAAGGGCTTAGTCGGTTATTTTTACAACCAAAGCGGTACTATAATATGGTTAACAGATGTATTGTATGAGCTAAGTGGTGATTAAATTAATCCTTCAATGACTTATGGATCTTATTGAGGGATGAAATGATGGTATCATTTCATTGATGACTTCTATACCTTGAGTGACACCTAGATCATATTAAGGAATGGTAGGGATGAACTCAATGGTGGATTGTGAATATGCCTTGAGCAATAATTGGATCCAATTAGGAGATTCCATGAATGAGATCACTAGTTTATAATTGTTATACCACGGGTGATATATCGTTCTTTTAGAGGGATTACTTAGATATACTTATAGGGGTGATTAATTCCATTCCTCGAGTAATTGGATGGGCTCTTTAGTTGAAAGAGATTTGATCGTAAGTAAAGTGATCTTCTAGATTAGTTTCATGCCTGGAGGGGTAGCATGGTGTCTCCCCAGATATCTATAATATTCATCTAGAATTTAATAATATGATTGATTCTCGGTATAGAGTTTCCTTCGTTATAGGATTAACTGTTGGTAAATAGTATCCTTGCTACTGATTGGAAGTGAGTACGTGCGAACCCAGGAGTAGGACATGTACCCCCTATGGTGACATATCTTACTCGGAGATATTATTCGAGTGTTCTACAAATTAGGTGTATGTTGATGGTATCAAAGACCCATAGATTAACTTAATGGTACACGACATGAGTGGTAGGATATCAAACTTAGTGCGCCAACATATGATGTCCAATAGACCGAGAATACGAACCCGTTGTTTGAATGCTACTATGGTTTCTTGTTATTGATTCTTATTCCAAAGAATTTTTACATTTTTTTATATATATATTCAAGGTACTATACATATGTATGTATATAGTTATGGACATCCATGGTAAAAGATGCCTAGATGACAAGGATTATATACCCTTTCTTCAACATTGGTTGCGTGTTTGGTTTACTTTTTTATTGTCTCAGCAAGGCGGAGCCCCCTAATTTTTTCCACACAGATATAGTATAACAGTTAAATGATTCCTTTCAGGGTGGGAAACTATGATTTTTTCTCACACCTTTATGTGCACATCGGTTTATCTATAGACCTTATGTGTACTTTTCAGGTTGAGAAAAAGTTTCATGGTGGATAGGGATATGTCAAAGTGTTGCATGTTTGAGAAGATCTTCTTTAGTGGTTCTACATATCGGGCAAGAGAAGTTCCACAGTGTTTGTATATAGGGCACTTTTTCTAAATTGGAGTTATTTGTAGATCCCTATACATTTACATTCATTTTCTTTTGTACTCTTGTATCTATAAGGTCTTCCTATTTGGTGACCAGTGTTGTATTTTATTGCATAGTTGTTTGAGATTTTTATAACATTATACTAATATATATTGTTTTATTTTTGTTTTTAGTACCTCCAAACTCTGTTTATGTTCTATTGTGTATTATACATAGCTATTTTTATGCTTTATTACTCTAATATGAGGTAATAGTCTCCCAACTATCATACCCTGGTCCCTCGCTACTAGTCTGAAGCCTTTGGCATATGGGGAGGTGCTTTTGAGGGATGGTAAACCACCACCATGGAGAACCTATTAGTGGAACCCATGTTCGGATGTTACAAAGTGGTATCAATGGTGTTCTTTTCTAGGAAATTTCTATTTTTCATATAGTAGGTAAAATAATTATGAATGTTTTGGAAATTCTGTAAGATATCATACTAGTGTGTCAAAAACACTTATTCTAGTAGGATGTCCTAGTTTCTTGGGAATAGGATTGTTGTTCCTTTTTATAATGTTATATATATATATATTATCCATGAGATACAAACATATTTTGTGGATGTTATGATTTATTAAGGATCTCTGTCTCTTTTCCATTGGCTAGAGAACATTGATGTATTTTGACTCTTGGCATGAAAGGGAAAGAGTTGTCTCATTCATCATACTAGGCACAAAGGATTTAGTCATATAGTCATACTATAGTGTGATTTTACTAACACCTAATATATTATTGTCCTTCTTACAAAAAATATTCCTCTTCGATGATAGGATATGGGGATTTATGTTGATTCATTTTGTTATCAGGATGATCACTTCATCCCCATGGGCTGGCAGTGCAATGATCTAGTTGGTAGATATGGCATGTGATTCCCTTTTATGAGACCCCTTTTGGGTGTTGTTTATTAATACTTTGGTTATCTAGTTGGATCTATGATTACGATTGCAGACATATACTAAAACTTTTCTTGCAAACTCAACCTCCAGTGGTATTACTGTATGTGGATGCCATGTCAGTGTCTTTCCAGTTTATCTTCTGCATTGGTTTTGTGAGCTCTATGTATCTGTTCTGTGATGATCTGGACCCTGGTGGTACATCCCTTTGCCGAATTCCAGATCCTAGGGGTGACGTCTCAGTGGTAGGACGTCATTTCAGCGCGACCGATCGGCACGACCGATCGGTGTCACCCATCCTTGTTGTCTTTCTCTTCTACAATCTTTCCCATAACCCTCTTTTGGGCTTTTCCCAATTATTTTCAAGTGGTTAAAATCCATTTAAAATCCCATAACTAATATCCAATAAATCATGAGGTACCTCCTCAATAGAGAATTAAATAGCAATTAATTTTGTCCTGTGTAACCACTCAACTGCATGGGGAAAACACTATCTAAATATAATGATGTTCGAACCCCATATCCCCTAACGACGGGATCTTATCTATATATCGCACGAGAATTTATTCTTCCTTCTCCTTCCTCTTTGCTGGCTTCCTTTCTTCTTAGTACGTTTAGAGCCCCCAAAGCCCCTCCCCTACAAGTCGTGCATCCCATATTCCTGACACGTGGAGAAAAACATTGATCTTTGATCAATCTGGTAGGGTTTTCCCTCGTCTCTCTTTTCCGTGTATCATGCGGGGTGGGTACGTTTTTACTCTGTGGGAATTGATGAAACCAAACTTAATAAATATTATTAATGTACTTTTTATGAATAAAAAATGGGGGATGTGATGGACGTTCTACTGTACTCTTTTATGTTGATATGTTTTGTGAATTATATGGGCATATTCTAACTAAAAATCATCACTGTTGGTGGTCTTTCTCTGCGCACTATTGAACCTTGGTTCTTCTGGATGTTTAAATAACCACATCATGGAACTGGTTAATTACATATACTCGGTTAAATAAATTTAAAGCACCATGATCAACCATTTTCTATGATCACCCCGGTTAAAGCATAGTGGAATTGAAACCATGGAGTGTGTTAAATCATTTAAATCTGAAAATACATGCATGGGCCTGACTTGTGATGGTGGTAGTGGTTTGGTTGTTTTCATTCATGGGATGATTGCATGTGACTTTATGGTGTTCTCGGATGGGGTCTTAGATGGCTGGGGTGATATGGGTGGGGATGGGATCCTCCTATTGTTATACATTCACTAGTTGGGAATCTGAGGTTGTGTGGTTTCTCTGCTTATATCACGAATTGGGGTGGGATCAACTATTGTTGAGAAATCGTTGGTTCCTGGTTTTATGGACGTGGGGTTGTGTCTCAGGGTTTTACTTGTTCCATTACATCAAGGGATCTCACTGGTCCCTTCTGGTTGCTGTAAGTGTGGTATGTATCTCGAGACATGGTTTGGTTCTAGTACTTTGAGGGATCCCACTTATCCCTTTGTTGTTGTGACCTTACAAGAGAAAAGGGTGTGAATGCTTAAATTGTTGTTTGGATATTCCTCTTTTCCTATTATGGTTGTGCCTGTTAGTTTCTCAATAGTGTAGACTTTAATTAAATGGATTCACTTGAACATGAGAACAAGAATGATATAAATGGGGAATTGGTTCTGGGATGAGTTTTGTTTTGGTCGTGAGTGTCGTGTCTTCCTTTGTGAATGAACAGTAACAAAAAAGTTGTGATTAGATTTTGGAACCCCTAGGAAAGGATGAGCATTTGTTCCCTATACATATATCGGTAGCTTTTATGTTCCTTATTTGCGCCCGACCCAAGTTGAGAACATTAGTTCTGAACACCCCCATTTCATTGGGGAGAGTGTTTTTTTCAACACTCCTATGAGTGGTTGGTTATTAGCTCCTTTTCTGCTCCATTTCCCGAATAGCCCAAAACTCTTCGGGCAGGTTGTGATGGCCTAAATTACATTATTAGCCCAAGAATATTTGGGCGGGGTAGTTGTGGTGGTTGGACCAGGTGTTTGCGGGCAGGTTGTTTCCAAAGTGTCTTCGGGATGAGGCCCAGGTGTCCTCAGGCGTGGCAGTAGTTGTTCTGACCCAGGTGTTTGCAGGTATGGTTACGTGTGGTGGTTGTGGCACAGGTGTCTACAGGCGGGATAGTTGTTCTGACCCAGGTGTGTGCGGGCGGGGTTCAGGAGTGGGACTACGGTGAGGTTGTGGCCCAGGTGTGTGCGGGCGGGGTTTGGCAGTGGGACTGCGATAAGAATGGAGGGATTGGTTCGATGTGCACGATGTATTTAATAACAAGTGGGAAAGTGGCGTAGGGTACCCATATATCTATGTGATATTACTATATATTACTTGACTTGCGTTATTTGGAGAGCGTTCCATGGTGAGGTTTGGGTGGATCGATTTTCCTTGTTGGGTGTTTGGTTATCTCTTTTTTCCACGGGGCATTAGAATGTCTTCTCACTTGTGCATGAGAGTTTTTTGGTTTACCCTACTGAGTATACTTTTATGCTCACCCTATGTATATGAAACTACTTTCAGGTTTCCAGGAGGACTTCAGGGATTGGGCATGACCATAATAGCTCAGACCTCATGGCAGTTTCTGTTGTCGTTTCCCTTTTCTTGTTAGTTTACCTTTAGAGTTTATGAGGCATGTATTATTTACTGTTGAACATGAATATGGGAATGGTTTACTTTTGGAATTTCCTTTACTTTCATCTTTGGTATTGTTGGGGTTTCTATCTTATCTCTCATTCCTATAAAAAATAAAAAGGGTAATTCCTTTCACTTTGTGTGAGATTCTATACCCTTGGTGCTAGTCTCCACTCTGGGACATGTTCATGGCGGGTCTTGGGGGGTCATTATCTCTCCTTCAACTTAAAGAAGGATGGGTCTGTCAATATGTTGTCCCCTCCCTCTATTTGGTGAAGGTGGGTCGTGATAGAATGGTTTCAAAGGGTGAGGTTAAGAGGTAGGATTGTGTCTGGAGTTAGGAACAATGACGATTTCATGGGATGGTAGGGAAACAGTGTTGGGTGACCTGGGTGTGTGAATTAGCCCAGGGAAGACCTGCTAGGACACGAGATTTTAGGGGCCCCTGTGATCCAGTGGAAGGACTCTTGACCTACCAAACAACCAAGTGAGGCTACATTGATTGCAGGGTAGAGACCCTAGTGAAGTTACGTGCATCATAATGACTTGTGTTTTCATTTTTCATTGGTGTTTTGGGGATTCAAAAATATTTAAAGAAGTCAAATAAAATGTAAGAACAATATACTACACTACTCGGGCATAGGAATTCTTTGTTTACTTGTAGCTATGGAACCTGGGAGGTGACCAAGGGTAGTGCGGGAGATCGAGGCCCAGAAGATTGACATGGATGATTGGCAGAGGACTGACCGAGAGGAGGAGGATGATCAGTGGCAGAAGAAGCTTCGAGCCATTCAGCGACAGACCCTCAGGAAGTATGAGGGTATCACCTCGGACATGGAGACAGAGAGTTTTCTAGAAGAGATAGTGATAGCTCTTGGCTTGATTCAGGATCCGACCAAGTACTAGGTTCCTCTGGCTGTCAGCCAGATGCGGGGAACAACGCGTCAGTGGTGGATGCTTTATCTCTGGGAAAGGAAAGAGGCTGAGGTTGTGTGGGATGATTTTGATAAGGATTTCTAGGCAGGATTGCTCTCATTCATGATGAAGGCAGATAAAGGACATGATCTACTCTCCCTCCAGCAGGGGATCATTTCGGTGAGAGTGTTGAGGATCATGTTCAAGGATCTCCTTCGCTTCGCTCCAGATCTCTTTCCGGATGAGGAGTCTCAGGAGAGACGTTTAGAGGGGGCACTCCAACCTTCTCTATAGTAGGCTGTCACTCCCTTCACCGAACCGACATAATTAGAGGTGCAGAATAAGGATGAGGTGGTGGAGAGGAAGCACACGCTGGGAGGTGTGTCGTGAGAGGGTCTCCAATTGGGCCCATAGAAGGGGAAGGCCGTCAGCAGCAGGCCTCCAGCATCAGGACCCTCTAGGTTCTAACCAGCGGGGAGTAGGCCACAGTAGTACCAGTTCCAATCTCTCGGTCCTCGCCCTTTTTTTAGGCCCAAGAATGAGGTGCTTCGTATGTGGGAGCCATGGACATCTTCAGAATCAGTTCCCAGATAGAGTGTAATACGATGGGGGTGGGCAGGTTTAGCGCCCACCATAACAGCAGTAGTTTCCAGCTGGGCCATTTCAGTAGCAGTATGGGCAGCGAGCTCCCACCCCTCCAAGGGAAGACATTGCAGGAGGACTCCGACCTCATGGCGCTCATCAGGGACCTTGACCAGGGCCTGTTTGGGGAGGCGGCCGACATCCGAGAGGGAGAGGAGCTGGGCGTGGGCAGTTGCACACCGTGGAGGCAGTATTTCCATTAGGTCCAGAGGTCGTTCAGGGTACAATCAGTTTTACTAGTACCCCTTACATATTCCATGTTCGATATAGGAGCTTCTCACTCCTTTGTTTCACCCAATCTGGCCCACGCTCTGGGTTAAGACGTTGAGAGACATCAAGTGCCCCTGGTGCTGAGCACACCATTCGGAGGTCAGAAAGACTTGTCACATGTTTGTCGAGGATGCAGACTGATGATAGGGCCACACTAGTCAGTCATGTATCTTCTTCTATTGCAGATTCAGCCATATGATGTCATCCTAAGCATTAACTGAATGTTCTCCATATGTACCGTTATTGACTGCAACCGAGGAAGGGTTGTGTTTTCGGACATGGGTGGCTGGCGAGTGGCTTTCATTGGCGAACAGAGTTTCCAGGGAAGTAGCAAGTGAGGGGAACCCCTCCTCTCCTTGATGGCTGAGCTATCAGTGGAGTCGGCGGATGCTGAAATGGTGGGAGTCCCAGGAATCGTCAGCGAGTTTATGGACATCTTCCTTGAGGAGGTGATGACTCTACCCCCCCCCCCTGACGTGACATCTATTTTGGGATAAAATTGTATCCTGGTGCTCATCTGATTTAAATATCCCCCTACTGGATTGCACCTTCGGAGCTATAGAAGTTGCAGATTTAGATTGACGATCTGATGAAGAAGGGTTTTGTTCGGCCAAGTGTGTCACCGTGGAGTGCTTCTGTTTTGTTTGAGAAGAAGGAGGACGGCGGTCTCAGGCTGTTCATAGAATACAAGAGACTGAATCAGGTAACGGTTAAGAATCACTACCCTCTTCCAAAGATAGACGATCTCTTTGACCAGTTGAAGGGGGAAGTATGGTTCTCTATTATCGATCTGTGGTCTCGATATCACCAGTTGAGGGTGAAGATGGGGGACATCTCAAAGTTGTCCATCAGAAGCATATACGGGCATTTCAAGTTTGTGGTCATGCCGTTTGGCATCACGAACACTCTGGCTATGTTTATGGGGATCATTAACTCCGTCTTCCAGGAGTACCTGGATCAGTTCATAGTCGTGTTTATCAATGACATCTTGATCTACTCAAGATCATAGGAGGATCACACTGAGCATCTGAGAACGGTGTTTGAGGTCCTCTGATAGCACCAAATCTATGGGAATTTGTCCAAGTGTAAGTTCTGGATGTGATAAGTGCACTTCCTTGGGAACGTGGTGTCCAAGAAGTGGATAGCAGTGGACCCATCGAAGGTCAATGAGGTTTTTTCATGGGCAGCATCCAAGAACATCGCAGAAGTTCATAGTTTCCTTGGGTAGGTAGGATACTATAGGATGTTTGTGCCCAACTTCTCCCGAGTTGCAGCACCATTGACCGCCTTGACGAATAAGGATGAAGCTTTTGTGTGGGATGGTCAATGCAAGGAAGCCTTCATCTATCTGAAGGAGACGTTGTTTAGTTTCCCAAGGCTGAGGATACCAGAAGAAGGCGTAGCATATGAGGTGTTCTATGATGCTTCAGGGTAGGGCCTTAGATGTGTGTTGATGCAGCGGCAAGGGGTGATCTCATATGGGTATAGGATGTTACGTCCCCATGAACCGTACTATTCCACCCATGATAAGGAGCTTGTGGCGGTCATGTTCGCACTAAAGTTGTGGCAAAACTACCTCGTCAGGGAGCGCTTCATGGTCTTCACTGTTCATAAGAGCTTCAAGTATCTCTTCTCCCATCGGGAACCGAACTTACGGAAGCGAAGGTGGATGATGTTTCTTCTATACTATGACTTCGAGATTTCCCCCACCTCATGAAAATGGAATGTGGTGGCCGATGCATTGAGCAGGAAGTCATAGAGGGTTGCAGTTTGGGAGTTGGCAGATACTTGGAAGGCGATGTTGGAGTTCGCTACCCTGCACCTGGATGCTAGGATGGAACGTTGTAGAGGTTGCCTGTATCATATGTCAGTGAAGTCTTATCTGTTGTGGCAAGTAGAGGAGTCTCAGTGGGGAGACTCAGAGGGTGAAGTGATGTTTGACCAAGATGACCAGGGTAATGCTCTGGAAGGGTGGATGGAGTATGGTCAGAACCAGATGCTTTTCCGAGGAAAGTTGTTTGTTCCAGAGGTGATGTGCGAAAAGGTATTAGTGAGTTTCACAAATAACCCCTACCGGTGAACCTAGGAGTTTCCAAGATGTACCAGGGTCAGAGGAGATAATTTTGGTGGCCCGGAATGAAATGATCAGTGGCAGAGTTCATGGAAAGGTTTCCTCGTGTGTCCGCAGGTGAAGGCCGAACTACATGTCCCTAGCGGCCTGCTGCAGTCTCTAGGTTTCCCCGAGTGTAAGTGGGAGGGCATCTCAATAGATTTCGTCACGGGACTACCCACGGTTCAGGGGGGATGCGACACTATCTGGGTAGTGGTGGACCAATTGATGAAATCAGCACACTTTCTGGCGATAAAGAAATCAGTCGCAGTGGAAGCTTTAGCGCGAAGGTACGTGGATGAGGTGGTGCGATTGCATGGAGTTCAAAGATCCATAGAATCAGATAGGTATTCATGGTTTACCTCTCGAATCTGGAGGGGATTGAATCATTCCTTTGGCACCCAGCAACGTATTATCACTTCTTTCCATCCCCATACAGATGGACAGATAGAGCGCACCATCCAGACCTTGGAGGACAGGCTACGGGCATGTATTTTGGATTTTGGGGGATCATGGGTGCGACACTTTCCTCTGGTAGAGTTTTCCTATAATAATATCCATAACTCTACCCTTGTAATTGATCCGTTCGAATCATTTTATGGGAGGCCATGTTACTCACCCGTGTGCTGGACTGATGTTGGGGAAGTGAGTGTTCTTAGCCCGGAGGTGGTGCAGAGCACGACGTAGAAGGTACATCTTATACGAGAAAGGACGACGGAAGATCAGGACCGGTAGAAGTCATATGTCGATAATAGGGGAAGACCCTTGTAGTTCGAGGTTGGGGACCACGTTATCTTGAAAGTCTTCCCTCAGCATGCACAATGGAGTTTCGGCAAGGGAAGTAAGCTTTCCACCAGGTTCATCGGACCCTTCAAAGTGTTGTGATGGGTCGGAGGAGTGTCTTATCCGTTAGCGCTACCACCACCACTACTGAGGATATAAGATTTTTTCCATGCGTCTCAGCTCTCTCAGTATATACATGACTATTAAGACGTCCTTGACTGGGGAGAGATAGATATCGAGGATGACATGACGTTTGTGGAAAGACCAATGAGGGTCGAGGATCATGATGAGAAAGTGCTTCATGGATGAACCATTGCTTTAGTTCGAGTGTTGTGGAAGCGTGGTGGGCTTGAGGTGAGTACTTGGGAACGGGAAGCACATATGTGCGCCTAGTACCCAGAGTTGTTTCAAGTTTTGTGTTGCTCTATTTATACTTGTTTGTGATGGAATGCTTCACCCTGTTGACTGTGGAATGTGTGGTTTTCCTTATTCTCTCAATGTGTGTGAAACGTCCTGGCTATGGGGAGGGGAGGACCTAATCCCTAATCAATACGAATTAAGGTGGATGTGATTGAACATGTGTGGGCGTGTTCGTGCCACCCAAAGAGGATAGTATCTTGACATTGGGGAAGGGACTCCCCAACCGATATGATTGGGTAGTTTGACCCTAGCATGTTGCTTGGTTCTTGAGAGGGAGGTATTTCAAGATAACGATGAGGTTCACTCCGGAGAGGTATCATCCAAGGTGGTTGTTTGGACCCCCTCATTTCTTCAGGGCTGGTTTTGAATTCTCGAGGACGAGAATGCTTTGAGAGGTATCTGATGTGATGATTCAGACCCAGGCGGTCCATCCCTATTCCAAATTCTGGATCCCAGGGGTGATGTCTCGATGGTAGGACTTCATTTCAGCGTGAATGATTGGGGCGACCGATTGGTGTGACCGATTGGGGTCACCCACCCTTGTCGGGTTTCTCTTCTAAAGTCTTTCCCGTAAACCTCTTTTGGGGTTTTCCAACTTCTTTTCAAGTGTTTTATAGCCATTTAAAATCCCATAATTAAAATCTAATAAATCCTGAGGTACCTCCTCAATAGAGAGTTAAATAACAATTAATTATGTCGTGTGTATCCACCCAACCTCGTGGGGAAATCACGATTCGAATTTAAAGTCGTTCAAACCCCATATCACGTAACAGCAGGATCTTATCTATATATCACACGAAAATTTCTTCTTCCTTATTCTTTATCTTGGCTGGATTCCATTCTTCTTAGTACGTTTTGAGCTCCTGATGCCCCTCACCTACAAGTCGCACATCCCCTGTTCCTGGCGCATAGAGAAAAACTTCGATCATTGATCAATCAAGAAGGGTTTTCCCTCGCCTCTCTTTTCCGTGTGTCTTGTGGGGTGGGTACACTTTTGTCTCTGTGGGAATTGATGAAACCAAACATAATAATGAAAATTAATGGACTTTTGAAGAATAAAATGCAGGGGGGTGTGATGGATGCTCTGTTATAAACTTTTATGTTGATATGTGTTGTGGATTGTACGGGCCTATCCCCATTGAAAATCATGGTCGTTGGTGGTCTTTCTCTGTGCACTAATGAACCTCGGTTCTCCTAGATTTTTAAAAAAATGCAACATGGAATTGGTTGATTATGTATACTCGGTAATATAAATTGAAATCACTATGATCAATCATTTTCTTTGATAACCCCAGTTAAATCATAGTGTAATTGAATCCATGGAGTGTGTTAAATCTTTTAAATCTGAAAATACCTGCCAGGGCCTGCCTTATGTTGGTGGTAGTGGTTGGGTTGTTTTCTTTCACGGGCCGATTGTAGGTGACTTTATGGTTTTATTGGATGGGGTCTTAAATGGATGGGGTGATATGGGTGGGGATGGGATCCCCCTATTTTTATACCTTCACTGGTTGGGAATCTTAGGATGTGTGGTTGCTTTAATTATAAAACGAATTGGGGTGGGATCCTCTATTGTTGAGAAATCGTTGGTTCTCAGTTTTAGGGATGTGGGGAAGTATCTTGAGGTTTTCCTTGTTCCATTATATTGAGGGATCTCACTGGTCCCTTTTGGTTGCTATAAGTGTGGGCTGTATATCGAGACATGGTTTGGTTCCGGTACTTTGTAGGATCCCACTTATCCATTTTTTGTTGTGACTTTACAAGAGAATCGGTTGTGAATGCTTAAATTTTTGTTTGTATTTTCCTCTTTTCCTGTTATGGTTGCACCTTTTAGTTTCCCAGTAGTGTAGACTATACTTAAATGGATACACTTGAACATGAGAACAAGAATGATAAAAATGGGGAATTGGTCCTCGGATGAGTTGTGTTTTGGCTTTGAGTGTCGTGGCTTTTTTTGTGAAAGAACAGTAACAAAAGGAGTTGTGCTGAGGTTTTGGAACCCCTAGGATGGGATGACCTTTTGTTACCTATACATATAACTATTGATTTTATGTTTCTTATTCACGCCACACCCAGGTTGAGCACATTAGTTCCAATCACCCCCATATCATGGGGGAGGCTGTTTTTCCAAACACTCATATGAGTGTCCGGTTATTAGCTCGTTTTATGCTCCCTTTTCAGAATACCAAAGACTATTCGAGCAAGCTGTGATGGCCTGAAGTCCATTATTAGACAAAGAATCTTCGGGCGGGGTAGTTGTGGTGGTTGGCCTAGGTGTTTGTAGATAATTTTTTTCCCAAGTGTCTTCGGGATGAGGCCCAGGTGTCTTCGGGCATGGAAGTAGTTGTTCTGACCCAGGTGTTTGCGGGTATGGGTACGCGTGGTGGTTGTGGCCCAGGTGTCTGTGGGAACGATAGTTTTTCTGGCCCAGGTGTGTGCGGGTGGGGTTCGGCAGTGGAAATACGGTGAGGTTGTGGCCCAGGTGTGTGTGTGCGGGGTTTGGAAGTGGGGTTGCGGTGAGAATGGTGGGATTGGTTCAATGCATATGATGTGTTTAATAACCAGTGGGAAAGTGGCTCAGGGTACCCAAATATATATGTGTTATTACTATATGTTACTTGACATACATTATTTAGTGAGTGTGCCTTGGTGAGGTTTGGGTGGATAGCTTTTCCTTGTTGGGTGTTTGGTTAACTCTTTTTTCCACAGGGCATTAGAATGTCTCCACACTTGTGCACAAGAGTCTTTAGTTTACCCTACTGAGTATACATGTATTCTCACCCTATGTATATAAAACTACTTTTAGGTTTCCAAGAGGACTTTAGGGATCGGGCAAGGCCGTACTAGCTCGGACCTCAGGGCAGTTTCTGTTGTCATTTCCCTTTTCTTGGTATTTTACCTTTCGAGTTTTTGAGGCTTGTATTATTTACTATTGAACATGGATATGGGAATGGGTTACTTTTGGCTTTTCCTTTACTTTATTCATTGGTATTGTTGGGGTTTCTATGTTATCTCTCATTCCTATAAAAAATAAAAATGGCAATGCCTTCCACTTTGATTGAGATTCTATACCCTTGGTGCTAGTCGCCACTCTAGGACCTATTGATGGCGGGTCTCGGGGGTCATTATCTCTCCTTTGATTTAAAGAAGGAAGGTTTTGGCAATCTGCTGTCCCTTTCCTCCTTTTGCTGAAGGCGGGTCGTGACAAGTTTCTTCTGAGGATTTTTGGAGAGGATCAAGGACCCTTATAGGCCATGTTTTCATGTCTCTAACACCATTTTTAATTTTGATATTAACCTTTTTTTTATGGGTTTTTATATTTTGAGAATGGTGGGAAACCTATAGTCCCTTGGTTTGGACTCAGACACTTGTAGGTTGAAGTATGATTCGTTCTAGGGAAATCTATGTGAGAGTTGTTGGAATGTGTTTTCTAGTGCTTTTTTTAATAGGGATAATTTTTTTATGCTCATTTTGTGATCAGGGAATAAAAGGTGGTCGATTTTGTTTATAGGCATGTTAATGCTTCGGCTATTTATGATGCACCAAGGGTTATTGTTTTCAAGGACTAGATTCATTTGGTAGGACTGTTTGGGTGCCTATCTGGGTATACCTATGTTTCCACTATTTCTAATGTATTCAGAGTGTGGGTAGACAATGACATCAGGTGACGAGAGGTATTGAATTAAATCATCACATGGGTTAGGTTGTCAATCTTGAAGAGAAGATCCAAGGGAGCATCTGGCTTATTCACTGACATGTCATGTAGCAATATTTACCTAGACCTATAGTGGATGACTCATTGAGGTACATTATATGTGATCAGATTTAGGCTAGTTTTCTGTGGAATAATTTGAATCTAATTTAGTGAGTGATTGGGTGAGAGTCGAGGATTGATGTTTCATGACTTTTAAAGGGATTGTACACCAGATTTTGTAATGGAATGTCCCTCCTTGGTAGAGGTGACATCCTGAAATTTAAGGGTTCTATGAGACAATTTACCTATGACTGAATACTGGTTAGTTTTTTAAAGTATGTGAGATAGCTCAGGGAGAGATTTATACACCTTTCTAGAGTCTTATGGTACTACTGGAGGATATGATCATGAGCTATCCTTATTCATCATGAGTATGCTGAGAGAGTGTTAACCCTATACAATTTTTTTTCCTGAATGTTCTTCCCTATCTCGGAAGGATCATGTTGTGGTTGCACTCGAGGAGAGGTTTATGATAATACATATGGATGTTATTGAACCATTGAATTTTTTAAGGTGGTGACCTTGTTTCTTATTTTATCATTTTCATTTTCCCTGAGCCATTTTCCTCACAATTATTTATTGAGTTTACAATAAAGGTATTCCTATACTAAGGAGTACCAAATAAGTTGTAGTTAAATGTATTCCATGTAGGATATGGTTGTTAATTATATAATTAAGGATGTCTTAATGTCCAAATATCTTAGTTATGGAGGTGATTAGGTTGAGAGAGTTGATTATTTTATAATAACTATGCTTCTGGGGGACAATATGTTTTATGGTGGGTAGTTTGTAAGAAACCTTATTTTTGTAGACTGTATTTTTTATAAGAAAGTTGAAAATTTTCTTTTAGATAATTTTTATGGGTAAAATAATCTTTTTATCCAAAAATTATGATCCTGGATAAATCTTTTTACCAATTCACTAGTCACATAATAGGGTGTTTACCCTATGACACGAGCTTGGTGAATATCTGAGAAGTTTGGATATTCGAAGAATAATTAATAATTATTATTTATTAAAATTAATATTAATTTATTCATACAGGTTTTTTTAGCAGTAACTTTTTAATGGGGTGATAGATTGAGATTCATTCTACCATATTATGCTCATAATGATGAGTTTATACTTGTTGTGGTATAAACTCATGTTGGTAATTGGGGTTGGCTCGGACCCTCCAATTCATTTTCTTTCTTCTATTTTATTCCATTCCATTAATTTCATTCTATCATCCTCCTGGTGCATGACTCCTATGGTGCTCTATATCCATGAAAAAATAGAGAATGGTATTGGGAGAAACAAATAGAGAGGGTAAGGAAGGGAGGTACCATTGTGGATTTCTCAATGTGCTAGTTTTATGTGTGATATCCATAGACAATGAAATCAAGAGAAGCGTTGGTAGTTTCCACCTAAAGGTAGGCCATTTTTATGATTTAAAAAAAATCCGCATTAAACACACAATATAAAGATTTTATTGAATTTTTATTCTTTCTCAATTCCTCTTAAGGTCGGATCTGTTGAGATGGGGGGTTCAAATGGTGGTTTCTGGTGATCCGGGTGTTTTCTCATCAAGTATCCTAGGTTACATGTCATGTGGTATAAGGGAAAATGCCTTATTTTATTCCCTTTCTTGGAAGATAAATATACAAGTGGCACACACCATGTTTGGGGTGTACACACCATGTACCGGTACTCGACTATGTAGTAGAGTACCTAGTCTTGTCTACATATGTAGGGGTACATGACTATATGAAGTACAAGGACAAAACTCTTATTGGGTAGCACGCCATGTAGAAGTACACAGCCTGGCCATGTAGACATCCAAGATAGTTGAGGTCATGACATGTAACATGTGATTGGTACACACTAAATATCGGTTCCACACACCGTGTACCTGGGGATCTACATTCCCATGTTGGCATGAGTACACTCCCATGTGGAAATATGAGGGTACAAACCATTTATGGACACTACATGTTGTGTACTCCTCCCTTGTAACCCTTGGAGGGGTTTTTCATGACTTTTTTACTTAAAATATAAATTGAACATGAGAGTAGTCCATTTTGAGTTGTTTTCGACATATATCATGGTGGTGAAACCCATTGAGCATTCTGAAGAGTCCTGTTGAGAATTTGTGTGTTTCTAACTAATTGTAGAGGTTCTTCCTCTAGATTTTTAATCTTGTTATCCCTTTAAATCAAGACTTGAATGTGAACGATTAGGTGGGTGTTCATACCAACCTATTGGAGAACATGGATCTGAGAATCTGTAGGTAATCTCCCATGTCTTTTTTATCTTAATGAACCTCCCCTTGTGGGATATTCCCATATGGCCTATGATGATGTGATAAATGTTACTTATATAGACCATTGAGGGATGTCTTTTCTTGTATGTTGATTTAGGGAGTCTCTCATAGGATCATATTCTTTCATATACTACTAAGGATCCCATGTAGGAAGCCTAAATTTATTTAACATTAGAGGATAATGTGTAACATTTCTCATTCACATTTTAAATTTATGGATACTGAGTTGGATTCCTTTGCTCGTGTTTATGTAAAGGGTCCTGAGCAGGATGCTTCTTGAGTTCATTACTTGTGGGACCTAGTGTGTGAGAATTGTTTGACTCAACCTATGTTGTTATGTCAGAATTGGGTATAGATGGTGTTTTTCTATCACCTAGAACCTATATAGAATTGTTAATTCCCTAGGTATATGGTTTCACTATTGGATTGGGTGTTCAGGCCACCCTCAATCATTTGTTTATGTCTCTAACATGGTTTTTCTAATGCAGTAGAGTTTATTAGAGGTGCTTCCTAGATGGTGGCTATTGAACCTAATGTGAGACATCTTTATTTCATTCAGGTTACCCAGATTTTCTCCCTGGGATCTATATTTATTATTGGGAGACTCATACATGTGTTCTTAGGATTTTGATTCTAAGACATGTTATATCTAAATAAATGTATATACATATAATAATTACCTTGGAGTTGGTTGTTGAGATTTATTATATATATGTTGTTACATATATATTTTTTGGATTTCAATTGGTGATTCCATGAATCTGGATATTGATCATTACATGATGTTTTTTCCTAAGCGATTCTTGGATTCTCGCGGTAGGAATGCCTTGGACAGACTGAGTAGGCTATTTATTTATCACCCTGAATGGGATGATAATTAAACGTTGAGTTACACATAGATCATATTGATGGATTATAGGTATGTAATAAATGGTTGGATATTTTACCCTAAGTGACACTTGAATCTAGTTGATAAATCCCATGAATGGGATCGGTGGGTCGATGTTTCTACACTGACTGATACACGAATTTTGATGGCAGATGTCTTTGATGGACTCATTGTCTATCAAATTAATCCTTCAGTGAATCATGCATCCTATTGAGGGATTCCATGATAGTATCAGTACATTTATGACTTTTATACCTTGAGAGACACATGGATCCAATTAAGCGATACTAGGCATAGACATAACAGTTGGTGTTTCTTTTTCTTTAACTTATACATGGATCAAATTAAGGGATTCCATGTATAGGATAATTGGGTAATTATAGTTATTCCCTAAGTGATACATGGATATATTGGAGGTATTTCTTGTAATGAATCATAGGGATGATGACATCCATACATTGACTTATTGGACGGGCTCTCTAGTTGTGTTTTCTATGATCAAAATGACAGTTCTTTACCATATCATTTAGATGACTTGAGGGGTAGCATTAAATATACCCATATTTCAACACAGTTATTCTAAAATTTCTTTAAAGGATTGAATTTTAGTATACTATATCCATCTGTAAATGAATGACCTTTGGATAATGGTATCCTTGTTGGTGATTAGAGACATGTACATATAAACCACGCTTTAGGACGAGTATCCCCCTATGGTGATATAGCTTACTCAGAGTTATAATTATAGCATTAAGAGAAGCTCATTTATTTCTATGGGATCATGTAAATAGAGATCAACATAATGGTACATGACATGTGTGAAATGACGTCAGGCACAATCCCTTGCATAGGATGTTTTGTTTACCGGGATTATAGACCCATGGTTCGACTACTGTTGTGGTTTCATGTTATTTATTCACATACCAATGAATATTCATATCTACATATATATTCATAGGTATGTTACTATATATGTGTATGTATATAGTTATGGAAATCCATGGAGGTACTTTCTTAGTTGACAGGGATTATGGACCATAGGTTCATCTATGGTCGCACATTTGGTTTATATCATTTTTTAATGTCTTAGTGAGGCAAAGAATGCTGCATTTTCATACTCTGATAGAATTACTGTTATGGGTTTCCATTCGACGTGGCCTACTGATATTCCTTCTCAACCTTGTACATGTACATCTGGGTACATGTTAACCGTATGTCTGTATTTCAGGTCGATAATAACATACATGGTGGATAGGGATGAGGCCCATTTTTCAGGTTCGAGTAGAGTTGCTCAAGTGGTTCTACTAATTTGGCTGGTTCAGTTCGAATGTGTTTAGGGATCGGGTAAGTGGTATGGATTGGAGTCAGTAGTAGATCCCTATAATTTTACTTTATTATTTTTTCTTACTCCTATATCAATATGGTCGACCCATTTGGTGATCAATTTTGTATTGTATTACATAGTTTTTTGTTCTTTTTAAATCACTTTACTATTTAAACTTGCTCTATTTATGTTGTTTACTGCTTCTAAACCCTGTTTACTATCCTCTGTATATGATACTTAGCTATTTCCACAATTTTTTTTATATTTATATGAGGGTATATTATCCCCATTTTCATTTTACATTCCCTCTCTGCATTTTTTACATACTCTAGCGTACGAGGTGGCCTACATGAGGCATTGTAACCCACCAGATCAGACCACCGGTTGGTGGTCTCTTGATTGGGACATTCCAAAGGATTATGACAATCCCACATCAGAGGTTGAGGATCACCATACACCCCTTTATAAGGTGGTGTGGATACCCATCCCATCGTGAGGGATTTTTCTTGGGGATTGTTGATGGAAAAAGACCAAGGAAACCACAACCATGTCTACTAGGCCCAAAGAGGAAAATATGATGATCATGGGCGGGACTGAACCATTACAAATGGAATGAAAGCTAGTGTCCAATATTTGTGACCGGGAAGATGTTGGGCCTTTTTTTGGATGATTATGACAATCCCACATCTAAGGATGATGATCACAAAACACCCCTTTATATGGTTGTGTGGATAATACTCCCATCATGAGGAATTTTCCTAGGGGATTCCTGAGGGCTATAGCCCAAGGATCGGGAAACCATACATGCTATGCTCAAAGCAGACAATATCATAATTGTGGGATGAACTGGGTTGTAAGAATTGTGGTATATAGTGATTCATTAAAAAATATTTTATATTCATCCTTGAATAATTAAAATTTTATAGACTATGACTCATTAAATTTTGTGATCCCAGATTTTAAGTACACTATATACGATCTAGACATAGAATCAATAATATTTTACGTATAAATTTTCCATCACTACCTCTCTAGTTATAAGTGTGTGATATAAACATATCAAAAAATTATAAAGTATATATTCACCCATAAAGTGATAAATAAATTTCAGTGAATATAGTTAGAGGTCATAATGGACTACTCTCAATTATCAAAATTCTAGGAAGGGAGAATATTTTAGTGTGTGTTGTTAGATTAAAATAGTTTTCTACTTTATCCACTATATGAATTTTGGAAGACACTATCTCCATGGATATGAAAAGGATGGATTTAGAAATCATAATTGTATGGAAGATATCCTACCTTGCCCCAAAATTTTCTCAACCTTCTATCAAATATTAGATTATAGAGTCTTAAAGGGATGACCAGGACCATCAAAATGGGTTTGATGTAGAATTGGAATAGAGGCTTCATGAATTATATATTTATGATCATGGTCTGTTTTAGTTTGGTACTAGACTTTATATGTCGTCATCACATGAGATAAAAAGAAATCATTAGGATAATACACATCGATATATGTTGTTCATCTTTCATGGAAGTACCATGATGTACAATTATAACTGAGAGCACATATAGAGGGGGAAATGATGAAGGATATCATTGAGAACACTTCCAATTTCATGCTATGTTTTCATTTTAATGATGAGTGATAAAATGAAAATGGTATGACGAAACAATTACCCATACCCATCTATAAATATGATAACATCACCTTTTTATTTATCAATATATATAACAATTATCTTCATTATAATACATTGAAATATTTATATATATTGTTTTTCAGACCAACCCCAAAGATGGCGCATGATTCTGAGGCACATTGTTCCCTGATGTAATTTCATAAAAGTATAAAATATGATTGATATTATAGATGAAAAGATTCATAAATAAAATAGGAAACACCTTAATAGAATATTTGATCTGAAATCTGCAACCATGGGTGATTCTAAATCATAATGTTTACCAAATGAATGACTTAAAATATGTTATTGTGTGGTTCTTAGATAAAAGCAACTGTTGGCAAAGAATTATGGGGGTTAATTAAAGAATAAATTTAAATAATAAATTTAATAACCTGAATGGTTTTTCATTTAAAAAAACCACTCTAATGAATCCTCTCAGTAAATCCACATAAAACCCAGTAAGATTAAGATTTATTCTTCCTCCTCAATTGACTAATAGAGGTCTGAACTCAACAAGAATCCAGGTCTAAGAAGATCCATGGTTAGCGAACACAATGTACCATCAAATTCATTAGATAGTGCATTCTTTGATGATGTATGATCCAATATATGTGTAGGAATATGAATTTATGTATTTTTACATATTTTATTTATTTTATTTATAATTCTCAACCCTTTCCTTTATCTAGAACGTATTTTAGTCCATGAATTAAGCCATGATATCATATATACGATTTATTAATTTTTTTTCTATCCTTAGATATCCCAAATAAATTTAATGGAAATGAAAACATGGAAAAATAATAATAAAATATTTGTTATGTATTTTCACCCTATTATTTTTATTCTTCATAGAAATTGTTATATGGGGGCATGATCAATGATTTATAGAGGTTTCAAGCCCAATCATACCACTAGATTCATGGTGGAATCGTCTACAAAAGAATGGTATAATAATTCAAGGACAAAATGGATGGTTTCATGAGTTTTGGATGAAAATTTTGATGAAACAGGTTCTATATCAACTGTGGTTGTGAAAGGAGATGTATGGGATGATGGTGGTTTATATGGGATTTGAGTAATTCAATAGAATCATATTTCTAGAAATTGAATGGCCAGAAACAACGAACGAAGAAATAGATATTCCATTTTCAAGTTGTTGGATGCGAGATCCACGATAGAGAATCCTAATTTATAACACTAGAGAGTAGATCTAACTACATTAAAAAATAATATCTATATTCTATGTAGTCTATAGAACATAAGGAATGTAGGCCCCTACCTATGATGGAATGTTTTTAAGGGGATATATTAATCAAATTCCATGTTGGACCTTCCCATTCCAAGTGACACATGTTCTGACAACTCATTATGTAATTTTGGGGTACACGCTCATGTTCATGGTAAATAACAGATAGTGTACCTATTTTCATAAACTTGAGAAATATAAAAGGAAATGGTATGGGAAAATTGGGTAGAACCCTGAGGGGCTTAGATACAACATCTATACCATCTACATTCCATGTTGAACAATATGGCCCGTAATCCGTATTATGGTAGGGAAATGAATAGGATATAAAGTGGCACCACACCCCATGTTGTTCCCCCCACACTTTGTGTACCCTTTCTTCCATTTTATTGAATCATCATCATCTTGTATCTCAAGCATTTAGAAATGGATTTAAGAATTTGGGCAGCCACACCTGAGTGTTTTTTAATTAAATCATGATTGTGGACTCTATAGTGTATTTTGAGATATTATTTGTGAATTTTCAGGAGTACCATTTATTTAGGTAGGGGATGATGATGACATAGATCGAGAAGAATCCATAGAGGTGTACACCACTGACATACTAGGGTGTGGGTCCTCTTCAATACACTGAGGGGTACCCCCCTTTGAAAGTAGGGTTTGGGTACCCTTTACACAGAGTGGTACCCACTGATATAGTATGATGGGTTCCTCTATCCAGCAGGTTATACCACACTATGGCATTAGGGTTTGGGTCCCCCTTACTAGATATAGTACCACAAAATGTACCAAGGTGTCAATCTTCTACCAAATGAGTGGTACCCTATACATAATAGATAAAGAGTCATCCTTACACTATGTGTAACTCCAATGATGTCACATGGTTGTGGTTCATTATCTTGGAGAATGTGCAACCTTGAATTTTTGGCACTGTGGCGAGGCACAATCCATTGATACCATTACATATATGTACTGACATGAGAGATCGTGGTAATTGATGATAGACATATATAACATATGGAATTCATTCATTGTAATTGGATATGATATTGAAATATATATCCCCCTCATTTTTGTTTCATTATTTTCAAAACATATCTATTTTAATATATTTTAGTTTCCCTCTTGTTGTGGGTAGAAGACACATGATATATATTGCACCTATACGATGTGTTGATCTCTATGTGGATGGATGAGGTTACATTATTGTTTTTTAAGAGTGGTTTATTATTTACTATATCCATATTCCAATCGTATCTCTTATTCATACAAATTCTTATTTTTGGGCCTCCTACATGGTATTATTATACTTTCCCTTGAATGGTATTTTCCTCACATGTCATGTCTTTTTATATATAAAAAATAGGATGGTGATACTGATAGAGGAACTTTAGGATACTTGGTTCTTTGGACTATGTATGGTGGTATGAAATTGGAAATGAAGACATATGATCTCTCAATATATTATATTTTTAGTATTTTCATGATGGGATATCTTTCTTGTTGGGTGTGTATTTTTACCCTTTATTTTTCTAATTTACACTATAATACTCTTGAAAAACCTAATGGTTTTCATGATTGGATTAAATTCATTCTATTGAATATTTTTAGTATTATTCTTATGCACTTATTTATTGATATCGTTGGGTGTGTCTATAAGGTACATAGGAAAATTAATCCATTTTAGTATGTTCTTTTTGGTGTGGGTCACTAGCCCTAGTCTATCGAGGTGGGTTTGGGGTAGTTGTGACTTTCTCCCTTATCTGGTCCGACCATGAATGATTTGTATTAGATAAGTTCATTACATGGGACAGTCTTTGTTGATATACCATTATGAGGTGTGGGATAGGATATTTTAAAACAATGCCAATCTTTCTTAGGTGTGGCTCTAAAGGAAGGGAAATGATTGATGGTATGTGAAGCCAAAATATCCATTCACTGGAAAGATATCTACCCGCATGAAGACAAGGAATACCAAGACATTGGTTATAGAGATTAGTTGTACATTCAAATATAGTGGATTGAGTCATTGAACGAACTTGTGTATTGGTATCATCATTATATAAATATATATATATTCTCATTTTCTTAGGGTATATCAAAAGAATTATTTCTAGATTCCACCATGAAATAAAAATACTCGGATACTAGTTATGGATTGAGATACTGATCTAATGAGTGATGAGGCCTATGTTTAGTGCCTATAGTGTGAATTAATTCTTCTTGGTGGAAAGGTAGGTGAAACCCTACCATTTCAGTACTATATTATAATATAATGGAAGGATAAGGATGTTTGAATGCTAAGTGAACTCAACGAGTTCATGAACTATAGACTGATAATGTACTGTGATGAGCCATATCTCATGGTAGTGGATGATTATCTAGAGACAGTGGTATGATTCTTAATGATCATCCAAATACTAAGAGATATTGTGGTTGTGTTGGGATATATTCTAATACATAAATATTTTAGGAGCTTGAATAGACCTGTCAACTATATGCATCACTAAAAAATATTAATCGTTTTTCCAAAAAAAATTATTTTTAGGGAAAAGTGAATTTTATGTTCGTAAAATGTTTTACCAAAATATGTGACTCTTTCACTAAACTATCGGTAAAAAATTATTCATTAATTTTTTTGCAACAAATTAAATAGTTTTGTTACACTTCTAATAATATGAACTGATGATATATATTATTGTAAATGTGTATTGAAAAAGTTTCTAATAAAACATTTTTGTGGGTAATTATATAATAAACATATAATACATTTTCAAAAAATAAAATTTTAATAATAATTATAAATTTATATTGATAGTATTATTCAATATAACATTTATTTATTTATCATAAATAATACACATGGTTCAATTTTTAAACTGAAGACAATTTTAACACATGTAAAAAAACATAATAAATAATTATAATATTAAAAATAGAATTTAATACAACATGATCCATTACAACCAACCCACAAATTCCCTCCTAACTCATCCATTTCAACTAGATAGGACCCGCACAATTGAAAAATGAGTAGACATTTTGAATCACCCATTCCATTATAGTGCAGAAGCATCCCTTCTATGCCAGCTAACCAGCTTCATAACCTGTCTATATGTGCCAACAAGTTAGGTCAATCACGAGCCCATCCATGATAGCATGATAGCACTAGAACCATCGACCAGCAAACACCAGGGACCCATCGATGCCAGTGAGTCATTATAAAGCAGCATCTGATCTATGCCAGTGAGCTAGCTCTAATGAACAGTGACCATAAATAACCCATCCATGCCCTAGGAATATTGACTTATATCTAACATGAGTGAGAAATGAAATGTCAATAACATTTTAAAACCCAAAACAAGAAGATTTCCACCACCACACACACACCAAAAGAGTATACCCAAAAATGAGAACTATCTAGTAAAAATGACAAAAAGATCGGGCTAGGTCTAGTATAGGTGAGAAACCTTAAGTCACTTGTAGCAAAACATATTATTTTCGATATCTATATCACAAAAAAAACACAAAAATCAGTAAAAATTATATCCTTGAATTGAAACCAGAGAATAAATAAATTGAATTTAAAAAATGATTTTCATATTGACGATTTTTCATCATCCCTGTTGACATACCTCAAACTGAAATTCATAATGACTCAAATCTAGTAATAATTTTTCCAAAAACATTCCAACAGCATCCCATACACCATCAATTACTAAAAATACCATTTAAGATTTTTTTTCAAAATAAATCAACTTTATGGTGAAATTGGAGAACTCATAAGAGAACCTTTATGAAATATGAAACACTAAACAGACCACCACAACCAAAATAAAATATACAAACATAAATTTAATCACTAAAAATATATAAAAAATTAAATCTACACACATAATAACCAACACATATAACTTCTAACACTAGTCATCAATATAATCTAGCTTTCAACATCAGCTCCCATCAATCATTACCATTAGACGACTTTAGCCTCTAACTTCTCCAACCTTCTAAACATAAAAGGATGTTCCCAAGGATGATATATTAAAAACAATCAATAAATCCACCTAAATAACCTATAATAATAATAGAAAAACCAAAATCATTGATAATAACCACTGAACCAGTATCCAAAACCACTCATTTGGTGTAATCAATTTTTCATCTATAGATAAACTTAATCATTTATAAATCTATTTAAAAACAAACTACAAATTTTATAACTATTTTAAAATGACAACAACATTGATAATATATTTATAATAAGTCATATATTATTTTCAACACCAAATGACAAAAAACTCGTTTTCTCATATTAATTTATCAAAACATTAGTTCATTTTTAGATCCTTATTCATTATTTATTTTATAAAAATATTCTAACAAAAAATTATATTCAATTGTAGTGGGAATAATTATAAAAAACCAACCTGTTAATATCTTCACCAGTGATTTAAATGCTCTATGAGGCGAAACCCTATAAATATTGGGCATTTATGACTTGTAGAGACCATGGTTTACTATTAAAGGAATTAATCATTGATATTTGTACAACATAAAACACACATAAACACAATTAAAATAAACATATATTTTACAATATAAAATATTACTAAATAAATCATTTGTTTATTCAAACAATACATTCACAAGATAAAGATGTCTTGAGATACTTTTCACGGTTTTTAATTTCACACATCAGTACAATCTTGATACAATTCTCCAATCATTGAATCCATAAATGAGGGGTTTTCCCCTCTATTTTCCTCATTTTCACCTAATTATGTAATATCCACCATGACTTGTGATTGTCCCCAATATTCCATGGATGATTCCAACCACGACACTCCACAACATCAGTTCTTACATTAACCATCCAAGCACAAATAATTTGAATGGCCAAATATATGGTTGCGGAAATATTTCCTTTTTATGATCATGTGGTCCAACATGTAATGGATTGATGATCCATTTGAAGAAATATATATTTCATCAACTATAAACAAATAAACTAGATATGGAATAAAAAATATTAGCTCCTGGATAATGTACTTTTAAACATTTCAAAAATAAAAGGGAAACTCAAACATATCCTCCATCATGAGTAGCTCTAAAAAGTGGAATATTGAGTAGGAAAATGCATCAAAACATGTGAACCCAAAAAATAATTCACATACAAAATTTCAAGTCCTAGAAATAACTGATCTACCTAAATTAAATGGGGAATAACAGTGAAATGTGCATTACTGTTAATTAATTCCCCATACATGCATATCGATAATTGAAAATTTTTAAACCATATTACACACCAATAATCAAGTGATCAAGATGCCTTGTGAAATAATTTTTTTGATAATCCATTCCTTTGGTCAATATAAAATTTCCAATATACATTTTATAACCATATGAAAAACTTTAAACAATGTTGCAAAATGAGTTTTCTTACTTCTCTAACATCGCAGTATAATAGTCCACTAAAAATAAAAATTGAATACCTCAAACAATAGAAGAATATTTGAACTAACAGTAATTGATAACTTTACTCCTTCCACTTTAACAAGATGGTTTATCAACATAGTAGCATCTACTTTATCATTATATTCAGTTCAGTTCCAGCACAGATCATAGCTTCTCATGGATTCATGTAGCACCCGGAAAAAAATTGGACAAAAAATTCAGTATTGTTTAGATGTAATCATCATAATACACCCCTTTTAATTTTTCTAACATAGATCTATCTCAGCAGGAATTGGTAAATAAAAGGGAAATAAGAAAATCTAGGTTGGTCAAAATCATCTACGAAACAACATCTTCACACTGGACCAATCTCAAACAAAAATAATATAGAAACAAGGATCATATAAGAAAATGAATCTAAGAAATAATCATACAAATTTTATCTAGTTTTCATAATTAGTTCCAAGAAAAATTATAAAAATCACTGAATAAGTCTTCTAAATCCTTCAATAAGTAATCATAAAAATTTTATCTGGTTTTCATAATTAGGACTAATAAAAAATTATAAAAATAAGTGAATATGTTTTCTGAATCCTTCAAAAAATAATCAACTCATCTATGGTCATCTTAATATTCTTTGGCACAAAAATAAAATTATTGAATCAATGAATGTAGAATATTAATGAAAAAATAAATCCTTTATTTACAACATAAAAATATTGAATTTTAATTTCATTACTTAAATATCTTTAGTGTTGTCCTAGAGAACCATTTTTGTTGGAATGATAGTGGGATGTGAAATCAAGTTCAAATGAGGGGTTTCAGATGAGGATGCATGTTGGGAATTAATTGGTGGTTTATGAGATGATGTTGCAAAAGGATGTCAACTAGTTCTAATTAGGGGTTCCTGTGAGGTGGTTTATGAGGAGGTCTATGATGAATGATAGCAGAGAAGAACAGGGAGGTAGGGTTTAGGGGAGGGGTCATGGGGAATGTGTTGTGTGGGGGTAAGGCATACATCAGGGGGGTGGGTTATTTTTATTTTTTATTTATATTAATTTCTTATATGTAATAAAAAATATTAGAATTAATATGAAAAATAATATCTTATACGGGTTAATTATATATATACAATAAATAAATATTTCTAACTATGAATATTTCTATAAGTCATATATTTTTATTATAGTAATGATATATATATATATATGTATTCAATTTCTTATAATTTTTTTATTAGGGTAAAATATATTAGAAACTGATTTATATAATGGTAAAATATTTTTTGGTAATAATAATTAATAATAATAGATTTCTTTACCAGTAAATAAATTGTTGTTATTATTATGATAATTTATAAAGTTTGAATGTTAGTAAATGTTTTGTTGGTATTGATCTCTTTTTTATAAATACGTATATTTGTTTGTGAAAATAATTATTATTACCTATAGTTAATATAAATATTATTAAATATTTATTTGAATTAATCATTTTTATGAATATATATATTATCAGTTAGTAATTATATATTAATAAATTTCACCTTTTTATGATGCATGATTAGTTGACACTATCATGGACTAACAACCAACAACCTTTTTGTGAGATGAAATAACCCTCAAAATGGATTTTGGTTTACATCTAGGAGATTCTTAGGATATATAATATAGGTTTTATAGTGTATGAGTATTGTGTGAAGTTCACAGATAGTTCATTGTACTCCCTCATCATTACTGGTGATGGATACTTATACCAATGGAGGTTTGAGAATGGAATATAAAGAGAGAACAATGTCAGTGTGGAACCCTTTTTCATTCCATGTTATGTTAGGGTGTTGGATCATAAAATGGTGAAAAATATCTTTTGTTCAAAGTTATTTTAATATTCCGGAGCATGTGGTGTTTGTTACCGGGCTGAGCCATCTACAGTATAATGATAGTTCCAGTTGATATTATAAGGCCCCAGCCATAAACCCTACTTATTCCTGAGTTGTTTCAAGAATACACATTGAGGATCTTTTCAGGTTTAGAGTTTTAGAGAATTAGATCATAAATCATGCATTACCTTCCACATTTAAACAAAGATGTTACATAAAAGACAATGATCATTTTTCCCATCAAATGTGACATATCGAAAATAAAACGTGGATTCATTCGTGACACTTCCTTGACACTATCATCACATCAAGTACCTTTCCCTTGATCTGTGAAAATCATTTTAAAAAACATGGGATGAGCATAAAAAGCTCAGTATGGGATGTAAAAGTACGAAATTAAAACATTAGTCCATATATGCATAAGAATTAATCAAATCATAATTTACTCATAAAACATAAGCACTAAAACATACCTCATCAAATCATGAATAAATCATAGAAATCATAAGACATAAAGGTAACTTGAGGCATTCATAACATTCTTATATAGGGAGTAACCTTCATGGTTACGTTTGGAATACTCATCATAGTATATTCCCTAAATCTCTTCCGAGAACCTTAGCATTTATCCCCTTCGCATTACCCAATGATTTGGAGAGCTATATAGGGATCACCTGCCCTTCGATTATCACGGAACCACCCGTCTTCATAAACAATGACCAAGAACCATAACATAATTGTATCACATAAAATATGCATAAAGGAAACATAACATTTCCACATTTCAATCACAAGATATCAAACAACACATTGATATAATAAAATCATTATAAAAACCATTTTCAATACCAAAACAAAAGAAAAGTAAAACATGGTATTTATTTTTCATTTAAAAAAAGTTATGGCTTATAGAGGATGCAGAAACTCAAATAATGGTCATGGCGGCGGAGAAGTCGTTGTCGCCGTATACATATGACAAAAACATTCCCTTTTGTCATTTAGTAAAACACTTCGTATAATAAAGATTTATTTAGAATAAATATAAATGTCAAAGGGGTTTATACACCATATAAATTAACATTGTGTATAAAACAAAATATGCCTCAATTAAAGGAGATTGAGACAAAGTCCCTTACCTCGTATCTTACTTTACTTGATCATTCATTAATCTCTTGAATAATAAACTTGTGTTAATTTATACATTCGTAAAAACCTTTTTCAAGTTCATTATTCCTTTTATATCACTTATTACCATTTTATCAACACAATGTAATTATTTAAGTTAATAATGGTCGTTTTGTCGATAATTGGTACTTGAGTCAAAAATAAACTCCTTATAATTACAAGTTGTTCATGTGGTAAAATATCAATTATATCCAGAATTATATTCATGATGTAGATATCATATATATCATTTATATCTAGTATATACATAAATTTATAATATTACATAACATTTAGAGGTATCAAATGAAATGCACCGTTTAGGGAGAAGGTAAGTCGTGCGTACACATGAACGCTACTTTAATTTCTATTTCGTATTTAATGGAATGAAATCATAATTATATAGAGGTATATTATAATTCCAGTATAATATCATATATAACATCATAAATCTATCCTTTATACATCCCACATATTTCATTAACGAATCAAATCACTTTTACGGGGATGTAGTCCGCACTTCCAAAAAATGAAATTATCACATTTATCCACAATGGAAACCACAAAGGTATGCCATAAATGAAAAATACAAAAGAATAATGAAAACATAAACATATTATATATCATATATAAATATAGTGACATCATAATGTCCACCTTTAAATGTGTTAAAATAATATTGAACAATCATCATTTCGTGAGGCAGAAATTCTCCATCCACAGAAACAGTATGTTCTTTAACCCTTATATGAAGGTGTGTGTAAGTGTAGCTCGAATAATTCAAATAAAAAAAGTCTAGTATATTGAAGATACTGTTGTGGTTACAAAATAAAGGAATAAATAGAGGTTACAGTGTTGGAGAAGCAAAATAAAACAAAATAACACAAGTGAAGACATTACCTTTGAATTGGGTAACTCTTCTTGGTTTGAAACAAAAGGGTTTTTTGAAGAGATTACTGTAATGACCTAAAATTTTGAATAAATCTTGTTTCCTGATTTTTATGTGTTATTTTATTTTATTTTTTTATACTCAACAAAAATGTTTCATTTGATAACATGAGTACAATTAAAATGAGACCGTTGGGTTTTGACTTTTATATGACCATTGGTCAATATGACCGCTGGAAACTAAACGTTTTGATTATTGTCTCTAAATACAAGTAATCTTGGTTAATTAATATAGAAATAAGATTCGATGGCCTCACCCAGTAGTCTTGGACTGATCGAATCCCATCTAATAGAACATGGGACGGAGGTAGCACGCTGGGATTTGCTCTGGACCAATCCCAAGCCGAACTTCATCGTGTGAAGCTAGAACGAAATCGCCTTCGCGAGAAGTTGAAACTGATAGAAATTACTACTTGTGTGATGTTGACCGAACCTCCCTCAGATTCTATCACCTTATCACACCATACACTTAGGTCCTATGCTGCTGTGATAAGGGGCTATGTAAGGAGGCTGTAACTGCCTTGTGTAATCCTTTGTTTTAAATAAAAAATTTAATTTCTTCATATGATGAAGTTTATGAATTTTCAAATTACTGGTTAAATATAGTATGCATATTTTTGATGAATTTTAGAAAAAGTATATTTCAAAAATATTTATGCAAACCATAAATAATTAAAAATGTGTAATGATTTCCAAAAAATGGTCTTCTCCAATTATTTTCAGTACGAAATTTGGAGTCTAATAAGATCAACTTAAATTTTGATGAATAGTAAAATATGAATAGCGATTTCATGCTTAGGATTAGTAATGTGACTAAATGGATTAGTAATTTTGCTCAAAAAAAAGTTTTAATATAATTTAGAAACCTAGATTAAGTAATGTGATTCAATAAAACAGGTAAATAATGGTTTCATAAATTATTATTCAAGTATTAGTTTTTTCGGGTGAATAGTTTTTTTATTTAAAAATTAAATTAAAAATATTTAGAAAAATATTTTTATAAAATGGATTTTATTTTTTAACACAGAGCATCGATATTATGTTAAGGTAATTTTTGGGGTTTTTCTGAAAAAATGAATTTTCGGTGAATAGTGTATTTTTTTAAAAATTAAATTAAAAATATTTAGAAAATTATTTTTATAAAATGGAGTTCATTTTTGAAATCAGAGCATTGATATTTGGTTAAGGTGAAATTTTGGGTTTTTTCTGAGAAAGTTGAATTTTCAGTGAATAGTAAAAATTCTGTTTTAGGGTTTCGGTATGTTTAATGACATCATAACTATGTCATGATGATGTCATGAGATATTTTATGGGTTGGCCAACCAAAGGTGATAAATTATTGTATTGGGGGCCCCATGTGGCAAAACATCATGGGAAATATCTTGGGAGAGCACATGGTTTTGAGAAACCCACTTATGAGGTGTCCTGTGGCCATTAATGCATTGTCCGCTCACTTTCCCTATATATACCAAGCCATTCTCTCATAATTTGGACTCTAAAATCATTCTCAACGAAGTTATGGTCTCCTTAACTCCCAAAGAGTCCTCCCAAGGTTCCCCCAAGCCCTCAAGGTCCAAACCGTTGAGTTTTAAGAGTTACGTTTTAAGGTAAGGGATCCGACCCCCTCTCTTTCTCTTCAAGTGATATATTTTATATCATTTCTTTTATGATCCATGTTCTTATGTTGGAGTATGTTATTTTATATTCATTATACTGTACTTTTTATGTTCACATGATGATAGACCCCCTCTTACTCACATCATTTCATTTTATGAATGTTTAAGTGGCGCCATTAGGATGCCAAACGTTTTGTAACTGATTCTTTCACCCTTCTCATTTTCAAGTCCTATTTTCTTGTCAAGTATTTCAAGTTCATTTTTATTATGTTGGGGTGTTATCTCTATATATATCATACTTATCTTTTATGATCATATTATGAGAGACCCCATTTGATCTCTTCAATTCAGTATTTTGATGTTTTAAGTGGCGTTGTTAGGCTGCCGATTTTTTAAGGGATTCATTCACCCTTCTCATTTTCAAGATCTATTTTCATGTCAAGTATTTCAAGTTATTTTTTATTATTATGGGTTATGATCTCTATATTTATAATACTGATATTTTATGATCATATGATGAGATACCCCATTTTATCTCTTCAATTCAGTGTTTTGAAGATTTAAGTGGCGTCATTAGGCTGCCGAATTTTTAAGTGGTTCTTTCACCCTTCTCGTTTTCAAGTTCTACATTCATGTCAAGTCTTTCAAGTTTCTTTTTATTATGTTGTGGTATGATATCTATATCTATCATACTGATATTTTATGATAATATGATGAGAGGCCCCATTTTATCTCTTCAATTCAGTATTTTGAAGATTAAAGTGGTGTCGTTAGGCTGCCGAATTTTTAATTGGTTCTTTCACCTTTCTACTTTTTCAAAGTTCTAATTCCATGTCAAGTCTTGAAAGTTCCTTTTTATTATGTTGGGCTATGATCTCTATATCTTTCATACTGATCTTTTATGTTCATATGATGAGAGACACTATTTGATCTCATCAATTCATTTTTTGTTGAAGTTTATGTGACGTCGTTAGGATGCCGAATTTTCATAAGAGAAATCTTAATTTTTTTGTCATCCTTTCATGTTCTTAAATTCATATGGTATATTTTAAAATTTCATTAACATGTTCTTAAATCCCTTATATTATATCCCTCAACTGTTTTATGGGTCATTTATGAATGTTTGACCCATGTCCCCTCTCTTTTCAATGTTTTCTAAAACCATGTATCATAGCCGTTATGTTGCATAATTTTCGTCTCAAAATGCCTCACTCTTTATCTCAAAATTATTTTATGTTATTAAGTGAATATTCAAAGCTCCTGTGTCTACAGGGGTATTCACATATAAATCAAAATTTTCTATTTTAAATTCTGGGATTTACATACATGAAACCCATTTTCCCTTTTTCGTGGGTTTAAAGTGACATAAAGATCATGTCTTTAAAGAATTTTTAAAACATTATGATTATGAAATGAAACCCATTTCGTTTGTGCTATATGGGTTGTTTATGAAATGATTTATGATTATATATGTGGCTCACATGATAATAAATACATGTCAAGGGTGTGCCCAAATAGCGCTCCAATGCATTGGGTAATGACTTAATCTCTAGAGATGACTTTTTAGATTGATACCTTGGTTAATAACCTTGGTAATTTTTAATGACACCTTGGGGATTGACCTTGGTGAAACGAAATGATTGTCAATATTAAATGTTGTAGCTACATCTTCATGTTATGAAAAATGTTATTTTTATTATGATATATCTCATTATTTCATTCTCATGCTTTAAAGTTCTTTTCATGACCTTATTGAAGTATCTCAAGTTCACATGTAAAATGTTTCTCTTGTTTCCCTTACTAGGCCTTCTGCTCATCCTTTCTTTTGATGTTTGTCCCTAGGTTATGAGATGTAATATTGAACCTAGGATGAACATGAGTAGAAGACTTTCGAGTGTTTAATAATAATGTTTTATGTTTTCATGTTTTATGTTCCTGGTTTCCAAGACACTAAACCTTAATGATCCTCAGTTTTGTAAAATGTAACGAAAGTTTATGTTATAAAAATGTGGGATTTTATAGTTGGTATCAAAGGATGGTTTAATTATTTGTGGAATTTAGGATATGAAAACATTAGGATGAATCCTATAGAAATGTTTATATATTGGGAATCTTCCTGGTATTTTGGTGAGTATTGAGTAATGGGTTTCCAAGAAAATACATCCATGTCTCGATACGAGCAGGTAGAGGTGGCTCTGACACAGATGTACATAGGGGTAAAACCCGAAAACACCTCTTTGAGTTAGACTCAAACCGGAACTGGTACACGACAACGGTCCTTGCTGCACTCTTGGTTACGAAAATTCCGGGGGATGTGCTTTGGTAAATTCATAAGATTAGTATGAACCATTGTTAAAGGAACAAAGATAAAATAAAATAAAGATTCACATAATAATATATGATCCTTGATAACCTAGATGGGAACCCAGGGGATCAAAAGTTATGGTATACTTTTCTTCTATAAGTTATCCTTATATGCTTTAAGTTCCTTTTCATGATTATTGGCTATGTATTTAAGCCCCTAATTATACTTTCTTTTCTTAGTTAATGGTGGGAAATGGAGGATCATGTCCCAACAACCAATGTGATATAAAATGCAATGATTTATGTATTAATATGATAGAGATGATTAGGGGATTAAAAGAGGATTATTATTTTGGAATACGTTCACTATTTTGGGGACCCTATATAATCTAGGTAAATAGATTACTACGATATTTTCATTGAGGAGTAAGGTTGAATTATATTTTGAAGAATCGATGAATTTAAGGTGTACTTATAGTAATTTAGGTTACTTATGGGAATGATTAACCTATCTTGGGTAAAATATGTTTAGGTTAGATACTTTTGTTATAAGATGTTAGGAGTGGATGATTTTGTTTGGAGATGAACAATGAAGATTATTTTGGAAGACTAAGTTATCAAGTCCTTCTTGTATTTGGGTTTCAATATTAGTTTGGTTTATTTTGAGGAATTTTAAGGACCATTATTTATGAAATGGTCAATGATGAACTTTGGGTAGTACCATGGAACTTTGACGATTTAAAAGTAGGTTCTATTCCTATGGGATTCGTTCTTTTTGAAGACTTGTTTTACCTTAACCTTTCTGTTTTTGATATAATGTTTAAAGATAGAAGAAATAGATAGTTAATCTTTTTTGGATTATGTGATTCTCTAGAAGATGATTCTTGTTCTTTTGATGAGATCAAGTGTTTTTGAATTCTCGTCGTTTGGAGAAAATATTAGTTTTGGTAGAGACTTATTAAAGGATGAAACTCTATATGAAGGTATGTATATTTTCTTATGTTTTTCTTCTATGTAGTAGATGAATTCCTCAAAATTATGAAAAGGAATGTAAAACAAAAACGTTGTTGGTTTACATTTCCTACTAGGTAATCAAAGACCATTTACGCACATCGTAAGTTTGGGATTTTCTTATGGTTAACTTCCTCCTAATCATGTTTCCTATCACTCTTCCCCAGAAAATGACCCTTCGTTTTTTCTTCCATATCCATGTTTTCCACCATGGAATCCTAGTATGGGTTAACTTGGGTGACCTTTGTACTTCCCTTTCTTTCTTTTAAAGTAATAGTTTTTCTGACTCCTCTTACGATGTGGGACTTTCAATGAAATTTTAAAACCCAATTTTAAAAAATTGCGAGGATACAATTTCTTAAGGGGGAAGATTGTAACGACATGAAATTTTGAATAAATCTTGTTTCCTGATTATTTTTGTGTTATTTTATTTTATTTTTTTATACTCAACAAAAAAGTTTCATTTGATAACATGAGTATAATTAAAATGAGACCGTTGGGTTTTGACTGTTATATGACCATTGTCAATATGACCGCTGGAAACTAAAAGTTTTGATTATTGTCTCTAAATACAAGTAATCTTGGTTAATTAATATAGAAAGAAGATGCGATGGCCTCACCCAGTAGTCTTGGACCAATCGAATCCCATATAACAGAACTTAGGAAGGAGGTAGCACCACTGGGCTTTGCTCTGGACCAAACCCAAGCCGAACTTCGTCGTGTGAAGCTAGAACGGAATCGCCATTGCGAGAAGTTCAAATTGATAGAAATTACTACTCGTGCGATGTTGGCTGAGCCTCCCTCGGATTCTCTCACCATATCACACCTTACACTTAGGTCATATGCTGGTGTGCTAAGGGGCTATGTAAAGAGAATGTAACTTCCTTGTTTAATCCTTTGTTTTAAATAAAAATTTCAATTTCTTCTTATGATGATGTTTATGAATTTTAAAATGGCCAGATAAATATAATATGCATATTTTTGATGAATTTTAGAAAAATTATATTTTAAAAATGTTTATGTAAACCTTAAATAATTAAAAATGTGTAATGATTTCAAAAAATGGTCTTCTACAATTATGTTCAGTACGAAATTTCGAGTCTAATAAGATCAACGTAAATTTTGATGAATAGTAAATTATGAATAGTGATTTCATGCTTAGAATTAGTAATGTGACCAAATGGATTAGTAATTTCGCTCAAAGAAAGATTTAATATAATTTAGAAACCTATATTAAGTAACGTGATTCAATAAAATGGGTAAATAACGGTTTCATAAATTATTATTCAAGTATTATTTTTTTCGGGTGAATAGTTTTTTTAATTAAAAATTAATTTAAAAATATTTAGAAAATTATTTTTATAAAATGGATTTCATTTTTGAACTCAGAGCATCAATATTATGTTAAGGTAATTTTTGGGGTTTTTTGTGAAAAAATGAATTTTCGGTGAATAGTGTATTTATTTAAAAATTAAATTAAAAATATTTAGAAATTTATTTTTATAAAATGGAGTTAATTTTTGAAATCAGAGCATTGATATTTGGTTAAGGTGAAATTTTGGGTTTTTTCTGAGAAAGTTGAATTTTCAGTGAATAGTAAAAATACAGTTTTAGGGTTTCATAATTTTAATGACTTCATAACTGTGTCATGATGATGTCATGAGATATTTTATCAGTTGGCCAACCAAAGGTGATGAATTATTGTATTGGGGGCCCCATTTGGCCTAACTTCATGGGAAATATCTTGTGAGAGCACATGGTTTTGAGAAACCCACTTATGAGGTGTCCTTTGGCCATTAATGCCTTGTCCCCTCACTTTCCCTATAAATACCATGACATTCTCTCATCCTTTGGACTCTAAAATCATTCTCAACGAAGTTATGGTCTCCATAACTCCCAAGGAGTCCTCCAAAGGTTCCCCTATTCCCTCAAGGTCAAACCTTTGAGTTTAAGAGTTACGTTTTAAGGTAAGGGATCTGACCCCCTCTCTTTCTTTTCAAGTGATATCTTTTATGTCATTTCTTTTATGCTCCATGTTCTTATGTTGGAGGATGTTCTTTTATATTTATTATACATTCCTTTTTATGTTAAAATGATGAGATACCCCCTCTTACTCTCATCATTTCATTTTATGAAAGTTTAAGTGGCAATGTTAGGCTGCGGAAATTTTTGTAACAGATTCTTTCACCCTTCTCATTTTCAAGTCCTATTTTCTTATCAAGTCTTTCAAGTTAATTTTTATTATCTTCGGGTATGATCTCTATATATATCATACTTCAATTTTATGATAATATGATGAGAGATCCCATTTGATCTCTTCAATTCGGTATTTTGAAGTTTTAAGTGGCGTCGTTAGGCTGCCGAATTTTTAAGGGATTCTTTCACCCTTCTTGTTTTCAAGATCTATTTTCATGTCAAGTCTTTCAAGTTACTTTTTATTATTATGGGGTATGATCTCTATGTCTATCATACTGATCTTTTATGATCATATTATGAGATACCCCATTTTATCTCTTCAATTCAGTATTTTGATGTTTTAAGTGGCGCCGTTAGGCTGCCGAATGTTTAAGTGGTTCTTTCACCATTGTCGTTTTCAAGTTCTACTTTAATGTCAAGTCTTTCAAGTTCCTTTTTTATTATGTTGGGATATGATATCTATATCTATCATACTGATCTCTTATGATAATATGATGAGAGACATCATTTGATCTCTTCAATTCAGTATTTTGAAGTTTTAAGTGGCGTCGTTACGCTGCCGAATTTTTAAGTGGTTCATTCACCTTTCTCATTTTTCAAAGTTCTAATTCCATGTCAAGTCTTGAAAGTTCCTTTTTATTATGTTGGTATATAATCTATATATCTATCATACTGATATTTTATGTTCATATGATGAGAGACCCTATTTTATCTCATCAATTCATTTTTGGTTGAAGTTTATGTGATGTCGTTAGGCTGCCGAATTTTCATAAGAGAAATATTATTTTTTTGTCTTCCATTCATGTTCTTCAATTCATATGGCATATTTTAAAATTTCATTAACATGTTCTTAAATCCATTAGAATCTATCCCTATACTATTTTATGGGTCATTAATGAATTTTTGACCCAGGTCCCCTCTGTTTTCAATGTTTTATATAACCATGTATCATAGCCGTTATGCTGCATAATTTTCGTCTCAAAATGCCTCCCTCTTTATCTCAAAATTATTTTATGTTATTAAGTGAATACTCAAATCTCTTATTTCTTTAGGGGTATTCACATATATATCAAGATTTTCTATTTTAAATTCTGGGATTTACATACATGAAACCCGTTTTCCCTTTTCTGTGGGTTTAAAGTGACATAAAGATCATGTCTTTAAAGCATTTTTTAAAATGTTATGATTATGAAATGAAACCCATTTATTTTATTCTATATGGGTTGTTTATGAAATGATGGATGATGATATATGTGGATCACATGATAATAAAGAAATGTCAAGGGTGCGTCCAGATAGCTCTCTAATGCATTGGGTAAAGACTTAATCTCTAGAGATGACTTTTTAGACTGATACCTTGGTAAATAACATTGGTAATTTTTAATGACACCTTGGGGATGGACCTTGGTGAAACGAAATTATTGTCAATATTAAATGTTGTAGCCACATCTTCAAGTTATAAAAAATTTTATTTTTATTAGGATATATCTCATGATTTATTTTTCATGCCTTGAAGTTCTTTTCATGACCTTATTAAAGTATCTCAAGTTCACATGTAAAATGTTACTCTTGTTTCCCTTACTGGGCCTTCTGCTCACCCTTTCTTTTGATGTATGTCCCCAGGTTATGAGATGAAATAATGAACCTAGGATGAACATGAGTAGAAGCCTTTCCAGTGTTTAAGAATAATGTTTTTTGATTTCATGTTTTATGTTCTTGGTTTCCAGGACACTAAACCTTAAATATCGTCAGTTTTGTAAAATGTAATGAAAGTTTATGTGATAAAAAGGTGGGATGTTATAATTATTGCCTAAGTTAAGGCATATAGGTTGAAGATAGGTATTTTTAGAGATAAAATTATCATATCTTGGCCACGAAAATGGCTTGAGAGGTGTGGGTAAGGAGGTAGAGGTGGGGGCCATTTATAAGAGGGAGGAGGGGCACTCTTGGAAAGTCAAGAAATGTTACTTTATATTAAAATGAGTTTCAGATTTTAAAGGTACCACATTGACATATTTCTAGGATTAGGTGATAAGGGTTCGAAATATACTCATTTAATAGGTTTTTGATAAGTTTAATTCTTATATATTATATTATCTTTTCATTTTATTTAAATCGTTCATTAATGATATAATCGTTGCATCATCATGGTTTCATAAAAAAATTAATTTATTTAATGTCTGAAAATTATATAAAAAAAATATGTTTTAGGAAATATTTTTATCTTTCAAATGAATATTTATTTTATAATAGATAATTTATGTATACAATATTAAAATTGTTTTACTTGGGTGTTACATACTTTGGTGATATTCTCCTTTCTTTAAAAATAAAATTATAAATTGTCACTATCACCCAAAATTGATTCCATGGGGTCCCTAAGTTTTTCACGAGGCATAACATGGTCTTAATGAAACAACCAGTAGAATTAGGACACATGTTGGGGTAATTTTTTTTTATTATGATATTATTTTATTACCCTTAACTACCCGATTACTAATTAATCACGATAACTAAATATAATTACCATCGTTACAATTCATATTGTCCAAAAAAAAGAGTCTTAATTACATAATTAGGACCTTATTTTTCCAAATATGGAATCCATTTTACTAAATTACAAACACAAAAATTATAGTAATTAATTTAAAAATGATTCCCGTTGTCAAGACAAATAGCTGTTTTTTTTAAAACAATTTCTGTCAAAAGTTTAACAATTGTTTATATCCAATTTCAAAGTGAAATTAATTATAATGACCACCATTGAATTAAATGGTAAAAATATATTCTAAATAAATTTTAAAACCAATTAAAAGTATAATCTAACAATATAATTAAATTAGATGAAAACCAGTTTTGAAGTAAAATGCTGTATTTTTCACTATTCATTAAAAAATGAACATTGTCAGAAAATTACCAAAAAAATATCCAATGTAAATTCCAATGTACCAATCCTAAAAAATAATTTTATTTTGAAAAATATAGATTATAAATTTATCAAAATATAGATTTAAAAATGGTTTTCCATCAAAAGGCGGTTAAACAAGCTTTTAAAACTATTAGAGAATTATATGCTTAAGATTGGATTTATTCTCATTTTAAGCCTTTAAAGCACTATCTAATTCATAAATAGACATAGTTAAGAAAATATATTATTCATTAATTACTTTGGATGTTACATCCTTCCCTCTTTAGAAAATTGTGTCCCCGCAATTTATTTACTTATCGAATAAGTGGGGGTATATATCCATCATTGCATTTTTAGTTTCCCATGTTGACTCTTCAATCATGTGGTTTTTCCAAAAAACCATTACTTGATAAATCACCTTATTTTGTAAAACTTGCTCTCTATAGTCATGAATCTGGAGAGTTTGTTCCTCATAAGATAGGTTCTCTTCCAACTGAACTTCCTATGGACTCCAAACATGAGTTGGATCCGGCATGTACATCATTAACATTGAAACATGAAAAACATTGTCTACCTAAGATAAACTCGGAGGAAAATGCACTCGGTATGAAACTGATCCAACTCTATCAAGAATTTCATAGTGTCCAATGATCCTTGGACTCATATTTCCTTTCTTACCAAATCGTATCACACTTTTCCATGGTGAAACTTTGAGGAAGACATGATCACATACCTCAAAGGAGAGATCCTTCCTCTTGTTGTCCGCATAACTTTTCTACCTACTCATATCTATTCTAATTTGTTTCTATATCAGCTGAACTTTTTCTACCAACTATTCTACCATTTCTGGTCCCATAAACTTCCTTTCACCCACTTCATCCCAAAAATATGGACTTCGACACCGCTTCCCATATAATGCTTCAAATGGTGCCACCTGTATACTAGAATGAAAACTGTTATTATAAGAATACTCATCCAAAGAAAGATGTTGGTCCCAACTTCACTATTAATCCATCTAAAAAGCATGTAGCATATCCTCCAAAGTCTGAATTGTTTGTTCCAACTACCCATCTGATTAGGAAGAAAAGTTGTACTAAAATTTAACTCAGTACCCAATGACTTCTGAAGGCCTTTTCAAAAGATAGAAGTAATCCTGGGATCACGGTCAGATACAATGGAGAGGGTAACTCCATGTTACCCGACTATCTATTTAAGATACAAACGAGAAATTGATCTAGGGAAAAGTTATCTGGTATAGTAAGGAAATGAGCAGATTTAGTCAAGCGATCAAAAATAACCCAAATTTCATTATAACCTTGAGGTGTCTTTGGAAATCCTACAACGAAGTCCATGGATATATTCTCCCATTTCCACTCGTGTACTGGTAAAGGATGAAGCATCCCCTTCTGTAACTGCTGCTCTACATTAACCTATTGACAAGTCAAACACTTCACAGTAAAATCAGAAATATCTCTTTTCATTCCATCCCACCAGTAATACTCCCAAAGATCTCTATACATCTTAGTACTACATGGATGACCTGAAAATGGAGAACTATAAGATTCACATAATAACTCCCTCTTCAACTGCGAATCACAAGGCACACACAATCTCTTCCCAAACCTCAAAACACAATCATTATCAATGTTTAATTCAGAAAACTTACCATTCTGAACTAGCTCTATCTTTTTCTACAACTCACTATATTTCTTATGTGCTTACTCAATTCTGTCTAATAGAGAAGATTTCACTGATACATAAAACAAAACAGAATAACATCCTGCACCAACTACTTCTATGCCAAATTTCATCAAATCCTTAACCAAAGGATCATGCTCCAAATGTAACATGGTTAATGAAACATTAATTTTTCGAATCAAAGCATCAACCACTTTATTTTCTTTTCCTGGAAAGTAATGAATTGTACAATCATAATACTTGATTAATTCTGGCCATATCCTCTGTCTCATGTTCAATTATTTCTGAGTGAATACTTTGAAAATTTGTGATCAGTATATATTTCACACATTACACCATACAAATGATACCTCCAAATTTTTTAATTGAAAAAAAAACAGCATCTAATTCCAAATCTTGTGTAGGGTAATTTACCTCATGAGTTTTCAACTGTCGTGAAGCATATGAAATTAACTGATCATTCTGCATTAGGATGCAACCAAGTCCTTTCAATGGAGCATCACTGTAAATAACAAACTCACCATTCCTGGAAGGTAGTACCAAAACAGGAGCATTCACCCATCTTCTTTTCAACTCCTGAAAACAACCATCACATTCTTTTGTCCAGATAAACTTAACACCCTTCCAAGTTATCTTAGTCATTGGACTAGATAACCGTGAAAACATTCTAACAAACCTTCGGAAATAGTCTGCCAAACCATGGAAGCTACGAATCTCGGTTACATTTGTGGGTCTTGGTCATTCTTCAACAACCTTTTGTTTTCAGGATCAATAGTTATTCCATCATTAGAAACAATGTGACCAAGGAAAGAAATTAGTTTCAACCAAAACTCAAACTTGCTGAATTTCCCATACAATTTATTTTCTTTTAAGGTTTTCAAAATCACCCTTAAATTACATTCATGATCCTTTTTACTTTTAGAAAACCCAAAAATATCATCAATGAAAATAACCACAAACATATCCAATAACTCATGGAAAATTCTATTCATAAGGTCCATGAATACAGCAGGTGAATTGGATAACCCAAAAGGCATTACTAAAATTTCATAATGTCCATATCTTGTACGAAATGTGGTCTTCAAAATATCTTTTTCCTTTACGTTCAACTGATGGTACCTCGATCTCAGGTCAATCTTCGAAAAATACTGATATCCCTGGAGCTGATAAAAAAAATCATCAATATGAGGCAAAGGATATTTGCTCTTAATGGTGATGTTATTCAAGGCTCTATAATCAATTCAATGTCTCATAGAACCATGTTTCTTTTTAATAAATAATACAAGAGCACCCCATGGTGATGTGCGAGGTTGAATGAAACCTTTCTCTAATAAATCGTGAAAGTTCTCCTTTAACTCTAAAAGTTCAATTTGAGCCATTCGATTAGGGGGTTTGGAAATTGGCTTAACATCAGGGAATAATTCAACAGTAAAATTAAATTCCTGATCTGGTATTATTCCAGGAAACTCATCAAGAAAAAAATAAAGATGCTTATTTACCACTGGCACATCATTAATATGAATGGTTCCTTTGTTTTTAACAATATGTGCAAGGTAACATTCATTTCTATCTTTTACAAGTTTCTCAGCCTCTTGATTTGATATCAACAGTAAGGGTTCATTATTGTACACAAACTGAAATTCTTTCTGAAAAGAAACTTCTTTAGCTCTAAAATCAATCATATCATGGTAAACAGAGAGCCAATCCATACCTAGGATAACATCAAACTATACTAGAGGTAAAACAATAAGGTTTGCAAGTAGTTTCTTTCCACGGACAAGGATAGGAAGATTCTTATAAATTAATTTTTCCTCAAAATTTTTCCCAAGTGTTTTTACCACATGTCCAGGATTCATTTCTTGAGATGGAATTTCCAATTTACTAGAAAGGTTTTCAGAGATAAAAGAATGTGTAGACCTCGAATCAAATAACACATTGGCATAATATGATAAAACAAACAACAAAGTTCCTGATACAACTTCATTTGCTAGCCCAACATCTGCTGAAGTAGTTACAAATGATTTCTCCACTCATTTTTGCTTGTAGTTTGACTGCTTCCCATCACTCGAGCTCTTTTTCTGATACTTGTTTGCATAATGACCTATCTCATTGCACTTGAAACATTTCACTAAGTGTATATAAAATTTTGTCTTACCATCACCCTGATATTTTTCAGTGCAATCATGAGCCTTATGTCCCATCTTACTACATCGGTAACACTTTCAAGAATTCAGAAGACATTCCCCAGCATTCCTTATACCACATTTATCTCAAACTGGAATCTTAGTTTTCTTACCATCAGACCTTTTTGAATAATTATTCCCTTTCTCCTGCCACCTCGGTCTCTTCTTCTGTTGGTTTTTATAGAACACTTGATCATTGACAAACTCTATTTCCACCTTCTTAGCACATCGAACAATCATTTCATAACTCTTGAACTTTGATGAATCTAAATCCCTTTGATATTTTGGCATTAATCCTGAGTAAAAATGATTGATTTTAATATCAAGGTCTCGGATAAAATTTGGATAATACCTTGACAATCGAGTGAACCATTCTTCATAAGAAGCCATTGAGTCATACTCTTGCCTCAATTCCAAGAATTGTTTTTCTATCCAAAGTTGAATAGCCTTAAGAAAATACTTCTCGAGAAACATACCTCCGAATTCATCAAAGTCAAGAGCGTCAATCTCATCAGCGTCCTTGGTGTTTTTAACCATCGACCACCACTGATCTGTTTCACCCTCCAAACGGTAAATATAAAGACTAACCTTTTGATTGTCTGAACACCCCATGACATCAAAAGTATTCTCCAGTTCATTAATCCACCCTTCAGCTAGCACAGGGTCAGATGATCCTCTGAATGATGGGGGATGTTGCCTCATGAAATATTCCACCACTGACATGTTCCTCTGTGGTTGATATGGCTTATCTAGTGGATGGATACCACCACCATTTATCACTTTAGTCAACTGTTCCATTACTATAACAAACTGCTCATTTCCAATTCCGTCCATCTCAAGATGCTGATTCAGAAGGTCATTTCTTTCTGTATGCCTTCCTAACACTATTTCCATGTTTCCTCTGTGGAAAACCATTCCGAACAAGAATTTCATAGATGAAGGAACATGGTAATCTTAAAATGCTATATCATTTCAATTTGACCATAAAAAAATGTTTTTAGACATTCATTTAATAGAATTCTAACTCCAAAAGTTATCTAAACCGACCTCTGATACCAACTATAAGGCCCCATCCGTAAATCTTACTTATTCCTGAGTTGTTTCACGAATACACATTGAGGATCTTTTCAGGATTAGAGTCTTAGAAAAACAGATCATAAATCATGCATTACATTCCACATTTAAACAATGTGGGTACATAAAAGACAATATTCATTTTTCCCATTAAATGTGACATATCTAAAATAAAATGTGGATTCTTTCGTGACACTTCCTTGACAAAATCATCACATCATGTACCTTTCCCTTGACCTGTGAAAATCATTTCAAAAACTTGCGTTCAGCATAAAAATCTTAGTAAAGGATGTGAAAGTAAGAAATGAAAACATTAGTCCTTGTATACATAAGAATTAATGAAATCATACTTTACTCATAAAACATAATAACTTTAACATACCTCATCAAATCATGAATAAATCATAGAAATACTAAGAGGTAATGGTAACTTGAGGCATTCATAACATTATTATGTAGGGAGTAACCCTCATGGTTATGTTCGGAATACCCATCACAGTATATTCCCTAAATCTCTTCAGAAAAACCTTAGCATTTAACGCCTTAATGTTACCCAATGAATTGGAGAGCTATATCGGTCTCACCCTCCCTTAGTTTATCACGGAACCACCCGTCTTCATAAACAATGACCAAGAACCATAACATAATCATATCACATAAAACATGCATAATGGAAACATAACATTTCCACATTTCAATCACAAGATATAAATACAACACATTGATATAATAAAAACATTATCAAAACCATTTTCAATACCAAAATAAAATAAAAGTAAAACATGGTGTTTATTTTTCATTTAATAAAAGTTATGGCTTGTTGAGGAAGCCGAAACTAAAATAATGGTCACGACGGCGGAGAAGTCGTTGTCACTGCATACGTACAACAAAAACATTCCCTTTTTTCTTTTAGTAAAATGATTCTTATAAATAATATTCATTTTTAATAAACGTAAAAGTCAAAGGGGTTTATAAAATGTATAAAAGAATGCTGTGTATAAAACAAAATATGCCTCATGGAAAAGAGATTGGGACGAAGTCCTTAACCTCATACTCGACTTGACTCGATAGTTATTTAATCTCCTAAATAATAAACTTGAGTTAATTTTTACTTGATTAAGAACCTTTTTCAAGTTCATTATTCCTTTTATATCACTTATTACCATCTTATGAACACTATGTAATTATTTAAGTTAATAATGGTCGTTTTGTTGATCATTGGTACTTGAGTAAAAAATAAACTCTTTATAATTAAAGTTGTTCATGTGGTAAAATGTACATTATATCCAAAATTATATTCATTATTTAGATATCATATATATCATATATATACATTATATACATGATTTTATAATATTACATAATATTTAGAGGTAAGAAATGAAATGCACCGTTTATGGAGATAGTAAGCCGTACGTACGCATGAACACTACTTTAATTTCTATTTCATATTTAATGGAATAAAATCACAATTATATAGAGGTATATTATAATTCTATTATAATATAATATATAACATCATAACTCCATCCTTTATACATCCCACATATGGCATTAACGAATCAAATCACTTTGGGGGGGCGGTAGTTCGCACTTCCAAAAAAATGAAATTATCGCATTTATCAATAATGGAAACCATAAAGGTATGCCATAAATGAAAAATACAGAAGCATAATGAAAACATATAAATATTATATATCATATATAAATATAGTTACATCATAATAGTCACCTTTAAAGGTGTTAAAAGAAGATTGAACAATCATCATTTCGTGAGGCAGAAGTTCACCATCCAGAGAAATAGTATGTTCTTTAACAGTTAGATGAAGGTGTGTGTAATTGTAGCTCAAATAATTCACATAACAACATCCTATTATATTTAAGATACTGGTGTTGTTACAAAATAAACTAATAAAAAGAGTTATGGGGTGTAGAAGAAAAATAAAACAAAATAACACAAGTGAAGACATTACCATTGAGTTGGTTAACTCCTCTTGGTTTGAACCAAAAGGGTTTCTTAAAGAGCTTCCTACCTAAGGTAAGGCTTATGGGATGAATAGAAAGATGTGGAGAGAAACAATGAGTAGATCTTGGCTGAGACAATGTCTTGATAGGTGTGGGTAAGGAGGTAGAGGTGGGGGATTTTTATAAGAGGGAGGAGGAGCTCTCTTGGAAAGTCAAGAAATGTTACTTTATATTAAAATGAGTTTCGGATTTTAAAGGTCCTACATTGATATATTTATAGGATAAGATGATAAGGGTTACAAATATACTCATCCAATAAGTTTTTGACATGTGTAATTCTTAGATATTACATTATCTTTTCATTTTATTTAAATCGTTCATTAATAATGTAATCGTTTCATGATCAAGGTGTCAAAAAATTTAATTTATTCAATGTCTAAAAATTTATAAAAGAAATACTATGATGTTGGAAAAAATTTTAACTTTCAAATTATTATTTATAGTCCAAGAGATCATTTATTTAGACAAAATTAAAATTGTTTTACTTGGGTGTTAGATACTTTGGTGATATTCTCCTTTCTTTAAAAATAAAATGATAAAGTGTCACTATCACCCAAATGTGATTCAATGGTTTCCCTATGATTGGAACAAGGCATAACATGGTCTAAAATGACACAACCAGTAGAATTAAGACACATGTTGGGGTCACTTTTCATTATTATGATATTATTTTATTACCCTTAACTACCCGATTACTAATTAATCACGATAATTAAAGATAATTACCGTCGTTACTATTCATAATGTCCAATACAAAAGAGTATTAGTTAAATAATTTGGACCCTCTAATTACGAATATGGAATCCATTTTACCAAATTCCAAACAAAAAAATTACAGTAATTAATTTAAAAATGATTCCCATTGTCAAAACAAATAGCGGGTTTTTTTAGAAACAATTTCTTTCAAAAGTTTGACAATTGTTTATGTCCAATTTCAAAGTGAAATTAATTATAATGACCACCATTGGATTAAATGGTAAAATTATATTCTAATTACAAAATGCCAATATATCCATATAATTTAATAAGATGAAAATGCAGTTTTGAAGTAAAATGCACTATTTTTCATTTTCATTAAAAAATCAACATTGTCAGAAAAATACCAAAAAATTATCCAATGTGAATTCCAATGTACCAATACTAAAGAATAAGTTTATTTTGACAAATAGAGCTTATAAAATTTTCATAATATATATTTAAAAATGGTTTTCCATCAAAAGGTGGTAAAACAATCTTTTAAAAATATTAGAGAATTATATGCTTAAGATTGAATTTATTCTCATTTTAAGCCTTTAAAACACTATCTAATTCATAAATAGACATAGATAAGAAAATATATTATTCATTGCATACTTTTTATGTTACAGATAGGATATAGACACGAGAGAACATCCCATGATGAGAGTTCGACATGTGGTTTTGAAACACATTTATAGATTAGACAACCACAAAATCATCAATAGGGGAGTTGATATGATTCTGATAGGAGAGGACACATGGTGAATGACAGACAAAACAGATGTGATAACAAGTACATGAAGAAAACATATGGACCTCCATGGAAGAGGAAGCACCATGATCAAAGATCTCTTAAGAAAGGTCATGGGTGGCTTGCAGTGCAGTAGAGATGGTAGGGAATTGGGTAATGATCTATAATGTGGAGCTATGATAGGTGGATAAAGAATAGAGATATTCCCACCACCACCACTATGTGACCCACATCAGATTCAGGGATATGGATATTATTGATTTGGATTGATTAAGTATATATAGCCTTAGGTATCTGGGGAACATGATATGATTAGGGGTACAATATGTGGTTATTCTACTCATTTCATAGTATTAGAAGAAATTTTATTGAATAATGACTTCTTATCATTACACCTACCATGAGAGATATATATCCCAATAAGAATTTTTCCCAAAAACTTCTTCACGAGGTTCTTACAGGGAATGGTTCTTTTAAATCATTTATCTACTAGAAATGGAAGCTTTCACTTGAGGGAGATAGGATGACTTCACATATTTTGGAAATAATGATGGAACCCTATAATTTTATATTGGGTATGGATTGGGTTCCCATGTTCTTACCCAATATCTAAATTCCCCCCTGATGATTCATATTGCTTCACCCTTTTGGGATATGATTCACCTTTATAGGTGAGAGATCTTATTTTTTGATGGGTGGGTTATTTTAGTTTGAGGATACATCATATCACCGATCATTTATCTTTTGTATCCATTGGTGATGCAGTATCGTAGGTTATCTAGAACCCTTCAACTAAAAAGGATTTCAAGGGATTCATTCTTAAAGATGTACTACGACTATCTATGAGGTATGATATAGTGTTTTATATCAACATGACTCGTAGGACCACAAAGATAGCTCCTATAGAAAATAATATGCCCCTACCAATCTCAAGGTGTTATGTTTTTCTGTTGGATGAACCTTTATTGAAGGGTTTATCAAACCCAGTGTGTCCCACTGCACATCTCTAGTGTTGATAATGAAGAAGGGGATGAGGGCTTGCATCTATTTTTAGACTACCATTACATGAACCAAGACATCATTAAAAAATTATACATTTCCATCTATTAATGCCTTTATTGAGAAATTTTGAGGCATGATATGGTTCTTGACGATTATTATTATGTCCATCTACCACCAATTGAGGGTTCATCATGATAATATCCCAATTCAATAATTCTATATCACTATTGAAACTATATATTCCTTGTGATACCATATTGTCCGATGAATTCCCCCATGATGATTATTCATTTTAGGAACTGAATATGTCAGACATTAGGTGACTAGTTTGTGTTCGGATTCATTAACAATATAACACCCCAAGATTTCGTAGTACGTTATTTCTTCAAAGTAATTCAATAACTTGCACTGTATGCAACACTGAGTTCAAGCGCACCACGACTTACCAAACTAGCCATTCAAAAGCAGTTATGAATAATATTAACTGAATTTTTAACATTATATAATCCTTATAATTTTAGAATCTATATTATTAGTTTCTTAGACATAATGTAAGAACAAATACATTTTTTAGATAAAGGAATTATTTTTCAAAAAAATGAAATTTTACCGCCTTTTAATGGTTAACCCTTTTTAAATCCAAAATTTAAAACTTTTATAAATTCAATTTTTCAAAATAATCTTCTTCTTTAAAATCGGTACATAATAATTTAGTTTCAATAAATTTTTGGTGTTGTTCTGATAACTTTCATATTTGGGTGAATAGTGAAACATACTATATTTTAACTGATAAGAACTTTTTTAATAAAAATAATCTATAGTCTTACACTATACAATTTAATGGTTTGTAAGTACAAATAGATTATATTTTAACCATTTAACCCAATACGGGTCTTTGTATGTAATTTGACATTGAAATTGGACAAGAACAAGTGTTAATCTTTTGATAGTTATTATTTCGTAAAAATTACACCTTTTGGTTTTGACAACGGGAATTAATTTTAAATTAATAAATGAAAATTCTATATTTTGAATTTGGTAAATTATACTTCATTGTTTAATTTGGAATATCAAAATTTTCTTAAGATGAATTTTTTTTTCTAGAAACATTCAATTTTTGATGAATAGTGAAAAACACAGAGTTATTGTTTAAAACCAAATTTTTATTTAAATAATTATTTATTTTATGTAAATTTATTTTAGGTAAAAATAGATACATAAAACATATATAAGTTCAATGTAATTCATATGATTCATTTTATAATAAGATTAGATATATAAAAATTTAATCGAACTTTTTACCGTCTTTTACACACCTCCGATGAGCATTTGCAAAATTAAATAAAACATAATTTTACCACTTCTGTGAGTTGAATTTCAAAAATCCGAGAGACATGGTTAATATCAAGGAGTAAAATTTGGTTCAATAAGATAAAAATAATTTTTGGCGAATAGTAACTTTTTACTTTTATTTACCACGGTTAAAAGTAAACAGGGTAATTAAGGGAAAAAATGATATAATTATTACCCTAAAACATATCCTAATTATATTTTATAAGTTTAATTCGACCAAAAAAAACCTTAGGAATAAAATATGAACCTTTAGGTCCACTTGGATTACATTAAGACATTTATTATTATTTTATTTAAAGAAGAGTTAAAAGAGATAAAATCAATGTTTAATGACTAAAACTTTTTTAATATAGGGTAATACATAAGATAAATTCATCTATAAATATTCATTAGAAATATAAAATTATTTCCTACATAATTATATTTTATTTATATTTTCTAGAGATTATATAATTAAATTTATTAATGACACAGTGATTATGCAGTAATTACCTCATTAACGAATGAATCAAATAAATGGTATTATAAATATTAAAATAAATTTAATTTCAAAGTTTTTTATGACATACACGAATTTTATAGGTGGATATGACATGATAAAATTGTTTCAATGTATTTTTTTTAATTAAAAATGTTGTTATTATTTTAACAAAAAGCAAATACCAAATAGTGTCAAAATTGACATAAAATAGTTCTTAAAACAAATATTATATTATTAATTGATATAATGGTCCTAGAATTCTATGGTTCATCCAAAAGAATTATATAATAATATATATGACATTACTGAACCAATTGGGGTTCTATTTTCAGTTTATACTATGTTTATTAACCATATAGTGTAAGAATACAAGAAGACATGGTAAAAGTTAAATTATTTAACATAGAGTTAAATCTAAATGATAAGTTTAAAATGGTAACATAATATTGTCTAAAACCTATTGTTTGAGTGTTTTTGGACACAATCCTACCTTATAATTTAAATAATACATTTTGGAGCCATTTGAAAATGAAAATGATTTTATTATAAATTAATATTTTATGTTTTTCCAAAGGTGCCCCTCAACCCACTTATAAAAGGGCACTCCCCTATCACTACAATTCACACCTTATAAGCCATTTTTATCGACCAAACCCTACCCAAATATCCTCTAAACTATCATACCATAAACCTAGAAACCTTATTTTGATCATAAATCCAATCTAAGAATCCCTTTTGATCATATCAATTGGAAGAAACCGAATAAGAGGTTATGATTTCACCAACCTCTTTCAAGTTCTTTTATTCTTCCACTTCCTTTTTCTTTGTTGCTTACATTATAAAATAATAACTCTAGTATCTTATATATACTGTGATGTTATTATAATTATGGTACAACCAAATTCATTGTTCTATCCACCCATTGAATTACATGTCACCATATGTGCGTATGTATGGCTTACCATCTCCATGTCATGGTGTAATTGTTATTCAACACATTATTATACGAATGAGTATTATAATGATGTGTATTTGATGTTAATAATAAATATAACATGATAAGTATTCTGTATATATGATATAAAATTCTATTATATATTATTCTAATATCAAAATAATGGTATTTTCGCTCGTACGTACGTACAGATTACCCTCTCCACGACACGATGAGATTCATTTCCAAGTTCACCATTCATTGACGATTATAAAAATATATATTACTAATAAGTATGTAATATATGACATACTAATTATACTATAGATATATATATTTATATATAAAAGTATTTATGTACATATATATATCTTATTCACTTACTTCCGTTCAATACTATATGAAAACAGAAATAGCATTTATGCGTACGTACAGACTACCGTCTCCATAAACGGTGTTTTCCATTTCATATATAAGTATATTATACATATTTATATTCTAAATATATATAATATATAAATAATATTTTATATTCTATAAGTATATAAATCATGATCTAAGTGATACAATCAAGATTAATAAGTTAAAACATGTACGATGAAGAAAGCGATTATTACCTGAAATATTAATATAACATTGAAATTATTATTAAATGGGTAGTACAAAGTCATAAATGTATAATATATGATGTCATAAATATTAATATGGTTCTGGTATAATATAATAACATAATATAGTCTTCATACTGGAGGTTAAACGTACCCTCGACTAAAGGAATGTGCATGGTAATGGGTTTTAATCTCACTCCTTATTCCCGTGAGATTCATGCCATATTGCCACTATTACCTTTTGTGTGGTGTATGTACTTCACATAACTGTATTATTTGTGTAATTAACTTTAATTTTTGTTTATTTACATATTAATTTTATGATACTTCTTTCATTGGGCGTATGTTTCGTAAGTTACCAAATTGGTAAGGGTTAATTCCACAATTTCATTATTATCCGAGATTGTTTATGTGTAAGTATTTACTGGGACATTTTTTCCATCCATGTACATTTTTCATTAAAATGATTTCAAAATGAATAATTTAAGGATTTTCTAAAGTTACTCTTTATCAAGATCAGAATTTTATATTTTTTAATGATTTATCTTTCTACATCATTTTAATTAATGTCATTGTTTTCAAACTGATTTTAAGGATTTATTTATATGGACATGAATGTTTTGAAATGGTTATTGTTTTAAAATGTTTCAATTTGGTATGGGACACTTTGATTCAAAAATCTATTTTAAATTACTTCCTTTATAAATTTGTGACTTTTAAATGATTTTACAAAAAATGATATTTCTCTCAAAAGGATTTACTCATCATTTTCAACTATGCCAACATCCTTTACTGGATATTATTATTGATTAGGTTGATTTATTATAATACAATCTTCCATATTGTATTGAATTAGTTATGAAATGTTTTACTGTGGATGTTATAATTTTATACCATTCATGGTTTATGGATAATGTATTGACATTTTATATGCTAGTTTTAATACGAATGTTTATGTTATGTTTCAACCATTTCATATGAGGAATGCAGTGGAATTTGTAAGTAACGGGTGGAGCCCGCTATAGCTCCGCGATGCATCGGTAGGTCTCATGAGACAAACTAGTGTCTTGGAACAAGGCCTTGAAAAAATTTTATTTGTAGTCTTGGCAGGAGGCCTTCACTATGTGGTAATGATGTCCGGTATTATGAATACAATCACTGTGAAATTAGTTATTACATGTGATTATTTGACCAGAATAATATCAATGTGCATGTTTATATGGTAATGTTTCATTTCTTTTTACAATATTATGTTCAAGTTTATGATTAAAAGGTTGTTGTCATTATTACACATCATACATTAAAATTTTATAGCTTCCGCTAAATTATTTACCCTTACTGAGCATCTGAGCTCACCCCTTATGTTTTATATTCCTAGGATTACAAGAGGTTTATTATGATTGATATGAAGGGTTAAGATTCAGGAAAAAATTTATTCACAAATAACTATCTATGTTGTGTTTTATGTTGAAAATTATAATGCAATGTTAATGTATGTAATCTATTTTCTAAAAGTGATAAATTGATCGGTCCGTCGGGACTTGATTCCTTGTAATTGTACCAATGTATTAAAATAATGCCCCAGTTCTGGATAAATGGGGTCAGGGCGTTACAGTTAGTACCAGAGGAAGTTTAAAAATAACCTTGGATGCTAGATTTAGATAAACTCTAATCAGAGCACATAGAACTATGATGGACTTTGAGGATTAGTATAGAAGGATTTCCTAGAATTTTGGTAATGTAGAGATTTTGTGAGTTTTCCAAGAAAATATATCCCTGTCTGGATACGAGCAGTTATTGGCAGCTCTGGAACAGATGTACCTAGGGGTAAAACCCAAAAACACAGTTTTGAGCTAGACTCGAATGGGAACTGGTGCACGAAAATGGGCCTTACTGCACTCTTGGTTACGACACTCTTGGGTGATATGCTTAGGATAATTCTAATTATCTTTACAAACCACTATGAAGGGTTTATGAGTATATCCCTCCTCAAAGAAAACAATTTTGTGATTATGGATTATATCCAATTACAGTTCAATTTACGTTAGGTATTTTACATGTTTGTAATTATGAATTATTATTCATAAACTGACCTAGTGTATGCCATTGTATAGAAATGGCACCCAATAGAAGGAATGTGAACTCCAACAATATGTATGATCCATAGAGTAAGAAGGATCATATCTTTAATGTTATTAAGGCAAAATTTAGAAGGGAAATATTCTCCCATATATTCTCAACATATGAATAAATAGTATCTTGTGTTAACAAGATAAGTAATCAATTCTCTGAATCATATGGCATCGAAGGAATGCAAGAGAAGAAAAGGATGGAAGAGAGAATGATGGATAAAGGGAATATGGAAAAGAAGGATTTTCCCATATGTGATAACTGTGGAGTGAATCACCATGGTAAATTCTTGAATGGAATTCGATTTTTTTATAAGTGTGGAGAAAAAAGGACACGAAGTACGTGATTGCAATGGTAAAAAAATTTCAAATGTACAATGCTTCATCTGCAAGGCATTGGGACACTACACGAATTAATGTCCCATTCATAAGAGTATACCGCAAATTATGTTATTGGATAATAATAAAGTTATGATACAACCTTAGATGAAGAGGAATGACTAGTGTTCTTATGTTGTTATTATAGAATTATTTCATTTGAGTGTTGTATCAACAATTTTCTAGTTACATGAATTATGGAGATAAATAAGGATTTTACTACAGTACTATTTTATTGAGGATTTGAGATTATATGGTTCCAAGAAAATTTACTTAATAGTAAGATACACTTTTTAGAAAAATCATGGTTGAAGGAAAGGTAATCATTAATATGGTCCTGATAATGAGGTAGTGATTTTGGAATAAGAGATGGTTGATTTTGGTAATTCTGGATGTTACAGTGTTGTAAAAGAATACATGATGAAGGCGTTCACATGTTATTACCTGGAAAAAAGGATCCTCACTATGTTTAACTTCCTTATAAATTTTTTACAGAGAGTTTGGGTAAAAGTATTTTGGATAATTATAAAGGTTGGAATTGATTAAGTTTGAAATTGGATACTATTGTTAAGGTTATTTTTGGATTGCCATAAAATGAACAACCTGGAGGTTGGGCGGCAACCCGTTGTGTCCGATAAGGCTGTAAGAGATGAACCCACAGCCAAAGGGCAACAAGGGTGCATCACCTACGGCTGGACTATGGGATGTACTGGATTGTACAATTTATATTTTTTAAATAGTCTGACAAATTAATTATAAAGTCATTATTTTTGGAACCCTATACGACTAGGATAAAAAGAATATTTTTTTGAATTCTTTTGGAGTAAAATATGAGTTTGTTGTAGTAATTAGATGAAGAATGAAACTATACTTTTCAAGTATATATATATATATATAATGTTTTCCCTCTTATTAAGACTAAATTTAATAACCCAATTTTCGATGTGGGTTTTCCCACAAAGGAATTTTTTATGTTCAACATTTTATTTATGAAAAAATTTTCAAATTGAGAGGATGAAATTTATTGAAGTATGAAAGAATATAACACCCCAATATTTCATAGTACGTAATTTCTTTAAAATAATTAAATAACTTGCACTGCATGCAACACCGAGTTAAAGGGCACCATGACTTACCAAACTAGTCGTTCAAAAGCAGTTATCAATATTATTAACTGAATTCTGAACTTTATATAATCCTTATAAGTTTATAATCCATATTATGAGTTTCATATAAATAATGTAAGAATAAATATATTTTTTCAAGATAAAAGAATTATATTTCAACAAAATGCAATTTTACCTCCTTTTAATGGAAAACCCTTTTTAAATTCAAAATTTGAAACTTTTATATATTCAATTTGAAAAAATTAACTTCTTCTTTATAATCTAGATATAATAATTTAGTTTCAATAAAATTTTGGTGTCATTCTGATAACTTTCATATTTGGGTGAATAGTGAAAAATAGTATATTTTAACTGAAAAGAACTTTTTTAATAAAAATAATCTAGAGTGTAAAATTATACAATTTAATGGGTTTAAAGTACCAATAGATTATATTTTTACTATTTAATACAATACTGGTCATTGTAAGTAATTTCACTTTGAAATTGGACATGAACACGTGTCAATCTTTTGACAGCTATTATTTCTTAAAAAATACACCTTTTGGTTTTAACAATGGGAATTAATTTTAAATTAATAAATTAATCTTCTATGTTTTTAATTTGGTAAAATTGTCTTCATTATTGGATTCAGAATATCAAAATTATCTTAGGGTGATTTTTTGGTATTTTTCTAGAAACATTCAATTTTTGATGAATTATGAAAAAACACTGAGTTATTGTTTAAAACCGAATTTTTATTTAAATAATTATTTATTTTATTTAAATTTATATTAGGTCAAAATAGATACATAATACCTATATAAATTCAATGTAATTTATTAGATTCATTTTATAATAAGATTATATATATATATATATATTACCGAAATTTTTACCGTCTGTTACCCACCTCATAGGAGCATTTGCAAATTTAAATAAAACATACTTTTACCACTTCTGTGAGTCGAATTTAAAAAATCCGAGAGACACAGTTAATATCGAGGAGTAAAATGTGGTTCAATAAGATAAATTTTTTTTTCTGAATAGTGTCTTTTTTACTTTAATTTACCACGGTTAAAAGTAAATAGGGTAATTAAGGGTAAAAATGATATTATTATTACCCTAAAACATGTCATAATTCTGTTGGATAAGTTTAATTCGACCAAAAATAGCCTTAGGAATAAAATATGACCCTTTAGGTCTACTTGCATTAGATTAAGACATTTTGTATTATTTTATTTAAAGAAGAGTTAAAAGAGTTAAATTCAATGTTTAATGACTAAACCATTTTAATATAGGGTTATATATAAGATAAATTAGACTATAAATATTCATCATAAATCTAAAAATATTTTCTACATATTGGTATTTTATTTATAAATTTTAGAGATTAAATAACTAAATTTACTAATGACATGAAGATGATGCAGTAATTACCTTATTAATGAATGAATCAAATAAATGGTATTACAAATATTAAAATAAATATAATATCAAAGTTTTTATGACATACAAGAATTTTATAGGTGAATATTACTTGTTATGATTGTTGAAATGTATTTTTTTTGAATTAATCATGTTGTTTTTATTTAAAAAAAAATAAATACCAAATAGTGTCAAAATTGACATAAAATAGTTTTTAAAACAGATATTATATTATTAATTTATATAATGGTCCTAAAAAACTATGGACCGTCCAAAAGACTTATATAATAATATATATGATATTAATGAACCAATTGGGGTTCTATTGGCAGTATATAGTATGTTTATTAACCATATTGTTTAAGAATACAAGAAGACACAGTAAAAGATAAATTATTTAACTAAGAGTTAAATCTAAATGATAAGGTTACAATTGTAACCTAAACTTGTCAAAAACCTATTGTTTGAGTGGTTTTGGACCCATCCCCACCTTTTAATTTAAATAATACATTTTTAATCCATTTTAATCCGAAAATTATTTTATTATAAAATAATAATTTAAGTTTTTCCAAATGTGCCGCTCACCCCTCTTATAAAAGGGAACTCCCCCTTCACTCTAATTCACACCATCTAAGCCATTTGGCTCCACCACTCCTTCCAAAATACCCTCTAAAATATCCTACCTTAAACATAGAGGCCTTAGTTTGATCATAAAGCCAACCTAAGGATCCCTTTTGATCAAATCAGAAGGATGAACCCGAAGAAGAGGTAATTATTTCACCACCCTCTTTAAGGTTCCTTTCTTCTTCCACTCCCTTTTTATTTTTTGTTTCCATTCTAAAATAATAAATACAGTATATTTTATATAATTTTATGTTATTATAATAATGGTACAACAAAATTCATTATTCTGTCCACCCATTGAATGACATGTCACCATACATGCGTACGTAAGGGTTAATGTCTCCATGTGGTGGTGTAATTGTTATTCAAAAGAATTGTTATTTGTAATAGTATAATAATGATGTTTATTTGATGTAAATAATTAATATAACATGATAATTATTATGTATATATGATATACAATTCAATTATATATTATTTTAATATCAAAAGAATGATATTTCTGCTCGTGCGTACGTATGGATTACCGTCTCCACGACGCGATGAGATTCATTTCCAAGTTCACCATTCATCAACGATTATAAAAAAAATATTACTAATAAGAATGTAATATATGACATGATAATGCTACTGGAGATATATATATTCATATATATAAGTGTTTATGTACTTACATATATCTTATTCACTTACTTCTGTTCAATAGTATATGAAAACAGAAACAATGCTTATTCGTACGTACAGACTACTGTCTCCATAAACAGTGTTTTCCATTTCATATATATGTCTAATATACATATTAATATTCTAAATATAAATGATATATAAATTATTTTTTACATTCTTGATGTATTTAAATCATGATCTAAGTGATACAATCAAGAGTAACAAATTAAAACACATACGATAAAGAAAGCGATTATTACCAGAAATATTAATATAACATGGAAATTATTATTAAATGGTTAGTATAAAGTCATAAATGAATAACTTATGGTATCATAAATATTAATATGGTTCTGTTATAATATAATAACATACTATAGTTGTCATACCGGAGGTTAAACGTACCCTTGACTAAAGGAAAGTGCAAGGAAAGGGGTCTTCATCTCACTCCTTATTCCCATAAGATTCATTCCATATTGCAACTATTACCTTTTGTGTGGTGTATGTACTACCCATAATTTTATTATTTGTGTAATACACTTTAATTTATGAGTATTTACATATTCATTGTCTGATACTACTTTCATGGGTTGTATGTTTCGTAAGTTACCAAATTGGTAAGGGTTAATTCCTCAATCTCATTATTATCCGAGATTGATTATGTGTAAGTATTTACTGGGAAATTTTTATCATCCATGTCCAATTTTCATAAAATGATTTCAAAATGAATATTTAAAGGTAATCTTTTAACAAGATCATAATTTTAAATGTTTAAAATATTTATCTTTCTAAATCTTTTTAATTAATGTCCATATTTTCATAATGATTTTAAGGTTTTATTTATATGGACATGAATGTTTTGAAATGATAATTCTATTAAAAAGTTTCAAAGAGGTATGAGACACTTTGATTCAAAAATAACTTTTAAATTAATTCCATTAAAAATGGGTGACTTTTAAATGATTTCACAAAAAAATTGATATTTCTCTCAAAAAGTTTTACTCATCATTTTCAACTATGTCTGTATCCTTTATTGGATATTATTTCTGATTGAGGTTGATTTATTATAATACAATATTCTATATAGTATTGAATGAGTTATGTTATGTTTGACTGTGGATATTCTATTTTTATACCATTCATGGTTTATGGTTAATTTATTGACATTTCGACTGCTAGTTTTTATACGAATGTTTATGTTATGTTTCAACTTTTTCATATGAGGAATGCAGTGGACATAGTAAGTGACTGGTGGAGCCCTCTATATCTCCTCGATGCATCGGTAGGTCTAATGAGACAAACTAGTTTTTTTGGCACGAGGCCTTGACAAAAAATTTATTTGTAGTCTTGGCACGAGTCCAGGACTATGTGGTAATGATGTCCGGTATTAGGCATTCCCTCATTGTGAAATTAGTTATTACATGTGATTATTTGACTAGTAGAATATCCATGTGCATGTTTATATGGTAATGTTTCATTTATTTTTACCATAATATGTTCATGTTTATGTTTAAAATGATTTTGTTTTTATTACACATCATACCTTAAAAAGTTTATAGCTTTCGCAAAATTATTTACCCTCACTGAGCATCTGAGCTCACCCCTTTCTTATGTATTATTTCCCCATGATTACAAGAAGTGTATTATGATTGATATGCATAGTTAAGCATCAGGAAAAAATGTAATTCTCAAAGAAGTATCTATGTTGGGTTTTATGTTTCAAATTTTAATGTAAAGTTAATGTATGTAATCTATTTTCCAAAACCGCTAAACTAATCAGTCCTTCGGGACATAATTCCTTTTAATCATACCAATGTATTAAAATAATGCACTGGCTCTTGGTAACTGGGGTCGGGGAATTACAAACAACATAATCATATATTTTTCATTGGGTAAGGGTCATGAAAACCACATGAAAATGACTCTAGATTTTCTTATGGATAAACAACTTTATAGTAGTTTCTCATAGTGCCATTTTGGGTTTCCTGAGTTTCACCTCATTAGAATTATCATGTTTCACCACATATAATCTATAGAACTGGGGAATATAGGTGTTTTTCTTGATTGATATACACCCAATTGTGTGTTATATGTGTGGAGGTTTCTTGTATTGAGGTGATACTATAAATTTTTTGTGAAATATTTCACTAGGATTGCAAAATCCTTACCACCCTGACATAGAAATGGAATCCTTTTACTTTGACTGATTAGTTATAGAGGGAAAATGAGGAGTTTAGACCGAGGATGATGAGTTATCTTCTGTTGGGTCTACTGGAAGAGAGAGTACATTATGTAGTATATTGAGATTCCTCAGGATATTGTATCGTCTATATATATATTTTGATACAGGTAGTTATCATATATAGATTGAGGAAATTGAGACCCCACAAGAAGAACTACATGACTCAGTACCAAGAGTTGTTAGTTGTAGTCTTAAACATGAGTTCATCAAAGTATTGTCTTCTTGGACTGTGCTTTCGGGTTTACTCATACCACTATAGTCTTAGGTATGTATTCACATAGATATACTTCAAATTGAGACAACATAACTGGTAAGAGTTACTATTAGACAATGATTTCAAAATAGTCTATACAAAGGGAATGGGAAATTTCTGGCTTATTTCTTATGTAGGAAGTCTTAGACTTGTTTGGTTTAGGATTATATGAAGGTGGATTCTATTAATATGACCCTAGTTAAAAATAAGTGTACAAATTTTCTTTATTTTATCGTGTTGAATAATCCAGTTCACAAGAATGTAAGAGTGTCCCAGCTGGGAAACATCGGTTTGTGAGGTCTTCTGTGACCAAATTTCTATAGGAGTTTCACTTGATGAATATAATGAATGATGGATTCACATAATCCATTTCATGGATGGACTGTGTTCCCGGTCCTGATGTAATAGTTGTTGATTAGGGAGTTTCACACCTATCCTTCAGATGTACATCTTGGGGTGGAGATTATGTACAGGGGCCTTAAGCTATAGTTCTTGTTTTCTGGCATGAGATGTAGAATTAATGAGTTCCTCTCATGGTGGATCATATTTCATGAGGTATAGGATGAGAACTATGTTCCATCATTTTATTTTATATCCCCTTTATATCCCATAGTGGAATAGGGATAAAATATCCAGGGACATAGTGATTGGGATATCATGGGTAGTTAAGGGACATGGATCGACCTATGTTATAGTTGTCTTGAAAAACAAGATATCTCATTTCCTTAATAACATAGAGATGAGTTTGAGAGATATTTTACGAAAGATAAACATATTGGAGATTCTCCACCTTCATGCATTCCACTGACTATTTTCTCTAACTATGATGCGCAGAATATGTTTCTATTGTGGACATTCTTGTATGAATAATTCATGACATAGGTGATTTTTTGTATATCGTTTCACCCCTAGAAGGATATGAATTTTTAGACAACTATCCATTTTTCGGAGAATATAATAAGGGGTAGTGTGATAAATGTTGGATAGAACTAGGAGGATCAATAACCCTTGGTAGTGTTTGTGTACAACAATATCTACAACTATTCTATTAGAAAACTTCTTATGGACCTGAATGGGAGACCCTACCTATCACTCTTATTATTGAATAATATAAATGAGTCAACTTTTGTGGATCAATATATGGTTCACGAGATATAATTTAAGGATTAGTTCATCCCTAGGTAGTTGTGGATAGCCCATATTGCATAGATTTTAAGAAGATCAACTTCATTGGTAGTTGGAATTCGATCATTGAGACAAAATTTTCATGAGATTCAATCCCAGAAGATGATTGGATATATTATACCTATGTGGAAAGTTATATTATTGGATCTTTGAGTAGTATGAGATAATTATATGATTTGGTGGTGTTTCATTAAATGTTACCCTACCCTGACAGTTTAAGCAGGTTTACAACTTCGTCCATGTTTTCATAGTTGATCAGATATGTTCATAACCCCACACATCATACATATTTGGTTGAGTTCATCCAAGAGGATGTAGAAACATTTTTTATAGAACATGGTGGTGATTTAAGAAAATTAATAGAGGACCCTGAGTGGATGGACCATCCCATTGGTTCATGTGTTGTGGCATCGGGAGAGAATATATAAGATCTCATTGGAGTAAGAGACCCAGATGCATACTCATTATCATTAGATTTTTTCATAATTTCTACTTTTATGGGATAAATTTTTTTTAGGAGATAATGATGTAGAGATCCATTTTTTCCTTTTAATAAATTTAAATATTTCAACACATATTTTTCAATGAAACTACATAGACAACATGATATTCTATATCCCTGTTTTTGTGAAATTTATTTATTAAAAACAATAAATATATTTTATATTATGAACACATAGTTTATTTGAGAAAATGAAATAACTATTAATAATAATTTTGTATCCCAAATCGTTAAACATAGTTGAGTCCAATTGCGATGTTTCACCAATGCATGGCCTAAAATAGAAAACCATAAATATTTCAGATAAATATTGTCATTGGATATGATTAATCTGGTCAGTTTAAAAATTAATTTTTGGAATAAATTAATTAACCAAAGTGGTTTTGTATTTAAATAATCATATATGAAAAATCATCCATGTTTATGCACATAAAGCCTAGGAGGATTGAGATAAACTATCCACTCTCCCTTGATGAATAAACATTTGACCAAAACAAGACTCCAAAATAATTTTGATTGAGACACATGGAATTCAATGACCCCTCTCAATCGTTGGAGAGAATGAAAAACGATACAATATCCATGTAAGGATCATAATTCTGGAATTCTACACATCTTAATAAAGGCATAGAGCATAATCAACAATTTACATGATTTGTGATAACTTTTGAACTATGCATGTGACCATGAATTGAAATTGAATTTATTTTTTAATTGAATTCTACCCCCTCATATCCCAACTGTATTCATTGGCCATTAACACATGGATTTTTTTTAAATAAAATATGTTATTTTCACCTTTCTATTCGTCATATCCCATTATATTAGGCTATGGGAACATGGATCAACGTTTATGGGTGGTGTCGAGCCTAATAGAACTCATGGATTAATGGAGATATTACATATTGAAAACGGTATTCAAGATCAATGGTGAAATTTTTAGTTTCATGAGTTTTAGCTAATTTTTTTAATTGAATTGGATTCCAAATCTACCATTATAGTGATGATAAGATTAGAGGATGGTGGTGGTTTGTGATTCCTTTGAGGGATTCAAGGAGATTTTTTTCGGTCAGTAGATGGATAGAAATTTAAAAACATATAGTGATACACCATTTTCATGTCCTTGGAGGCAAGAACTGATATGTGGAATCTGGTTCTGGATTTCCCAAGAACATACTAAATTTCTGAAATAATCATAAATATAGATCATTGATTCTGAAGAACATCGACCATTTAGGGACCAGGATTCAGTGTCTACAATATCATGTGAGAAACATATCACATGCTATGTGGGAACGTCAAATTACATTTGATAATTGTGATGGATACTTGGAATGTACACCAAGAGTCAAAGGGCATGATCACATCCATGAACATTCCATGTTCCATAGAATGTGTACATGGAAAATGTACTCTGATATGGATACAGAGCACGAGATGAAACTCGAGTGGCTCGAAAATTCCTTTTACACTATTTACAGACTGTGTTCCCCAATAAGGGAAATTTTTTGTGTTCTAACTGGGACATGAATAGGAATGGAGTGTGACCAAATGTTGTGTTCTTCCCTTCACAATACTTTCAATCCTCCTTAACTTCTGAGGAAACTTCATCTTCTTATATGTTCATTGTTGGAACTCAAATTTTTCCCTATGGGTAGCCTATAATGAAGTTTTGGTCACATGGAATAGGATGTATGACTTTGTAGAGGAATCTGAGTCATGATGTGAGAAATTCATGGTTCTATTCTATTTCAGGTAGTGTACAACAAAGGTGGTGAACTGGAATGATACATAGAGTTGGATCCCCTTGAGATACAAGGTTGAAGGTCCCCTATTAAAAAACATAGTGGCAACCGCTTTAGAATTAGAGTGTGGGTCATCTTTACTATCAATATTATCTACTTTATATACCATGAAAACTATCATATATCTATTATGTGGTATCCCATAAGGAATTAGGATGTGGTTCCACTTTACTCTCAGTGGCTCCACCTGACATACTAGGGAGTGTATCCTCTATGCAAAACGTTGATCCCCTTATCATATATGGTTCATGTACTCATTACCAAGATGTATAACCCCTATTGGATAGGGATTGAATCCATATTAAATTATGTGGAACCCCCTGATGGACCGGGGCATGGGTCATATTCTTAGAGATTGTTCCCCCATGATAGTGCTACATAATGGTGAGGAATGGTCTCTCCACATAGCAACTTCATATGTGACATACATGGTATGTTTAGAAACATGTGTGGACTTATGTATCTAATGACCATATATTCATAGGATGGACTATGATATTGATACCCCATTCACTCTCATTTGGGATTCTTCAGTTTGATCCGAATATATATATATATATATATATCTATATTTGTATCCATGATAACAATTTTTTAACCACTTCTTACGGCTCACTGAGACACGATGTATAGTACACCTACATGATTAGATAAGCACCCTTAGGTTGGATGAGGTTACCACATACATTTGGTTGAGATGTTTAATGTCTAATATATCAGGATTCTTGTAGTACCTCTTAATTATATGCCTTTTATTTCAATGAATCCTATGTGGTATGTATATACTCACAACTATATGGTATTTTTCACATATCTCATGTCATATTTAGACAAAAGATAAGTCGGCTGTCAAAATAGGTTATTTTAGGGGTAGCTAGTGCCATAGACAACATACAATGGTCATATATTGGATATTAAAATTTGGAATCTCTCAAATCCTTTATTTTTCAATATTGTATATTTTGGAAATATTTTTATTTGGGTATGTATTCGTCCCATTTTAATTTCATGTTTACACTATCATAATCGGGTACACCCTATTGGTTTTTTCATTCTGGGTTTAGATTCTAGCTATTGCATCTTTTTATTATCATTCAAATACACTTCTGTGGTGAGATGGTTGTGTGTGTTCCATTAGGTACATTAAGAAAAGGCCTCCCATTTATGATATTCCTTTTAGTGTTTACCTCTACACCTAGACTATGGGAATAGGATTGTTTTAGTTTCGGCTCAATCACCATTTTGGATGGGTTGTAACAATCACTAGTCTCTAGAAGAAAACAAAAGTAAATAATGTGAAATGGTTTATTGAGGATATACTCTTCAATATGGTCCAAAAAATTTCTATTTATGAACTTTTCATGTGTGAAAATCACTCCATGATTTATGTAATAAAATATATGAGGATACATGGCTACCATATTTGAAATTCTCTTATCTAGATCAATGAATAACTTGTAATGTTTCTTGATGAAATCAATATTTTCATAATATTGTACTAAATTTCAGCATAGCCTATCAACACTAAATTTGTGGTCAATCTAAAAGGACTACTAAGACTCTCCAAAACATACTGAGAGGTGGATAAATGGAATTTAATTGTGGATGGGATCAACAGATACCATTATATGAGTTATTATACAATAAAAACATCCAAACCAGTATTCAATTGTCTCTATATGTAGATATATAGTTAATAAGATGTATAAAACCTACATATAGTGGTGGTGTTTGAGAATTAAAGATACATCCACCTAATCATGAGAAATATATGAAATTTATGGTTCAATCAATTCCAAAGAATATACGTTTTTTTCAAAATCAAGAGAAGTGTTAGGATGGAAGCCATCGATGGGACTTGGATTTTATGTTAGAGAGATTATTTTCCATTGATTGTCATAATGGTAGATTCTCATGTGGATTGGAAATAGAAGTAAGAATAACACTAGGTACATTGGCCCCATTAATATCATTAATAATAAACAAATGTGGCTTATCATCTACAAAAACTACCAAATATGTGTAAATTTCATGATATGTTCCATGTATCTATCTTAAGGTAGTGAATTCTGGACCTCTAACATATAATGAATATGGAGGTGGTAAAACAATGGAACACCATATGGTATGAGGGGTAGACAGTGATTATCATGGACTCTAGATACAATGTTTGCAATACCAGACAACTACCCTTGTAAAATTGTTGTGGAATAACAATAAATATGAAGATGCATCATAGGAACCAGATGAGACAACAAAATAGATGCAACCTCACCTATTCTTAACCGAGAATATGATTTCAAGTTTCATGAATTAAATATATATGATAATAATGAATATAGAAATCCATATTTTATAAATGACTTTTATTTAAATAAATAAATGGATATTGTATATTATAATATATATAAAAATGATAAATAAATCAAAATGAATTTAATTCAATTATAATTACCATTAAATTCATTTTTATGAAAACACAATAAAATTTCAAACATTATTATGTAATAAAAAATATGAATTCAAAAATTCTGAATGGGAAAATCATGATCCTTCTAATTAGAAAGAATTATCTCTCAATCAACCAATACTATAGAAAATAAAAAAAAATATTTTCAAAAAACTAACATCATATAAAATTAATGTATATAAACATGGTAGTTATTTTTATGAATATTGAATTCACGAATAAAGTAAAATTTATAGGAGGTAATATGATTTTACTAATAGTTATACGAATATTTCAATAGCAACCAAACCATTGGGGATAATAGTTGGACTGTTGGAATAATAATCCGACCTCAAATAAAGAAATTAGTATTCACTATATTTATATTCAGTAAATTTATTAACTATAAATTTTATAAATATATTAAATAAATATCATTAATAAACAATCCTAATGAAAATATAAGCACAATTTTAATAAACTATATTTTAATTTATTTCATTAGTTAAATAATAATATTTATATTAAATATTAAAATATACAATGTCATATAACCATTTGGATAAAATTAATTTCATTTTAAAAATATTCACAATGATATTTTTTAGTGGAGGTTAACTCCTAATTTTATGAATTATATCAATTTTATTGTGAATAATAAAAGTAAATATTTTTTCTAAATTATTTATTTTAAATTGCATCCTTAATTATGTAATAATGAGAAATAAATTCAAGAAAATATTTATTCACAAATAATATATTATATTTGATAAATTAGACATTTTAATATAGTAATCATTTAATCCAAAGATAAAATTTATTTTTCATGTCTAAATACTAATTTATTATGCTAAAATTATAATTTCTTATCTTCCAAATATTGTTTTTAAAAAACATTTTAATTTGAATTATAAAGGGTTTTAAAGTCAAAATACATTATATAGTATTTTTTAATGATTTATTATTATAGAAAATCACTATTAAAAGGGTTACTGTTGATATAATATTTCATTAAATATTTTATATTCATAATACCCATATATATTAATACCGCACTCTATAATAATAGAAAACAACATCACACCCACTTTATAATGAAAAAGAATTAGTGAAGTGGGTTTTAAACGGAAAGCCTTTTGAATATTTCTGAGAAGATTTATGAAGCGATGCACTAAGACTGCACAAGATCATGGTCCCCAGAGAGCATTGGTGTAGTGATATTAAAAATAACTAATATATTTTATCATGCACAAGGAGTTTCAATGGAAATGTGGAAAACCGTCTATGTGAAGTATGAGATCGAAAATAAGGGGTAAAATTAGTGTTCTAAACATCATTCATAGTCATTGTGCGATGTATAATTTGTCATCATCAAGTTCCAGTTTAGTGGTGAGTTGGTAGAATGGTTTCAAAATATAGTTACTTGATTTAATTTAAATTAAAAGAGATATCTCCTCCCCCACCCCATTGGCGAATCTATAGATTTTAGGAGGAACAACTATCTCCCCCTAGTTGCGATAGATAATCCAAGGATGATTAAAGGGGATAAGGTGCTATTTATTACAACTTTTAATGCATATCTTTACTAGATCGAGAAGATTCATGATTAAGGAATTGGTTTGAATCAAATGCTTCATCACATTTCTACAAGGTTGGATTATTTGAGATTGAGTACCGACCCCCAATTTTATGTTATGTTTTATGGTTTTAGATCCCTCATACAACTACTTGATAACCCTATAGGGTCCACATATAGGTTTCATGGAATATTTTGTCACTCAATATGTTCACAGGGAAATTCATATTTGAATTCCTAGTCATAGAACATGTAGTGATGTTTCACATATTTTGTGTTATTCCCATTCAAGGAATATGACTTTTTGGTACGATAGACCATGTTTCCGGGTTACACACCATGTAGTGAAAACCATGTCCTGTGGCCAAAGGACATGGACAAAAAATTCATTCAATGGTACATGGCCACATGGATATACATGGTAAATGAATTAGGTATTTGAGTATCCCAACATATGAATGATAATAGGCAAGGTCAAGGTATTCCATTTAGTGAGGACATGACATGTAAAATGGGTACACATCATTTGTGCCATATTGTTGGTCGGTCTGTGTGATCAAATAAGAAGAAATGGATGGGGTGAGGCACAACATTATTTATACAGGCTATACACACAGTTTATGCCTACATGGTCAGAAAATCAATATTGTATAGGACAAGACTAGGTGTTAAGGTTGGGTCACCGACTCTGCATACCCCCTCACATGCCTTACGATCTTTTTTTAAGACAAAAATAATTTAATAATACCTTCCCATTTTTATTATTTATAATTTCATTTATCATATCCTGTAACATTTTGAATTTAGAATGCATGGTAGGTCTCTGTAGTGGACTCTGGGCTAAGATGTTTTATAATAGGAGCATGACACCATAGTAGCGGTGTTGAACCACAAATAGGGATCAAGGTGGACCACTAGGACAATGTTGGTACCATTCAATAAAATCTTTGGATGTGGGTCTCTTGGATTATTTAATATAGTAATGTGATGCTCCCTTGTCAAAACAAGGTGTGGGCCCCTAACCTGTGGCTATATTGTGACATGAGGCATGACAAACGTGCTACTCCTCTGGGTAGTGCATGATCAATACAGGTTATCAACCATGTTTAATAGGTGGAATATGGGTCTAGTAATACCTTATCTTGTCCAGCATGGGATTCACTTAACACTATGATTGGTAGAGATGAAACTCCTTTGAAATGGGTGTAGGTCCTCTATCCTTGGGTAGTTTTCCAGGGGTCAGAAATCCAATTTTGGACTATTGCGTGGATCCCCATAAAATTCGTGTATATAGATAGAGGTCCTCTATTGTATCATGATACTAGATATATAGACATGTTAGACAATTAGAGAGGGTACTCCCCTAACATTATAGAATGTGAGTTCCCTACCAATGGTGTTTTTATTCCCCTTCTATGTTAGGGCTTGGGTCATCCATATGTTAAATATAGATAGACTGGATACTCCCAAGTAATATCAGAGTGTGAGTACTTTATCATTATATTAAGAACTACCCTATCAATATAGGGTCCAGGTCCTACAAACATATTGTTAAATTATAGTTGGAACTCTTCTAACATATCATTGTGTGAGTCTTATATCATTGGGTTTGTACTCTCCTATAGTAGTAATGGTTTATGTACCCCTTTTTGAGCATACTATTGTAGTGATTCTCCCCTCTCGTACCAGAGTATGGGACAACTAGAAAAAATCGTGTACTCTCCGACCAGGATAGGGTGTTATTTCTCTATCTATTGAGTGATACTCACTAGTGGTACCAAGCTACGAGTCCTCACATTGCTATTTTTACTCTCCATTCTTTCTATAGTTCATGCCCTCTATCTTCTTATTTTTACTTCAATAACATTGAATATGGACTGGGAGTGGGTACTCCACTAGAGCAGTAGATCCTATGTTTAGCTAGACCATTTATGATGGGGGGACCCTCCATATATTGTGTGTATTAACTAGTTAAGGGTTAGTTCCCACTCAAATTAGTGAGGTGTATACCACTCTCTCTAGATATTTCAGTGGTTTATCAGGTTAGTTATAATCTCGTAATCCTTCAAATACGGGGAAGTGGTTAGGTGTAAGTCCCTTATCTCTCTCCATCTATAGAGAGGATGAATATGGTTCATGTTATATTGTTTGGATCCCCCAAATATATGATGTTGTGAGGGATGATCCTATCCACTTGGGTTCTTATGAGCTTTTTAAGGGAACAAGGTCATGGGGATAAGACCTCTGGTTCGACGCACTAGAGTTAGACACATTGAACTATTCTTGATGGATTATATTTTATTTAAAAAATGATAATGTACTATAAGTTTTTTATTGATGGACTATATCTCTCTTATGAGGTACATATGGGATGGAGGACCTCATGGTGTGAGTTCTCCTGTGTGTGTCTGTGTGTGTTACCTTCAAGCCTCTAGATGAATGATGTAGCTAGATATGAGGCCACAACCACTTTAGACTCAATGTATTAGATGATTATAACTGAGATGATTTTGGGAGTCATTAAAATGTTTTCATATGACATTATATTGACACTTTATGGATTTCACTGACTTGTTTTGTATATCAAGGATTATTCATGATTGAGTTTTTCTCTCATTGGGGTTCACTCTAGATTGGTCAAGCTGACTGCTACCTTTCAGTTTCTCCCTTTTATTTTGCATTTTAAGTGCCTTTTGATTACAATCATAATGATACCATCATGGTCTTATCCTGAAAATATATTATCTTTTGAAGAACAAATTTTATTCGATGGAGTCTAAGGAGGACCTGAGTTAGGCATAGCTTAGTGAGCTGGACCGACTGAGGGTTTTACTAGATCATGAAGAAGGAGATTTTCCATATTCACTTTTAATAGGAATCCTCTCCTTTTGAGAATGTAATATTTTGTAACATTTTGGTGGGAATGTATTATTATTTTCGGGTTATTTTTGTACTTTCTTTATAATATGGTTTTATGATAGATGTTTGCATGAATTAAATTTTATTTAATGATTCTATTCACTATTTCATATAGATTTTTGTTATTATGTGAATATAGGCAACTTAGGCTATGGAATACTATTTGTGTCAAATCCCAACTCAGTTCTAGACACAAGCCAATACTCTTTTGGGGGTGGTCTTGGGGTGTTTTCAACTCCAACCATGTTGTGTCAGGTTATGATAGAGTGGTATAAGAGTGGGATCCACTTTGGGACTGCGGTGTTGGGAGCTTGGTTTGGGTCGCCTAACGATAGTTTTAAATTATTTCATGTTTTTACATCACGATAGAGACTCTATTATTTGTCCAATTCCTAACATATCCATTCAATGAGATATTGATAAACTTTTTCCTCATTACATTAGGGCACTAGTTGTAGTGAAATTTAGTTACATACATATTTTAGAGATACATTATGATTTTTTCTCCATTTATTGAGTCATATAAAAAAATACTATATTATGGTGGAATTTTGTGATCATGTTTAATTATTCCACCACAATGACAATAAGATATGATTCCATGGTTATATTTGATTATTATATTCCAAGAGATAAGGATATTATAATGGGAAATGGTCTTGAAGTAGTACCTTACGGTGGTCTTCTAGATGAGACACCACCCATAGAGAATAAGTTTGTTCTAGATGTTTAGTATAAGGATACACAAATGGTGAGTGAAGTAAATTTGCCATATATGTAGTTATATCTAAGGTAACATGTAGAACTTGACACTTTGTAAGGTTACTACCCGAATTTGGTTGTAACACATATTTTTCATCGTGTGAGTGCACCACCCGATTTGATGGTGGTACTTGCGGCGGGCATTCTAAAAAGGCTAGGCCAAGAGATGGTGGATTCTAGTGATACAGACCTATCAAATGTGAAATATCACTAGGGTGGAGTTTTAGAGGATCTTTAGAAAAGATTTATATCCATTCACATGGAGATTAGTGTGTATTTAGGAGCATCTATAACTTCAGTAGTGTACCATGTCTGTTGTAGAGTAGTCAGTGAGGTTCATAGAGAATTAATGACTCTTTATGGATTTTTTTTCGTAGTAAATTTTATAACCATTGAAATTTGTGAAGGGACTATTTATAGATGGATAATCTTGTTTGGTATCATTGGACATCATTATTATTCTATATAATGAGGGGAGATATGGTAGATGAGAGGTTCACGGTGGAGGGATAAGTAAGTGTGGAGGAATTTCTAACGATATGGCTAAGACATCTATAGTAGCTGGTATAAGGTATTCTATAGGATTATAGTTCAAGATAAATACCCATTTGGATAACAAGTCAATTTTTATTTTTTCATATGATCATCATTGTGGATCTCATCAACTGCATGAGAGGTACTGTTATTCTTTCGAATGATGGGGACATCTTTTTTGAGATGGTATGACCCATTATGATGTGTAGAGAGAGTCAGTTTATGATCCACCCTAGATGAGAGAACATTTAGAGTAGGGATTTACACATGAAAATGAATGTGTAAAAAAAATTTGGATGGAAGAAGGATTTGGAAGATTATATGAGGTGTTTTTAGGACTAGCCATTGGTGGTCCATTCTAGGATCAGAGATTTAGAGGATGGGGGAAAGGATAACTATAGGTTGTGGAGGCCATTAAAATTGAGGATTCAATGATAAATAGTGGTATTATTTAAGTACATTCTATTTTATAACGTTTTATTGTTATAAAATATTATTAGTTATACTTTTATATGAACTTTTTGATCGAGGTTTAGCTTTGGTGACATGGGGCTTTATAAGAACCCCTTGGTATTATTGTTTGGTGTGGAATCTAGCTCACGATGAGTAAGGATGAATTCACCCTAATAAAAATTTATATGATTCCATTAAATACATGTGTCTATTTCCATGAAGAAAAAATTATATAGTGTTGGTGTGTGGTGGATGAGTTCCATTAACCCATGGGTTCTGGGCATGGTTTGGAGATGTAGTGTTGGATCAAGCCCCGTAATTACCAGTGGAGACTTTTTGCTCGACCTCTATTCTTGGAAGTCATATAGTTGAAATAATCTTAAATAGAACCATTACATGGTGGAATATTGAGACACTATAATGTTTTCTCACTAGGGATTTCTTTCCTACCATCCATACTCAGTTGTTCTACCCATAGTGGTTGTAGAATTTGGATGTTCAAAGATATATTGATATAATGACACTGTGATTACACTTGGGAATCCCAATGTGGTTATTTGGTACATTCACATGATTAATATTTACATTTTAATGGGGAATCATTATGATTATGACATGATGTTTTTTGAGGGGTAGATGAGAACTATTGGGTCTCCACAATATCTGTGTCATGTTAGCGACGTGGTGTATAGCTAGACCATATTATTGGAGATAGACCATGTTTCTTAGTTTTTTGCACCCACTATAGCAACATAAACATGTGCATGTTTGTTACATGATTTCATATTGATTCATGATGGATTTTTGGTGTTTCTATTCCATTATTTTCCCATGCGTGCATGTTATAAGCATTACAATAACCCTTGAGGAGATCGCTGGCAAGGGAGTCCCATTGAATTGATTATTTTATTCCATATAAATAGTTTTTTCATTTTTAGAGAAAAAATACTTACGGTGGGAAGGATTTAGTGACTCATGTTTATAACTTTAATACTTTGTAATATCATTAGGAATATTACCAAATCCATACATTAAGTCAGTGTTGTATCCTAGGACCCAGAGTGCCTCAGTACAGTGATATTAATTATATTAAATATAGTTTCAAAAGATTGAATTGTTCCTCTAGAAATAAGAAATCACTCGCATGAATTTTCTAAGATAAAAAATTTGAATTTTTGGCGATTTAAGAATGCTGTGTTTAACCAAGATGCGCCATTATATTTTTCGTCGTTGGTTTTTGGGTCAGTGGAGGTTTTTCATAGGGGTATTAAAAGGGAGTTAATTGATTTAATTAAAATCAGTAAATTAAACCCATACCCCACCCATTTGGATTATCCATTAAAGGGAGAAGGTGCGACCTTATACCCCATTAGATTGATAGATGACCTGAGTGAAAATAGAATTGAAAATGTGTCATTGATCCCCATTTCTAATTTTGATCATCCAATGAACAATTTGTAGAATCATCTAGGAATCATTATGAACTCGATGTTTTAATATTTCACCACATGGATGGAGTATTGGATTTTTAGTTTTGAATCCCATTTTTTGTGCATTTTTTATAGTTTTAAGGACCATATATGAATTCAATAGATCCACAGAAGGTCGATCTGTAGGGTTTTGTAAAGACCATGGAGATTCAGCTGAATCATAGGAAAATTATCATATTAATTCCCAATCACATTGTGAGTGGTGACGTTTCACAAGATGTGATTTATTTTCATGTGTGGAAGATTATGTTTAGTGACTATAACCTATATATCAGGGATACACTCCAAGTAGTGATGTTGGTAATGTGGCCAAGGCACATGGATTGGTAATCTGTGTGAGGATAGATGTCTATGTAGATATAAATGTGAAAAGCACAAGGAAATGTTGTGCTAGAAATTGGAAAGGGTATAAGAATAACGATGGGAGTCCCTTAAGATATGATACTCTATGTAACCATTTTACACATCATGTATGTGACATTGATAGCTAATACGTGTGATGAAAGATGTGATTGGGGGTTCAGGTGAGCCATAAAATTTCATGTACAGATTGTACATGCTATTTGAACCTATAGGGGATGTCATGAAATTCATTATAGGAATCTATTGGGTGTTCGGTGGGGTATAATGCTATGTGGACCCCATTACAAGTCGCTTCATTATTTTTATGGGTATTCCTCCTTTGGTAACTCATTCCATGGGGATATAATCTTGTTTGTGGGTATCCCATCCCGAGTTTTTTTCCATGTAGATAATTATGGTGGAATTTATATTGGACTGTGAGATACGATGTGAAATCATTCAACCATGACACTATAGTAGAACTGGACGATGTTGGTCATTTGTCCCCTTTCTGATCCAAAATCGTCCTGCTTATCAACACCCTCAAACAGAATTATGGGTGGATTGTTGGGGAAGGAAAAATTATTTTCTAGTACCACAACTGGTTAGGGTCAGTTCTCAGATTCCCTAGTTGCACAGCTCCTTTGATCTCGTTCAAGGAAGCCAGCCCCGACACATGTTTATCCAAACAGTTCTGGACACTGAGAAGCAGAAGATCTAAGAATCTATTGTCATCAACTCAGACCTGTATTGATGTGTATTCACTATCTCCTCATTAGGAAAATTCTCTTCGAATCATTATAGTAGGCTCATGGCTCGACAGGACTAACACGATAACTGGGATGATGCAGTTTGGTGTATGGTAATTCCCTCAAAAAAAAAATTTAACGTGGAAAATCCGGAACCAAGAAATGGCCAGTGATGATCAGATCATGTGGTTGGTTATCAGAATGGCATCTAGATGTCATTTCTTTGATCGAAAACAAGTGGAGAGTATCGCACACATGTTTTTTTGTGAGCGATTGGGCCCAAGTGATACGGTCCTTCTTTAGGAGATTTAAGTATTTTCGTCTAGTATGATTCATGATGAATAATTTCTAGGTAGATGGTTCAATGGAATATCTATCTCGGACATCGAAAGGATGGGGAGGTCAGTGGTCCTATGCGTGGGGTGTGGGTGCCTGTGGAAGGCCAAGAACCAAGCCCGGTATAAAGAGATTCTTCCTTTGGTGAGGTAAACTGTAGTGTGCGTGTGTAATCTTCTGGTGGATCTGGTCATGTTCATCCCCAACTAGTGACAGGCTCCTACTCTCATGCAGCTATAAGTTAGTTCCCCTCCTGAGAATCATTTCAGTACCAAAATTTTGGGGTAATTGATATTTTGGTAGCCTCTGTATTCTGGTTACAATGTCAAGTTGGATGGTTCCTGTGTGCATGGAGAAGTGAGAGGAGGGGAATGGTTCGATACTGGAGTGGATGTGTGGTGCTGGCCTTTACTGCACATTTTGTTCACAGATCCTCACTTTAGGGTAAGGCAAGGGCAATGATCACAGGGTTATTTCTCTACCATCAGAGGAATATTTATATTTCTCAATATGAGATTTATTCTTTGATCCTTCATGATTCTTTCAAGGTAAATGATGTTTTATATGGTCAATATCTTACATAGTTAGAAAATGATACACCCTTCTTTAAAATGATAGTGTGATTCACACTTGGTGAGAGGGTAAAAAAGTTGTAGATCACCTCCCTCCTAGGGAACAACTGGGCTCCAACATCACTTTCCTCCCATCGATCATCTTTTTGATGTCAGAGGGGGTTAACATAATTAGAGGTGAAGCTCTGGGTCTCCACTACTCCAGGCCTCCATAGGCTTAGAGTGCCCTTGTTTTTCTTATTTTTCCTAGTGTGTTTTTATTTATTTTTCTTGTCTCCAAATGAATGTCTCTATGACTTTCTTTTGAATAAAAATTTGATGTTGGATGGATGGTTGGATCATTTGGTTAACACTGGATTTGATACCATTACCTAAAATCTTTGGAAGTAGGTACATGGATTTGTTAAGGTAGTAGAGTAATGAACCCCTATAATTTGATGGTGTGGGTCACCTAAAATTGGAATGGTTGTGACATTAGGAATGATGTGTGTGATGATTCTTTGAGAAAACATGACAAATAGATGAGGTCATTCATGTTTACTATACTGACGTTGGGACTAGTAACCCCATGTCGTATCAGGGTGTTGGTTTCCCTTTACTATTTGGTTGGTAGAGACAAGTCTCCTCCATATTTAAAATGGGTAATATACCCATGAGTAGTTCTCCAAAGGATATAACGTAGCTATTGGACTAGGTAATGGGATGACAACATCATTCATGTTGATGGACAAAGATCACCTAGCATATCTGGGTGTAGGATATTTTATCTTGTTAGACTGATATATTTGGTACTATCATGTTTTTCAAGTGTGGGGGTCCATTATATGTGGAATCATTACTCCCACTCTTTGTTGGGGTTAATTCCCTCCATATGTGACATATATATAGAGTGGGTACACCCCTATCTGATCAGGCTGAATGTCTTCAATACTAGGTGTCAGAACTACACCATCATTTTATAGTGGGGGTCATCTATATGTGGTGTTATATAGGAGTTGGTAATCCTCTTTCATACCAATGTGAGGGTCCTATATTTGGGGGTCAATAATCCCTTGTTGTTGTAATGGAGTGGGTCCAAATAGGGATCATACTAGTAGATCGTTATTCCCTTGTTCTACTAGGGTGTAGTTCCTCTAGACACTGAGTGGTACTACCATATTATTACATAGAACATGTACTCAATTTATTTATATCCATCGTATTAGGGTTTGTTTTCTCAAATTTGGAGATGTAATACCCTGATATTCCATGGTGTGATTCCTATATTTACATAGTTTTACACCACAATCTTTTTTTAGTGACACGTAGCATGTCTTCTTCTAGAGTAGGACCTCCTTAAAATAAAGAGAAAAATTATGAGTAGAGTGTCCCACCACACTTTGTTCCTGATATTCTTTTAGGATTTTGTTATCCCTTGATGTAGTGACTTTCTATACCCTCCCTTTAGATACATCAATGGTTTATAGGGTTAGTTGGGAGCTAGTAATCCCACGGTTGCGTGTCAGCAATGAGGTGGATGCCCCTTTTATCACTATCTATCTCTTTATATATGTTTCACAAAGTGCATATTTATTTAGTATTGTTCCCTAAAAAATATGAATTTGTGAGGGTAAAATATATCCACTTTGGTTTGTGAGTTATTATACATGGGGAATGAAATTCGTGATAGGACCTCTGGGGATTGGAAGCAGAGTTGGGCGTAGAGATCTGTTTCTAATTGAGTGTGTTCTTGTGCATGTACCCTTAAGGCTGGAAGAGTTGTTTCCAAGTAATTTTACCTCTTAGATGATTTCTATAATGGATGTTTGAGCTCTTGGATAGTTTTATCATGGGTGTGTGTTAACAATGATCCTCTAGTAGAATCTTGTAGTCAAATATGTTTTTGTAACTCCATGCGAGTAGTAGTATGAAAAGATTATATTTTGGTTGATTTGGGGAGTGTGTGCAATGTTGTATCATGTAATTAATGACACCACATGTTGATTGATTTTACTAGTCTTTTATAGATAGGAATGTTTGAAGATGGAGTTTCTCTCTCATTGTGGTTCCCTCAAGTTGGGTCGAGTAGACTGGTGCCTTTCAGATGCCCCATTTTCTGATAGGATTTATAGTTCCTACTATATATTGTTCTACTAATTCCTATATGGGATTTTAACAAAGATATTGTGTTTTTTGTAGACCATATTCCTTTTTAAAAAGTTTCATGAGTACCCGTGGAATCTGGAGCTTAGTAATCTGGACCGACTGAGGTGTTTACTAGATCTTAGTCAAAGAGCATTCCAGAAGTTTCATTTCACATTGATCCCATCCTATTATTTATGTTAGGAACTAATAAAAAAATATGGGGGGTGTTCATATTTCCATTTCTATTAATTCAATACATTCATTACACTATAATTGTGGGATAGATATATGAATTCATATATTTTTATTTTACATTATATCCACGCTGTTTCATGGAGATGATTGTTGTTGTGAGTGTAAATGCACCATATGTGAAGTCCTACCATTTGTGTGATATTCTGAATTTGCGCCAGACTCAATCCAATCTCCTATTGAAGGTGGATTTAAATTGGTCATTAATGGAGCCCCATTAGGTCATGTCACAATAGAGAGGTATTAGAGAGTGTTCCACATTGGGACCACAACACTTCGAGCTTTCTTTGGGTTTCATATGGAATTTCATAAAGTGTTCAGAGTTAGGTATTAAGGATAGAGACTCTAGTTTTTGTGTTGTGGAAAATATATCAATTCACTAGGACCATGATAACCTTAGTTTTTTACATGGTATATTAGCACACTGGTTGTTGGGAAATTTTGGAACATCCATCTTATAGTATTGGGTATTAGTTTTTCATATATTTATTATGTCACCTCCCAAGAAATACTCTTTCACTATCTTGGGTCATGATTCCATTTTAGTATTGCACCATAACAACATATTTATAAGGTTTAAAAGTCAAATTTACATTAAGATATTCCTAGAGAATATTCTTATGTGTAGGTAACTAGTCCTCAAGAAGTACCTCCATGTGATATATGAGTTATCCCACCACCCGTTGAGAAGCAGGTTGTGCCCGTAGATTAGGTTGAGTATGTGAATAGGATTATTTCACTATATGAGTTAAATAAATATAAAACTCTTTTGTATCATGGTGATTAGGCCCCCAATAACCTAGTGAAAATAATAATGAAGTCACATGCATTTTATGAATTTTTTGGACACCTCATGTTTAGATTTCCATCCTAGTAGTGGTACATATACAAGGTTTAGCTAGATATTGCAGATGTGTTGACACTAACCATTGATCAGGTGACACACACATGGGTGTACATTGAGTTAATCTTCATGGAAGAGTTATATCCATCCACAAGGAGATATATTTATATTGAGGAGCTACTATAACTATGGTAGGGTAGCATGTCAGTGATAGAGTAATCAGTTTGGTTCAGATAAATTTCATGATTCTCTCTAGATATAGCCTAATATTTATTATTTCATTATTGGACATTAGAGTAGGGACTCATGAGATATGTCCAAGAATGATTGATATATATTTTCCATCCCCTTATGTGGGGTTACATGACATATCATTAATATAATAGAGCTTCCATGATGAGGTACTTGCGATGTAGTTGATAGTGGATGTCATGAGGATATCACGTATTCAATTACTAGATGAAAAAAGGAGATATTATAATGGAACATGATGCATATCCTAGACCATAGATAGTCATGTGGGCATATAGTGTAGGAGTCGCACTAGGTAACTGGGCATCCACAAGTGGGGTAATGCATCTACAAGATGAAGACATCTTCATTGGGATTGTATGAACTATAGAGCTATTGAGATGGATTTAGTTGTCCAACCACCCGTGCAGATCCAACTTTGGGAGTAGGGATTTTATCATGTGTAAAGCAGGATGGATGATTAAATATTATAAAAATAGGTGGAATATCGTTCATGTAGTTTCCACTACTACCCCCATGCGTTTTATGCTAGGATCATATAGAAAGAGGATGTGGGTGATGATGGTTGTAGGATGGAGAGGGCATTGACCTGAAGTGTCAACAAATTAATAGAGGTATTTTATGTGTACAATCTATTTTTTTATTATTATTGTTTGATGCTACTGTGAGGTAATATTTTATAGTTATTTCCAGTTTAGGGTTTAACTAGGGTGATGCGGGGTATCATTTAAAAACATTATAGATGATGTTTGGAATGAAATCAATCTCACAAAAAATATGGAATCTTTATCTATAATAATTAATTTATATGAAATTTCTAAAACATTTATGGTGACTTAGTTCCTCCCAAAGAAGATAATATCGAGGTGTGGAAGATGAATACAATGAATCATGTGTTTTTGGAATTTTGTTTGTTTAATTTTCATATTGGGACATCAAGTTATTTGTGGAGAATTTTTTATCAACATGTAATCTTGGATACCCTATGGGAGAAATACCATATCTTATAACCATTCATTATTGGTTGAGTTAGAACCTATGATTTTATAGCAGTTTGTATTTGTTTCCTACAATCCACGATAAATTGTTTTTCCGCTTATGAGTTTGGATATTGGAGGTTCATGGATAGAGGGCCTAGTTGGATATTGTGTTTATAGAAGGATATCTATAGTTTTTTTTTCTAATCTCCCTTACCCACTATCATATTTCTACATGATGCACATGATATGTATATGGTGAAATTCATCGATGGGAAGATGAGAACTACTTGGTTTTTATATAATCTATATTAGGATAGATTTGTGTTGTACTACAACACCCTATGAGTTCTAATAGACTATGATTCTTATTGATTTTCATTAATTGGATATGAGGATAAATTTGTGAGTTTGACTCATGATGTTATCCTCTTTTGCGATGGATGCTGTGTGTGGTTTGTTCCTTGTGTTTCCCATGAGTGTGTGCTCATTAGAAGAATATGAACCATTGGTGGGATCACATGCATGGGACTCTTAATGGAGAGATAAGTTATACTCTTTATTCCATGTTTTTAACATTATATGGTTGAAAATGCCCAATTCATGGTAAATTTAGTCACTTGGGGTTTGACATGTAGGGTGTTGGAATATTTATATGAATTTTTATGAAGTCTGAGCATTGTCAGCCAGGGATACAAAGGACCAAAGAGCCTCGATGCGATGATATTAAAAATGTTAAATATATCTTGTCAGTTAATAAAAATATCATTATAAATGATGAATAACTCTTAATAGTAGTATAAGATAAGAAATATGTGGCTGAGGTTGAATTCATAACATAATTTTTAACCATGGAGTGTCATAAAATGTTTCAGCACCAGGTGTCAGGTTAGTGGCGAGCTGGTGGAGGGGTGTTACAAGAGAGTAAATTTGTTACTAAAAAATAAAATTTATTAACCCATCCCCAAACACGTGTATCTGAAAACATTATATTATAGGTTAAAATGAATCCCCTATTTATAGTGTCAAATGATATGAGGCTGGATTGAACCCATGAGTTGTCGTAGATCCCTATTTTGGATTCTAAACATCACCAGGTCAAGGAGTATCATGATATGCTTGTCACTTTGGATGTTAAGCATCATTATTTCACCATGTGGTAAAAGGATTTTATATTAATGTCCTGATACCCATTTTATGAGTTTTTATGTATTTAGATCTTGTTTACTACTAGTATAATATATCAATTGGGGGTTGATATGCAGGTTTTGAGGAAAACCATGGTTAGTTTGGTAGCTCATCTGGAAATTACCATTGGAATTCCTGATCAAAAATCTTCTAGTGAATCTCCACACATCATGTGTTCTTCCCATTCAGGGAAGATGAATTCTATGGACTACATGACATGTACCAATGGTACACTCTAGGTAGTTACCCTAGGTCCTCTGGCCTAGTGACATGACCATGGAATCATTGTGATGGTACATGGTCATGTATAAATATACAACCTATGTACCTAGACATGTGGTTCCAGACACATTAATGTGAAAGGGAACGAACAAGGGATGCTATTTATCTACGAAACATCATGTACCTAATGAATATATCATGTTTGTGCCAAGTCTATCTGGGTCGTGTGAGGAAAGAAACATCTTAGAGATGTGGTGTGAAATAACACTGGGTTAATAGCATGTAAATGCCTTGTATGGATATACAGCCAGCCAATACATACAACAGATGACATGGTTGGGGGATTAGGAAGGTTAACAAGCTATGTAGACCCTTTTACATGATTTTTATTCATTTTTTGAAGGATATTCCACTGTTCAATATTTCTTACATGGACCATGTATTAATGATTCAGAGTATCCCATCCTATGTATTATTCAATATCGAACATGATAGTGGAATTCATTCTGTCACGTGATATATAGTGTGGAATGACTCTCCCACGATGTTTTAGTAGTGAAATTAACCATGTATAATGATTTGGATGGATCCCTGGGATGATTTTGTGGTGGGTACGATTCCCCATTATCTTTGGCATAATGTCCCATGTACTCATTATTCTAGTAGAGTGGTGATATCCTATCATAACATGGTCCATGTACAATTAATTTGGGTGTATCATATTGTATGGTATGATGAGAATGAATACCATTTGAACAAAACATGATATGATAAAAATAGTTTTTATATTCACTAGAGATACGCAAAGAGTTCTATTACACTATCTATTTAGGGTACATGTTTCCCTTACCTCTCAGATAGGTAGGGACAATAATACCTCATAGTGGTCTTGGGTCCTTCACCAATGGGTTGATCTCCTCGGGTTGTAACTCCCATGTTGGGCCTAAGGATAGGATCCCGATATCGTTATTGTAGATGGAAAATGGTTTCTTATTGTATTAAGGTAAGGGCCCTCCAGGATTATTAAACATATATAGTTGGTACTCCCCATTCATTCTAGGGTGTTAATCCTATATATTTGTTGTTGGTAATCCCTTTTCATGTTAGGGTGTTGGGCATCCATATATGATGTATCGAGAGAGTGGGTTATCCCATGTCTAACCATGGCGTTGTACTCTATTCGTGGATTTGGAAAACAATATTTATCTACGATGTGGTTCCTCTTTATGAATTATTCTAGCAGTGTTTGTACTCCTATTTCATACCATGATGTGGGTTCTCCAGCTTGGGGTCGGTACTCCAATGCTATGGTTATGGTGCGAGTCTAATATTGTGATCGTACTGGAAGAGTGGATCTCCCCTACTATACCAAGGTGTGTGTCCTCCCACAATAACTTTGTACTCCCCGGGAGAGAAAGGGTGTGGGTTATATATCGATTGAGTGGTACTCTTCTATGGTACCATAGTGTGGATCCTCAAGTTCATAGTTGTACGATAGTTTCATTTTAGGGTGAGGGTCTTCTATATATGTTTTTGTAACTCCCCCATCATCATGTAATTATGGGGAGAGTGTCATCCACTATTGAACATGATATCTTGATTGAGTAGAACAATTTTGAGGTGTGGTCCCATCCACTTGTTGTGTTTGATACCTAGATAGGATTTAGTGCTCCCTCGATGACACATGGTGTGGGCCACTCCCTTAAGGTACTTATGTGGATATTCAATTTGGATAGGATGTGATACTATCTCACTCATGGAGTAGTGTTGAGGTTTGGGTCCATACTCTCTATCTCTATTTATAGAGGATTCAAATGGTTCACGAACTAGAGAAGTGCTCTATCTTTTGTACGAAGTCATAATGGGCATAAATCTCTATTTTTTTAACGAGCTAAAAAAGGGCACAAGATTGTGGTGATACAACCTCCGCGATAATGAAATATAGTTGGATATATTGATCTATTTATAATGGTGCTTGTTAACTTGGATTTTCTATCAGGTATGGTCTAGCTATTCTTGATGTTGGGTGTCTCTCAAATGAAATGAAATCTATGATGGTGGATCTCGTGGAGTGTGTTCTCCTTGGTGAGTGTAACCATGAATCATTAAGTAGAATCATGGAGCAGGATATGAGGTTGGACCCTCATGAGACATGGATTCAGTGGGAAGTAGTTCTGGGTTAATTCTAGGAGACATTGTGGTTTCTTCAAAAGTATTTTTCAAAAGACCTTGCCGAATGAGATGAATATTCATGCATATCCATGGTTTGTTCAAGATAGAGTTTATAAGTCATTAAGCTTCCCTTTGGCTAGGTTTAGAATACCATTTCCTTTATTTTTCTTTATTTTTCATTCTGGTTTTAGGAAGATTACTTATTATTTATATAGCCACCCATTGATGGGATTTCCCACAAATTTTGTATCTTCTGCAGACCACATGACTTTTGAAAGAGTCCCAGGATTACCTGAGGCCAGAAGATCATAGTGGTATGGACTGTCTAAGGGGTTTAATAGAGCATGGATGGAGATGTTTTTAAAAAATTACTATGATCCCCAACTTTTCAGCAAGTTTGAAGCTATTATAGTTTTTGCAGAGTGTGTATTTTTTTCTTTTATACACATTCTCTACATCAATTGTATTCTTGTTGTGGGATAGATTTATGCATGAACATTATATTAGATTACATTATCTTTGATGTATTTCATGGATATTTATTTGGGGTTTTTCATAAAATTTTGTGTGATGTGCCAACATAGTGAAAAATGCCTACCCTGGTCTTATTGAAGGCGGTCTAGGGGTGGTCACAGATGAAGCTTCATTGGGTTGGGTATTAAGAAATTATCTACCCAAAAAAATCACTCTTAATCCATTAATAACCATAAGAGATTGTTTGGAGTAATAAAACACCAATTTTTCATAATGGTATGGGCAATGAAAAAAAACCACTTCTAGAAAGTAGTAATGCATTTTTGTCCTTTTATTCAATTTCCCTTTTGTAACTTCATATCATCATTTTCATTTCTAATTAAAACAATCTTAAACAAAATATTTTGTATGTCAATATTATCATGATGATGTTAATATACTATAAATTGTTTATTTATATATATAATAATATTTTATATGTCGCATGCCTCTTATTATGAAAGTGCATCTTTAATGGTCTAATAACTACATATAAAAAACATTTAAATTATTTTCATATGAATAACCATTTATCTCATTATAATAAATAAATAATTTTTTATTTTTTATTTTATTTTGGGAATGGTCGATAATTGATTGAATAATTGGGGTTCAGAGAGGGGAATTACGGAATTTTCAAGACAACACTACATATTGGACCTCTAAATTGCAAAAAAAAAAGGTAAATTATGCTTTTCTATTACTATTGATTAAATTATCCATGGTGGATAAACATCATTTTGATATATGATTTATTAGATTTTTAGAACCTTAATCCACCATGAAGTGGAACATAGGTCAATATTCTATATATATACCATTCCTTTTCTTGTATTATAGTTCTTTAACTAAATGTGTTTATTTTTTATATCTATTATAGATAATTTCTATTTTTGATATATATCGTGGTTTCCAAGATATTATTATATATCATGGCTCTTATTAATGACTTGACAATACCAATCATCTGTTTTAGTATATAAATTATTACTCAGACTAACAGGATTTTATGGAATCAAGGTTTACTATGTGGTGGGTAATACCTTGGGTTAAGGGTAGACTCAATGGAGAATATTGTGTTATCCCATAGAATGGATATGATTTGTTAATGTTTCTAATATAACCATTAACTTATAGAATATTTCACTATTATATGATCTTAATACTAATTTTGATATATTACTGGAATTATCCTATAAGGGAGGATGTTCATTCTCTTCCTCTAAACATGTAATAATATACAGTTGAGAACTCAATCGTACCTTCTTTATGGTTTATGGAGTGTGTACAATTCATAGTAAAATACTTATTTATTCCAACAATGTCTATGTAAAATATGAATTATTGTCAAGTATTTCAAGACATTCAAATCCATTATTATTCAATAATTTAGTGATTTTGATTCCCTAGGTATCTAAATGAATGTGTTGAAATCATGGTAGAAATTCATCCATTAGTAGAAAAAATGAAAGTCCCACAAATTATGTTCTGAAAATATTCATATAGAGTTTGAATCCAATTTACATAATACTATATCCTCTGACACCAACTATTATGAATGATTAAATGTTTTAGTTAGATGAAATTGACTGGCCATGCATTATTAGGAAGAGTAATTTATAGTGGGTCACATCTATATTTTTCTTCATGAGAAGTATATTTCTATTTGTCCAAACATTTCTTATTTGGTAATGATATGAGACCATTCACACCCATAGGGTGTTGTGATGTGGAAATGAAAAGCTATATCTGGTCAGATACCTAGGGTGACAATGATAATCATTGACATGATTGATGTCATTTGAAGAGTTATAGTTCATAATTCCATCATATAGAATCTCATAAAATACATAAATAAACTAATATGGGTGATAAATCATCATTTTAATGTGATGAAACATGAATTTAGGTGAAAATTAAATTGTCTATCGATTATAGGGACACAATAGGTTTCTTTCTCGATTCATTATCTTTAAAATGTTAATGGTCAAGAACCAAAATCCATAAAGAAAGATCCAATCACATCCAATTCCCATGTGGAAATGGTTGGAAGCCAAAATTATCATTTTTATGGGGTTACATATGTTCATTAGGATCCACGATACTCTCTTAGTGATTTTCAATAGACTGATAAAGGATGATCATTTCTTATTAATCCAAGATACCCAATAAATGAATGAGTTGGAAATTATTTTTATCCATTAGATCATATGTAATGGAACCAATCATAAAAAACCATTGAATATTTTTTTGTAAATAATTAATTTTATAAAATATTGTGATCTATAATGTTTAGAGGTTTATGAAATTTACACATCACACTAATATAAATAAATAATATATTACAATGCATATACTTCTATCATTATCCGTTTTCCATGATGAAATTATTATAATATGTCATGTTTTCTTCTAATGAAAAATCATTTAAATTTTTTTTGACCTCATCCTTTCCCCTAATCATTAATCAAATCTTGTGAAAAATATTTTAGAATATTGGATGAGAATAAATATCTCTGTAAGGGATATACTAAACTAATGAAATAAACGAGTTAGATAATGAATACATATAAACCATTTTACTTTTTCATAATTACACAATGGGATCAAAATAATAATTTTTATTTCAAATAAATAAGATTTCGAGGATATATTTTTAGAAAACATTTGATAAGAAATCAATTCTAAAAAATAAAACACATAATGATTTCATTAAAATAAAAAAACATATGATTTTTTTACTAATGTATTTAAAATTCCACTCTATGGATGTAGCTTATATATCCATTTATACATAAAATCATGAGTCATCACATGAGATAACAACATAAGAAAATTGTGTTATATGATCATGGAATCATATGAAATGTGGAGACAAAAAATGAATTAAATAATAACATTTTATGGATAACTTCCAAGTCACCATCGAATGGTTTAAACAGTTCCATTATGTATTAGATTTACTCTGTAATAATATAAATATCATCTAAGGAGGAAAAAACTTTAGCCATTACATTAATACCACATCTAGGTGAAACCATAGTAATATGTGCATGATTATTTGTTCTATAAATTGAAATGAATCCGAAGTAAAATCATAATAATTACTCATGGAAACAAATGGGTTTTATAATCTATCCATATATCATAATTAATGGAACTTTCATATAGAATTAATTTTATAAATGAACATAACTCATGTATTAACCCATTAAAATAAGTATTAGTAATCTAGGTATATATGTGATAGTCCTATATAAAAAATGTTGAAAAATCATTAAAATTAATTGGAGGGAGATACATACTTATACAGTGAAAATTAATAACCTAATGAAATATGGTGGTCCCATGATATCATCTATAACCATATGAAATTCATTTCTAAATATCATAACATCTATTGCATTTAAGTGAATGTTTTGGAAAAAATATATTTTAATTGGAAGGGATTTTTATTCCCCTTTGTTTAAAAACTTATGCTTATAAATAAATACAAATATCAAATAATGGATGTTTCAAATAGTAAAATCATTAAAACAAATTTCATAAAATTAATACATTCTTTTATTCATTTGTAAATAAGGTCGAATCATTACATATAAAAAACATAAAAAATTACATTTTCAATCATTTGAATGAATGTATAATAGGACATAATTTTTTAAATAAAGTTAAATAAATATAATAAAATCAAAATAAATTTAACAATATAGAACTTGATGAAAATTAATTAGAAATTAAATCATTATACTTTTGAAATGATGTTTTCAATGTAAAGTGACCCAAATGTAAATCTGTAAAAAAAATTCAATTAAGATTTTCCACAATGTCAAATATGATAAAAATTACATTTATCTTACATATAATTATAAATAAAAAATCTCATGAATCATTTAGGAGTAAATGGTCATGGAATAAAAATAGTTGAAAGAGAATCATTATAAGTGTAATTTTATAATTGAATTCTATTTCCTCTAGCCCAACCTGTCATGTTCATTCATTGCCATCTTGAATAATTATAATAATAATATATTAATTATTTAATATCATGATAAACTATTTACTTTTTTATTAATTTATTTATTTTGGTTATTATAATGTTATGTAATATTAGTGAAATGATTATGTTCATATTAGATGTTTTGAAAATATTCATCTCATATGTATATAATGACTTTTCCACATATATTTTTATCAATGATGTCATTCATTCATAATATAAATAATAGTAAAAAATAAATAGTTATAATTTCTATCCATAAATAATATTTTAAAACAAACCATGATTTATGGTTATGAAAACATACCATTGTTATAATCATGGAGTTGGTAGGTTTTGCATACGGATGAGTGATGTTTTTTATTTGAAATGATCATGATGGATAGGTGGTATGAAATATATTATATATCTATAATAATGATTATATTTTGAATATAGTATTATATATTTCAAAAGAAATTTATATACTATAATTGTGATTAGGTAATGAAAAATGAATCACATAGCTTCATAGAGGTGATAATCTACACATGCGATGAACGACAATATTGTTTTTCAATTAATGGAACATTAATAAAATATATGATTTATTAATTTTCAACAATGATAAATATTAATTGAATATCATATATTTACATTAAATAAGTCATCATAAATAAACATGATATGTTATTATGAAATACTAATTTTATCGATTCTTGAAATAGTAGCATGATGTACACATAAAAAATGCTTGTGTTTTTCTTTTAATGGAAGAAGAGTTGCACATAGGTTATGGAATTAAAATATTAACATATCGATTGAGAAGATAAATAATTTTTTTTATTTCAATTTTTTTGAATTATATATTATGGATTTGGAAGATGAAAAAAAATCATTAAGTAAAAAAACTACACCACTTCTTCAAATACCCTCATTTACTTTACATATTTCTTATATCCCAACCTTTTTCGGACGATATCTTAGGTGAAATGTCCAGTAATTTTTTACATAAGTACATATGATTGGAATTATGGCTTGGGGTGCTTCCGGGTGATGTTTATGAGTTTTTTTCTTGGGAAAAATAGATTTTTCCTGGTTAGCGCACGGTTTGAATAAATCATGCTACAACATAGGAAAAACTATAAACGTATGGTCTTTTGGGAAAATAACTTTAGCATGGTCAATGAACGATTCGAGTGGCTGTATGAGGTAACTGTGTGAATTTACCCTTGAGGTGGTGTCTGTCGCATGAATAGAACATGGTTTTGCTAACCGTGTGACTAAACCACATGCATGCCAACTGTGAGATCCTAAAATTTTAGATATCACTCATTTTCATGTTTTAAAACATTTTTTCAACTCTTATAATGCCCAAACTAGGGATTTCACAAATCTATGTGTATAATATGGTCTACCATTTTTCTATAGTTATTATAAGGCCTTACGAAGAATGCGCTTCATGATCAAAATCCTGAATGGAAGATACATTCTTCTCCCGATAAGTGGATTTCATTTCGATGCTTTCCCCATTCATTCATCTATCATTAATTGATATTTTCATGGATGAAACCCTCATTTTCCATGGATATAAACCTATATGTTGATATCAAGATTTAGTATGTTGGATCTATATTTATATTTATGCGATCCTGATGACATTAATCATGATTTTGGATTAGGTATTTAGAAAAAGATATTTTAGCATCATCGTTGTGCTGCTCACATTTTTGGGATTTCCTTTGGGAAAACAATTATAAATGATTTGATGTAGGTGGTATAAATATAATTCCCATAGTCCTTAACTTTAAATTTATTTCAAAAATTGTGTAATTTTTTTCATCCTTTATCTATTGTTTTTCGTGTATTGGGTTTATTAGATTTACTAATTGACTTATCGAATCTGTGTAGAAATATGAGATTAATTTTGGAACAAATCATGAAACCAAGGGGATTACCTGTTAAGATAATTAATTTGAGGTCATTGGTTATAAGTTATAGGGGTTTTAATCTAGATAATTAGTTGGAGAATTAATTTTGAGATATCAATTTGTCTACATTGGGATGATTAACTTTGAATTAATTACATACTTTGAGATTATTGTGAAGATAATTAATAGTGGGATTAATTATGAGGTGTTGATATTTGGACAAGCATTATTAATTCTCGAATATTTATTATGGTATATGAGTTGTAATTTTGTTTAATTAATTAATAAATCAATTAACCGGATTGAGAAATTTAGTTAATTTTTTGTTAACTAACATATTCTATGTATTTAACTCATTGTTCATTTAGTAAGAGAATTGATATGGATAACTAATTTATGAATTAATTTTTTTTATGAATGGGAACATGGTCATTCTAAATTGAGTATTAAAAATAGTATCATGTTAGTCATACTTACGAGTATGAAAATTTGAACATGGTAATTCGAATGTAAAATATAAATGTTAACATCATAATTATACTTACGAGTAAAGAGAATGTGAACATGGTCATTCAATTGAGGTGTAATCATGGCCACATGGTCATATTACATACGTGATTGGGATATTGGTGTATTTGTTAATGTGGATTATAAATGTAAAATAATTTAATGGGAATTGTGGATCTCCGAGTTATGGACTCACATAAGAATATTCGTACTCTGGCATGATTTGAATCTGGTACTGAGATATCATAGAACCATGAATAATATGAGTTTCATAATGTAACAGATTTTAATATATGGTATTAACCAGGGATCACTTAATCTCTTATATGAGATGAAGTTAGTATTTAGGAACGAGTATCCTTGGAAACCATGGAGTTCATCTAGTTTGATAAGAATAAATAAAAATGTGATAAAATATTTATTAATGAATTCAACTTATTTCCTTATAGAACAACATGTGCAATCATTTGACAAGAAAATTTTTAGACACCATTGATGGTGGCCTATTGAGTTGTACAGACACACTCTTTGGGATACTTGATCAGTACGCTAATTGATTATAATTTTTCACGAATGGATAATTGAAAAGGCTATAGGATATATGGATGATTGGGGATGGACATTATAGGAGGGAACTGGACATGATTCGGAACCTGATTGGGTAGTTATAGATTCGTTATTTTTAGTTTAATTATAGACACATGAAACTTATATTAGTAAAACATGTTTTCCATTTTATTTGAGTATTGTATTTTTTTTATTATTATGTGAGTACTTTTCTAGTTATATATGATTTTAATATTGTCTATTTACTTATTCTAGTGTTTTAATCTAACAAAATAGGGTATTTTATCCACAAGAATGACTTACTAGACCCTCACTGCTAGACGAAAGCCTCTAGCATATAGGGAGGTAATCATGAGGTCTTTTGGAGAACTAACTCAAGGTATTATTGTGTTTCACCTAGGTTGAGACATTACAAAGTGGTATTAGAGGACATGTTTTATTTCATTATTTTTTTCCATACAATGTTATGAAATATATATAGGATACTATGGAGAGTTGGGGCATGTTAATAAACTCAAGCATTAGAGTTGAAAACCCTTGTATGGGTTAAAGAACAAGAACTTAGGGTAGGATTGTTTTTATTGTTGATATATTTACAGTTGAATATTATTTCACCTTCTATTACAAACTTGTGGTGTGATGTGATTATCAATTCTATTAATTTTAGTATTGATTCGTGGCCCAAAATAGAACTTGTTTTGAGTCTTCATGCATTATTCTAGGACCTCATAGTTATTTTCACATGCATTATTTTTGGCACACATGGGAAAATATGTTATGGGTAAATTGTAAAACATGAACTATTTTCCTTGTTTGTTAGATTAAAATGAAAAATGCTTCCTAACATGAATTGAAAAAGTTTGTAAAAAATAAAGCATAATGAGAAGGATTGGATATCTAGAAGAGAAACATTATTATGATATTGTGATTACCATTGTTAACTAATACCTAGGTGTAGGATGGTTATGGGTAGTGATAGATCCTTACTTTTAAATGTGTGGTGGGGTTTGAGAAAATTACTTTTTGTGATTATTCCTATTACAAAAATGTTATAAGGTTGTGTTGTGAACCATGAGGCGTGCGTTTGGCATTGTACAAAGTATTACTCTATGATTCTTATTGAGGGGACAACTGAGGCACATACATAAGAATTATTTTCCAATTAGGGAACATGAGTCACTAATTGTGATTGTTAAATATATAGGGGAGTAGTTTAGAGATATCTTCGCTCACTTCATGAAATTCATGGGAGGATACCCAGGTCAATCTATGAACAGTATGTATGAGTTGATATGGGAGGTTCAGTTTCAGCGCCCTCTAACTTTTATAGAGAGGCTGTACCTGATGGAGTTGAATTATGTGTTCAGTCCATAATGACAATAAATGAACATTTGGAGACTCCCACTGAGAGGAGGGTTAAGTTAGATACCTATATCCAACAGGGATCAATGAAGGGCTGGTGGTACATTTAGGTGCAAACTAGAAAGGTTGATGGTATTTTTTGGAAGGACTTCATATAGCGGTTCTTGGAACAATTGTATCCAGATGAACTTAGAAAAGAGAAAGTTGATGGGTTTATGATTATAACACAAGGGATCATGTCGGTGATAGAATACGATGGATTCTACAAATAACTTCAATACTTTTTCCCATCCATATAAGAGATCTGGAAGCTATGGGAAAATGTTTTTAGGATGGAATTAAGTTGGAGATTATGTCCTAGGTTAATATCATCGTGGTGAAGAAGTTTATGTAAGTGGTTGATTATTCTCTCGTAGTTGAAGGGAACCCGAGGAAGGATTCCAGTGATGTACATGAAATTGTCACTAAATGATCAAGAAGTGAATCTTTCGAGAGGAGGATGCCCCTTGTGACAACATTATCCAAGTTATTGGGAATCTGAATATGCAGATAGGAGGGTCTATCGGACATGACTATATAGGCATTATCTTCAATCAATGTTTTAGGTCAGACAATATTGTCCACACTATTTGCAACCACCAATAGACTTTGGATCTTGTGGGAAAATGGTACATCTACAGTAGTCCTATTGGTTGCAGTGATAAATTGGTACTGAAGTACCATCTGGGTATAGACAGATTGTGGAAAGATGATCTTCTACACCATATGGGATGGCAATTGGATTTATATTTTCTTTAGAAGGTAGAGTGTGTGGACATGCTGCTTTTGGGCAGGATCGCACGCATTAGTAGAGTGGTGCTACTTAGGGGAGTCATGCAACATCAATTAGAATATGGGTATCACAATTACATTGAGGGAATCACACATTTGTTGATAGTGAGTATGGTCCATCGATATTGAGAGGTATTATTATAGAAGCTTAAACTTTAGATGGTTCATTTTTTGATAATGGTGCATATCATTCCATTATATATGAAAAACATGATAATGGTTTTCACCAGGTGTTGGAGTTTGTGAGGAGGGTAATGACTATGGATACTCCATTGGAATTGATGTCTAAATATGTCATTCAATACAAGGGATGTTCAATAGAAATCTGGGAATATCATTTCCTATGGGATCTCTATGTTCATGATATGACGATCTTCAAGAAAATTACGGGTATAGACTGGGTATTTGGAAATAGAGACAACATCAATTATTACCATAGGAGAGTGAACATTGTGTCTTCTGGTTGTGGCTAGTATTTTCATCATGGAGAGTTGGATATCTTGGAAGGTCGGCTCGTGCCTAATAGCCAACAACTGAGAGAGATCAAAACCCATGTTTTTAGTCAATTATTGGATGATGAGGGTGTCAGGTATGATTTCCTACAACTAGTAGTAGAAATGTATCCAGATGTCTTTCTTGAAGACTAATCAAGGCTTCCAACATGGAGATGTATGGAATTTAATATTGAGCTCAATCCAGGAGCTAAGCCAATGAATATTAAAACATAAAAAAATTCTAAAACTATGCATGAATATATTAAGACTCTATTGGAAAAAATTCATGGACAATGGATTTATCCATCCAAGTATTTCCCCTTGGGGATCACCTGTTTTGATTGCAAGGAAGGCTAATGGGAGTTTACTCTACTGTTTTCATTACCAGAAGTTGATCAAAATGATTTTGTAGAACATATATCATCTTTTTTATATTAATGATCTATTTGATTAGTTAAAAGGAGATTAAATTTTCTCATCCAATGATTTGAGGTTAGGGTATCAGTGTTATAGAGTACGAACTTATGATATATCAAGGAATCCTTTTAGAAGTAGGGATGACCATTATGACTTTTCATAATGTTGTTTGGGATGAAAAATGAACCAGAATGTTTTATTTATATGATGAACATGATCATTCCTCCGTATTTGGATCAGTTCACAGAGCAATTTGTGGATGAAATCGTGTTGTAATATGAAACTCATGATGATCCTGAACAATATCTAGACATTATTATTCATACAATGAGAGAGCATCAGCTATATTCCAAACAATAGAAGTCTTAGTTTTGAATTTACAAGATACATTTCTTGAGGCACATCATCTTGAATGAATGTGTTTCATTTGACCTAGATATGGTTCAGGATGTAGTTAGTCATGAGTATCCAAATAGTGTTTTTGATATCTAAAGCATTGTGGTAATAACTATATATTATCAAAGGTTTATCCCTGATTTTCATGTTCTGTAGTGCCACTGTTGGTTTTGACCAAAAAGGGATTAATTTATAAGTGGTAAGAAGTCTGTGAGATAGATTTTTAATATTTTAATATGTTACATCGAAACCAATTTTTATCCCACCTGATTTAGGTGATGAGTATATGTTTTATTGTGATGCATCGAATATTGAACATGGAGCATTTTTGATTCCTCGAGATCGAGTTGTGGTATATGTGTCTCGACAGTCGAGGCCTCAGGAATTGTATTACCCTCCACATGACCTTGAGATGAAAAGAGTGTTTTATGTTCTTAATTATTGGAGATACTATTTATTGGGAGAATATTTTACAGTCTATACAGAACACAAACCCGTGATGTATATATTTTCAAAGCGTGATATAAATATTTGGAAACATATATAGGCTGTGTATATACAATATTTTTATTTCCAACTAGCATATACAACAAAGAAGGGAAATATTGTGGCTAATTCCTTGAGTTGGAAAACATAGACATAGTTGGTTTAGGAGCCATGTCCATTGTGTATGATGAAGAACATGTTGAATGAAATACATGTGGTGGATCCAAAAAGTCAAGAAAGGATGAATCCAGTTTTAGTTGTAGTGGAATATATTATTTTGGGATTGATCAAAGATAGAATGTTTGTGGATCAGGAGTTCTAAGCCTTGAGGGATTTCTTTGTAGGTGGGGAGACATATTTATACTGGTCGATAGATGAATATGAGATCATCTATTTGATAAATCGAGTTGTGGTGGCAATGAAAAAGTGATAGGAGATCATGCGATAATTACATTCCTCAAAATGGATGGTTCATACAAGAGTATCCAAAATTTACGATGAATTATGATGACTTTTTTGGTGGCCATGCATGAAAAAATAGATAGCAGGGTTTCTGAAAAGATGCCTCTCTTATCAGTAGGTGATGGTAAAGCATGAATGACCTGTTAGATTAACACAACTACTATATATTCTAAAATGGAAGTTAGAAGACATGCCCATGTACTTTTTCTTTGGTATCCCAAAGGCAATGAGGAATAATGACACTATTTGAGTCATTGTGGATCACCTAACAATGGTTTCACATTATTTACCTATAAGGTTATCCGTTAAAGTAGAATAGTAAGGACAGGTATACATTCAAGAGATAGTTCATTTGCATGGAGGGCCACAAACTATATTTTCAGATCCTGATTTAGGATATACATCGTGATTTTGGAAGGACATGAAAAATCACATGGTACATATGATTTGGTGAGAATGGATATCCACCCACAAAAAGATGGTTTTTCGGAAAATACGAAATAGGTGTTTGATGATATGTTACATGTATGTGAGCTTCACTACGATGGATCCTTAGAATTTCAATTATATTTTGTAGAGTTTTCCAACAACAAAAGTTATCATGAAAATATACAGCTGTAACCATTAGAGGCTATTTGTGGTAGGCCATATAGATTACAGCTATGCTAGTTAGAGGCTGGTGAGTAAGAGTTATTTGGACTGGGTCTCATGCATAAGATATTAGAGCATGTACAGTTGATTCGGGAATATATGGATCTGAATTAGAGTAAAAATAGGTCATATTATAATATATAGAATTTACCCTAGAGATTATATGGGAGATCATGTGTTTTTTAAGTTGTCACATAGGTTGGATCACCAGAGGATATGTAGGTAGGGAATGATGGAGCCCAAGATTATTGGAATGTTTGAGATAGTGGAGAGAATTGAGTTGGTGGAATACCGATTGGATCGTCTTTAGAGATTCAATGTTATGCATGATGTTTTTCATTTATCGCAACTATGACGGTATCATCCCAACTCTTCACATGTGAAAAAGGTGGATGATACTGAATTTGAGATAGATGCGTCCTTTGAAGATAATTTGATTCATGTGTTGGATTTCATTGAGAATGTGTTATGGAGAAAGACTGTTCTGATAGTTTGTGTGTTATGGATTAATAGATTTGTAAAAGGTTAATCATTGGAATGAGATTTAGATATTTAGGCTCAATTTCCAAATATTTTATGATCATAATCTTAGAAATGCATGGAAGTGATGATTGAGTATGATATATTATAAGGATGGGAGATCGTTAGATACCAAATTTTTTTTGGAGTTGTCTTGTGTTTGATTTTAGAAAAGTTTTTTTATTAATAAGTACATTTGATTGATGTCATGGATCGAGTGAGCTTGGGTGAAATCAATTTTTTTGGGAGAAATAGGGACTCTTCATGTTTAGAGAATGGTTTGAACAAACTGTGAAGGTACCTAAGAGAAACAATACTTCTCTAGTATTTTCAGATATTAGCTTTAACATGGTCAAAAATAGATTGAGAGGTCATGTGAGGTTACAATGAAAAATACCACCTTATAGAAGTGATAAAACATGATTAGAAAATGTTTTTCCTAATTATGTGACTAAACCATGCTTAGGCCAAATGTGAGATCCTATAATTGTGTATCTCACTTTTTTCAGGTTTTAATGGCTTTTTCCAACTCCTATATGAAACTAACCGGGAATTTTACACTTCTAAGGGTAAATAAAGGTTCTCCTATTGACCTGGAGGGATTTCAAGGCCTTAACATCACCGTTTTTTACGATTGAAAGATGAAATTGAAGATCATCTCTTCTCCAGGGATGTGGATTTCAATATGATGATTTTCCTATTATTTATTCTATATTTCCTTGATCCTTTCATGGAATATATCGTATGTTTCCAATGATATAATACATTTGGAAGAGACCTAGATATAGGGTTATATATATACATAAATGAGATCATAATGTCATTGATTTTGATTTTGGTTTTATGATTTAGACCTGTATCTTTTATCATCATCGTTTTGCTGCTCAGATTTAAGGGATTCCCTTTGGAAAAACATATATCAATTATTTGAGGTAGGTTTTCTAAATCTATTTCCCCTAGTCATGGATTTTATATGTATATGAAAAATTGTTGATTTTTTAGCATCCATTAGGAATTTCTCATCTTGATTTGGGTTTATTAAATTGAAAAATTGATTTATTGGATCTATGTAGAAATAAGTGATTAATATGAGAATTAAACATATGTCTAAGGGGTTTCCATACTAAAATAATTATTCTGTAGACATTAATTATATGAGATTGGGGTTATAATCTAACGAAATAATTCGGAAATTAATTATAAGATATTGAATTGGATATGTTGGGATAATTAATTATAGATTAATTATGTTATTTGAGATTATGATCTAGATAATTAATTATGGGATTAATTATGAAATGTAGATATTTAAAATGAGATAAATAATTTTGGAAAAATTATAATGGGATAATATTATTAGTTTTGATTAATTAATTAATGGGATTATGTAATTTATTTAATTGTTGTTCTAACTATCAGATGGGATGTATTTAAATTATTGTTGAATTAATAATTTAATTGATGTGAATAATTAATTAACTACTTTATTATGTGTTTATGAATGGGAACATGGTTATTCAAAATTGAGAAGTAAAAATGGTAACATGGTAATCATACATATGCGTTATAGAATGGGAACATGTTCATTCCAATGTAATTTATACATGGTAACATTTTCATTATACTTATGTGTAAAGGGATTGGGAACATAGTGATTATTTTGAGGTGTAGGATTTCTAACTTGGTCACATTACTTACGTGTTTTTGATATTGGAATCTTAAACAATGTGTCTTATAAATGTGAAATTGTATTTTAGAAATAATGTAACATTTGGTAACGGAGTCACACACTAAAATTCGAACTCTTGCATGAGTCGAATCAGGTACAGATTCATCATAACACCATGAAAACATCAAGCCTTGGAAATAAGCATGTATTAAGATAAGGTAATACCATGAAACAATTTAGAATCTGATAATAAATGATGACATTTTTGAAGTATGAGTATCCTTAGGAACCTTGGTGTTAATGTAGTTTGATAAGAATATATGAAAATGTGATAAACTGTTTATTATTTAATTGAGCGTATTTCCTTATAGAACTCCATGCACATTCTGTTTACTGGAATTGTTTTATACACCATTTTTGGAATCCTACAGAGTTATTCTATGACCCTATTTGATATTCCTAATTTGTACATTAATATATTATATTGTTTCAAGACAAGATAAGGGAAAATTCTATGGTATTGGTTGATAAATGGGGATAAATGTTGGAGGAGGGAACAAGACATGCTTCATAACAAGATTAAGGAGTCAGAGTATATTTAATTTTAGTATGATTATAGACACATGAAACTAATATTATTATATCATTTGTTACTTTTTAGTTGAGAATTATTTTTCCTATTTTGTTATCTTGTGACATGAGTATTATTCTTGGTATATATTCTTCCCCAATTGTTTTTTACATCCAATAGTGTTTTAATTTAAAATAAGATAGAATTGTCCCCCCATTATTGACTTATAAGACCCTCACTACTATTCAGTAGCCTTTAACATTCCGGGATGAGAACTAGAGGTCATGTGGTTTCTAGTTTGGGGCATTTTTGAGTTGTACCTCGATTGGGACGTTACAACATTTACCCCTATCAAGAGGGTATTGTTCCATGAAATAACTCTTGAATGAAAATTGGCTTTATATGAATATATTTATATTTTAATTGTCTAATCCTAATGGATTTATAATTAATAATAAATATGATAATAGGTTACTTTTAGATTTGAGGAGACAGATCTTTTGTAATATTTTAATGTATTATATTAATATAAATTATGTCTCTTTTAAAAATGGACCAAGAATGATATATATATATATAATATAAGATTATATTGGGATGATATTATCTAATATAAAAATACATATTCATGTTTATCAAATTATTTCTCCTTTATCTTTTGATTTTATCCCATGGTAACACTTTTTGATGATTATAATTATAATCCCTTTTTTACACATTAGTGGGAAATATAGTTTCTATAAGAAAAAATATCTGAAAATTTTAGTAGGGGTGGATATTATAGACAAAAACCATATCACATGTCTTATGATATTTTTTTACAATTTATCAATCATTTACGAATACATTACATTTTATAAAATATCATTAATTTCAATTTTGGAACTATTCATTTATTTTTTTGTAAACTAAATAAAAGGAATTTTAATGAAAGATAATAATTTCAATCACTCCAAATTTATATTATATTTATCAATATCATTTTATTAAACCAATAATTCAAAAAAATGATATTACTCATAATGTATAACACATTATTTGTTTTAGTTTAATTAATAAATAAATAAATAGTATTTAAAAATTGATTAATAATTTAAGTCATTTATTTAATTAATAAATTTTATAAATAAAATAACATGATTATAGTAATAATTTAATATTATAATGACTATTTATATATGAACATTCATTTTAATCCCTATTAAAAAAATTTATAGTTATTAATAACTGAAAAGTGACATTTTTATTTAACATTTTTCATAAATATTATAATGGTCAGAATGAAAGAAATTTGGGACCAACTGCCCATATAATTGAGAAATGAATGTTTAGAGAGTAGTTAAAATCATCCCATAGGATACATGATAGTGATAGGGTTGTCTTTTTGTTTTCATAATTTTTTAACATTAATTACCTTGTTGAACCTTACCATGATCATAATTATATACTATGGGTTCTAATAACAATGGAAAAAATAAAAGGAACATGTTTTCCAAATTTAGACCTCTTAATACGAATTCTTTACTTTAATTTTCATTATTCAATTAACATAAGTGGAAACTTTTAATTTAATATTAATCATGAAAACGTGGAAAGGTGGTTTTTTTCTAAAACATGAATTTATAAATAAAAATATTTTTTAGAAAATTAATTGATAAAATTAATTATAATTAATATAATTGGGTAATAATTAATAGAAAAGAACTACTAAAATTTTAATACTAATCCAAAATTTTAAATTACATTTCAAACACATATAAAGAAAATACAGTTTCCAACAATAGTAATTATTGTTAACTATTAATTAAAAAATAATTTCATAAAAATCTCCAAATATAACTCTAATATAATTATAATCATCATATTTAAAAAATTATATCATCTATATAATATAATATTTTCAAAACTATAATAAATTAGTTTTTTTATTTCTCTCACAAAAATTGACAAAAACTATTTTTTTGGAAACATGTTCCTGAAGAATAAAATCCCTACCAAATATTGAGTTCATAATTTTTAATTGATAATAAAAATATTTATATTCAGTAAGATGTTATTATATATTTCATCCTTTGTTTTTTCTTTTTTCTATCCAATAATTCTCATTGTAGGTTATAATTAGAATGGTAAAATAATTATTTTTTTGTTCATTTCAATATAGTGTTGAATGTCATATAAAAAATCGAACATAATCATCATTATAAGATCAAGGAATTACATTATCTGCCAACTTAATAGGATGAATCATCCAAATATTAACTAGAGTAGTGTAATAGATGAATTTAATTTTAATAATACATTTTATTAGCATTCCCACATCATAAAATTAGTTAGTAATACCTTCAATTGATAAGAGATAAAATGCTATCTAGTATAACAAATAATAGGTTTTAATATAGGATAAAATTAGTTGGATGTGAAAATATAGTCTTGTATGAAAATGTAATTTCAAAATTAATATTAGTGGGTGACAGAAAACACTGGTCACTATAATTTCATAATTATTTGAAATTTAACTAACAATAAATCATAATCCAATGTGTTTGAAATATAACATCACATTATCAGAAATAAATATAATGGGACATGATTTTTTTCATGATCTATTTTATAGTGTTGTGGAGTTACTTATCAAATCGAATAATTATGCAAGGAAATATACTTTCTTGAAAATTATAATTTCATTATTTCACCAATTATCACAAGAATATCATCTTTTTACCCAAAGGATTACTATTAAAAACTATTATTTCGTGATAGAATCACATAAATTAATGCCTATCAAATCAAACAATTCAAAAAACATTATTCAAAATAGGATTTTTGTCACTAGAACATGAAGAATAACTAAACAATTAATAATAGTATTATTATTACAAAAATAATAAACCATTATATAAATAAATGAAAACACAATCTCCAAATAATCAACTATGATTCCTAATGTTCAATAGAAATAATTGCATAAATAAATGAGAACAAAATTCTTTAAAATATTCATGACCATGATATAAAAAAAAGAAATATTTGGTCTAATGTTTTTTAGTAACTATTTTATCATTTAACTATAATCAATATTTGTAACATACAAAGTCATATAAAATAAAATATCATATTCTCTAATACTATAATCTATATGATATAGAAATCATTTCCGCAACTAACTCGAAAAATAAAAAGATAACATAATTATCTTATATACTTATAAAATATAAATCAATAATTTTTCTTGAAATATAATCCCATATTTATTTCACATTAATCATATACAGTTCCCCAAATTGTGATTTTCTTCAATCATATAATTATTCACCTTAAAATATTATATCTTAAAACCACATAAGTTCTGTCAAATAATTTAAAACTATAATTAATCCTATTCTAATAAACACATGATTATATTAATAAATATTAAGCTAAACTCTCATTAAAACATCTTAATCTATAGAATTTTCTAAACCTTTTGTCTAAAAATAACTATGAGGATATATCTATAGACAGTACACAATCAATATTTTTATGTAAAGAATTATTTTTCATAAATTATAGTAACTTTATTGTTTTGATGTTTAGATAATTATTTCAAATAAATTAAATAAATAAAAATTGAATCACAAATTAGATGCAACCTCTTATTACATGTTTTTACCAAAAAAATAGTTACGATATAAATTTTTTTATTCTAACAAGAAATCATCAAAGTATTAATCTTGAGCTCATCCTTTTAACTAAAAATCATTGAAACATATGAATTTTTTTTAAAAAATATGATTAACAAAAAAATATCAGTAATGAACTTATAAAAATAAACTAATAGACAAGTTTTTACTCGAAGTCATATATGAAATTTATCATTATCATAAATATCATATATTTTTAAAATATAAATTTTATTTCCAAATAAAGAAATTTTATACCAAAAAATTGGTCAACACATTTTATAAAAAATATTAATGAAAATTATAAATTATTAAAAAAATCCATAAAAATTATTTTAATCATCGATTTTTTGAAAAACACAAATATTTTACCATTAATAAGTAACATATAATTTCACATAATAAATCATATGTGTATTTAGACAGGGGAATAAAAAAATATAGCAATATAACATCAACGAAACTTTTTCAATGATATGGAATCAAAAATCATGACATAGAATATGACATGGTTTTTTCTATACCAAATAACATGATGGAAAGATTACCATAGTGGATTATGTTTACTTCATAATCCCATAAATAATGGACCATGAATAAAAATATTTACCTACTTCATTAGAGTGATAACTAGGTGCACCCATCATAGAACCTTCATGATTATGTAGTTTATAATATAATATAATAATTCATAATTAATATTCATAATAATAACTCATTGATTGGAATGAGTATCATAATGAAACATCAAATTACAATCAACAAATATTTTATAAATTAGGAATTTGATAAATTAAAATTATATTTTTTTTCTCCGTCAAAGTAAGTGATAATTACATACAAAAATATATAAGAGACATATACATATAATTTAGAAGACTTGCATAAGAGTATATATTTTGATAAGTTAATTTACATGGACAAATGAAAAATTTCATATAATTTTATTTCCCCTGAGAGATCCATTACTACTATATGAAAAAAATTTATACATATGAAAATATCATTTCCATTAGAAAACCGGTTGAAAATACATAGAAAAAATGGAAAATTTAGTTTGTTATAGAGGAAAACATGGTAGTTATATAGAAATCCTTATATAATAAACTGTTTTTGTTGTTGGAATAACATTTGACACCACATATTTTAAAATAAAAAATTCATTTTATTTATTTTAATGATATTAAAATCATCCCATCTAAAAACTATTATGAAATTACTTATGAAATCATCTCATATAAATCCATAATTTAATTATTATGTGTTTTTATCGTAATTTTGAACATATAAATACATAAAAAATAATAATATTTAGAATAATGGCATGAACAAGTGTGATTTAGTAAAAAATCATTAAATCATTATACCTATTTTTTATAAATAAATGTTTACTTGTATAAAAGAATACAAATAAATTTTTTAGAAATAAAGGTAAAAAATTAAAAATATCCTAAAATATTAATTTTATTATCTGTTAAATATTAAATAAAAATTGTGCATACATTTTTATAATTAAATTAACAAATAAAACATTGTTTTTGAAGTAAAACATGAATTGATTATATATTTAAATAGATGTCATTTACAGGGATCACAACTCATCATGTAGATTTCATATCATTAAAAATGATAAAATTTTATTGATTATTTAAATTTTATGATCATGTTCATTGTTTATAACACATTATATTTCAGTTATTACAATTTCATATATAAATACATAATCATTTAACTTGAAGTCAGATGTTTTAATGATATTTGGATTAGATATCCAAAGTGAATTTGACATGATGATTGTGGGTAATGAGTTCATAATTTAAAAATCACAAAAATTGAAAGAATTAAAATATTATAATATATATACATCATTAATAATTTTTAATGAAAGCATGAAATACATTTATATAAATGAACTATGTTTCTATCATATAGGCATTATATCGTATGGATGCATGAACAAGGTTTATGTTTTCCAATGATCCTGATAAAAGTAATATAATTATTATTTTACCATTCCATAATGATAATTAATTGTAAATATAATTTTATTTCATTAAAAAACTTTTTGTGTACAATTTAGGTTATACGGTAATGAATAATTAATTTCATCACTTTATGGAGTTGGTAATCAACACATATTCTCAAATGAATTTGTTATATTTCAATTAATAGAATGGTAAACAATAAGTATGTTATGTTTAATTCAGATAAATATAATTATTTTATGAACAAAATATATTTTCATTAAATTATTCAACTTAAAAATCCATTATACTTGGTGATTGAAAATGAATGACTTTGGTTCCAGAGGAGGTAGTCTCTCGTAAAAATAAAAGATGGTATCTTTTAAAAATTTATATAATAGAAAATGGTTTTACAGTATTCCACTAAGATAATAAAATATAATTATATAGAAGATATTAATTATTTTATATCAACGTGGTTGAAAAATAATTGTTGGAGGATGATGAAGAAATAATACTCAAAATTTTGATTAAATATATTTCTCATCTTTGAACAATAACATTTTTATTAAACATTATTCCATATAAGATAGGTAATATGTCTATAAATTATATATATAATTATTTTAGTGATCTTAGTAATGTATGTTTTAGGTACATATGAATTTAAATGAATTTATGAGTGAAGGAATGATTAGAGGTGGTTCACTTTTATATGTGAGGGGAATGAAAATATTGGAATTTGACAATGTATTAAATTATTAAAATTTTTTCCTAATGGGAAAATGGATTTAAAATTACTTATTTTTAATATTGCATGATTTTTATTTTACATACTCAGATATATTAAAATTTAATAATGTTTATGTGTCGTTTTCTTCTTTTTTATTAGGTTTCAACTTCTATTATTTGTTTTTGACAATTATTGTTACAAAAAAGTTTTATATTCATTAGGGGTGATGATATTTATCATAAAAGGATAATTGTTAAATAAATAGAACATGGTTTATATTTTAAACTGTATCACAAACACATGGTTAAATAAAATATTTTTATACATTTAAAATATTTAAATAGTATATTAATCCTTATAAAATATCATTAATGTAATTTTTGGATTTATTCTTCTAATTTTACATTAAATAAAAAAAATTAATTAGATTAAAGTTATTTAACACATCACTAATTTTATATTTGTATCTAAAAAATTCATGAAACAAAATAATTCCTTCAAAATAAGTGAGTTTTTTATTTGTAGGATCTTTAATTTAATTTTCTATTAATTACTTAAATAATATATCATGGTTTTATATGAATTTAATGTAATTATATCACAACTAAAAACTTGAAATAAACATCCATGAGAAAAATATAATTTCTATATTGAATTAGTATTTATAAATTGACTTATATTGTTTTGTTCTAGTTATAAAATACCATAGTTTTTAAGTCAATAAATTGACATTTTTGTCTCTATCTTTTACATTACTATAAAAAAATGTAAAAATCAATTAACTAGTGTACCATGTGTACATATATTCTACAAATAGATGAAAATTTCTGAATAAAAATTCATACAATATGAAAAAATATAAATTTTATTGTAATTTTTAGTCGTTATCATATATTTGTCTGTTAATTAACCGATTTCACATTTCCATGGTTATAACTAATTAATATTACTACTATTCATAATGAAAAAGATGAACTACATAAAAAAAATTAATAATTTTATCAAAATAGGTAATTCATTTTTAATTTTAAACTTACAGAAGTGTTAATGATTAATATAAAAATAACCCACAAAACTAGGGGAAAATAAGTTTTTTCAGAAAAAAAATTATTTTTAAATATAAATATAAATGTATAAATAAACCAATTATAAAATTCATTTTGAGGAAATTAATAGTATTATATTTAATAAAAAAAATATTAAAAAAATGTTAAAAAGTCAAGATTATATTTTTTTTAAAAATAAATTAATGTTTTAAAAAAATTTAATATATTTTATTGTTCATTTTAAAATAAAACATGTATTAAATATCAAAAAAAATCAAGAAGAAATTTTTTCAATGGTTATTTATAAAATCATATTACTTTTACATATTTCATTTTCAAAATGTGGTAAAAGATAAATTTTTTTCCTCAAAAGAAAATAAAAAAATTTAGTGAATGAATTATATTTTTGAAACATATAATGACATTACAGAAATTAAATTCTTATTAACTATGAGGTAATAAATAATTTTTTATTTACCAGGATAATTATATATATTTTATTTTTTGGATATTCTTATTCATATCCTCTAATTCAAATTATAGTTTACAATATTCATATGAAAGTAATAATATTTAATGGTTCATTTATGCTTCGAGTTTAATAGTAAATATGATACTAAATATAATATTATTTATAATATCAGGTTTTTACAATAAACAGACATGGAGTTCACTCTAGAATTATTCAGATAGAGATTCATGTTTTAAATTATGTTATAATAGGTGTTTGTAAATTCCATATGGACTTATTTAAGTTAAGGAACATCATACAATCCTAAAAAATTGAATTTCTTAGTGAAATATAATCATACAAGAGGATTAGACTCGATCTTCAATTCGAGACATTGTTGGGGCAGCGATGATCATGTATACTTGGTGGGTTTTTGTAGTATGAGAGCTTCCTGGTGTTAATTCCAATTAAACCATTCAAGGTTCATTATCAGGGACTACATTTATCTACACTTTATTGGGATAAGGTAGGTGATATAATGGTTATGGCCCAATTTTTTCCATGATACCTCTAAGATAGTGCTTCTAAATTTGAATTAATTAGTCTTATATTAGAGTAGGATGTCAAAATATTTCAACAATAGGAGGAGAATGTTGGATTTCCCTTGGGTGATAATGTTTTCGTGATAGTAGATTATTATTTGGTCCATCTTCATTAGAGGAAAAATAGAAAGATATAAACTCTTGTTTTCCCTTCTAGATCTTTGAATAGGTTGAGAGAGTGTTTCACCATCATGAATTTCATCTATGTTATCGATGAATGCATGATGTGTTCAACATTTCTCAACATTGGATATGCACACATGATCTTCCACATGTTATAGTCTATGTAGATGTTGATCTGGATCTTAATACATCTAAATAGGTGTTTTTTTCTTCAAATTATTAGATAAATAAAGGAAATTAAACAAGTGAAGATGATAATTTTTTTTAAATATAGTGTAAATGTGGAAAGATCTAGATGGATACATATAAATGGAATCCAAATTTAAGACCTCTATGATTTGATGTTTTTTTAATAAGAAAATAGATATACATTTTAGGGATGATATGTTTTTAGAAGGGGATATGTTTTATAACCAATTTTCTAAAAGTAACAATTCTTCGAAATTTTTTATGATATATGTGTTTTCTGTATAAATGGATTGTATTAATTAATGTCAACAAATAAATTTATTATTGACAAAAAAAAGAAAAATTCAAGATAATGAAATAAAAAAGATTCTCTAATAAGAAGTATAAAATATATAATGGAAATTTTTTGGACTTATCTACTGAGTCAAAACTAGCTTCTCGGTCATGTAGAGTAATGATATTAATATAATATAAATAATAAATATTTTTTATCATGTGCCAGAATTTATTCATTAAAATAAAATATCATTGTAATGGTGTTTTATATGGGAAATAAAATACATCCATTAAATCCAAAATGAATGTTTTATCTTATGTGTAACATAACCATTTTCAGGTCATATGATTCGTTAAATTTCACAATGTTGTGCATGGTTAATTATTTACTGACCCTTACCATTTTTTTAATTTTATATCATTTTTTATACTATTAACTTACAAATTTCATAAAAAGCGTGATTACAACTCCCCATTATTCCAAAAATCATTGATATATACCAATTTGACCCACTAATATTTTCAACGCCATAATTAGAGAATTTCTACACTCCATCGACAATTTTATTTTGAATTTCATATTCAATCAGCATTTTGATTTTTCAGTCTAAGAAAATAAGAATGTACGCAATTGGTTTCCATATATACCATTCATTCGACTCTAAATTTTTGTTTATCCTGTTGGGTACATGAGTCTCATGTACTTTTGATCACATGATAGGACATACTCTAACTATCTAATAGATCCTTTTTACCATGTTCCTTGCATATAAACACCACGTTATTCTCTTTATAGATGATATTAGTATGGTTATTATTTGATTTTTTATTATGTTATAGTGTATTTATTTCAACAATTTTCATTCAATATCATATCATGGAAAATTGTTGAATTTTAATAAGAAAATGGAAGAACCAAAACATATCATATATTAATTTAATAAAAAATTTCAAAGGATATTATATTCTAATTTATGAAATTATAATTATAAATATATATCTAATTATAATTACTTCAAATTAACAAATTAAAATAGATAAAAGTTTTCAAAAGATAATTATTTTTCAAATTTCCAACAGATAATACCAAATAATTATCAATAAATATTATATCGAATTGCATATGGATAAATATATTATTTTAAAGAAAGAAATATTATTCCAAAATTTCAAAGTATATTTATTCAAATAATCTATATATTATTATTTAGATTATGAAAAAAATATTTATAATGGACTATCAAATGTGTTCTCGAATTAATTTTGATATATTTATGATATAAATTAATGTATTATAATTATTCTCATGTTGGAACCACTAGTGAATCTATGTCCTAACATGATAATTTACAAATTTTCATGGAGGTAGAATGTATAATTTCATGTTATGTTTTATTTATATTTAATATTAATTACGTCATTTGGTTTCTAGGTGCACGTGGGGAACCAAAAGTTTCTAATTTTGGACAGATGTTAAAATATTTCCTTGGAGTCGGTGTTATTGACTATTGAGGTTTACAGACCATAATTTTTAAACACAAATGGTTGTTATTCCTAGACATTTACATTGATGACTTAGAAGTAGGATGATTCTTAACCATAACTAAATTCATTTCACATGTTTCTTGATTAAGATTTATGTGTTGGAATAATTCATAATTGTGAATGAATTTTATGACATGTTTGTGTGTGTGTGTGTATCCCTCATAACACTTGATTGGATATCTGATTCCATCCGTAATGAATGTGTTTCATAATTCCATGTTTGACTATGATAATAGAATTTTATGTGTTTCTACAATATTCACATGATAATAAAATATGTCGTCATATTATTCATTACCCTGGATGAGGGACAACATGAAATTGAGATCGTTGTTTTTACATGAGAAATGTAGATGTAATGATTTGAATATACAATAAAGGGGGGGGGGGGGGTGTGCATATCTTTTCTTGATAATGATGATTTCCCTCATAATAGAATATGAGAATGATGGTATTGGGGACCTGACCTATGGATTCTTGTCGAGATCATGTTGTTTAAGGGAAATGACACAAAGTATAAATGGGGTATTACTATCATGGGGCCAAACCCATGATGGATCAGGGATGTGATTATCATGGTGTCTTATATGACTTGATTTCCTTAGAAAACTAAGATATGTAAATTCAATCATAATGTTTATACCATTATCTATTATTTCATTCAATGTGTATCCTTCTAGTGTGGAGATGATGAATGTTAAGAAAAAGGTTTTTGGAAGTATGGTTAGAATACGACCACGCAGTTTTGAATTTCATATATATTTTATAAATGAAAATTTTATAGTATTAAGGAATACACTTGAATTACATGATCAGAGTAGGTTAGGAATGAATTTTTGGGGCCCTACCGAGTAATGTACTGGCATTCAAATATGTTATTTCATTTCACCTAGTGATTTTGTGAATAAAGATCTGGACAAATAAAAGGGCCCCATAGGGGGTGGTATAATAGAGGATCCTGAAGATAATAGTGGAATGAGAAAAAATCGGATAGACCATAGAGCATTTTTATTTCTTTATATTCTTCATTTTAATCTCAAGAGGCATTAATCTTTAAGAGATCTATATTATTGTATTACATGTTGGTTAATGTTTACTCTTATCAAGATCACTCTGGTTATCTATTATATTTTTATATTTATGATATATTTTTGGACTTGATAATGTTGTTATTATTTACCCATAAATAGAATAATAACCACACAACAATTCGTTATCAACTTAAATATGGGGAGCTATGCATGAGGTCATGTGACCTTTAAGATCATACAAGGAGGTTTTAGGAAGGATTTTATAGACCTTATGACTGCAATGATCAATAATAAATAGTTAAAAACATGGGTGAGTATATTAATATAATTTAATGAATCTAACTACACTAACTTATCTAGGATACATTGAAATATCATCGATTCTTTAGAAAACATAAATTATTCATAATTTTTTAATGGTGGGATTTTATATTTTATTGATATTAAAATCTACTTTTGCATAACTTTATTATAGACAGGCCACATTATGATATCGGAATTTTAGTTGAGATGAAGAAAAGATAACCTATTAATTGAGAATTGTTAACACATATTTCCTACTGAGTAGAGGCTTTTAATTAAAAGAGTATCTTTTTTTATCCATAAATATGGAGAATATTATATAGTGTGTAATATATAATTACACTCGTATAACATTTCTTATTCTAATTCCCATTATATTGTTTCTTATGTTATTGTGGAAATAATGTATAGTTCAATTATTCAATTCTATTTACATGAATTTGAACTACATGTCTCTTAATAGAAAGTAAATAATAGGTTCGATATTAACATCCTAATAAAACAGTGGTATAATGATGTTGTGCAGGTGATAAGGCTCCCGATCTCCCTCACGACCATCGCGTAACCCTAATGCCTCATGATTCTGCTCCCTTACCCCGATCGGAGGGGGGAGGCTCGTGTTCTCAGATGCACAATAAGGGAGAATCCTTCTTACCGTTCTCAAAGTCTGATACCCTTCCTCTCTTCCCGAAGCTTTTCTTTTCCCCGAGAGTCCCCAATCTTTTTCAGGATTTTCCTCATCTCCCTTTATCCCCAACAGATCTCACTTGTGCCACATTACTATATAAACTCACACTGGTTGCGAGATTCCGTCATCATCGACCATCAGTTGACGAAATTGATCATTTCTTCATTGGTTCGTGGAAGCTACAGGAGCGTGCATTGGTTGGGCTGATCGATCGACACCACATTATGATTCGGTTTTCATCCGAGGATGATCATGTTGTCTCTTGGTCTAGAGAACCCCGAAGATGAAACGAAGCTTCCTTCTTCCACTTTCAATGGTGTTTTTATTTTCACATGCGGCGCGACCCTTCTACAATCCCGATTTGCGTGGGTCTCCCTAGTCTCCCTCTATCTTTTCGAAATCCATCTATCTTATGTGTTATTGGGAATATTATTGGAAGATAGCTTTGTTCTGATCAGATAATGGAGGTCCTCTGTCATCCTGTTTTTCCAAGAATATGTGTTGAGGTTTATGTTGCGAGGAATCCTGTTAATTTCGTTTGGATCCTAGATGGGAAAGAATTACGGTGGATATGAGAGGCCATCATTGAGTCTTGGATGTGTATTTGTGAAAATTGTCGAGGGTTAGTCATCTTTCGTCAGTATGTCAAAGAAAGAACTTGATCAGATTTTCAAAGGCTGTGAAATTGGGCACCAGTGGCCCTGGCGACAATTGTAGGGTGCAGTCACTGGTGGAGATACAACCTGGGAATTCTCGGCCTGAGTGATATTCTTTTACTGAAAACTATTGAAAGGATTCCCCTCAAGATGTTGCAAAGCATGATGGAAAAGATGTTTCGGCAGAGTAGGAGTGAGTGCGGATGACCAGTTTCCTCCAGCTACGGAATGTGATGGTGTACAGAACGATCTTGGAGGGGAAACATCATTTTCAGTTGTTGTGAAGGAAGTTGAAACTTCATTGAATCCTTCTGTGAAGCAGGTTTTTGATCATCTGAAATAAAATCTTGGGGGCAGGCAGTGGCCTTTGTCAGATGATACTATCAATGGAACCTTGAAGTTGGCTAATGTTCCCATTAGCAATCAGTTCGAGGTTTTGGAGACTGAGAAAGTTTCTCCTAGTGAATATGGCCTTCAAAGGAATGAATATGCAAATATGCATCTTGTTTCCTCTTCTATACCTGTCGTGATTGATGATATACTTGGAACAGAGTCTCATGATGGTCATGGCACTAAGGTTTCCATTCAATGACTCAAGACGATTGATGATAACATGAAATTGCACTCAGCAGGAGGAGGGTGTTTGAATGTATCAAAGGGTATATTGTTTGGAGGGATTTTTGGATACCAAACACCTGATTCTGTGCACATCAATGTAAAGTGGAGAAATGTATCTGATAGTGAAAAAGAAAATACGAGTGATGCCGCCAGACTATCTTACAGTGATGTTGTTCGAGGTGGAAAAAATAAATTGCCTACAAATGAAGGTTGAATGACTTCTCCTACTAGAAGAAGGTCGAAGAAAGATTACTCTTTCCTACCAAATCCAGTGTCTACCAAATCATTCTCCACGAGCGAGAGTATTTCTGGGACTTCCACTAAATTGAAAAAGGAATTGCAATATTCTATGGAGTTTCTATCATTGGATAAGTAGAATCTAAGAAGGAAATATGCTATGATCCTGAAGAACTATGAAAGCTTAGAGTGGGAATCAGATACTGCTGATGAATATGGTGATGGGGATGATATTTATGATCTTTAGTTGTCTTCTTTGGTGTTATTTAATTTCTTGTTGTATTTTTATTTTATTTTTATAAATGGTCAGATGTTTCCTCTGATTGAGCTTTCGTAGTAATGATGTTGTGTATATTAATACATTATAAGGATAGAAAACAACTATTCTTTTATACACTAATTCCAATAATTAATCAATTAATATTGGAGGAATAAGGGGGTGTCTATTAGAATGAAATGAGAATTCCCTAAACAATATGTTATGGTACTATTTCTTGGTGTGAAATAACCATTAATTGGGTCATTTTAACAACTAAATAATAATTTCCCATTTATTTTTGTACAATATATAATCTACATGAGTATTATGAATGGATATATCATATTGTGAGTAATCCATGATAAAATATTTTTCCCATGATGGATGTAAAATTTTAATATTGGTTTGATTTCAAGAATGAGTTTCATATATGGAATGAAAAATTTAAAACATTTATTATTAACATGGTAATAATATTTATTATGAAAAAATAAATAATTACATAATTAAAAAATTATATTATAGAAAAAGTTATATAATATTATGACTCTTATCATTGATATGATTAGTGTATTTTTTTATTTAGTTTAGAAAACATAATATTTAATAAAACATAATATATATTTTAATTCATGTTTCCTAAATAACCTATAGTTTTCCATATTATTCATAAAACATGTGATCTCCAGTGAAAATACAGTGAAGAATGTCTAAGATAAATTCTATGTAAGTGGATGAACAATATGAACTAAAATGAGAAGTTGTATTACAAGGATATATTGCTGATTTCAATAATCATTATCACATAAAAAATATTGGATAAAAATTTTAAGAATAATTTTAATGAGATACATAATGTTCCTTTCAAAAACTAATAAAGCATCATATGTCAAGGATCTATTATAATACATTATACCATTAAAAACAATGATAATAACATCATTCTAATGTATATAATTATAGATATATGTAACTACATAATATTTTTGATAAGAATAATAAAAATTTAAAGATTTTAAAAATAAATATTATATTATTATTCAAAATCCACCACATTTTGTATGAAATATAAAAAACAAAAATATTTTATTTTAATGGTTTTTAAAAATATGACATATATCGACAAACGAGTTAATTGGTTAACCTTTTTGTAAACCTTTTACCACAAAAGCTTATATGGTACAAATGGTATAATCATGGAATTTTATGATTACAATGTTTTTAATAATGTTTATCATCATAGATTTAATAAATGATCAACTATAATACATTATAAATATAAGAATCAATATTTATATTTAAAATGAATATTGAATTACTAATAATAATGTTTCACATTAGACAATGTTGATTCAGCCTATGCCTACTTGAGAATGTAATTAGATCCAAATTTATAACATGTCTAGCTTTACTATAGTAGTCCATTATATATGCATCCATAAATATATCTGGATTTTTACTCATATGATATTTTTTGTGGAGACTCAAGAAATTGAAATTATTTTATTAAAAATAGTATCAAATATTAATGTACATACACACATGTTTGTAAAATAAATGGAAAACTTAATTTTTGGGAACCCGAATGTGGAATCTGAGGGTATAGTTGTTTCTGGGGTGTTGGTTTTCTCCATGGAATGATATAATTTTTCTCGACATTCAGTTTTATATAGATGGATATAATAGGAAGTTTTTATAAATGAATTAGGGTATTTAATTACGTCATATAATTAATTAATAAAATTACCCACCCATTATCCATCTCATGCATGCGACGAAGTGATATTGTTTATCCCTCATGTGATGTCCAAGCCGGGATGAATGGATGTGGTTCCACAAGAAATCTACATTTTGGTAAATCATGATTGGAATGCACTATAGCAACTTCTTGTCACATATCCTAACCCAATGGTTCATTGTTTCCCCATGAGGTATGAGTATTTTAGGTTATGTACCCCCATCACAATGAATGGTATATTTAAATGATTTAAATCAAATTTATGGATACTTTAAAATCCATATGGGTGATCTCTATGTATTTTTTAAAGAGGTTTAGGAGCATTATTGAGATTTTCCATTCTGGAATACTAATGACATGGTGTGTAGATCACGATCACATGTCCATTCTTAATCTAATTGTGTTAAAAGTCTTTTAAGGACTACGCACTGTGTACTTTGAGTACACATTAGGAAGTTGGAAATGTCCATGTGACTATATACATGGTTAAATACTGCATGTCAATGTGAAATGGTCATGTAGTAATACACAAACAGATGCCTGCAATTGCCACGAAAAGGTTTCATGATAAGACCTGGTGCATGTGCACTATCCACGATACATGGGAAGTGGATTATATAGAGAGGAATGGGTTCGGAGTATATGGGTATAACATGTGTTGGTATAAATGTTTATTACTCCAAATACATGCCATGTATATTCAGATGGGTAGGCATGATGTGTCTAGGGAGGGACACAACCATCTACCCAAGTCAGACCACATGTCATATGAGACTATGTATACATAATTTACATTATATTGGAACAATGCATGTACTGAGGCGACATGACTAGGGTTTGAACTCATCACACTTGTATACTAGGAGGATAATAAATTTACTCCCATTTGATACATAAGCCTCACTTATTTCATTCATTGGTACTCTAATTTAGTCTCATGAGTAGTCTACCCTAGGTGTATTGGTAAATGATGTGATAGTAGCCTTGTAATCAGAGATCCAGTGTTAGTTTAAATGAGAATGAAACTTCATTCAACGACTCATGCCCAATGGTGGTGATCAATAAGGGTCACCATAGAGATAGTAATGTTAGAAACCACATGTCATACTTGTTAGAAGGTCCCCCATACAAATTACCAATGTTTTTGGGACTGAATATGAGAATCAATGTGTTACCATGGTTGGTATTCAACTATATTTTGAGGCATGGATCCCCATACTCTTTATATAGGTTTGAATAATGACACCAAAACTAAATATCACAGAGATACCCAACCTATGGAGTGGTACTCCTCTATATTGCTACACCAGTAAGAATCGGTTCCTCCACTAAATTTACCCCTGCCTCATTTTTCCTTGTTATGAAATGGTGCGGGATCTACATAATTATTCTAGTGATATTGCATGTGATTTATTGATTGTGTAAGTGATCACTCAACTATGCAGATTAGTGATGAGCCATGGTATACCACACCATATACTGACTATTATTGAAGACTCACAGATAGATGGGTTTTCTCCATTAGTGGAAACATAGAGTGAAGTGGTCTGTGATATCAATTTTATTCTTTTTGATTTTACATGCGTTGCTCAAGAATTATTGATGGGGCCTTTGGAGTTCTAAGATGACTCATCGTTCTTAACTGAGATATGGATATGGACAACCCCTTTCTCACATTCATGGATTTATTTGGAGAATATATTTAGGTCTATCTAATCCAGATTCATTTGTGCAAATATGACTACTGAGACTAATTTAATTCACATTTTTGTTTTTTGGTTACCTAATAGGTTTGTTTATAGTCAACCCTAAATGGGATATTCATGTAAATAATGTGTCTCATGGAATATTATGAAATATTATCTATTATTTTTGGTGACATACTTTCTGTGGAGAGAAGATATTCATGGATTTGACCATGTTTATTGTTAAGGAATAGAGACTTTGAGTTTATATCTCTCTAGTGTACCTATTTCTTGTAATTTATATGATGACAATCATCTTTTTGGTTTTGTAGGTATTTCCCCAGTTATGCATTCAATATTATTTATCCATACTCGGAATTTTTATAGATGGATTTTCATTCTTGAGTTATACTCTCTATGTTTTAGAATACTATTTTGACTCATCATTATAACATGGAGTTTGTTGACTTCACATATACATGTATATAATAAATGGCCTCGCCTGATCATTGTTTTAACTAATCCAATTATTCATCCTCATTTCATATTGTAGCAGGGTTTTGGGTAGTCACACTAAGCTTAGAACTGGCCTAGAAGGAATAATTGGGTCAGGTCAAGGTTGAGTAGTTTTGGAGGTCATATTGACCCATGATGTTTTTTGTAGATGGGCTTATGTGTGGTTTGTTTTGGGAACTACGATGAAATATTTAAGTGTGTCTTGAGTTCAAATCTCGGGCTAGGAAACATAGTTTTGGTATAGAAATTAACATATATATACACCATGGATTGAAGAATGTTATTGTGAACTCTTAATACCTAGGATTCAGTTATTGGGAACCAATTGTACATAAATCATATAAATGTGGTTTTTTAAATTTCCTTTAATCATTCAGTCACCTCCAAATATATTAACTTTTATTGTGGTATGAATTTATTATTTAGTTGTATTCTTCATGATATACAATTAAAATTCTAAGACCACGTTATAAATATAACTATTCAAGTGTTGATGTCTCATTTCAAGGACCCATTAAGAAATTTTTATATCCAGATGGTAATAGATTGTTTATACAACTAATTGATAATTACAAATATCCACTTCTAGTTGACTATATTGTTGATTTATGACATGATAAGAATATGATAGATCAACATGGTTAGTAGAAAGATATAATGAGGTATATTGTGTAATTCAGGTACCAATGAAAGAGTCCACTGAGGTTTTATGACATTATAGGTCAACATGAAGTGAAGGATTATCTTAAAGAAGTTGTTACGGTTCATCATTTTGCATAAATAGGGTCATGGTCGATCGAACATTTCCAAAATAAAACATAGAACTTCTATTTTGAACAATGGGGAAAAAGGGAACCCACTAAAACCCATGGAAAGACTCCTACAAAAAACCAAATGAAAAAGGATAAGAACATACAATAAGAGATATAAAAAAACATAATTAAATGAAGATGATTCATCACCCCAACATGAAAATGCAGTAGTGGAGTCAGTCAATGATAGTTGTAAAAACCCATCCAAGACGTTGTGTCGTGCTGGAACAAAAATGAGATAGAGTACCCTTTCTAACACTATCAAGTAACAGAAGAACTAAGTGATTGGTTCCAACATACCTATCTCTATTTTGAGAGAATCACAACCAGTCAACCTAACGCAACACAAATCAAGACCATGAAAATTGTGGATAATTATGTTAGAGTACTCATCCATCAAAAAAATAACTGCAGATGGATGATGAATAGTGTCAACACACTCCTACCTCATGTAAAGCTTCCAACCCAAAAATGCCTGCAAAAATAAGTACCTAGTCAAATAAAATGAAACAATATCCAAAGGTCAAATTTTATCATACACCCTCATTAAACAAAATGTAGAAAAGGGATAAATTACTTCAATGAAAACAGCTATAAGATTTAAATTAATCAGTTTTATCATGGACAATACTTCCATCCCACATGTTCCTGTAATAGAAACTAGATCATCTGACCTTCTAACCACACATAACATAGGAAGGAACCTTCAAGAACACCAAACGCATATACATAGTTTTGGTCGACGAAGAGTATGTAATGAAACCCTAATGTCAAACCACATATCTTCATAGAATAAAATGATCTAAGCAAACAAAAATAACATAATCCCATATCTTAAGTAGGTATGGGATAGAAGAAATCCTAAAAACATGATCTGGGAGTTGATGATGGAGAAGAAGACGTATTTATCCCATCAAAGACACCAGATAGTGGAGGGGATGAGTGAATCCTTTGAAGAAGGATCGACACCACAACAAAATAGAGGAAATGAAAATAAATATATGATGAGGGTAATTCTAGTGAGAGAAACAATGGTTAGAACAGGGTTCCGATTCACTGTTTATGGTGCTACAGAAAATGGTAAACCCTAAGTACACAAATCTCCTAGTGAGTATGACGTCATTGTCACAGTAAGGGTTCCGGTTCTTCATTGTTTCAACAACAACATAAAATATGTATTAATTCACAACTAGTAATCATTTTGTTGAATATTTTGGTCCTCATATAATTGGAAGTATTTTCATCTAAAATTATTGTGCCTAATTATATTGAAAGATAGATAATGTTGATGATTCCTAGAGGTCCTCAACACAATCTCAGGCAGTAGAAGAAAGGGCTTAGTCTATGGTGTGAGTATCTATATTGGTTAGGACCTATCTTTATGCTGGTTCTAGAAATGAGATATCAATGAGGTGATATAAGTTTTTAGAAGGGACATGTATTTGTTATGTTATATGTATCAAATAAAATGTATATAATATAGACACATTTCCCAAAATGACACATTGTAGTGACATGATTTAAAAACATCCATGTGAGTTAGTTCCTATAAAAGAAGATATTATCGATGTGTGGAAAGTGACATAATATTACTCTTATTATTGCGAAAATTTAATATGATAAGGTGTTGGATAAGGACATGTTTTTGGGGATTAGGTAGTTAGTGGTAGAGATAACATTATATAGTAGGTTTTTATATATTGTAAGCTATAGGATTGATTTTACACATATTTGTTATCATTTCTACACCAAATTTTTTTTAGTACATAGATAAAAGCCCATCCCAATAATGTGTCACTTTTATTTAATGTAATGGTGAAATTGGAGCCCTTTTTTCAACTCATGCATTAGGAGGATCATATAGTGGATGAATGGTAATAACATCCTGACAGTGTGACATAAGAGAAGTTAAATCTGCATATGAAGTTATTTCTTAACAGGTGTTGGGGCCCTATGATGTTTTCCAAATAATTTACATGTTATATAAATTCAATTCACAAAATTAATATTACATATAAGTATATCATTGTTAAAAATATATAATATTTGTTTTATCATTATTATATAAGAAGGGGCCTAGGTAGGGAAGAGTGATCTCATGAGTAAGTGACCATAGTCGATTCCCTGCCAATTGTCTATTATGAGCCTTGGAGTAGTGGATTATAATATTATTATATAATGATGTTATTATTTGATGATTTATTCATATCATACAATCTAAGGTTTTTTATTAATATAATTTCCCCAATGGAAGGGCTCATATTCGATTTAGAATATCTGATAAATTCTTGTGGCTGGAAGACCAGGAAGTGAACTTTGTACAATCTATTGGGAATTGCCTTTATTATTTCCAATTTTTTATCATGGACACCAGAATATTTTTCACAGAGAGGGTGTATGGGAGATTGAGGATTGGTGTGTACTAGAATCACCTGATCTGGATGAAAATAATAAGTAATTATCCAACCCCAATAATAAATGACATCCAAAACCCAGTTTTTTTGGGATATGTGGTTATAAGAGTTTAAATTCATAATGAAGTTTCACTAACACTATATCCAAAAATAATATATTCTGATGATGATTTTAAAAATATATTATGTATTCATTGAGATCATGGTGATACTTTAATGTGTGTTGACACCCAATTGTTTTTGTGAGAGCTCTGAACTATGTCATACATCCCTTTATAAATAAGTTCATTGAAGTCATAATCATTGTCCATGCCTTCACGACATCAGTTTTGGGCATAATCAGACATTTGTAGATGTTTAATTTTATTCACTATGTATAAAATAAATAAGGAAAATATTTAATAATAGGTTCTATTTTTATGTATACCCTACAAGGTATTATGGATGGATTCCTTGATAACTTATCATCATTATGGGAGAAAAAATTTATTATTATGGTTTTTTTGTAGATATTTATTTGGGTCATGGAATAATTTTCAAGGATAAAATCTCATTTCTATATATTGATATTGAATTTGTATCCATATTTATTGACTGAGAATAATTCAAGAGCCTTTGATAATTTTAGGTTGTTCATAACCAATACATCGATACTAAGAATTTCATGGGAGGGAGTCGAGTACATATTGATTTTCAAGACCCTTAGAGTTGGTCTTGGATTTATGTTTTCATGGTTGTATGGAGAATATTTTTTTCAATGATGTTGAAAACTATAATAAAATATTCATTATGGAATCAATTTTTGGATGAAGCAGATTAAACATTGGAGATTTGGAGATGGTATCTTTTAATTAAACAATCCATTATTTTCTAAAAACACAAATGTCACATGTATATCTTCCCCCAGAGAGATAAAAGCCTCATGTAGAGGTGATTATTGGTGTTTTTATAGGACCATGAAATAAATATATTCAATAAAAAAGGGGGGGAATAAATGGGAATATTCCCTTAGACAGAAGTATCATTTTGTTTTGGTGGATGAGGAATATGTGCAATTGGATTTGTTATAGCTAACCACGGTGGAGGAGAGGGGGTCATATTAAGTTGGGGGTAGTGAATCACACAAATCATCATCATGTAAGAGACAATCATTTGGGATACAATAACAATAAGGATTTATGTCAGTTGATATAATAATATGATGTACTAGAAACATTTTTTTAATGTGGGGTGAATTTTATTGTTTTTATAAGCTAGATTGTTGTTTCTGACTTGTTTCATGAGGAGGAAATGATTGGGTTTCACCATTCACACAAGATTGTACATCATAGTGTAATAAATAAGTAAATGAACCATTAGTTTATTTTTTTTGGGATTGGTATGAGGTAGAGAATCACCAATTATGTCACTAGACATCTGGCATGTCACAATGTAAAATTTGAACATTAGTTTCTATTTGTATTGTCTCCAATTCTTGATATCATTAAGTATAAGTGATAGTTTGTATTGATGGATTTATTAGTGTCAAATCCATGGATAGTAAGAGTCCAGGATTCAATTAGAGTAATTTTTTAGTGAATATCCATGTTAGAGAACTATCATTCTTTCAGGGTGTATAACTTTGTTGAGAGTATGGGGTAGTTGTGCCTGTAGAAGATCGCTTGGCTTCATGGGGTGCCTAAGAGTGTCATATATTACTATGATGACCGGTTAACAAAAATATTTTTGAGAGGCCTATATAAGGTTTTTATGACCCATTTACCTATGATTATGGCATGTAACACCTTGATATTTATCTAGATCAAGATGGATATAATGTTTTTGGGGGATTTTTAGAGTGCCAATGGGTTAGTCATTGACCAGAGATGGGGGTTTCATGAAAAATAGGTATATTTTCCTTAAAATTTGATCTATCTATATACTATCAATATATACCCCTTTGAGGCCTTGTGTGGGATACCATATGTGTCATCGTTTTTCATAAATGATATTAGATAAACATTTCTTTTTACTGCAGAGATGGTGCATGTGGTGATAGAGATAGTTCCTGTGATCCTGAAGAATTTTTGGACACCCAACACCAATCATAATCTTACACATATTGAAGTAATGGAGCATTGAAGATCAATTATTGAGGCCATGGGTTCTCAGGAGTCTTTTATTTGCAAGGTGTGTATATTTTTTATTACAGAGTAAATGATTCTCTGTTCTTATTCTATCCATGTGAGTTTATCTAAAGGAAAATGGGGTTTCACATCACATTTCCAAAACCTCTCACTGGGATTGTGTAGGTTGGGTCTTCTATGATTCAGAAATGGTCATATTCATGCAAGGCCTATAAAAAATTGTAAATAGTGTTGAGATAAAAATTAAGAAAAGAAACACCCTTTCAGAGTATATAGTAGATATTGAGTATATTTAGGAGTAGATCCTATGTGGATGACCCATACATTATTATTTGACTGATTTGTAAACATAGGAGGGTGACTGTGTCCTCTTAGAAAAATTATGTGTTGATTAGGTATTCATTCAGCCATCATTCGATGTAGTTGGTGCTTTTTATGTTGATAACCCATAAGAAAGTATGGAATGTAACGAATATGATATTGATATAATTATCTTCAGTATTTATATACATATATATATATATATATATCCTCATATTACATAGAGATAGAAAAATGTTTTCCTGTTGACGGACTTTATAATAAACGTATTATATATTTTAATATATGTTGATGCACTTGGTCACATCTTTTTGGTGTAGTTGGTCATTCCTTAATTGGGGACACTGGATGAAAAATATGATGCTAAATTTTTTTATAGGACATTGGGTTCACATTTTGTACAACATAATATTGCTATACTTTCAGAATTATGTGGATGCAGATCTCATGTTGGTTTGATAAATAATTTAGGGTATTTTATTAATTAAAGTACACTGCCCTCCTATTTTCCTTCCCATGAATGGGAGGAGGTGAGATGGTATCTCCATCACAGGAAGGATGATCCCATAGAATGTTAAGAGGTGCTTCTAGACATCTTCCATGATACAAATTGAGACTGGAACATGTATTAGTAGACTGTGAGTGTGGATATGGACCTAAATACAAATATTTGGACCATGGGTTAGGAATACATTGAATTTAGAGACTTGACCCCCATAGATGCGTTTCTGTGGTTTTGAGTCTTCTTTATGACTAATAATGACCCAATAGGGGATGATATATGTTTTTTAGTGATTATAATGGGTTTTGAGATGTTTGATAGGGTTTTACATTATAGAGTCACAGTCACAGGGTGTGTATTATAAGATAATAAGTAATATATTTTTCCCATTGGGTAAAAAATAATTTTTACAATGAAAAGCCATATACTTGGAGTATACGCCATGTAATGGGACATAGTCATGTGGTCAAGTACATGAAAAGATACCATATACATGGAGGGAATGGAAGTGATGTAATACATATCCAGACATGAAATGAACCTAGCCATGGGATATGGGGTATACCAAAGTACACATGCATGGAATGAGGTAAACTGGAATGTGCGGATGTATAGGGGCGTAGGCTTGGAGGACTCAATAATACCATGAGCTCGTAGATATCTTGTGTACACCCTATGAAAAATATTTATACTCACATGGACATCCATGATTTTTGTTTGTTAATGAAAACTAAATTCTATGATATTTAAAACTCTACGTTAAAATAGATACAAGAAATGTACAATAATTTTACACATTGGGTATTGTGAGTGGGGATGGGTAGGGTTTTACCTGATAATACAAAATGTGTACCCTTGGACGAAATTTCACATACTTCCAATAGATACATATACCTCAATTAAATCTATCATTATTCTTTAGCATTGGGTATGTGGGAAGACATTCCTATGAGGATTATTGTGTAAGAGGGGATGATGGTCTTTATTATTTCATTTATGATGAGTTGAGAGGTTTTTAGAGAGAGAGAGAAATAATGTTAAGTAATTATTATATGATCATGGTGATATGACTTATCCAAAATGATATTTTGTGATGGGAAACACCTCATACCACACTCAATCTCTTGTCTCATATAATCATACCCAAGTATAATTGATCAAGTGTTACCATTAGAGTGTTATAGGGGATGGTACACCCCTATATAATTAAAGGGTTTTCCACCATACTCTTTCAAATGGATTGGTTAGAAACACACCATTATAAATTCAGAACATATCATATACCATAACAATGATACTATTATGTAATCGAGAACTAGAGACAGAATGTATTCCATTACATTTTTCTCCCTCATCTATGTAGTATAGTGGAAAGGATCAGGATATCCAAACTAATTAAATTGAGATTTCATGTGATCTTTGACTATATTTAGTTATCTCTTGGATTCAAGGTATAGTTACAATGAAGGGCCCCTCCCTACCAATTATTTATTTATACGCTAGATAAATTTATATGAGAGAATGAAACCTCATTTTTCCCACATAGTAACAATGTGAATGCCCAAAATTCCATACATTTTAGGGTTATCTTGGGAGAATTTGAGATAATTGATGAGGCCATTGGGGTTTTAGGTGGAATAATAATTTTAAGTTGGGTTGTGGATGTATAGATCCCACTTATTAATGTGTAGGTTTTTTTGATCATATCTATTGGAATCCACATTCCAACGTTCTAATGTATTGAGGCAACTATTAACACTTATTTTTCTCTATATAAGGTCATTGTGGTTATCATTATGTATGTATACACAAACCCATGCAATGTATCTAAAAATATGGGTTGCTTATTATAAAGATAACAGGTAGATAGGTAGTGATTTTGGTTTAAAACCTTTTGATGGGGCATAATGTCTCTTGGCACTGATTGTGTTCACTGGTCAGCCTAGGAGATTTTGAACTATTCCATATCTTCTATCCATTTCTCTTATCATCGATATGATTATTATCTAATTTCTAGTTTTTTATGTACTTTCCCACATTAAATTTTTTTTACTACACTGCATAACCATGATGTTTTTTGAGAGGTTGTTTAATGAATAGTTCACACTTAAGATAGTTAAGTATTTCATTTGTATTCTCTTAACTATTTCATAGTGATGGTTGTGTGTTTTTATTTTTACATAGGATAAGGCCTCCAATTTTAATTATTTTAAACTAATCACTTTTCACCAGACCCATATCTAATAAATTACTTTTTGGGGTTTACATAATCATTTTACTACCATCCATACAATCCCTAGTGGTTCACGTCATTACACGATCACTATGAACCCACATAAAGTGTACTTTATCAAGAGGGATTCATAGATTATTCGAATCACCTTAAACTCATATAGGATCTCTCTTAACATTTAAATAATTAATAATAATTAGGAAAATGTTGGGAAAGATATATAATATATGGAATTATGATAGTGTTTATGAGTTATACAACGTATCCCAATATAACAGATGACCACATACATTCTTGAGATTTACATAATATATTATCAGATGTTGGATAACCAAGTGTGATAACATTTTTATTATATGTTTAATAGATCTGAAATTTTATCACATTGTAAAATAATCATGTTCATATAACACCATAAAATATTGACATTCATGATGCAATTGATAACCTGGTCATAGACTAAATCATTCTCACTATTATTGTCTTATCATCATTAGAATGAAACTCCATCAATCACACTTATTAAATAATGTATAATTGATATAGATAACTTTATAATTATGTATGAATATATTAAAAACATCATCGAAAATTTAATATAAGAAATTTTAATTATTCCCAAAACATTTTAAGAAATGTTATTATACTCTATCACTAAAACATACAATATGTGTAACAAATATTAAAAAAACTATATAGAACATCTTTGAGATATACTTTAATTAAAATTTAGGGTATCTCACAATGACTCATAAACATGCTCCTCATTTTCATGAACACCTAGTTTGACCCCATGGAAAACCGTATTATTAAAATGATATTGATTATGTTATTTATAAATTTGTTGAAAGATTTTCCTCTGTTAAATAATATACATAACATATAATATTATGATATCTAGTTAGATATATATTATAAAATTACAAATCCATATATATATGTCTACATATTAAATTGTTTTGTTGAATTAATTTTAATATGATAAATTATTTTACGAAATCATGTCAATAAGGGAAATGAGGTTTTCAATGCAAAATTGGCGACTGAAACATTCAATGTTCTCTTATAATAGATCGATATGAAGACAAATACATCAATCTTCGTCCCCTTATATGGATGGTCACATAATATTAAAGTTATTTTTTAAACAATCATATCATAAATCTAGACATGTTAAGGTTATACTCATCATTAGTCTATCTCAATCAAGGTGTAAAATGGAATACTTTTTATATGAGTGAAAAAATCCAATTTTTTTTAAAAATTTATTTGATGATATGATCATCAAAAAAACTGACCACCACCTGATTATATGTTATTGATATATTTTATTAGAATCTTATAAAACTATTATAGTTATATTTAGATGTATTTCTCCCATCATTATTATTGTAAGTATAAAAATAAGAACAATTCACCCATGGTTTAAAAAAGACACTATATATAATAATCCATTTTATATACATCAGGAGTAATATCACGAAAAAAAACAAATTTTATGCCTCAAAAATAAATATATATATTGATAAAAAAATTATATTCCTGGTAACTATAATATTTCATCATAGACTATAACACTTCTCGAGGAATATTGAATTAGGTTAACCTAAAAACACATTTCTCATTGTTAATTATCATGCCACATAGTGATATATATATAACAAATATGAATTAAATATCCAGAGTTTATTTCTATTATTATAACCTGAATAAAATTATAAACATAAAAATAGTTAAGAATAAATGACTAATCCATATATATGATCATGGATATAATTTCATATACGGTTGAGTAATTAATTATCCGAATGTTTGTTGAAATGTCACAGTGTATATATATTTATTTCAAAAAATTTAATTTCATCACCATAACTATGAAAAAAATAAACAACCAAACAAATCTATTAACTATTTAGCTTCTATCATGAAAATTTACTGAATATTTTGGAGATTCATGAATCATATTCCTATTTTTCATATATTTGAAAATACTTAATCTTTATAGCATCTTGAAATGAAATGTCATGATTCTAATAACATATATATTCTACCTAAAAATATTTCAATATTTTTTATCATCTTGGGAAACATTTTCTAAAACATACACGTTACAATATTTTTGTAACAAAATTATTTATATATAGTAAACTTTTACAGACATACCTTTAGAATTTTAGGATTTTAAATTGGCATCCACTTTGATTGGTATAATTTTTTAATTTTTTACATTGTGCTTATTATGATTCAAACATAATCTTTTTATCCCCTTAGAAATTGTATAAATTTATAAAAATAATTCTATTATATGAAATCACATCCTTGTTTGAAAATTATTATTATTTTTATACCTGGGTATACATGGGAAAAAATATTTCTCCAGTAACACATAGGATATACTATGTTCTTGGGAAATTTTATTGAAATGTTGACTATTAAATTTAATATTCCATTCATGGGGGTGAGATAAAATTCTTCATATTTTAATAGAAAACAATACTAGATTAATTATCTTATTTATATTTTTCTCAGGTAATTTAGAAAATATATAGAAACGTAATCAATTTATATTGATCACAAATTAATCATGAAAACTATTTTTAGTAAAAAACTAACCTTATAATATTTGAGTAATTAGAAAACTGTATATTTCATTTATATTATAATTATCATATAAAATACCATTGTGATCAATATAATGAATGAAAAAAGTTATTATTCATCTATTAACTATAAACTACAATCAAAATCAATCCCTTTATTTATTACATTTATTTATAATTTTTAATAACAAATAAAAACCATTTTTTTCCAACACCCTTGATGGTCAAAATTAAATTTAAATAATAATAGTAAAAAAATGGAAAATAAATCAAATATTATAAACATCAATAAGATAATATAATGATTCAATAACATTGAACCAATGTCCTAACATATCTTCACTAACATTAGGATATAATGACCCTGAGTGGATAGTTGGGAAGACATTTTTTAACATTCAAGCCTGATTTTATTATTCCAATTCAAAAAATTACACATTTCTATAGTTGATATGAGAACAAAATATATAAATATAAATCATAATTGATGATTATAAAACACATTGAAAATATCTTTTAAAAATATCTTGAAAAGATACACACTATTGTAATTTTTTATAGATTTTAAAATAAAATATAGAACTAGAATAAGAATTTATTTAATCATCATGAATATAATTTCATTCAATCCATTCGTAAATAATTCTATTAATATTTTATGAATCCTTATAGAATATTTGATCAAGTTCGATCGTTTTTTAATTTAAATGGTTATCAATAAGAGATCGAATTTTTCATTTATGATATCTATTTTTATGTTTATACATCTCTATGTTGTTTCTGACATTATTTACCACCTTCTATAATGATTGATTCCAAAGGAAGATTAGATGATAATGACATTTTCTCTCTATAACATAAGTTTTTCTCAAATGAATGTTATGTTTTACATTCATTTAATGAAGAATTTAATTAAATATTCAAATATAAAATAGTAACACCATTTAAATTCATTAAACCCATCAATTTCTCTTGATCTATAATTCATTATGAAAATAGACATTGTTTAGAATAAACTCACTACACAACCATTTGGTTGGGGCGTTATCCTAGTGCTTCATTATATGTCATTTGGATGGACTAATGAGGAACACATTACCCAATCCATTATATGAAAATGATCGACACTACTACTTTATAATAAAAACTCTATGTGTTTCGATGATAGTTGTAAGAAAAATATAACATTGAAAGAAGCACATTAATCTCTTAGGGTCCCGAAATTATTTTATTTCTATTGATAATATAATATAAGCATACCTTTCATTATTTTTAAACATAAAAATTATATGATAAATGTCATGGAAACTTTCTACCTTAAAAAGAATGAAAAGCATCAAATTTTATTATGGATTTTAACCTAGTAGCTTATCTTATGTTATTCAATTTATATGTTTATGATTATAATAATTTAATTTAAAATATTTTTCTCTATTCCAAATCAATATGTTTAAACTAAATTGATTTTTGACTATTTAAAAGACTCGTAACACCTATTTCTAAACCAACGGTTAACAAAATTATATTTATAAATATCCAAATTTATCTGATGTATAATTCTAATCAAGCCTTTAATTTAATAGATTAATATTTTACAATAAAAATAATGCCTCTTATTGTAAACATAAATATATAATTAATATTCCATTATCTATCGAAACAGAAAAAGATTTATAACCAGTGTGAAGTATTAAACCAAATATTTATTTGAATGAATTTTATAATAATATAGTTTTCAATCATATCATAATTCATCGACATACTTTTTATAATATGTAATTTTTTGAATAAATAAATCTTATAACATTAAACATTCCAAGGATATTATAGAAAAATATTAATCCATTTTCATTAAAATCATTTTAAATTATATTTTCATGTTTAAAAATTTAGAGAAGTATTTTAATATATTAAATGAAATCATATATCGAAATTCAGGATAAAAAAATATAATGTTGAATAATGGAAGGAGTTGAAAAATAAATTAATAAAACATGTATTTTAGTGTGAGATAAACATTACAAATAAATTATAATAAATTATAAACACTTTATAATTTAGGCAATGATAAACACAAAAAAAATCATATTTTTTATAGTATAAACATTTCATATTATAATTTACATTATTTCAATAAAGAAATTATTCATATTTCAAAATATAATATAATTTTGGAACACAATAACTATTTATTAATAAAAATTTGTTTGTTTATAAATTGATTTTACATAAAATAATAACTGAAATTATTATATAACAAATCATTATATTATATCATCCAAAAACTATTTTATAATTTATTAAATATAATTTTTTTTATTTTAAAAATTCAATTTTATATTTTTGGAAAATTAAAAAATAAATGCAAATATTTTTTTGGTAAAAATATTAAATCATTATATAAACATTATAAATTACTCCAATTGAATTTTCACTCTCTAAAAGACCATTTATCGATGGATTATTTTTTGTAACATTGAAAAAAAATATTTTAATTTAAATTAAACTCATGATGTGTTGTGTCAAAACATTATCTTCCTCATGGTGACAACCCTCATTAATGTAATCCCAGAATCATTTTAATAATAATATAAGATGTCCAAGGTGATTCAATAAAATATTTTAATGATATCACTTCCCAAATATATGTTTGTTATGAATGAATGTTTAGGCACCACATCTATTTTGTAAACTATCATTCCATTTGTCACTTTGGTATTGGGGTCATCAATATGATGTCCAGGATAGTAGAGTTCACATAGTTGTTGCATAGATCATAAACTCATGACAGACTATAATTTTTTTTAACTTATGGTACCAAAAATATCTATTTTTTTAATAATGTGATAGTGTAATTCCATTAGGAATATAAATTATTATTGTTAATTGTACCATGTCATCAATAACTATTCTCCACGAATGTTGTGCACACAAAAATTGGTCAGCCGGTCAAATGACCCCTTGGCTAATATAGAGAATAATAATATAATAGGTAATTCAATTCACTAGGTAATAATAAATAATTTACATAGGTTACATTACTAAATTTTTTATTCCATGTGAAACCCCGTGTCAAATAATTATAGAAATGCTATTATTTTCATAACTAGTGCTTAACATGCACTTCATATTTTAAAATTATTTTAGAAAATAATATTTAATATTATTTCTCACATGACCCATAACATGGTCATCCAATCCTCCTCAATATTTAATATTCCTTGAATAATGAGTATATATATATATTCATATAACAACATTATTTACTGATAAGTAAATAGTCCATATGTAGTATTTTCACTCAAATAAGTAGAAACAAAATAAATGTGATTAGAAATAAATGAATAATTAACAAACAATAACAAAAAATAATACTTATTCTACTTGTTAAATAAATATATTGTTTAATTGTGATACTAGATACACTTAGTGTGTGGCTATATAGGCCTCTTTCTCATTGGAATTAGGATGGGTTTCCTAAAGTCCATGATTAAATTATAGAAATGGGTGATTGTGACCAAGTAAATGAAGATGATTTTAGAATGACATGTCACCTCATATGAATGATTACCATTTAATATAATCCAATTGTCCCAATATCTCCATTCATGTGGGTCTCATCAAAGGTCATCAACCTATTTACCCGATTTCCCATTTTTTGACATATTGGAATTGAAATTATCTAGAGAAAACCATTCCCATGGATTTATTTATGCTATATCATTTCCCTTAAAGTTCCTAATATTCCCAATTCCACATAAGTGACATATCCTTTCTCACATTATTTAGTAATGAAGTATTGCTAGTGATGCACCGTATATATCTTACCTCACTATGAATATCTATCATCCTTGTTTTTGTCAATACATATATGTGCACGATTCATAATACGAATTAATAATAATCATACAATCTTAGGAACAATACACACATAAAAAAATTAAGATCTAATGACACTTATGAATGTGTATTTCCGACTAGAGGTTCTAGTTCTTATAATATCCTCTTGGATATTACCAAGGGCACACACAATGAGAAGGTTCCTTAATGTTTCATGAGTCACCACCCCTGATAGCATGCATCATTTTTTCCATTAAAATGATATCATATGGTCATATAACATATATTCGTGAATAATGTCATGGTATTTCTAGGTTCTCATCATAGCATGAATCCACTAGGACCTTTTAGTGTGACATCTATTCTTAGGACATTATAACATAAACCGTCACATAGATGTACAATGAATATGTGATAAAGAGTTTTTCAATATTTATCCAATGAATACAAGTTTATCCTAATAAAAAATGTTGTTTCTTTCTGGGGAAACAAATACAACACTCACAATGTGGAATTTAAACAATTTCATATTCAAAACAACACACCATTGATTTCGAAGAACAATGTTGAATTACAATTATAGAATTTATTTTAGGGGAAAGAATATAACACCCAATGATTTAAAATTTTAAATATAATTTTCAATAATGTGTATGACATGGAAAAATAAAAACAGGATTATAACATATTTTGACTTTATGGTATATTTACATTTGAAAGCAATTTACTCTCTATGATATCATTCAATGCATAAAATATTAGGTTTGTAAAAAATGTGATACTATTTTGAAATACTATCATTTTGATAATAAAAATATAACCCATAAATTTAACATGAGGGTATGAATAAAAATGACTAAATTATTATAATTTTAAGGTATAAACACATATAAAAGTTATATTTATTTACTAGAGACAAAAATAGGTGAACTCTAAAAAAATACTTTCTTTATGAATGACTGCACTTTATTCTAAAAGGCGATTTATTAGCACATTGTGAAAACATTTATAATTACTGTTATTGCTTTTATAAAAATGTATTTAAAAAATATTATTTACTTTTGGAATAAAAACAGAAAATTATCTTATGGTATATTTTTTTTTAGTTTTTTTAAATGATTCTTGTTTCAATGAATAATAAAAATAATAAATTTTAAATGAAACATTAATTTTCAATTAAATTATTAATAATGTTAAATAATTTTTTTTTTTGGTTGTAATGTAATATTAGTAAAAATATATATTCAATATTTAAAATTCTGCCATTGGAATCATTTTCATACATAAATATGATATAATAAAAATGTAAACATTTGAGCATTTTATTATTGAGAACCTGATTTCTCATAATGTATTATATTTTTTTTAAATTATTTTTTTCCACCTATGTGATCTGAATTTTTGAAAAGTTTATAAAAATTTCAAATATTCATAATATATATTCTATAACATGTTCAAACAAATTTTTTGGCCAAAATTTATAGTGAAGACATTAAAAATTATTTACTATGGTCCATGTTAAAAGAATTTACCATGGGTTTAAACTAAAAAGAATAACTTTAAATTGACATTAAAACGTGGATAAAAAATATTTTTATTTCTATATTTAGACCCTAATTTTTTTTAAAAAATATTATAATAGTACATTTGGACCATTTTTCAAGTGAAAAACGTGGGTACACTATTATCTTTAAAAAACTGACCAATGTGCCACTCAACTCACTTATAAAATTTTACCCTCTCCACTCTTCATCACACTGTCAACCCATATTATGTCATATCGTACCTAAAAAACTCACAGCTAATGTTTTCTCATCACATATGAGAATACATATATTAGGCATATGGAATCCCTTGGATGTCTTTGGTGAAATCCAAAGATGGATACCTAAAGAAGATACAAAGTTTGTCCACAATAGTTCCTATTTTCATTCTTCTTCCTCCCAATATAATTATTATTAAAAAAACTGATATAATTAAATCATTATCTTAAATATACTGATATGTATATATTTTAATTTAATTACTGAAAATCATCTATATTTACATCACATGTGTTACAAAAAGGTCATTTTTTTCTGTAATGGCCAACCACCTTTTTAATCAATGTCATTCATTTTTTCCAGGACCAACTCTCATGGTTTGGTATAATGGTAAAAAAAAATACATATGTATGATATTTAAAACGTAATTATTCAAATCCAATAATTATAATATAAATATCATTTAAATTTAAATTTTTTTGTGGATACAATAATTTTACTCATCCTTATGGCGGACTACAACCTTGTAATGTTTTGTGATTAGACTGTCATTATGGATTCACATTGAATATTATAAAGAAAACGATCATGAGTATATGGGATATATTAGAGAATGTAATTATTTTATTGAAATATTTATCATTCTGAATGATAATATTTCATTTTATTTATTGTACAGGAAAATGCAAATATCTCTACTATACATGTAGACTATCACATTCACAAAGTGACATGAGTCTCTTTTCATCACCACACCATATGGATAATAAATATAATTTCATTTAAGGAAAAAGTATTATATATATATATATATATATCATATTATGATAATTATATTGCTATAAAATATTACTTTAATTTTTTTCATAATCATCATTGAAAAATGGAAAAGTTTCCCAGGCGTACGTACAACATACCCTCTCTATTATTGTAACATAATTCAATTTTCATAAACATAATTCTTTTTTGTTCATATAAGTATAGTTTATTTACAAATATTTTATTAATATCATTATAATTATTCTACATTTTATGTTAGTATATAATATACAAGAGCATCATAACAGTAATGATAAAGAGTGAATGAGAAAACAAGTAAACTACACCCAAAAATTTAAAAATAATAAAACATTATTTAAGAAAGGGTGATAATATGTTATGAAATGATCATATATGATATTATAAATATTTATATATTTAGTTTATATGTTATGAATTATTTTATGTTAGCTATATAGGCTTTTAAATAATGATAAACAAAAATGAAAAGCAGGGTAAGGGTTTTTCTTCTCACCTTTACTTTTTTGTGAGAAACACCATATTCACTATTTATATATATTTTGTGGTGAATATAATAAAATGTTTGTATGTTATATCATTAATTAATTTATCATAATAATATTTAAAGTATCATTTGATTATTTTTCATTCCCGAGGATTATGATTTAAATTTCATTAAAATATTAATGGTTTATTTCTCCATCTCTTCAATATTCAGGATAGTTCTATTCAAGTATCTCAAGTTGGAATTATTATATACTTATATTTTGAAATAATTCAATATTATTCTCCACTTGTTATTCATTTTATATTTAATTCAATAATTCCACTTTTATCAACTTGGTAATTACGATAATTAATGAATTTCATTAATAAAATTAGAGTTTATTTATCAATGTGGTCAAAAATATGGTTTCTTAAACAAAATTTTTTCTAAAAAATATTTTAAAAAATTTCCACACTTTTGAAATGATTTATTAAATACGTTTTTTTCTTCAGAAAATGGTTTTAATATAAAGTTCTTATAATTTTCATAAACAAGATTATTTCTATGATTTTATAGTGTAAAATGAATATTATATAAAAATTCTATGGACCACATAGAATTACTCAATTTCATGAAAGTAATTTCACTGATGAATAATTTTCAAATTAAAAATTATATTTTCAGTTAAACTATTTTTCATCATAATATGAAAATTTTTTGTTTTATAAGGGTTTGTTTTAAATTAAAATCATAATTTGAAAAATAATTTGTTTAGTGATACTATATGGTATTAAAATTCATCAATGAAATCAACCACACATTTTAAATATGATCCATTATGGATATGTTATACAGATATCATCCTTATTATTTATTTTAATGGTTTATGGTATGTTTTTCTATTGATGTATCAATTTGATAGCATTTGTATTACTGTGGATAATTTATGATAATGTTTAATGATTTAAGAAATTGTTAATATTTCTTATTCATTCATTTCAATATAAATGTTTCGGTTGATTATGTTTTAGCGCATCAATATGAGAAATTCTGTAGAATTAGAAAGTGATGAGTGGGGCCTAGTAAATCATCTTGATGAATCTCTATATCTTATTAGATAAAATAGATATGGTTATAGATGAGACCAAACTCCTTTATATTGGTGTTTTGTCACAAACACTATATGGTACTAGATGTACTGTAAAATAACATTATTTCCTATATTCAATGTCCAAAATTATGAATTTATTCATTATAAATTTAATTAATGAAATTTCATATTACTACTCGGTTTTTTTGAATATTAATTGTCTGGTTTCAATATCAATTCATTATATATGTGGAATTATTTAATAATATTTAATACTCCTACAATAGAGTCACGATTTTAATTAAATCACTTTTTATTCAGAAATATTTATTACCGTACTAATTATTCCTTATTAATTCATATCTTATGTTGTATATATAGAAATAGAAAAATTATATTAAATTAGACATTAGTTCTGAGCTAATAGTGTTGGGTCACTATAGGTGGTATCATATGAGGTTTATATGTGGCCTTGTGAAAAATATTTTTGAAAAAAATATAGTATGAAACATAACTATATGAAAAATAATGAGTATAAATATAGAATAAAATCCATAATATATGGTATGAAAGTTATTATGTGGGTTTTTCATAGAAAATAAATTCATTTCTAGATATAAAATATGGATATAGTTCTAGAATAGTTGTACATGGGGTAATTATTCAATGAGACTACCTTGTTATTATCCTGATAATGAACTGGTGTATGATAATGAGGTTTACTGTGCACCTTGTTAGAGAATCCTAGAGGTTATTCATTGGATAATACACATTTTCATTAAATCCCATTAATACGATTTCAAAATAATGAAATTTTTAAATAAATGATGTTTAGGATTATGAGATCTTCTATATGTGAATTTATTTAATTTATGTTATGTGTTTCACTAGTTTTTTGAAGATACAATCTATTTCATAATGATATAATTTAGTATAGTTTATTCAATTAATTAGAAATGAACCTATCAAAATTAATGGGAACTGTATCAGGGAACACACTCCATGTATGGATTTATCTCATTGGAAATAAAATAAAGTTAGACCAGGATCAATAACTTGAATTATCAAATGGTAACCATATTGGGGAATATGAATCAAGATATGAGTAATAACAATTCTCATATAGAGAATCCTAATAATCCATCATGATGTATAAAAATTCTAGCCTACTTCATTGGTTAACAACATCTATAATTAATTAGTTCTATAAACAGATTTTGATCTATTAAATTGATACGTTTTTAAAGATGCGATATTTCCTTTTCTAGGAATTAGTGAGAATGTGATTGTTTTAAGGGATGTTTATCATATCTATAGTGATGTGTAGCAATAGAAGACTTTTATTCAACACACTAAGGATGAGGAGGAAATAAAAGGATGGGATTCGAAGGGTTTCAAAGTAATATTATTATAAAAAAAAATTTTCCCTAAAAAATGAAAGGATATAGAATGACAACTCATGATTCTATAATATAAGGAAGATCAAAATGGAATAATGTTTTTATCCATCCTTACAAGGTTGTCAATGAAAGTTTTATACTATGAACATAATCAAAAGCGAAATAATGATCGTTTATTTTATGTGATTAAAAAAATACTCCATATGGGAATAGTGTCTCAAACAATCTCATCATATAAGAAAATTGTATCATTTAATATATGGAAATAGGAATAATAATTCATGACTTATGTAGTCTAAGGGAAGGAATACAATAAGTGCTTGATAATGTAAAAAAAGGAAAATGGAAGAAGGTTATAAAGGATTTTAAGACTTTTCCAACTCGTTGTAGGAAACACATTTATAAATGATTTAAATGAAATAATTTTTTCTCATGTTTAGAGAAAAATTCCACCATTATCATAATTGAATTACAAATAAAATATAATTAAATTTTCAATTCATTTACATCATGGATATGGGGAGGTAAGAAAAGAATTCCCCAAGGGTGGAGGGAAATTACCTCACAAGGATATATGGTTCATGGTTAACTATATTATATTACTATAGACGAGGTGGAATAATTTATCTACTTATGTGTTTTGATCAATGATATATGTTTTAATGGTATAAAATTAATGACATTATTGATATGTTTATGGATTTCCATATAGTAATTTTTTTTATTGATTTGAAAGAGAATGTTGAACGATGATGAAGACCAGTAAAAATAAATAAGTGGATGTTTGAACATTGTGGAGCTTATATGATTATGGAAATGTTATCTAATAATATAGACCTAGTGTTATGATATTGATGTTGAGAATAATATATGATTTGTTATAGATGATATAAATTTGATAGTACTATGTATCATGTAATTTGATAATGATTTTTTTAGAATGTGGTTTTTGATGTCATTGGAGGAGTTTACAAAATTTATGGATATAATGAATATATCATATAATAAATGTTTTAAAAAATAATAAATAATGATGTATTATTTCAATGTCGTTTTATGGTAATTCAGGTTGTTACAATGCATCAATATAATAATTGATATAGTTATTCATGTTTTTGTTATGTCAGGACTAAGAGACACTTCAGTTTGTTTGGATTAATGATAATTTAGTTTATGAAATTTAGTATACTAATTTCTCATGTCTTGGATCTTAATATTTTGGAAGGGTTATAAGGATAACCATTTAAGAATTTTTTTGATCAACTTAGGAGTATGATTTATAAATTATTAAATTACATCACCATATAAAGGGTTATGTGTATTCTATAACCACTCAAATAAAGTTTACTTTTAATAACAACATAAAAATGAAGGAATGAATTACCATTATAATATGGATCTTACAATCCATTAAAAGTAAATTTTAGTGCATTAATAATTTAAAAAATTATCTTCGATATTCATTCCAGATACTATGAAATGAAGTAGAAAATGAAAAAAGCAGAACTGAATTATCAAATTATGCCGATAAAGTAGAATGATTCAATGTAAGGTTATTTTTATATATTCTCATTGAAGATTGTAATGGTAATCATCAACTATAAGAATGTTGAAACAAAATATTATCCTAATAAATCATATTATATTGAGTTCGTAGTTTGTTAAAAAATCACATATGTATAGGTTTTTAGCTTTTCTAATTATATTTATCATTCAATTACTTGTGATCAATTACCTTTATCACTATTTATAAATAATTACACATTTCTTCAATATCCATATATTCACCTTCCCCAAAAATTCTTATATATTGATTCATTATTATATGTTATTCCATATGATATTTTTATATCCCTTAAATCTTTATAAGATGATTATTTATTAATCATTCACAAAATGTGGATTTTCAATAAGGGTACTTTCAAATAACAGACCCTTTATTACCAACACCATGATTAAATTTTGATGAAAAATTAATTTAAGGGGGATGAATATGAAAACCTAATATTTTAAATTTTCATTATCATATTTGATAAATGAAAAAAAATGAGACAACAATAATATAATGTAATTTCATATCTCAAGGATTTATATTATATTTATTTTTGAAATATATTCTTTCTCTTTGTTATCATGGAATGCATGGAGCACTAATAATTATTGAAACATGATACTCTATTGAAATAGTATTATATAAACAATATAGTTTTAACCTCGATATTTAATTGGAGAGTATGAATAATAATATACAAATTTTGATAATTATATGTTTTAAACAAATATAAAATGTATAATAATTTATTAGATATAAAATTAGAACCATTTTAATAAATAATGTTTTTTGAAAAATAATATTTTGAAAAAAGACTTCTTATTAGAGCATTGTGCTAATGTAATATAATACTAATTTTTAAAAATTTATAAAATTTAAATCAATAATAAAATTCAATTTCTAAACGACATTGCTTCATGTATTGGTACTCCTATGAGGATAGATCAGCACACCTTGGATGGTGAAAATGGTTATTTTGCCAGAATACTTGTGGACATTAACCTGGAAGTCAAAAGACCTGCTTCGATAATGTTTAATGCTAATGGCATTAAATCTGATATTCGATTGGAATATGCGAATGTGCCCTACTTTTGTGATGTCTGTAAAATGGTGGGACATAATATCTCTAACTGTAGGTTGATTCAGAGAAATTCCAAGGTGTCATCTAAGGTTTCTGAATGGAATGATGTCAAAAGATATAAACAGAACAAGGCTGTTTTTATTGAAAAAAAGGAATTCTAAAGTCAGATGTCCCCCCTGTTAAAACTCATATTCCTTTGGAAAATGCTTCTTTATCAAAGTATCCTGTTTCTTCTTCATCGCAAAGAGTTTCATGGGCTGATGTGGCTGAGGAGGAAGAGAAGATCTTAAATCTTGTGCCTATTTAGCCAGTTTTTGAATGGGTTTCAAAGGAGGATCTTCACATATTCTCTGAGATTAGCAATGATTTTTGTATTCTGGTTTATGAATTACAGAATGAGGAGGATGAGTATCAGTTTTTTCTGAATTTTCAGACTGAAATCCATGATTTTTTAATCTCTTTACAGGATGATAAAGAAGATGTTTTTGTTGATTCAAACCTACATATTTCCATAGAGGTTGAAGCTGGGCAGAACTGTGATCATAATTCAGTTACAGAACTGGATTTCAGCATCAATACTCAGAAGAACCTGAAGATTCATCTTCCAGCTTCCATGGAGAGCATGTCTGATACTTCGGCTATGTTATCTATTGTTAACAGTAATGTTGCTTCTGGAAAAAATTCTCAAAATGCTGCCCATCATTCTGGTTCCCATGGATGCTCAGAAAGATTTTCAAAGGATAGTGGATTACCTGAAGTTGTTAACATTGAGGACCTGCTTCAAGACTGCAAAGGTCCTCAACGTTTGAAAAGGAAAGTAGGGAGACCCCCTAAAGCCAGGAAAATCATGGATACTGCTTTAAAGGTTAGGAGTTCAAAGCATATTACCATGACTAAATCATGTCTTGATGAGCTGACTGAATCTATAAATAATTTACCATGAGTTTTCTCTTGGCTGGTTCTTGTCACTTTATGGCATTGGTTTCAATGCCATATTTCCTTAGTCGGTTTTTGTATGGGTTTCAAAGGAGGATTTTCACCTTTTCTCTGAGATTAGCAATGTTTCTGGTTTATGACTTACAGAATGAGGAGGATGAGTATCAGTTTTTTCTGAATTTTCAGATTGAAATCCGTGATTTGTTATCTATTTACATGATGATAAAGAAGTTGTAATTATTGTTTCATACCTGGATACTTCCACAGAGGTTGAAGCTGGGCAGTATTGTGTTCATAATTCAGTTACAGAGCTGGATTTCTGCTTCAATACTATGAAGAACTTGCAGTCATTTTTCAGGAAAATCTCGGATACTTATTTAAAGCAATGGTTTGGACATCAAAGGATTCAAAGCTATTTTTTCAGAGTTCACATGGAGTTGAAAATGGCTGTGAATGGGTCAGACATCATGGTTTTGGGTGATCCTCGGTATCCTGAAAGGGACTGATAATGCAGTTCGATGGGCAGTGGGTCGTGGTGTCATCAATCTGTGGAAAACTATCTGGATTTCCTGGAGGCAATTTTATCCATGGTGCAGTGGGAGGTGTTTGATATAATTATGAATGGTCGATGAGCTGAATAGGTGTACTCTTTTCAGATCTTTCTAATGAAGGTTTCAGAGTTGGGTATTCATGGATCTCTTTCATTCTAGAGGCAATTTTGATGGGGGAATCCTATCTTTAGAACAAGGGTATACCTTGGAAGTTGAAATTTTTGGTTTGGTACTTGTGGAATCAGGTGATTCCTTCAGTTGAGAATATTCAGGTCAGAGGAATCACACTGGATTTTAGATTCCAGCATTGTCTTTTGACACAGCAGGAGACTTCCAATTATTTGTTCCTTCTATGGGATTGGGAACTATTTTTTGGGGGTCTGGTTCTTCATTTTGCAGGAGATGAATATTCACGTTGTTGATGGTTTGAGGCAGGAAAGGATAGAAGACTGGTTTCAGAGGCAAGTCATCTTGGGATTGATGGATTCTTTTGGTGGAGGGTAGGCTTTCATGTTGTTATTTTTTGGCTTATAAAGGCCAGGGCTGTTGTCTGCTTTGGTCTCTTTCCTTTTCACCTTAACCATTTTTTATGGTTTTGGTGTTTTTTGTTTGTATTTTTCTTGTACTGTTTTCTTTTCTCTTTAATAAATTTCCGTTATTTATCTTAAGGTGAATATTTCAGATTTTTCAGAAATTTTTAATAGTGAAAAATGATGACTTTTAATTAATAACTAGCATTTTGATTAAATTAATTGAAAATTAAAATTATAAATGGAATTGGTTTTAAACTAATATTTGTTAAATAATATATCAATTATTATAATTTTATACAGTGAATTAATATTCTTATTTATTATTGATAAAATAATGTTATATAATTTTGAACATTATCTTTTAAAAAACATGATTTCCCATCATGTCTATATAATTAAAATATAATTAAATGTTAAAATGATTTGAATTGAATTTGAAAAATTGTGTTAAATATTGAAAATGATCCTATATATAATAAATAATATTCTCACTTTTGTTTCATAAAATGATTTGTGAAAATCGAAAAAATTATTCACAATGGTTATGAAAAAAATAGATATACCAGGTCTTTAAATTGATATGATAAATTAATAATTAACCTAAAAACATTTATAAAATATATTTCATGTCTATATATAGAAAATATAATTTCTATTTCAATATTAAAATTCATAATTGTTTCTTTTTTCATGTGAAAAAATGGGGGTACACATTTTTCATTAAAAAACATTCAAGTGTGTCAATCATCTAACTGATAAAAAAGCCACCCCTCTCATATCCTCTTAACACAGAAAACCAATTTTGTTTTTTATATTACCAAAACAAATAAATTGAAATATTTATAACTCTCATTATATATTCTTAATTTTTGTAATAATTCCATCATAGGAAGGCATTGACGTAAATCTAAGGAGTAAACTTGAAGAATAAGTTCAGTTCTTAAATGAGGGTTTTTATTTTATTTATCTTTTCAACTCATTAAATTGTTATTAAAATATGATGATATAATAAGATTAGAATATTTAATATACTTATATGTTTTCTGTTAATTTAATTTTGTATAGTCATCCCCAATTCCATCAAATGGGTTATGAAATCATCATTAATGTGTACAATAAACTACCACCTTGCGAACTGATGTCATACATTTTGTCAATTCCCACCTATCATGGTTGGGTTATCCATTAGAATATATATATATATGTTATTTAAAAAATAATTATATACATTCAACCACTATATAATATATATATTTTTAATCTCAGTTTTGTCGGGGATATGATAACGTCGCTCATGTGTAAGGTAGACAACCACCTCATGAAGATATGTGACTCATATTTTACTAACAAAGTACATGGAATAGTATAAGGTCAAATTTTATAGTTATATTTGAAATATATGAAATTATTATCACATTAATGAAATATTTATACTTATGAAATATAATTTTTCATTTTCATTGTTACAATACAAAATGAAAATGTTGCTCTTATATGTCTAGACTACAGACATCAAAAAGTGATTTTACTCTCCGTTCATCACCAACCAACATGGTTGATATATATAATAATATAATTAGAAATAATATATATATATATATATATATTATATTTATATGTATAAAAAATATTTCATACCTTCGTTTCATAATGATCAAGGAAAAATGGAGGTGTTACTCATGTGTACGTAAAACCTACCATCTCCATGATTTTAGTGTAACTAATTTAAGATAAAAACTTATAAGAATAAAATTAAAATATATAATTAATTTATAATTACGGTAATTATTAATTTACTATTAATCAAGATTTTATGTAACTACATAATTTTCACTTGAACTGGAATAACCTTGGAAAAGGGAAAAGGAGAATACAAGAAAATTAACACTTGAAATAATTCAAATAATGATTTATTATTAATTAACGAGTTATTGGATGTTACTAAAAGTAAAATTATGTTATTATAAATGATATAATGAGTTTTTATATATAAATAAGATGTTTAAAATCCCTATATAGAATGATAATGTACGTTCAACCAGAAGGAATCTTGAGGTACGAGTTTCTCATCACACTTTTACTTCTCTCAGACATGAACCATATTCACTATGTATCTCTCTTATGTAATATATATTAATAATTTTTTGTTAGTTATATCAATAATTCGTTTTTATTCAAGGTATTAAATTTTCTATTTATTATTATGTGTTTCATTTTGAATATCATTAAATTTTACCAATGTAGTAAAGGTTTATTTCTCATCTCGTCATTATTTATGATTGTTTTTGTTCAAGTGTACTATGGATGAATTATTTAATTTCTCTATATTAAAATAAATATATTTTTTCCCCTGGATATTCATGAATTATTTAATGTGTTAATAAAATTTTCTATTCTTTGGTACATAAAATTATATATAAAATGTTTTAAGAAAATATACATTTTCACACTTCATTCGAGAATCATTTTTCTTCAAAAAACATGTTTTCTGAAAAATTATATTTTTATTATACCACAATTTTATTAAATAAATTTTTATACTTGTTTTTATTTTTCACAAAACATTTGAAATCGAATATATTTTCATTTTCTAAATTATGCACTTTTTAAAAAAATTGTAAAAAATGAATGTCATCTTAAATTTATATTGAATGAATGGAATTACCCACCATCATGAAAATACTTTATTTGATGATTATATTGAATATTTAAAATTAATTGGTAATGAAAATTTTTCCCCAATATATTATAAATTCATATTATTTAGAAGGGAACAGTCAATTTTAAATGGATATTTTCCTCAATAATAATATTTGTGACATTTTTTTATTAATATTCATCAACAATATCAAAACATAATTTTACTTATGATCTATAAGGGATATTTTTTATTGATATAATCCTTATTCATTCATTGTATGTTTTACTATCATTAAAACTTGGGATTTCCTAGTTTTATACCATTAATATTACTATGGTTGGATTGTGAATATGTTTATTAATTTGTGAAATTTTTAAAAATACATAATTTATTTTTTCAATATTAATGTTTTCTTTTTTTTATTTCACACATTTATTTTGACGAATTCATGGGATAAAGGAAATGATGATAAAGTTTAGCTACAAACCCACAATCCAACAATATGTATGATGAGAAAAACTAGATGTGATTTTTTCTTAATTCCTTAATCATTAATATAGATTTATTTTCATAATGCCTCAACAGTATCAGAAGTCCTAGGAAAATTCTCAATGATATGTTTTAGATGAAAAACATTTTGAAATCTAATATTATGAATCTAGTATTGTTATTTCATTTGATAAATCAATTAGTTGAAATATCCCGGGTCCTGATTCAGGCTAATGTGATTATTTATATGAAGTTATATGATCAAATATTATTAATTCCTTTTTATGTACAAGTTATTGATTAAATTAAATCTTTTTTATTTATGTACTGTAACATATTTATTATTATTTAGTTATTTTTATATTTCTCAATATGGTTAAAGTAACTAAGTGTTGTTTTAAACACCTTTTTTATGTTTCATTTTTCTAGGATAACATGATGTGTTTAATGATTAATATGTAGTGATATACAAATGAGACATGTTGTTATATTAATGAAAATAACATTTTTCTGATGTCTTAAAATGTTATGCCAATTTTATTTACATATATATTATTTCGATACTAATAACCTATTTGGTCTATTGGGATTCAATCCCATCTAGGTATTGCCTATTAAATAATTTAGTCACTTGATCTAGGATACTAGGGTTGGGATTATAGAGTTAAAAAAATTATATGACAACTCTGATTTTTGTTACACACATAAAACTGATTTATTACATTAAATATTCACCGAATACAACACAGAAGATCGAGATGTATAATGTATTTGGGGATTAGGAACATTACATAATAGCTTAGAACATAAAATACCCAACATATTTATTGAAAACTTCCTTTACATGACCACAACATTCCCTCGTACTTAACATTGCTTGGGATAACCTGAGGACATTCAAAAAAAAAGGGTGATATATAATGCCTAGTAATGGAATAAACATAGAATAACAAGAGGAATACAATAAATTTTAGACAATAGGAATATAAATGGAGAACAAGAGAAACATGTACATAAAGGCATTATAAAGCATGGTAATCATAACATGGAAATGTGGCAGAAACACTTAACATGAAATTAGCAATAGCCAAGGCTCATTGCACATGGAGCATGAGTAAACCCTCTTTCCACATGATTCATGAGTAAAAACACGTTTCACTTTAATTATCACGAGTCAACACAAATTTCACATGACGTATCATGATACTATACTTTACCCAATGCATTGAAGTGCTATTAGGTGACACCCTTCTTAAACATTTCATTTCATGCATAAGTGTTCCACATGGATCATATAACATGGAATAAATCAACATCATATGTTATTCCAAAATTAAGTAATGTGGAATAAATACATGAAATTACCAGTAAATATGTATATGGGCATAATGGTTAATACCCTTGATAGGGACATGGGTATGGTATTCACTACACAATGATCTTGTCTTGAAAAATGTTGTGCAATATCGGCAACATAACGATGTGACATAAGGATTCATGAAAATGTTTGATGAGAGATTAAAGGGTGTATCGTCATATTTACATAAAATATAAAGTACGGGGTTAATAATGAACCATTTCCCAACAAATGTAATGAAATTTAGATTCATAATACAAAATAATTAGTTCGATGTAAAAGAGGAGAGAGAAATATCTCACGGAATTTTATAAAATGGTAACAGGTGTACATGGGAGAGGCTTTAGAGAGGCTTTAGAGAGGCTTCTTCGGATCTTGGGTCACCTTTGGAGGATTATAGAGATATAAGGTCATGGGTTGGTCAAACTCCAAAGGCATTGAGTGAAGAGGAAGTGGGAGATTGGGTGGGTTTGTATTTGAAAGGAGAGAGAATTCTTTATTATTTAGGTTTGGGATACCTCACATTAAACTAATCAAAACCACAAACCATCCCATGGTTTCTGACCATAGTATTTCCCAATGGATAGTGGAAATAAATATATAAAAATTCCATTGTCCTAACTTCTTAAAATAGCAGGGTTTCTTATTTGGAGGTGAGTCACACTCTCAAGGAAAACAATTTAAAAATACAAAATGTTTTATAAGTCTGGGATGGTCCAAAAAATCTTTGTAAAATAAATCAAACAAATAAAAAACCATATTATTTTAATTCTAAAACATATATTGGCCGAACATAATATTTATGGAAATTTATTACATAACTATTGGGTCATTATGATGTCATGAAACCCATTATATATTTAAATGGTATTAATGTATTACCCAAAAATTCGACTGTCTTAGAAAATTATGAAAAATTCACCATTGGATAATTTTTACATCCTGATTTCAAAAAAAATATTCATTTTATCTAAATATTCTTCTATATATGTGAATTTATACTTTTCAAATAAAAATAAACATTTATAAAAAATTCATGGGATTTGACAAAAACAGTTTTCAAACCTTAATAATTATTTCAATTACATTCATAAAATTATATGATCATTTATATTTACGAATAAGTAATTTAATAATGATATTTTATTAAAAATTATTTATTTCAAAAATCCCTTAATTCATCAAAATAATTTTCTTAGTTGAATATTAAATAAAAATACTATTTGTGCTTAAAAAAATATACAAAGTAACAATAATAAATGAATGCACATTATTTATACAAAAATAATGTACTTTCTCATAGTGCTCGGGTCTTGTTATATAACCCATTATAACACCCAAATAAAACTGAAGGGTACGGTGTGCGATTGTGACAGACTCTTGGGGTGGCTCGGATAACATTGCTCGGGTGGTAATCTCTATTAACTTCCACCTCTCCCATAGTCGGTTCCACTCAAGCTTAACATGTTTAAGATCGGCTTGGTCATGGTCAAGATCAAAGCCCAATGACTCCCTATCCATTCCGAGCTCTGAAAAATGGGCTTCAAATGAGGCATATCTACTGGATGAGGCCATCACATCCTTTTTTTGAGTAAATTGGATTTGTTAAAGCCCTATATTTATACTAATCATGTGATCACTATTCAGTGGATATATTAGAAATGGTCACAATTCATAATGGTATTTTAAAATCCATAAACATAAAACCAATGAAGTTCACATTTTATATATCTATAATAAGACATTTAATTAAATCAAAAAGAATTTTCTGTAATGAATGCTTGGGTCGTTATAATCTCCCCCCTTAAGAAATATCTCCCTTGAAATTTTCTTTTCCCACACTAAAATAGATGTGGATGACTATACGTTATCACATCTTATAATTCCCATGTCGCTTATTCAAACTTATGTTTTTTACACAATACCTTGGCGAGTTTCATTGACTTATTTCGTAGAACCTTTTCTCAATGATGTAAGATCATCACTAGTTGCTCCTCGTAAGGAAGATCATCCAATAATAGTACAACCTCTAAAGAGAGTACATGTGATAGGTCTGGTATGTAATTCATTAATAGGGACACATAAAAGACATCATGTACTTTGGCAATGGTAGGTGGAAGCTCTAGTCGAAAGGCCACATCCCCAACATGATCCAGAATCTCGAAGGGGCCAATGTACCTTGGACTTAACTTCCCCTTCATTCACAAACACATTCCCTTCTTCCATGGGTATGTACTAGAATGTTATCATTCATAGTACTATGGTGGACTTATGAATATGTTTATAAATTAGGGAAATTTTTAAAAATACATAATATAGTTTATCATTTTTAATCATTTTTTTGCTTTCACATATTTATTATGAGGAATTCGTGGGATATATAAAATGATGAGAAAGACCTGCTACAAACCCTCAATCAAACAATATGTATGGTGAAAAAAACTAGTTGTTCTTTTTTCTTATGCCTTAACCATTAATATAGATTTATTTTCACAATGCATCAACGGTGTGAGAAGTCCTAGGAAAATATTCAATGGTATGTTTTATATTATAAACATTGTGAATTCCAATATTATTATTCTACTATTGTTATTTCATGTGATAAATCAAGTAGTTGAAATATCCACGGTATGGTTTCATGATCATGTGATTATTTATATGCAATTATTTGATCAAATATTTTTATTTTCATTTTATGTACAAGTTATTGATTAAAAAATGTTTTTTAGTTATGTACTATAATATATTTATTATTATTTATTTTTTCATAGATTTCTCAATATGGTTAGCCTAACTGAGTGTTGGTTTATAAACCAATATACTGTTTTATTTTTCTAGGATAACAGGATGTGTGTCCTGATTAATATGTAGTGACATAAAAAATGAGACATATTGTTATATTAATGAAATTAATGTTTTATCTGAAGTCATAAAAAGTAATTCCAATTTCATTTTCATATATATTTTTTCACAATTAATAACCTATTTAGTCTAGTGGTATTCAATTCCATGTATATAATGTCTATGTAATAATGTAGACACTTGATCTAGGATACTTGGGTTGGGTTTATATAGTTATAAAATAAATATGACAACCCTAATTTTTATTACACACTTAAAAATGATTTATTACAGAAAATCTTCACTTGATAAAACATAGAATATTGAGAGTTATGGTGTCTTTGGGGATTAGAAACATTGCATAACATCTTAGAACATAAAAAACCCACCATCTATATTGAAAACATCCTTTACAAGACCACAACATTCCCTCGTACTTAGCATTGCATGGGATAACCTGAGGACATGCATAAGAAAAGGGTGATATATAAAGCCCAGTAACAGAATAAACATGGAATAACATGAGAAATATAATAAATGTTAGAAAATTGGAAAATCACTGGATCACAAGAGAAACATGTACATAAATGAATGATAAATCTTGATAATCATAACATGGAAATGTGGCAACAACACATAAGATGGAATTAGCATGAGCCAAGGATCATTTCATATGAAGCATGAGTAAACACTCATTGCACATGATGCATGAGTAAAACATATTCACACTGGAATTATCATGAACCAACACCCATTTCACATGACGTATCATGATACTATACGTTACCCAATGCATTGGAGCACTATTAGGGGACACCCTTCTTAAACATTTAATTTAATGCATAAGTGTTCCCCATGGATCATATAACATGGAATCAATCAACATCAAAAGTTATTCCACTATTATGTGATGTGGAATTAATACATGAAATTACAATTCAATAGGTATATGTTCATAAAGGTGAAAACCCTTGATAGAGACATGGGTATGGTATTCACTACATAATGATATTGGATTGGAAAAACATGGTGCAATTTCAGTAGCATAACGATGTGACATAAGGATTCATGAAAATGATTGATGAGAAAGAGAATGTTGTCGCATAACATGTACATGAAATTGACAGTAAGAGAATCATATATACATATGTCCCAAAAAACGTAATGGAATTTAGATTCTTAATATAAAAGAACTTATTGGAAGTAAAAGAGGTGAGAGAAATTCGTCATGGAATTTCATCATGGTAACGGATGTACATGGGAGGAATTAATGAGAGATAAAGGGGTATCCCATTATCCAAATAAAAAGTGTGAATTATGGGGATGGTGAGAAATCATAACCCAACATTATTAATTAAAAAAATGGAATAACAACTTAATGAAAATCGGAAAAAATGAGAAAGGAAGAAATCCATTACATAGAAGTGTGATCCCAAAGGATTGTGATAGGCTTGAGAGGGGCTTCATAGAAGCTCGGGGCAACATTGGAGGATTCCAGATAGAGGATGGTCGGGGTTGGTCAAACTCCAAAGGATTTTAGTGAAGAGGAAGAGGTAGATTGGGAGGGATTATATAGGAAAGGAGAGTGAATTCTTTATTATTTAGGTTTGGGACACCTCACATTAAACTAATCAAAACCACAATCCATCCCATGGTTTTTGCACATTTTTTTCTAAAGGGGAGTGCAAAAAATATTTTATATGGAGAATGTCCGAGCATCTTAAAATAGTATGGTTTCTTTTGTGGAGGAGAGTCACACTCTCAAGGAAAACAATTTATAAATAAATTTTTTTTTCTATATCTGAGAGGGTCCACAAAAGCTTTGTAAAATAAATCAAACAAATCTAAAATCACATTATTTTATTTCTAAAACATATATTGGAAGAATATAATGTTTATAGTATTTTGTTACATCCCTATTGGGTAATTATGATGTCATACAACACATTTTATATTTAAATTGGATTAATGTTATACCAAAAAATTCGATTGTATCAGATAATTTTGAAACAATGAGCATTGGATAACTTAGATGACTTGATTCCATAAATAATATTCATTTTATCTAAATAATTTTCTATATATGTGAATTTTTACTTTTAAAATAAAAACCGGCATTTATAAAAAATTCATGCATTTAAAAAAAATAGTTTTCAAACCTTAATAAAAAATACAATTGCATTCATAAAATTAAATTATCATTTGTATTTAAGAAAATATAATTTAATAAAGATATTTTATTAAAAATTATTTAATTAAAAAACCCATTAATTCATGAAAATATTATTCATAGTTGAATATTATCTAAAAATATTATTTGTGAATTAAAATATATTTACAAAGTAATAATAATAAAATGAATGCACATTCTTTATACAAAAATAATGTACATCTTCATAGTTCTAGGGTCATGTTACATAAGCCCTTATAAAACCAGCATAAGGCTAAAGGGTAGGGTGTGTGATGGTGACAGACTCATGCGGTTGCTCATATAACATTGCTTAGGTGGTAACCTTTATTAACTTCCACTTCTCCTATATTCGGTTCTACTTAAACTTAACGTGTTCAAGCTCAGCTTGGGCTTAGTCAAGATCGAATCCCAATGACTCCCTCTCCCTTCTGAGATCCAAAAAATGGGCTTCGCATGGGGAAATTCTGCTGGATGAGGCCATCAATTCCTTTTTCCGTATAAATTGGATTTGTTAATGCCCTATATTTGTACTAATCATTTGATCACTATTCAACAGATATATTAGCAACGGTCACAATTCATAATAGTATTTTAAAATCCAGAGACATGAAACCAATGAAGTTCACATTTTATATACCCATAGTAAGACATTTAATTAGGTCAAGAGGAATTTTACTTAATGAATGTTTGGGTCATTATAATCTTCCCTGCTTAAGAAATTTCACCATCAAAATTTTATTTTTCCCACACTAAAACAAATGTGGGTGACTCTTCTTGATCACTTCCTCTAATTCATATGTCTGTTATTCAAACATTTCGTTTTCCCACAACACCTTCACGTGGTGCATTGTCTTATTTTGTAGAACTTTTTCCCTATGATCTAAGATCATAATTGGTTGCACCTCGTAAGAAAGATCATCCTCTAACTGTACTACCTCTGAAGATAGTAAATCTAAAGTGGATGGTATGTACATCTTTAATAAGGATAAATGAATTAAATCATGTACTTTGTCCATGGTAGGTGGATGTGTTAGTCGATAGGCCACAGACCCAACACGGTCCATAATCTCGAAGGGGCCAATGTACCTAGGACTTAACATTCCTTTCTTTCTAAACCACAGGACCTTCTTCCATGGGGATGTACTTGTTTGATAACATTCATATTAGTAGGGTTGGTTTATGAATATGTTTAATAATTAGGGAAATTTTAAAAAATTTAAAATATAGTTTTTCAATATTAATGTTTGTTTTTTATCATTCACATATTTATTATGAGGAATTCCTGGGATATAGGAAATGATGAGAAAGTCCAGCTAAAAACCCTCAATCCAAAAATATACATGATGAGAAAAAACATATGTACTTTTTTCCTTTTCCATAACCATTATTATAGATTTATTTTCACAATTCCCTAACGGTATCAGAAGTCCTAGAAAAATACTCAATGGTATGTTTTAGATGAACAAAATTGTGAATTCCAATGTTATGAATATACTATTATTATTTCATGTCATAAATAAATTAGTTGAAATATCTAGTGTCCGGTTTCATGGTCATGTGAATATTTATATGAAATTATTTGATAAAATATTATTAATTTTTTTTATGTACATGTTATTGATTAAATAAAATGTTTTTTAGTTACGTACTATAACATATTTATTATTATTCAGTTATTCATATATTTCTCAACATGGTTAGCCTAACTGAGTGTTGGTTGATACACATTTCTTTTGATTTATTTTTTTAGGATAACAAGATGTGTTTCTTGATTAATATGTAGTGATATACAAATGAGACATATTGTTATATTAATGAAAACTATTTTTTAGTTGAAGTCAAAAAAAATTAATGCCAATTTCATTTACTTATATATTTTTTCAATACTAATAACCTATTTGGTACATTGGGATTCAATTCCATGTATGTAATGCCTTTGTAATAATGTAGACACTTGATCTAGGATACTTGGGTTGGGTTTATATAGTTATAAAATATATATGACAACCCTACTTTTTATTACACACTTAAAAATGATTTATTACATAAAATCTTCACTTGATATAACATAGAATATCAATAGGTATATAATCTTTATGGCTTAGGAACATTACATAACATCTTAGAACATAAAACACACAGCATCATTATTGAAAACTTCTTTTACATTACCACAACATTCCCTCGTACATAGCATTGGATGAGATAACCTGAGGACATGCATAAGAAAAGGGCGATATATAAAGCCCAGTAAGGGAATAAACATGAAATAACATGAGAAATACAATACATGTTAGGCAATAGGAATATCAATGGATCACAAGAAAAAAAATTACATAAATGAATGATAAATCTTGATAATCATAACATGGAAATGCGGCAACTACACTAAACATGGAATTAGAATTAGCCAATGCTGATCGCATATAGAGCATGAGTAAACCATCATTGAAAATGATTCATGGGTAACACCTAGTTGAATTGGAATTAACATGAGTCAACATCCATTTCACGTGACTTATCATGATACTATACTTTTCCCAATGCATTGGAGTGCTATCAGGGCACACCCTTCTTAAACATTTCATTTCATACATAAGTGTGCCACATGGATCATATAACATTGAATCAATCAACATCATAATTTATTCCACGATTAAGTAATGTGGAATTAATACATGAAATTAATATTCAAAATTAATATGTGCATAAAGGTGAATACCCTTGATAGAGACATGGGTATGGTATTCACTACACAATGATCTTGGCTTGGAAAAACACAATGTTATTTCGGCAACATAGAGATGTGACATAAGGATTCATGAAAACGATTGATGAGAGAAAAAAGGCTGTTTAATAATATTTACATGAAATTGATAGTAAGGGGTTCATAGATATACATTTCCCAAAAAGTGTAATGGAATTTATATGCATAATACAAAAGAATTACATGGAGGTAAAAGTAGAGAGAGAAATCCCTAAATGAATTTCAGCATGGTAACAGGTGTACATTGGAGGAATTGATGAGAGATAAATGGGTCTACCATTATGGAAAAATAAATAGGAAAGTATGGGGTAGGTGTGAAATAACACCCAAAATTTTTTAATTAAAAACAAAAGGGCATAACAACATAACGAAAATTGGACAAAATGAGAAAGGAATAAATCCCTTACATGGACGTGTGATATCAAAGGATTGGGAGATGCTTGATAGAGGATTAATGGGAGCTTGGGGCACCTTGGGAGGATTCTTGATAGAGGAGGGCAGGGTTGGTAGAACTCCAACAGCTTTTAGGGAAGAGTAAGTAGAAGATTGGGTGGGTTTATATAGGAAAGGTGAGTGAATTCTTTATTTTTTAGGTTTGGGGCATCTCACATTAATCAAATCAAAACCACAAACCAGCCCATGATTTTTCCCATAGTTTTTGCCAAAGGGGAGTGGAAAAAAATATTATATAAGGCCAATGTCCAAAAATCTCAAAATAGTAGGGTTGCTTATGTGGAGGTGTGTCACACTCTCAAAGAAAATAATTTAAAAATACAAAATGTTTTATATGTCTGGGAGGGTCCAAAAAAGATTTTTAAAATAAATAATACAAATATAAAATCCCGTTATTTAAATTCTAAAACATATATTTCCCAAAAATAATGTTTATAGTATTTTATTACATCACTTTTGGGTCATTATGATGTCATAAAACACAGAATATATTTAAACGATATTAATGTTTTACCCAAAAATTCGATTGTATCAGAAAATTATGGAAAATTAACCATTGGATAATTTCGACGTCCTGATTCCAAAAATAATATTAATTTTATCTAAATATTTGAATTTTTACTTTTAAAATGAAAACTGACATTTGTTGGAAATTCATAGGTTTTCACTAAAACAGTTTTCAAACCTTAAAAAAATTACAATTGCATTCATAAAATTACATGATCATTTATATTTAATAGAAATTAATTTTATAATAATATTTTAATAAATAATAGTTAATTCAAAAATCTATTAATCAATCAAAATAGATTTGTTTGTGGAATATTAACTAAAAATACTATTTGTTCTTTATAAACTATTTACAAAGTAACAATAATAAAATGAATTCACATTCATTATACGAAAATAATGTAAATTTTCATAGTGCTAGGGTCTTGTTACATAAACCCTTATAACACCCACATATGACCGAAGGGTAAGGTGTGCGTTGGTGACCAACTCTTGGGGTTTCTCATCTAACATTGCTCGAGTGGTAATCTCTACTAACTTTCACTTCTCATGTAGTTGGTTCCGTTCAATCTTAAAATGTTCAATCTAGACTTGGGGATGGACAAGAGTGAAGCCCAATGATTACCTCTCGTTTATGAGCTCTAACACATGGGATTCGTATGGGGAAAGTCTACTAGATGATTCCATCACTTCCTTTTTCTGAGTAAATTGGATTTGTTAAAGCCCTCTATTTATACTAATCATGTGATCACTATTCAACATCTATATTAACAAAAGTCACAATTCGTATCAGAATTTTAAAATCCAGAAACATAAAAACAATGAAGTTCATATTTTATATAACCGCAATAATACATTTAATTAGATAAATTATAATTTTCATTAATGAATTTTTGGGTCGTTTCTATCTTACCCCCCCCCCCCAAGAAATTTTTCCCTCGAAATTTTCATTTCCCACACTAAAACTGATGTGGTTTACTCTACTTCATCACTTCCTCCAATTACCAGGTCTCTTCTTCAAACATGAGTGTTTTCCACAACACCTTGATGAGGGGAATTGCCTTATTTCATAGAACTTTTTCTCTATGATTTAAGATCATCACTGTTTTCTCCTCGTAAGAAAGATAATCCTCTAACGGTACTACCTCTGAAGAGAGTACATGTGAAGGGTTTGGTATGTACTTCCTTAAGTGGGATAAATGAAAGACATCATGTACATCGTCCATGGTTGGTGGATGTTCTAGTCGATAGGCCACAGCCCCAACATGGTCAAGAATCTTGAAGGGGCTGATTTACCTAGGACATAACATCCCTTTCTTTCCAGACCTCATAAACATTTTCAATGGAGATATGAGTAGAAATACCATGTCTCCAACTTTAAACTCAAGGTCATGTCGACTATTATGTGAATAACTCTTCTTTCAACTCTAGGATGCTCTGATATGTTGTTGAATGGTTTTCACCGTCTCCACCATTTTCGACCATTTCTTGTCCTAGAAGCTTATGCTCACCAACTTCATCCCAACATGCCGATGCTCTGAACATATTTCCATACAGGGCTTCATAAGGTGTCATTTAGATGCTCAGGTGGAAACTATTAATCCACCAGTGGAAGATGTTGCTCCCACCCAACTTTGAAGTCCACAGAACACGCTCTCAACATGTCCTCAAGTGTTTGGATAGTCCTCTAGGATTGGACATCAATTTGAGGATGATATGTCAAACTGAAGTTCAGCTCAGTATCTAGAGCATGTTAATGACTCTTCCAAAACATATAGGTGAATCTAGGATCTCGATCAGATACAATAGATAGTGGTACTCCATGCAGCCTTACCACTTCTATGATATATATATATGCCAGATGATCCAATGAGAATTGTTCCCAAATTTATATGAAGTGTGAAAACTTTTTAAGATGATCAACAACAACCCATATTTCACTGTTTCATTTGGATGTATTCGAATGTTTGGTGACAAATTCCATGGTGATGTTCTCCCATTTGGATGGTGGTATGAGCAATGGTTAGAACATCCCCTTATACTTCTTCCTCTCAACCTTCACTTGCTGACACAATAGGCATTTTGATGTATACTCATTGATCTCATTCATCATATTATACCACCAATAATGCACTCATATATCTCGATACATCTTTTTATTTCCTACGATAATAGATAAATTTGAATTATGCTCATCATCCAAAAGTCCCTTCTTCACCTCTGAACATGATGGAACAAAAAGTCTTTCCCAAATATCACAATTCCTTCTTCATTGACATTGAATTCCTTGGATTTCCCTTTTCTGATAGCTTCTACTCTATTATGAATTCCCACATCATCCTTTTGAGAATCCTTTCTTCTTTCCAAAAGATCAGTTGAGAAATCATTTGTGAAAGGATTTATGATGTTCCCTTATTTATGATTCCCTTGTCCATGTTCAACAAATCTAAGATGATTGGGTCCTTCTCAATTCTCATCAATGATAGAATTTCTGGGTCCTTTCTACTTAGAGCATCCTCCATGTTGTTTGCTTTCTCATGGTGGTGATGGATCAAGCAGTCATAGTCATTGATCAGCTCTAACCATCTTTGTTGGCTCATGTTCAACTCTTTCTGTGTGAATATAGACTTGAGGCTTTAGTTGTCCGTATATATTTCAAACTGCTCACCAAAGATATGATGGAACCAAAATTTTAATGTTAATATCACCGTAGCCAACTCTAAATCACATGTTGGATAATTCTTCTCATGAAATTTCAATTGACTTCAAGAACATGCAATGACATTGTAATTTTCATCAACTGACAACCCAGGCCCTTCTTTAAGGCATCAACTAATACCACAAAAAGTTATCCACATTTTGGTAAAGTGATTAGGGGCGCAGTGATAAGCCTCTTTTTTATCTCCTTGATGTTTTCTTCACATTCATCACTCCATGCAAACATTACTCCATTCTTAGTTAGCTTGGAAAGAGTGTTGGACAATCGTGAGAAATTTTACACAAATTGTCTATAATATCCAGCTAACCCCAAGAAGATATGGATATTGGTTACTGATGATGGCCTCATCCATCCCTCAATTGCATCTATTTTGGAGGGATCTATAGATATCCCATTTATTGTGATTATATGTCCCCACAATGAGACCCCTTTCAACCAGAACTCACACTTTTTGTACTTTTCATATATATTCTTCATTCATAAGGTCTCTAGTATAGTTCTTAGATGCTCCTCATGGTCCTCCTTGGTTTTGGATTATATTATAATGTCATTTATAAAGAGAACCAAAAATTTGTCGAGGTAATCCCTAAAGACTCTATTCATCATGTCCATTAATATTGCTGGATCATTAGTGAGTCAGAAAGGAATTACTAGGAAATCATAGTGCCTCTATCTTGTACGAAAAGCAGTCTTGGGGATATCTTCCTTCTTCACCCTTACTTGATAATATCCTGAATGAAAATCCACCTTCGATAATTATTGTGCTCAACACTGTTGATTGAACAAGTCATAAATTCATGGGAGAGTATACTTGTTCTTTATCATGATTTTTTAAGCTCGTGATAATCGATGCAAAGGCGCATTGACCCATCCTTCTTCTTGACGAAGAGGACTGGTGCACCCAATGGTGAAGCACATGGGCATATAAACCCTTTATCAGGATTCTCTGGAAGTTATTTCTTCAACTCCTCAAGATCCACAACATCCATTCAATACAGAGTCTTGGATATTTGAAATGCCCCTGGTATAAGATCAATTTATAATTCAACATCCCTAATAGGAGGAAGACCAGGTAATTCCTTGGGAAACACTTCATAAAATTCCCTCACAGTAGGAATGTATTCAAGGATGGTTGCCTCAATAGACTCAATAATCTGAGCTAGATATACATGCTCATAGGGTTGTAATATCCACGCTTGAGATGATGGAGCTAAAGAAGATTCATCTTCCTCCTTGTACTTGTATAGAATCGGGGGTCGATTGTCCACATGGAGAGTGATCTCCTTCTCACCACAATTTATGTTTTCTCTATATAAGGAAAGCCAATTCATGCCAGGAATTTAATAAAATTCCACTAGAGTGTGTATGATGAGGTTTGCAGGGATATTCAATCCACATATTTTGATAGGGGAGGAGTTATATTCATCAGATGCAATGATTTCACCATTTTTCGTACTCACCGACTTCTTTACTTCCATGATGTGTGGTCATGATGAAAATGTTATAATAAACTTTTGGGAACTAAAAGAATGCGTAGAACCTAAATAAAAAAGTATGTTCTCTATTCATTAATGAATAACTAGCGTACCTATCACCACTTCATTTTTAGGGTTCATTTCGGTTGTAGGGATAGAAAAAGCTATCCATTAGTGCCTTGGAGGTTGTTGGTTGCCGCTAAAATTTCTTGTCTTAGGGCACTGATTTGAAAGATACTCTGGTTCTTTGCAGTTGTAGTAATGAACAACCCATTGAGGTTCGAACGGAGAGTTCCTCTCCTCTATTGCAGAAGTGGGGTTTCCTTGTCCTCAGTTAATAGCTAGGTGCCCTTCGCTTCCACACGCAAAGCATTTCCTCGTCCCCTTCTGGAAATTTCCATGGTGCTTCTTTCTGAACCATTGGAATGTGGGGTGATGTATCTTCTTAGCACCATTGGATTTATCAATTGGACCGCCCTCATTGAATTCCACCTTAATATTCATATCCCCATGATACCATTGAGATTATCCGATCTCAAATTTGACCTGGAGGGCAGATCATAAAATTTCCTCATAGCTGTCAAAGTCCCTGATCGACAGTGCTTTCCATAGGATAGGTTTCATGTGACCAAGAAGTTGTAAACCTTGCATTCGGGGGTAATGAAAAAGACTAAGGCATATTGTGAAATCATTATGATGTTTTCCTCATACACTCCGATAGATTTGTCAACTTTTTTCTTGAGGGAACGGAAGTCCCTTTCCATCATAAGTTAGAGGGTTCATGGAAAATATTTATCAAAAAACATCTTTTGGATATCCTTCCATTCCAATGCCTTAATCTCTTCCCTAGGCATCGTATTTTTATCAAGATCCACCATTGATTGGCTTCACCTTCCATACGATAAGCAACCAGAAGAACCATCTATTTTTTGGAACATTGAAGGATGGGGAAGATCTTTTTCAATGGAGTTGATCCACTATTCTACGATTGAGGGACCAGATGATCCATTAAAAGTAGGATGTATTTGTCTCATGATGATCTCAATAGTGAATTGTTCTTTCTTAGTGGGGGGGGGTTGAACGTTCATCTTTTCCCATGTTTCTATACAAATATTGAGTTAATTGAGAGAAATTCATGACAAAGTTCACGATTCCCACTCCCATCAGATTGAGCATCTCATTTGCACAGTCATCACATTGATCTTCACATCGGTTGTTAGCATGAGTCCTCCTATTACCGGCCAATGGCTGGAATAAAAGAAATTTTAGTGGTAACACATAAAGGGTAAACCAAGGACTAGACTGATGACTTATAAATAACATTTATTTCCTTAACCTAATAATCCATAACCTTCAATACATTCTATCTATGATCTTCTTTCTAACATATGTTCATAGGTTCATTTTATTTTAATTCCCTTAAAAATGGTTCATACTATGATTTTAAATTTACCAAAGCAATCCCTGGGGAGTTTCATAACCAAGAGTGCAGCAAGTTCCATTATCGTGTACTAGTTTTCATTTGAGTATAGCTCAAAGCGGTTTTTTAAGGTTTTACCCCTAGGAAACAATTGTGCCAGAGCCGCCTCAACCTGCTCGTATCCAGACAGGGATGTATTTTCATGATAATACACTTACTCCATACTCACTAATACCGAGGAGTCTTTATATTATACTTATTCTTGTCTTTAAGTCTTCACTAGTGTTTTCTAATCATAATCCCAAAAATAACTAAACCTATACGCTGATAGCAACTATTACAACCCTACTTTTTTTTACACACATAAACCTGATTTATTACATAAAATATTCTCTTAATACAACATATAAGATAAACAGGTCTAGTGTCTTTAGGGATTATGAACATTACATAACAGTTTAGAACATAAAACACACAACATCTTTATTGAAAACTTCCTTTACATGACCACTACAATCCCTCATACATAGCATTGCGTGGGATAACCTGAGGACAAGAATAAGAAAAGGGTAAGATATAAAGCCTAGTAAGGGAACAATCATTGAATAACAAGAGGAATACAATACATGTTAGACAATAGGAAATATCAATGGAGCACAAGTGACACATGTACATAAAGTCCTGATAGAGCATGATAATCATAACATGGAAATGTGGAAAAAAACACATAACATGGTATTAGCATGAGAAAAGGCTCATTACACATGGAGAATGAGTAAACCCTCGTTAAAAATGATGCACGAGTAAAACCATGTTGCAGATAAATTAGCATGAGTCAACACCCATTACAAATGACCTATCATGATAATATACATTACCCAATAATTCAGAGTGCTATCAGGGCCCACACCTCTTAAACATTTCATTTCATGCATAAGTGTGACACAATGATCATATAACATTAAATCATTCAATGTAACACCCCATTATTTCAAAGTTTTTTATTTCATCAAAGTAATTCAATAACTTTCACTACACGCATAACGACTTCATGCGCACCCTAACTAACTAAACTAGCCGTTCAAAAGCAGTTATGGATAATATTAACTTAATTTGTATCTTTATATAATATTTATAATTTTAGAATCCATATTATGAGTTTATTAGACATAATGTATGAACAAATTCATTTTTGTTAGATAAAAGTATTTTTTTAAAAATGTAATTTTACCACCTTTTAATGTAGAACCCTTTTTAAATCCAATTTGAAACTTATATTTATTCAATTTGAAAAAATAAACTTCTTATTTAGAATTGGGACATAATAATTTAGTTTCAATAAATTTTTGGTGTTTTTCTAATAACTTTCATATTTGGGTGAATAGTAAAAAATACTATATTTTAACTGAAAGAATCATTTTTAATCAAAAAAAATTATATTGTTGAATTATAAATTTTAATGTTTTGGAAGCATAATTAGATTATATTTTTACTCCTTAATTCAATGTTGGTCATTCTAATTAATTTTACATTGAAATTAAAAATAAACAAGTGTCAATCTTTTGATAGTTATTGTTTCATAAAAACACGGTATTTGTTTTGACAACGAGAATTAACTTTAAATTAATAAATGCAAATTATATGTTTTGAATTTTGTAAAATTGACATCATTTTTGGATTTCGAATATCAAAATTAACCTAGGGTGAGTTTTGGTATTTTTTTGAAAAAATTCAATTTTTGATGAATAGTGAAAAACATTGAGTTATTTTTTTAAACCATATTTTTATTTAAATAATTATTTATTTTATTTAAATTTATTTTATGTCAAAATAGATACATAATAACTATATAAATTCAATGAAATTAATTGGAGTCAGTTTATAATAATTTTACATATATTAAAATTTTATCAAACTTTTTACCGTCTTTTACCCACCTCTTAGGAGCATTTGCAAATTTACAAAAAAACATAATATTACTGCTTCTGTAAGTTGAATTTTCAAAATTCGAGAGACACTGTTAATATCATTTAGTAAAATGTGGTTCAATAAGACAAAAATAATTTTTGATGAATTGTAATTTTTTACTTTAATTTACCACGGTGCATAGTAAATAGGGTAATTATGTGTAAAATCGATATTATTATTACCCTAACACCTGTCCTAATTCTGTTGGATAAGTTTAATTCGACAAAAAAAACCTTAGAAAAAAAATATGTCCCTTTAGGTCCACACGGATTAGATTAAAACATATATTATTATTTTATTTAAAGAAACGTTAAAAGAGTTAAAATCAATGTTTAATGACTAAACCATTTTTAATATCGGGTTATACATAAGATAAATTAGACTATAAACATTAATTATAAATATAAAAAGGTTTTCTACATAATGGTATTTTATTTATAATTTTTAGAGATTAAATAATTAAATTTTTTAATGACACAATGATGATGCTGTAATTACCTTATTAATGAATGAATCAAATAAATGGTATTATAAATATTACAATAAATATAATTTCAAAGTTTTTTTGACATCCAAGAATTTTATAGGTGAATATGATATGTTAGGAATGATTAAATGTATTTTTTTTAATTAATCATTCTGTTATTATTTTAACAAAAAACAAATACAAAATAGTGTAAAAATTGACATAAAATAGTTTTTAAAACAAATATTATATTATTAATTGATATAATGGTCATAAAAATCTATGGTTCGGCCAAAAGACTTATATAATAATATATATGACAGTAATTAACCAATTGGGTTTCGTTTTTTAGTATATAGTATGTTTATTAACAATATAGTGTAAGAATACCAGAAGTCACCGTAAATGTTAAAAAATTTATATTAAAGTTAAATCTAAATGATAAGGTTAAAATGGTAACCTAAACTTGTATAAAACCTATTGGTTGAGTTTTTTTTGACCCATACCCACCTTATAACTTAAATAATATATTTTTATCCATTAGAAACCGAACATGATTTTGTTATAAAATAATATTTTATGTTTTTTCCTAAAGTTCCCCTCAACCCTCTTATTAAAGGGCACTCCCCCTTCCCTCTAATTCACACCTTCAAAGCTTTTTGGATCTGTCAAACTCTGCCAAAATACTCTCTAATCAATTATCCATTCATCCTAGAGGCCCTACTTTAGTTAGAAAAAAAACATAAGGATCTATTTTGATCAAATGAAAAGGAAGAACCCAAACAAGAGGTAATAATTTCACCTCCCTCTTTCAAGTTCTTTTCTTCTTCCACTTCTTCTTTCTTTGTCATTTCCATTATAAAATAATTACTCCCATGTATTTTATATACTTTGATGTTATTATAAATATGGAACACCTTTATTCATTATTCTATCTATCTTATGAATGATAATGTCACCATGTGTGTGTATGTACGACCTACCGTGTCCACGCTATGGTGTAATTTGTTATTCAACACTATGTTATTTGGATGGATATAATGATGAGTGATATGTATATAAATAATTAAAATAACATTATGATGTCTTTGTAAAAATAATATACCATCCAATTTCACACTTTTATGGAAGTGATATTGCCGCTCGTGCGTACGTACGGATTACCGTCTCCACGACGCGATGAGATTCATTTCCTCGTTCACCATTCATCGACAAATATATATATATATATTTATATATATTACTAATAAGTATGTAATATATGACATAATAATGCTACTGTAGATATATAAATGTACATACATATATCTTATTTACTTAGTTCCATTCAACACGATATGAAAACGGAAACAACGTATATGCGTACGGACGGACTACCGTCTCAATAAACGGTGTTTTTCATTTCACTTATATGTCTATTATACATGTTTATATTATAAATATATATGATATATAAATCATGTTTTATATTCTGGAAGTATTTAAATATTTGTTTAAGTGATACAATCATGAGTGACTAGTTTAAACACTTACAATAAAGAAAGCTATTATTACCTGAAATGTTAATTTAACATGGAAATTATTATTAAATTGGTAGTATAAAGTCATAAATGAATCATTTATGATATCATAAATATTAATAGGGTTCTGGTATAATTTAATAACATACTATGATCTTCATAAAGAAGGTTAAACATACCCTCGACCAAAGGAAAGTGCAAGGTAAGGGTTAATTTCACAATCTCTTTATTATCCGAGGTTGTTTTTACCTTAGTATCTACTATGAAATATTTATTATCCATGTCCATGTATCATGAATAAGTTTTCAAAGGGATTCTTTTAAGAAATTTTTTTACTAAAACATCATTTAAAATGTTTTAAATATTCATTTTTCTTAATCTTTTTCATTACTGTCCATGTCTTCAAAATGGGTTTTTAGGATTTATTTATATGGACATGAATGTCTTTAAAATGATAATTACTTTCAAAAGTTTCAAATTTTAATGGGAAAATTTGATTCATAAATGACTTTAAATGACTTCTTTTCTTAATTGGGTGACTTTTAAATGTATTCATGAAAAAGGGTTATTTCTCTCAAAGAGTTTTACAAATCATTTTCATCTATGTAAAAATCCATTAATGGATTTTAAACTTTTTTTGAAGTTGATTTATCATGATACAATTATTCCATATTGTGTTGAAGGTTTTGTGATAATTTTGACTATGGAAGTGTTATTTTTATACCATTCATTGTTAATGGGTAATGTATTGTTATTTCATATACTAGTTTTAATAGGAATGTTTATGTTATGTTTAGACCTTTTTATATGAGGAATGCATTGAACATAATAAGTGACGGGTGGAGCCTGTTATAGCTCCTCTATGCATCGGTAGGTCTCATAAGACAAACTAGTGTCTTGGCACAAGGCCTTGAAAAAATCTTATTTGTAGTCTTGGCACATGACCTCGAATCTATCGATATGATAGTCTAGCATTATGCATTCCATCGTTATGAAATTGGCCTTTGATATTTCATGTGATTATTTGACTAGTAGAATTTCTATGTGAGTAAGTAAATGGAATTATTTTGATTTATATTTTCCATATTATGATGAATTTTATGATGAAAAGGATTTTGTTTTAGTTTTATACATTTCCTTAAATGTTTATGCTTATTTTTGAATGTTTATGTTGTATTGTTTACCCTTACTGAGCATTTGAGCTCACCCCTTTCTATGATTTATTTTTCCCAGGATTACAAGAAGTGTATTGTGATTGATATGTAGGGTTAATACAAGGGAATAATGGCATTCATAATGGATTATTTATGTTGTTTTTTATGTTTTAAAATGTAATGTAACATTCATGTATGTAATCTATTTTCAAAGAATTCTAAACTGACAGGTCCATCGGGACTTGATTCCTTGTAATCACGCCAATGTATTAAAATAATGCACTGACTCTGGGTAACTAGGGTCGGGGAGTTACAATTGGTATCAGAGGAAGATTAGAAATAACCTTGGAAACTAGATTTATATAAACTCTGATGAGAGAACATTACCATAAGATTGACATTGAAGATTAGTATATAGGAACTTCCTAGAATTTTGGTAATGTTAAGATTTTATGCGTTTTCCAAGAAAATACATCACTGTCAGGATACAAGAAGTTAGAGGTGGCTTTGGAACAGATGTGCCTAGGGGTAAAACCCAAAAACATCGCTTTGATCTAGACTCGAACGGAAACTGGTGCACGACAATGGGCCTTACTGCACTCTTGGTTACGACACTCCTGGGGGATATTCTTAGGATAAATATAATTTTCCTTACAAACCACTATGAAGGGTTTAGGAGTATATACCTTCTCAAAGAAAACATTTTTTTGATTAGGGATTATATCCATAAACTATTCAATTTACGTTAGGTATTTTACATGTTTGGAATTATGAATTGTGATTCATAAACTGACCTAGTGTATGTCATTGTTTATAAATGGTTCCCAGTATAAGGATTGAGAACACCAGCAATACATATGATCCAAAGAGTAAGAAGGATCATATCTTTCATGGTAATAAGCCAAAATTTATTAGGGAAATATTCTCCCATGTATTAACAACATATGAAGAAATAGTGTCTTGTATTAATAAGATATGTAAATAATTATCTGAATCATATGGATTTGAAGGGATTCCAGTGAAGAAAAGGATGGTAGAAATAAAGTTGGATAAATCGAAAGAAGGATTTTCCAATATGTGATAAATGTGGAATGAATCACATTGTTAAATGCTTGAAGGGAATGTGAGTTTGTTATAAGTGTGGAGATAAAGGACACCAAGTACGGGATTGCAAGGGTAAGAAAAAGTTTTCGTATGTAAAATGCTTCATCTACAAGGCATTGATACACTATGCGAATCAATATTCCATTCATAAGAGTATACTACAAATGATGTTATTGGATAATAATCATGTTATGATACTACCTCATATTAGGAAGAATTATTATTGTTCTTATGTTGTTATTGTAGAATTATTTTATTTGAGTGTTGCATCAACAGTATACTGGTTACATTAATTATTGAGATAAATAAGGATTGTACTGTTGTACTATTTCATTAGGAATTTGAGATTATATGGTCCTGATAATAACGTAGTAATTTTTGAATAAGAGATGGTTGATTTGGGTAATTTAGGATGTTGCGGTGTTGTAAAAGAATACACGATGAAGGTGTTCACATGATATTACCTGGAAAAAATATCCTCATTATGTTTAACATCTTTATAACCATTGGAATGAGAGTTTGAATATAAGTATTTTAGATAAATCTAAAAGTTGGAATCGATTATGTTTAGAATTGGATACTATTGTTAATGTTATTTTTTGATTTCCATAAAAATGACAACCTGGAGGTCAGGCGGCAACCCGTCACGTCTGGAAAGGATGCATGACTTGAACCTGCAAACGAAGGCAGGAAAGGGTGTATCACTTATCACTGACCCATGTGGTGTCCTAGATTAAATAATGTAGTTTTTAAAGGGTCTGATATGTGAATTATAAATTCAATATTCTGGAACTGTATATGATTATAATAAATAAAATATATTCTTTTGAAATCTTTTGGAGTGAAAGATGAGTTAGTGGTATGAATTAGTTAAATGATGTAACTCTACTTGTCAAGTATATATATATATATATATATTCAGAATATTCTATGATTAATTAAATTATTAATGTTTAGTTAAGGGACTTCGTCACAATCTCCTTTCATTGAGGAATCCATTGATTTCCAAATGACATTCTTTTATACAGTGTATAAAACCCTTTGACTTTTCATTTCAAGGAGAATCTTTTTCTACGAAGCATTTTACTAAAAGAAAAAAAATGAATTCTTTAACCAAAGTGGTGACAACAAACTTTCCTCCAATGCAAGTTTTATTTTATCTTTGGATTCCTTAAGAAGCCAATTTTTTTTACATAAAAAGAAAATAAATACCATATAACCTTTTTTAGTATTTTTGTATTGAAAATGGTTTTGATAATGAATTTTTTATGTCAATATATTTAATTGATATATTGTGGTTAATGAACTCAATCACTCTCTATAAATATTTACATTTTCCCTCCAATTATGTGTCTCTAATTTCCACCAATGTTCTCCTAATTGAGATCATAATTTTGTGGTAACATTTTCATTTCCCTTTTCCTCTTATTAAGACTAAATTTTATTAACCAAATTTCTTATGTAGGTTTTCCCACAAGTGTATTTTCGATTTTAAGCCTTTTATTTTAAAAGAACCATTTCAAATTGCAAGGATGCAATTTATTGAATTAGGGAAGAATGTAACACCCTAATATTTCAAAGTACTTTATTTCTCAAAGTAATTTAATAACTTGCACTACACGCAACAATGAGTTCAAACGCACCACAACTTACCAAACTAGCTGTTCAAAAGAAGTTATGAATTGTATTAACTTAATTATGAACTTTATATCATCCTTATAATTTTATAATACATATTATGTGTTTCTTAGACATAAATTAAGAACAAATACATTTTTTTAGATAAAAGTATTTTTCATAAAATGCAATTTTACTGCCTTTTAATAGAGAAACCTTTTTAAATCCAATATTTGAAACTTTTATATACTCAATTTTACAAAAAAAACTTCTTCTTTAGGATCGGGACATAAGAATTAGTTTCAAATTTTTTTTGGTGTTTTTATGATAACTTTCATATTTTGGTGAATAGTAATAAATACCTTATTTTCACTCAAATAAACCTTTGCAATCAAAATAATTTATAGTGTAAAGTTATACATTTTAATGTTTTACAATCATAATTAGATTATATTTTTACCCTTTAATCCAATGATGGTCCTTTGAATTAATTTTACATTGAATTTAAACATAAACAAGTGTCAATCTTTTGATAGTTATTGTTTCTTAATAACACGCTATTTGTTTTGATAACGAGAATTCATTTTAAATTTATAAATGAAACTTATATTTTTTGAATTTTATAAAATAGACATCATTTTTTGATTTGGAATATCGAAATTATCCTTGGGTTAGTTTTTGGTATTTTTCTGAAAACATTCAATTTTTGATGAATAGTGAAAAACACTGAGTTATTGTTTAAAACAAGATTTTTATTTAAATAATTATTCATTTTATTTAATTTTATTTCAGGTCAATATAGATACATAATACCTATAGATATTCAATGTAATTCATTGGAGTTAGTTTATAATAATTTTTTATATATAAAAATTTTATCGTACTTTTTACCGTCTTTTACCCACCTCCTAGGAGCATTTGCAAATTTACATGAAACTTAATTCCACCGCATCTGTGAGTTGAATTTAGAAAATCCAAGAGACACAGTCAATATCAAGGAGTAAAATGTGGTTCAATAAGAGAAAAATAATTTTTGGTGAATAGTAACTTTTTACTTTTATTTACCACGGTTAAAAGTAAATAGGGCAATTAAGGGTAAAAATGATATTATTATTACCATAACACATGTCCTAATTCTATTATATAAGTTTAATTCGACCAAAAACAACCTTAGGAATATAATATGACCCTTTAGGTCCACTTGGATTAGATTAAGACATTTATTATTATATTATTTAAAGTAGAGTTAAAAGAGTTAAAATCAATGTTTAATGACTAAACCATTTTTAATATAGGGTTATACATAATATTAATTCAACTATAGATATTCATTAGAAATCTAAAAAAATTTCCTACATAATGGTATTATATATATAATTGTTATAGGTTAAAAATATAAATTTATTAATGACACAGTGATGATGTAGTAATTACCTTATTAATGAAAGATTCAAATAAATGGTATTATAAATATTAAAAAAATTATAATATCAATGTTTTTATGAAATACACGATTTTTATAGGTGAATATTCTATGTTTGGATTTATTCAATTTATTTTTATTGAAGTAATGAATCTATTACTATTTTCACAAAAAACAAATACCAAATAGTGTCAAAGTTGACATAAAATAGTTTTCAAAACAAATATTATATTTTTAATTGATATAATTGTCCTAAAAATCTAAGGTTCGTCCCAAAGAATTATACAATAATATATATTACATTAATGAACCAATTGGTGTTTTATTGGAAGTATATTGTATGTTTATTAACCATATAGTGTAAGAATACAAGAAGACACGGTAAAAGTTAAATTATTTATCTTAGAGTTAAATCTAAATGATAAGGTTAAAATGGTATCATAAACATGTCTAAAACCTATTGGTTGAGTTTTTATTGACCCATAGCCACCTTATACTTAAATAATTCATTTTGGAGCCATTAGAAACCGAAAATTATTTTATTATAAAATAATATTTTATGTTTTTTCTAAGGTGCCCTCACCTCTCTTATAAAAGGGCAGTCCCCCTTCTCTCTAATTCACACCTTAAAAGCATTTTGGCTCGGCCAAAATCTATCCAAATACTCTATAAACAATCTTCACTTCATCCCAGAGGCCCTCCTTTTGTCATAAATCCATCTTAAAGAGCCCTTTTGATCATATCGAAAGGAAGAACCTGAAGATTAGGTCATAATTTCACCACCCTCTTTCATGTTCTTTTCTTCTTACACTTCTTCTTTCTTTGTTATTTCCATTCTAAAATAAGTAATATAGTATATTATATATACCTTGGTGTTATTATAAATATGGAACAACATTATTCATTATTCTATCTATCTTCTTCATGATAATGTCACCATGCATGTTTACGTACGACTTACCGTCTCCACGCCGTGGTGTAATTTGTTATTCACCACTATGTTATTTGGATATATATAATGATGAGTAAAATGTATATAAATATTGAAAATAACATGATAATGGTTCTGAAAAATTAATATACCATCCAATTCCACACTTTTATGGAATTGATATTGTCGCTCGTGCGTACGTACAAATTACCGTCTCCACGATGCGATGAGATTCATTTCTATGTTCATCATTCATCGACAATTATAATTATATATATATTACTAATAATTATGTAATATATGACATAATAATTCTACTAGATATATATATATATATGTGTACTTACATATATCATATTTACTTAGTTCTGTTCAACACGATATGAAAACGGAAACATCGTTTATGCATACGTACGGACTACCGTATCCCTAAAAGGTGTTTTTAATTTCATATATATGTCTATAATACATATTTATATTCTAAATATATATGGTATATAAATTATGTTTTATAATCTGGAATTATTTAAATCATTTTCTAAGTGATACAATCAAGAGTAAAAAGATAAAACACGTATGATAAAGAAAGCGATTATTAACCGAAATGTTAATTTAACATGGAAATTATTATTAAATGGTTATTATAATGTCATAAATGAATAATGTATGATATCATAAATATTAATATGGTTCTGGTATAATTAAATAACATACTATGATCTTCATACATGAGTTTAAACGTACCTTCAACCAAAAGAATGTGTAAGGTAATGGTTAATTTCACAATCTCTTTATTATCCAAGGTTGCTTTTACATAAGTATCTACTAGGAAATATTTATTATCCATGTCCATGTATCATGAAAGAGTTTTGAAAGGGATTATTTTAAGGTACTTTTTTACTAAATCATCATTTCAAATGTTTTAAATATTTATTCTTCTAAATCTTTTTCATTAATGTCTGTGTATTCAAAATGGGTTTTAAGGATTTATTTATATGGATATGAATGTTTTTAAAATGTTAATTCCTTTCAAAAGTTTCAAAGTGGTATGTGAATATTTGATTCAAAAATGTCTTTAAATGACTTATTTTTTAAATTGTGTGACTTTTAAATGTTTTCATGAAAAGGAGGTATTTATCTCAAAGAGTTTTACAAATCATTTTCATCTATGTCAAAATCCTTTAATGGATTTAAAACTTGTTTTGAAGTTGATTTATCAGGATACAAATCTTCCAAATTATGTTTAAGGTTATGTGATATGTCTGACTGTGGATGTTTTATTTTTATAGCATTCATGGTTTATGGGAAAATTATTGACATTTCATATTCTAGTTTTAATATGCATGTTTATTTTTTGTTTAGAGCTTTTCATACGAGGAATGTATTGGACTTAGTAAGTGACGGGTGGAGCCTGCTATAGCTCCTCGATGCATTGTTAGGTCTCATGAGACAATCTATTGTCTTGGAACAAGGCCTTGAAAAAATCTTAATTGTAGTATTGGCACAATGCCTTGAATATGTGGTTATGATAGTATGGAATTATGCATTCCATCGTTATGAAAGTGGCTATTGATATTGCATGTGATTATTCGACTAGTAAAATATTCATGTGAGTAAGTAAATGGAATTATTTTGATTAATATTTTCCATATAATGATGAATTTTATGATAAAAATGAATTTTTTTAGTTTTATACATTTCCTTAAATGATTATCCTTATTTTTGAAAGTTTCTGCTATATTGCGTACCCTTACTGAGCGTTTCAGCTCACCCCTTTCTATGTTTTATTTTTCCCTGGATTCCAAGAAGTGTATTGTTATTGATATACATGGTTAATCCAAGTGAATAATGGAATTCATAAAGGATTATTTAGATTGTTTTGTATGTTATAAAGTGTAACGTAACATTAAAGTATTTAATCTATATTCCAAGACTGATAAACCGATTGGTACTTTGGGACTTGATTTCTTATAATCGTGCCAATGTATTAAATTAATTCACCAACTCTGGTAAACTGGGGTCGGGGTTTTATATTTGGTATCAGAGGATGTTTAGCAACAACCTTGGAAACTAGGTTTAGATAAACTCTGATTAGAGCACATTACTTTAAGATAGAATTTGAATATTACTATAGAGGAACTTCCTAGAATTTTGGTAATATAATGATTTTGTGAGTTTTCCAAGAAAATACATCACAGTCTGGATACGAGCAGGTAGAGGTGGCTCTGGAACAGATGTACCTAGGGTTGAAACCCAAAAACACCGCATTGAGATAGACTCGAACTAGAACTGGTGCATGACAACAGGCCTTGCTGCACTCTTGGTTATGACACTCCTGGGGGATATGCTTAGGGTAATTCCCGTTTTCATTACAAACCACTATGAATAGTTTATGAGTATATACCTCCTCAATGAAATCATTTTTGTGATTATGGATTATATCCATAAACTGTTCAATTTATGTTAGGTATTTTACATGTTGGGAATTATGAATTGTGATTCATAAACGGACCTAGTGTATGCCATTGTTTATAAATGGTGACCAGTAGAAGAAATGAGAACTCCAACAATATATATGATACAAAGAGTAAGAATGATCATATCCTTCATGGTAATAAGCAAAAATTTAGAAGAGAAATAGTCTCCCATGTATTCTCAACAAATGAAGAAATATTATCTTGTGTTAATAAGATAAGTAAATAATTCTATGAATCCTATGGCATTGAAGGGAATCCAAAGACGAAAAGGATAGTAGAAAGAAATATGGGTAAAGGGAAAGAAAGATTTTCCAATATGTGAAAAATGTGGAATGAATCACCTTGGTAAATGCTTGAAGGGAATGTGAGTTTGTTATAAGTGTGGAGAAAAAGGACACCAAGTACGTGATTGCAAGGGTAAGAAAATGTTTTCAAATATAAAATGCTTCATCTGCAAGGCATTGAGACACTATGCGAATCAATATTCCATTCATAGATTATACCACAAATGATTTTATTAGATAATAATCATCTTATGATACTACCTCAGACGAAGAAGGATGACTAGTGATCTTATATTGTTATTATAGAATTATTTCATTTGAGTGTTGTATCAAAAGTATAATGGTAACATAAATTATGGAGATAAATAAGGATTGTACTCCAGAACTATTTAATTGGGAATTTGAGATTATATGGTCTTGATACTAAGGTTGTAATTTTGGAATAATAGATGGTAGATTTTGGTAATTCATGATGTTGCAGTGTTGTAAAATAATACTTGTTGAAGTCGTTCACATGTTATTACGACGAAAAAAGGACCCTCATTATGTTTAACTTCCTTATAAACATTGGATTGAGAGTTTGGATATAAGTATTTTAGATAATTTTAAAGGTTGGAAGGGATTATGTTTTAAATTTGATACTATTGTTAAGGTTATTTTTGGATTTCCATAAAAAGGACAACTCAGAGGTCTGGCAGCAAACCGTTACGTCTAGCAAGGCCGCCCGACTTGAACCTGCAAACAAATGGAGGCAAGGGTGAATCACCTATCACTGACCCACGTGATGTCCTGTTTAAATAATGTATTTTTTTAAATGGTATGATATGTGGATTCTAAATTCATTATTTCTGGAACCCTATATGATTAGGATATACAAAATATATTTTATTTTGAAATATTTTCGAGTGAAAGATGAGTTTGTGGTAGGAATTAGTTAAAGGATGTAACTCTACTTTTCATGGATATATATATATATATATAATTCTTATTCAATGATTAATGTAATTATTAAACTTTAGTTAAGGGACTTCGTCACAATCCCCTTTCATTGAGGCATCCTTTGATTTCCAAATGACTTTCTTTTATACAGTGTATAAAACCCTTTGAATTTCCATTTCAAGGGAAATCTTTTTTTACGAAGCGTTTTACTAAAGGACAAAAAAATTTAATGCAAGAGGTGAAAACGACCTTTCGGCCACCGCGAGTTTTATTTGTTCTTTTGATTCCTTAAGAAGACATTTTTTAAAGAAAATGAAAATAAATACCATATACGCTTTTTACGTATTTTGGTATGGAAAATGGTTTTGATAATGGACTTGTTATGTCAATATATATAATTGACATATCGTGGTTAATGAACTCAATCACTATCTATAAATATTTACATTTTCCATCCAATTATGTATCTCTAATTTCCACCAATGTTCTCTTAATCGAGATCAAAATTTGGTGGTAACTTCTTCATTTCACTTTTCCTCTTTTTAAGACTAAATTTTATTAACACAATTTTTTATGTGGGTTTTCCCACAAAGGTATTTTCTATTTAAAACCGTTTTTTTTCGAAGAACAATTTCTAATTGCGACGACGCAACTTATTGAAGGAGGTAATAATGTAACACCCCATGATTTCAAAGAACTTTATTTCTTGAAAGTAATTCAATAACTTTCACAACACACAACAACAAGTTCAAGCGCACAAAAACATACCAAAGTAGTCGTTCAAAGGAAGCTATGAATATTATTAACTTAATTTTGAACATTATATAATCCTTATAATTTTAGAATTCATATTATGAGTTTCTTAGATATAATGTATGAACAAACAGATTTTTCCAGATAAAAGTATTTTTCAAAAAATGCAATTGTACCGCCTTTTAATGGATAACCCATTTTAAATCCAATATTTGAAACTTTTATATTTTTAATTTGACAAAATAAACTAATTATTTATAATTGGGACATAATAATTTAGTTTCAATAATTTTTTGGTGTTTTTTTGATAATTTTCATATTTGGGTGAATAGTTAAAAATAATATATTTTAACAGAATCAAAACTTTTTAATCAAAATAATTTAATATGATGAATTATAAATTTTAATGTTTTGGAAGCATAATTAGATTATATTTTTACCCTTTAGTACAATGTTGGTCATTAGAATTAACATCACATTGAAATTAAACATAAACATGTATCAATCTTTTGATAGTTATTGTTTCTTAAAAACACTCTATTTGTTTTGACAACGATAATTAACTTTAAATTAATAAATTCAACTTATATGTTTTGAATTTTGTAAAATAGAAATAATTTTTGGATTTGGAATATCGAAATTATCCTAGGGTGATTTTTTGGTATTTTTCTGAAAACCGTTCAATTTTTGATGAATAGTGGAAAACACTAAGTTATTGTTTAAAACCAGATTTTTATTTAAATAATTATATATTTTATATAAATTTATTTTAGGTCAAAATAGATACATAATACTAATATAAATTCAATTTAATTCATCGGAGTCAGTCGATAATAATTTTAGATATATAAAAATTTTATCGAACTTTTTTACCGTCTTTTAGCCACCTCCTAGGAGCATTTTCAAATTTACATAAAACATAATTTTACCGCTTCTATGAGTTGAATTTTAAAATTTTGAGAGACATAGTTAATATCAAGTAGTAAAATGTGGTTCAATAAGATAATTTTTTTTGAATAGTAACTTTTTAATTTTATTTACCATGGTTAAAAGTAAATAGGGTAATTAAGGGTAAAAATGATATTATTATTACCCTAACACATGTCCTAAATTTATTGGATATTTTTAATTCTACCAAAAAAACCGTAGGAATAAAATATGACCCTTTAGGTCCACTTGGACTAGATTAAGACATTTATTATTAGTTTATTTAAAGAAGAGTTAAAAGAGTTAAAATCATTGTTTAATAACTAAATTTTTTTAATATAAGGTTATAAATAAGTTAAATTAGACTATAAATATGAATTAGAAGGATAAAAATATTTCCTACATAATTTTATTTTATTCATAATATTTAGATATTAAATAATTAAATTTATTAATAACAAAATGATGATGCAATAATTACCTTATTAATGAATGAATCATATAAAAGGTATTATAAATATTGAAATAAATATAATTTAAAAGTTTTTATGACATACACTAATTTTATAGGTTAATATGATATGTTAGTATTGATTCAATGTATTTTTTTTGAAGTAATCATTCTGTTATTAGTTTAACAAAAAACAAATACCAAATAGTGTCAAAATTGACATAAAATTGTTTTTAAAACAAATATTTTATTATTAATAAATATAATGGTCCTAAAAATCAAAGTATCAGCCAAAAGAATTATATAATAATATATATGACATTAATGAACCAATTTTTGTTCTATTGGAAGTATATAGTATGTTTATTTACCATATAGTGCAGGAATACATGAAGATAGGGTAAAAGATAAATTATTTATCTTATAGTTAAATCTAAATGATAAGGATAAAATGGTAACCTAAACTTGTCTAAAACCTATTGGTTGAGTTTTTTGAGACCCATACCCACCATATAATTTAAATAATACAATTTTCATCCATTAGAAACCAAAAATGATTTTATTATTAAATAATATTGTATGTTTTTTCTAAGGTTCCCCTCACCACTCTTATAAAAGGTCACTCCCCCTTCTCTCTAATTCACACCTTCATATCCTTTTGGCTCAGCCAAACTCTGCCTAAATACTCTCTAAACTATCCTCCCTTCATAATATAGGCCCCCGTTTAGTCATAAATCTAACTTATAGAGCCCTTTTGATCAAATAAAAAGGAAGAACCCGAAGAAGAGGTAATAATTTCACCACCCTCTTTCAAGTTATTTTCTTCTTCAAATTCTTCCTTCTTTGTTATTTCAATTCTAAAATAATTAATCCAGAATATTCTATATATTTTTATGTTATTATAAATATGGAACAACTTTATTAACTATTTTATCCATCTTATGAATGATAATGTCACCATGTGTGTGTACGTACGGCTTACCGTCTCCACGCCGTGGTGTAATTTGTTATTCAACACTATGTAATTTGGATGGATATAATGATGAGTAATATGTATATAAATAATAAAAATAACATTCTAATGTCTCTGTAAAATTAATATAACATCTAATTATACACTTTTAAGTAAATGATATTTTCACTCATGCGTACGTACAGATTACCGTCTCCACGACATGATGAGATTAATTTCCACGTTCACCATTCATCGACAATTATAAATATATATATATTACTAATAAGTATGTAATATATGACATAATAATTCTACTAGATATATATATATATATATTTACTTACATATATCTTATTCACTTAGTTTCGTTCAACACGATATGAAAACGGAAACAGCGTTTATGAGTTCGTACGGACTACCGTCTTCGTAAACGGTGTTTTCCATTTCATATATATGTCTATTATAAATATTTAAATTATAAATATATATGATATATTAATCATGTTTTATATTCTTGATTTATTTAAATCTTTGTCTATGTGATACAATCACGAGTAATAAGTTAAAACACATAAGAGAAAAAAGCGATTATTACCCAAAATGTTAATTTAACATGGAAATTATTATTTAATGGGTAGTATAAAGTAATAAATAAAACATTTATGATATAATATATATTAATATGGTTGTTTTATAATTTAATAACATACTACTATCTTCATACATGAGGTTAAACGTACCCTTGACCAAAGGAAAGTGCAAAGTAAGGGTTAATTTCACAATCTCTTTATTATCAGTGGTTATTTTTATATAAGTATCTAAAAGGAAATATTTATAATCTATGTCCATGTATAATGAATGAGTATTGAAAGGAATTATTTTAATGTAATTATTTACTAAAACATCAATTAAAATGTTTTAAATATTTATTCGTCTAAATCTTTTTCATTAATGTCCATGTCTTTACAAAAGATTTTTATGATTTATTTATATGGACACGAATGTTTTTAAAATGTTAATTCCTTTCAAAATTCTCAAAGTGGTATGGTAAAATTTGATTAAAAAATGTCATTAAATGACTTATTTTATAAATTTTGCGACTTTTAAATGTTTTCATGAAAAATGGTATTTCTCTCAAAGAGTTTCACAAATCATTTTCATCTATGTCAATATCCTTTAATGGATTTTAAACTTGTTTTGATGTTGATTTATCATTATACAAATCTTCCATATTGTGTTGAAGGTTTTGTGATATTTTTTACTATGGATGTGTTATTTTTATACCATTCATGGTTTATAGGAAAATTATTGACATATTGTATGCTAGTTTTAATACGAATGTTTATGCTATGTATTGAACTTTTCAAATGAGGAATGTATTGGACTTTGTAAGTGACGGGTGGAGCCCGTAATAGCTCCTCGATGCATCAGTATGTATCTTGAGACAAACTGGTGACTTGGAAAAAGGCCTTAAGAAATATTATTTTTAGTCTTGGCACAAGGCCTTGACTATGTGGTAATGATAGTCTGGCATTATGCATTCCATCGTTATGAAAGTGGCTAATGATATTGAAATTGATTATTCGACTAGTAGAATAATCATGTGAGTAAGTAAATGAAATTATTTTGATTCATATTTTCTATATAATGATGAATTTTATGATGAAAAGGTTATTTTTAGTTTTATACATTTACTTAAATGTTTAGAATTATTTTTGAAAGTTTCTGCTGTATTTCTTACCCTTACTAAGCGTTTGAGCTCAACCCTTTCTATGTTTTATTTTTCCAAGGATTCCAAGAAGTGTATTGTGACTAATATGTAGGGTGAAGCAAAGGGAATAATGGCATTCATAACGGAATATTTATGTTGTTTTTTATTTTATAAAGTTTAATGTAACATTCATGTATGTAATCTATTTTTCATGACTGCAAAACAGATCGGTCCTTCAGGACATGATTCCTTGTAATCATGCCAATGTATTAAAATATTTCACCGTCTCTGGGTAATTGGGGTCATGGCATTACAATCAACATCATAAGTTATTCCAAAATTATGTAATGTGGAATAAATAAATCAATTTACCATTCAATTTTAATATTTTCATAAAGGAGAAGACCCTTGATGGAGACATTGTTGTGGTATTCACAACACAACGATCTTGGCTTGAAAAACATGGTGAAATTTCTACATCATAACAATGTTACATAAGGATTAATGAAAATGGTTGATGAGATAGAAAAGTGTGTCTCATCATATATACATGTAATTGACAATAAGGAGTTCATATAGATACCTATGACAAAAATGTAATGCAATATTTCTGAAAAATACAAAAGAATTATTTGGATGTAAAAGAGGATAGATAAATCCCTCATGAAATTTCTTCTTGGTAACGAGTCTATATGGGAGGAATTAATGCGAGAGAAATGGGTATCCCATTATAAAAACATAAGTATGGATGTATGGGGAAGGTGAGAAATCATACCCCAACATTTGTAATTGGAAAAAAGGGCATAACAACATAAAGAAAATTGTACAAAACGAGAACGAATGAAATCCCTTACTTGGTAGTGTGATCCCAAAGTATTGGGAGATGATTCAGAGAGGATTCTTGAGGTATTAGGGCACCATGGGATAATTCTAGAGTGTAGAGGGAATGTTTTGGTCTAACTAAAAAGGCTTTGATTCAAAAGGAAGTGGGAGATTGGGTTCGATTATATAGGAAAAGAGAGGGAATTCTTTATTATTTAAGTTTGGGACACCTCAAATTAATCTATTCAAAACCACAAAAAATCCCATGGTTTTTGCACATGGTTTTTTTCAAAAGGGGAGAAGGAAATAATATTTTATAAGGCCAATATCCAATAATATTAAAATATTAGGGTTGCTTATGTAAAGGTGAGTCACACTCTCAAGGAAAACAATTTAAAAAGGAAAAATATTTTGTAAGTCTTGGAGGGTCAACAAAAGCTTTTTAAATCAAATCAGACCAATCCAAATTCCCATAATTTTAATTCTAATACATATATTGTCCGAAAATAATGTTTATTGTATTTTATTACCTCACTAATGGGTCATTATGATGTCATAAAACCCATTATATATTTAAATGGTATTAAATTTTTGCCCAAAAATTCAACTGTCTCTGAAAATTATGAAAAATTTACCGTTGGATAATTTCAACGTCCTGATTCGAAAAATAATATTATTTTTATATAAATAATTTTATAAATATGTGAATTAATAATTTTAAAATATAAACTGACATTTATCCAAAATTCATGGGTTTTGACAAAAACAGTTTTCAAACCTAAATAAAAATTACAATTGCATTCATAAAATTATATAGTTATTTATATTTACCAAAATTTAATTTAATAATAATATTCTATTAAAAATTATTTAATTAAAAAATATATTAATTCATCAAAATATATTTCTTAGTTTAATATTAACTAAAAATACTAGTGGTGCTTTAAAAACTATTAACAGAGTAACGATAATAAAATGAATGCACATTCTTTATATAAAAATAATGTACATAGTCATAGTGCTAGAGTCTTGTTACATAACTCCTTATAACACCCACACAAGACCGAAGGGTATGGTGTGCGATGGTGAAAGACTCTTGGGGTGGATTAGATAACATCGCTCAGGTGGTAATCTCTATTGACTTCCACTTCTCCCGTAGTCAGTTTCGCTCAAGCTTAAAGTGTTCATGCTTGGCTTGGGCATGGTCAAGAGTGAAGCCTAATGATGCCACCTCCATTCTGACCACTGACAAATGGGCTTCATATGGGAAAATTCTACTGGATGAGGCCATCACTTTCTCTGTCTGAGTAAATTGGATTTGTTAAAACCCGCTATTTATACTAAACATGTGATCACTATTGAACGACTATATTAGCAACGATCACATTTTATAACAGTATTTTAAAATCCAGAAAAATAAAACTAAAGAAGTTCACATTTTATATAACCATAATATGACATTTAATTAGATCATGAGGAATATTCATAAAATAATGTTTGTGTTGTTACAATATATATATATATATATATCATTGTATAATGATTAGTTTATAATAATTTTATAATAGGATGAAAACATTATTATTACACATTCTAGTTAATTAATTTAATTTTAATGGATAAAAATAATGGGAAAATGGGAAAATATATGGATTGAAATGAAATGGATTTTAAGATATGATACCTTATTGTTGATATCTCACCATTCATTAAGTGGTTAATTTTTTGTTTCCTTTACTAGGGTGACACAAGATCATTTTCAATTCTTATTGGATGATTTAAAATAAGGAATTTTAGTAATTTATGTGTATTTTGATGATTTTTTATGCAATTGTTCATGTGGTTATTGGGGATATTTATACTTGAAAATAAAATTTATGTTTTGTTAAAATATAGTATCGATTTTAATTTCATCAAAACAGTTTATATTGTTATACTAATTATGGAAATGAATATTATTTAATAAAGAATTTCATTTTTCTAACAATTAAGCCATTATTATTTTTAGACATTAAAAATTATATTTTAGTCTGATATATTTATTTTGTTAACAATATAGGGACTATTTAGTTTTATGAACATCATTTGGTTGATACAACCATTCTAGAATTCATTATTCTTCTAAAAACATGACACATCCCGTACCAGTTCACTCTAAACAGTAATAAAATTTGGGGATACTATACCCTTAGAATGCCTTCCATATAATGAAGGTTACCAACATGTAAAGTGTGTTTAGGGTATAACAACATATAGAATATACTCCCTATCAGGCTGAATTCCAATATTTATGATACCAATAATCATACAAAATAATATATAATGAAAAAAATAATGAAACAAATTCTATAACAGAAATATAAATTTCTCTATTGGTATTATATAAAACTGTCCTCCCACAATGATTATCAAATATAATTAGTAGTCCAAAAGAACAACACACATAGGTGGTTCTATCATCATACATAAAGCCTCAACTCATTTTAATGTCTAGATCCATTCTGATCCATCACTCTTAGTCAACTAACATTGTGCCTCAATCCAACCTACACCATGAACTAGTTACTACTTTTTGGAGAAATAAATATCCATGTTCACCCTTGTATGGTATGAGTACTACACTATATGAAAGCAACAATGTGGTTTCATACATGACCTGTAAATGTAGTGTGTGTAAATTCTAGACAATCTGTTAAATAAAAAACTAACAAATATAGATACGTCAAAAAATCATCACACGGATTCTATGATGATAAATGATGTCAGTTATACATTATTCATCGAACGGTATAGTGTATTTGATTAAATAGAATAACTTTCAAAAAAACATAACCACCTAGAGATTTATATACTCCCATGGACCAAATACAGGATCACATATCTATGTTTTATGTTGTCGAAGATCCCCATAGCATGTGATTTAATGATATCACCCAATGTAACCACCTGGGTTCCTCCACACCTCAATACACAAAAGAAAACAAAATTTATTTCAAACTAACCCCATTATACATGAGATAAAAATTGGGTTCTAACCCTCCATGGTATAGATTCAATGAATTTCTAGTCAGAAGAAATGCTTCTGACCATTTATTAAGAAGAAATAAAAAGGTACAGTTAAGAGGTGGATGAGATAAAACAAACAAATGTCCTCATACACCTAACATAGTCTTAGATATCATAATACGAAATATCATTTCCATAATCAAAGACACTGGAAGGATCCTACTCATATTGAGATTTATCCTGATTAAAAATGTCTGAGTCCATCTTCATGTGAATCTTCAAAGATGAGCTGGTAGACACATTGCTACGATGGTTATAACAATCCTAGTGTGGTCGCCACTTAGAGGGAACATAGGTGAAATACTCACCATAATTAATCATTTACCTGCCATTCAAGATTACCTCCTTGAAAGATGCACACCCACCACTGCTCAGATCCTTAATTGGGGTGTCATTCCCCCTTGTATCCTAAGAAAATGACCCCAATTCTCAAATAAATCTGAATATTGAACGAGTTTCTTAATTTCTTGGTGGTAGTCAACACATCTATGTGGATTATTATGGTCAAAGACATCAACCTGAGAGAGATCAGGGATCATCAATCTCGGAGACTGTGTAACCTATTTAAAAAAATCAAATTGCGGGGCAGAGGGGTCACTATTAGCTTTCTATGTAGAAACATCAATCAACGGACCCATGATTTCAAGAAAAATGGGAGTTAGGATCATCAACCATACTGGAAATTGGTTCCTGGGGTGCATCAACACCATGAACTATAGGCTTTGACAAGGCCACATCTGTCATCTAGGACATCATTCGGTAGATATTTGTTGGTTGACCCATCATTCCACACTCCTCACATGTCACATGCTTCTGACAAGTCACCAAAGAGTGTCCAAAAGCCATACATTCATTACTTAATAGTGGATTTTTTTCATATTCAACATCAATATGAATGTTATCGGATGTATTCTAAAGAGTAACATTTTCAATCAATGTGGTGCTAAGATCAAACTCTACAAGCATCCCCGCAATGTAACCAAATTGGACATATTCAGTCTCTTTATCGAGACAAATTGGATTCCCAATTGCTAAAGCAATGTCATACAAAATCCTATGAATCTAAAGGACCCAATTGAGCCTAGGAAGATGAAACTAGACCTGAGAAAATGAATTTCATTCATGTGAGAAATTAATGTCCAGAGACCATTCATGTAGAAAAATCCAAACAGGTTTCAACAAAAGGGTCCCAGTTCTCCTAGCATGAAGCTTCAAGTCATCCAAGGGAAACAGATAATGAAAAAACCCACGACCAATAGAGATGAAATTCCAATTAGAGAAACTCCATAAAATTGAGGTTTTGATAATCAAATCGTCAAAGTTTCTAGGTATTTTCAACTTTAGGTAACCCAATGTGTGCAATCAAAGAGTTTTCTCCAATTTTTAATCACTCAACAAGCATCGCAGGATTGGCTTCAACGTGAGCTGATGAACCCTTACAGATAATCCTACCAGGACATTAGTCTTTCAACATACCAAGAGAACTAACTGCATTCAATTTTGGTCCATAAATATATTCTATAAAATATATGCATAATATTGGGAGGGAACATTACCACTATACAGAATAGGGTCCAACATAGCATCCTGCACCGACACAAACTCCCTCAGACCGGATGGTAATTGCGACTCACCATAGTTTGAATTCACACCATCAGCAGGTCGATGTAGTGCATCCTCAGATCTAGTCAAGAGATCTAGAAATGGACGAGGGCTGGCCAAACATTTCCACACGTCGTTAGATCTATCAGGTAGATCTAGACCCGAAAGAGGACCGTCCAAGATGTAGTTCTTTAGTGCATCCGTAGGGATGCGTGTATCAACAGAACACCGTGGTTCTTGCGGCACATCATCAGATCTTGCAGGTAAATCTGAAACAAAGTGAAGAGAGGACAAGGCACGAGTCAACGGAACCTCCTCAGGGTTACGAAAATCAGCTGACCTCCATGGGTCATGAAAAATTGAATATGCCGATGTAGTGCCACCGAGGTTAAGGATTTTGAAACCGAGGAAGTGAGGGATGGCCATGACCAACCCCTAGAATCCATCACCGAGGGAGGTAGCTCCCACTCCCGCATCACGTCTCACAATGTTTCATCCTGACTTGGTATAAAGATTAAATATTTAATCCAAACAAACCTCAACCTGTAAGGGATAAAAACATAAGGCCTAGAATAGCATAGTATACAAGATATAATACCTAGGACTAATATTCAAGGTATTCAGGTTCCATGGGAAACTCCTAATTTGGAAAACCAATGTTATGAATATGAATGTAAGGGGATTCGAATCCTAAGTATGTATCAATGGAATATATTAATTTCATTAAAAAAATGATAGGTATATATAAAATATTATCGATTTCAAACACTCCGAGGTAATTCACAAACCTTTGATGTTTGAAAATAAATAATTTAGTACCTGAGGTCCTCCTCCACCCCAGGTCCTTTGTTCCATATATTACATTACCATAGAAAATATAATTTATTCTCACCTTTCAAGAGTCATCCATTATTATTTTATTTTAGAATCATTTTTAAATTTATCAAATGTATTGTCTAAACCTAAAATGAAAACGTAGCTCACCTATATTACAATTCTATATTTACAACATCAACTGGGAACCATGCATGGTTCCCTTGGTCTAAAAATACATGTATACCTTACATGTGTCCCTATATCTCAAAAAATATAGATCCTATAAAAAATTTGAATAAATTCCATTAGATTTACCAAAATATCATCAACGTCTCTCTGAATTCCTTTGAAATTCTACCATTGTAGCCTTTAAAAAGACCATCCCATTTCCATGTCAATATCTTGGTTCTGGAAACACATACTATTTATTCATCACACATAGTCTTAATCACCATCTATGTAATGTATCATTGGGTTATGATTACATTCCCCATGGATATCTCAGTATCTGAATGCAATTTTTTCATAACATACATCCCACTTGGCTTACACAACCCAAACAACTCATTTAGATCCAAACCTCTACATAGAGTCCACAAGGTCACATATACTAAGGGACCCTAATTATCGATCATCCTAGTCATAACATGATAGGTTTAGTATATAATAATGAAAAAAATATAGTCAATTAATATGTATTAGGTGGTCCTGTAAATTACTAATGTTTATTGGGATATTTCAGGGTATTGATCGCATTCAATAACTCATTAATTTCATTTAATTTTAAATAAGTCATTTAGAAAAAATATATATTTCTTAAAATTTCTAGAGGGACTTCACTCATATGTTGAAAAATATATAAATCTATAATATTAAATGGTATGTTCATGATACAACCTACCACCAATTAATATCAATTCCATTTTTAATCTAATACACAAAGACTCATCTTAATCTATCCATGACTCATCCAAATATAGATGAAAACTACCTAAGAAAAAAATACATATAAATAATTATAAACATTTTCATTAAATAAACTTTTAAATATGAAATTAATAAATATTAATATAAATTTAAATAAAATAGTAATAATTATTTTAATATCATTGAACATCACATGATCACAATATCATTGAGTATTGAGGTGCGGGCCACTCACGATTAACCTAAAATTTTAAGACACAATAATCCCCCAATTAGAAAACCATAATCTATTACCAAATGAATTATATTTAAGAAAAACCAATAAATAAATAATATTGTGGTTCTACTTCTCCAATAGGATGGGTGTTGATCTAGAAACAGAATTACTGGATGCAGTCATCATGGGATAAGATAAATCACCATCATTATTGAATGTCTTCACCATCTGATAGTGAAATAATGATCAAAACCCAATAAAAGAACTCAAGAATCATTGTCTAATAGGAATGGATACTATAATGAATAGTAAAAAATTATATAACCTTATTACAATGATGAAAATCAACACAAGCTACCCCTTTAATGGGGTTTCAAAGGAGGCTAACAGTAGATGAATCAATCAAATGAAACCTAGGTCTCCCAACACAATAAATAAGAAGGGGATATAAAATAAAAATATAGTGTCCCCAAACCCTACCCATTATTTATGGTTTCATAAGGTTATGTGTTATTAATTTGATGCCTTTATTGGATAGGTATTGAAACAACCCCATTGACATGAGAACAAATTTGTCTTATTGAATTCATTAGGTGTCTATATGATATGCATTCTTTATGGAGGATAGAGCTTTATGAGTTTTGATTGATAAGAATACAATTTGGAAATATTATATATATATATATATATTTATTTATATTAATTTTAGGCCTAGTATATTACTATAAGATCTCCTGTTCTTTTTACCAATAAGATTGATGGATACCTGGTGTAATGTATCAAATATTGTAACCTAAAGATGGTGAATAATGTGAACTGTTGTCCAATTTTTTGGATTCATGATCAATTTTACTAGTATAAGTGATCCAGTTATATCTGAAAGATTAATATATGGTTAGAAAATAGATATATGTGGGTGAAGGAAAAGGGTGCTGTAAAGGGTACCTATAGATGTTGTTATTGAAATTATGAGTACATAGTGATGGATTCAATGTAAAGAACCAACCATTTGTGTAAATGGGATTAGTGAATTATTTATTCAACTAATTTCATGTTCAATTTTATTAGGGTTCAATTAATTACATATTTATATATTCTAGATTAGTACATGAGGGAATAGTTAATTTAGGATCCATTTATATAGTTCTTTGATTTCATCAACATTTTTATAATCAATTAATATAGATATAATTTGTTTATGAGCCTTAATTTTAACTGAATTTCATGTTTCAAAATTGTGTGGTCTTGTACCCATCAAATATAACTGTGATTTCCTACATATTATCCCCATGAATGTAATCGTTGTGTATATTTTCCTCGATATTATAGGATACTATAGTATGTTTACATGGAAATTATAAAAAAATATATGTCGTTTGGGAGCTTTATCTAGAAACGATCAATCCTTTGTGTGAATAGAGAAGGTCTATGATACATTTGTGAACTTAGATGATAATTGAGTAATTATTACTATTCATAAATTTATGAAAGTGGGTATTATGTTTTTGTTTTATCATGATTCTTAGTATATGTTTTTCGATTATGATTTGATATAGTAGAGAGTTAGTGATTCATATAGGTCACCGTAGATATGAATTAATGAACATAAAAATACTACCCATGTTATTGATCTTTTTTAGATAATTTTTTCCATGATGGTAGATTGGTATTATTTAATTGATCAATTCTTTATTGACTTCATATATCATATTATATTGTGATATATGTTCTTTAAAAGTTAATTGAATTTATAGAGTTGTGGGTGGATGAAATTATTTCATGATTATAAATTCATGATTTCCTATACACTATAGAGGTGGAATGTATTTCCAAAATAATTATGGAATAGTTCATATATATGTGATCTATATAATTAAATATATTGAGGAAGTTTTTTGTAGTAAAATTAATAAATTCACCTAGATATGGGTGATGTTGATGGAAGAGGGTGACTTCATCATTTAATGATGCAGTCACATTTTATATAAAGGATGAAGAGTCGTTCTTGGTTTATTTTATTATTGAGTATTCTATAATTCAATAATTTTAATTGTGATTACCTTGAGGGATAATTTTATATTGATCATAATTAGGAGTTGTTCTTGGATAAGATGCTCATTTCGTTGGAGATGAATTATGTTATTCTATATGAGCTCCATATTTCATCATTTTTAGAGAATATTATAGTTCAAACAATTATAATTCCGTAATGTTTTAGTTTTTCATCCAAATGTGATGAATTCATTGGATTTTTTTGTTTCTAATTTATCTGTAATAGGGGGAAGGTTTTGAAAAATGTTGTTAGTGGGTTAATTTAACGACTTGATTTTCCCTAGCGGATAGGGTGGGGATATCATAAGGGAGGTCTAAATTGGAATTTTGAATACATAGATAATATGTGAAGTATTATTTTATATCAAGGGATGTATAATGAATTTACCTCACATCATAATGATTAATGATTGGAACATAATGGATTTTTTTCAACGTAGTATATAGAGGATGCAGTTTGGCTTCAAAGGGTTATGATATAATGATCAACATTAGCAATACATATTTCACCTCCAAGGTGTGTAGTGTTCTATAATGTTATTTTATATCTCAATTACACCAAAAATATTAATTTTATTGGAAAATGATCATAGATATAATATTTTATAAACCTTATAATATATGTTTAAGAATTTATTCTTTTTTTAGAAGTCCTTGGGTGAGGCATATACCCTTGGTAGAATATTCATATACTAAAATTTACCAAAAAAATATTAATGTTTTTATACTGAAAGAAAAATATATCAAGTAATATCTATATCTATTGTGTAGGAACAGGCTTATCCATTAGTCGATTCTTAGAAAACATTTGTTGATGAGAATAAGATAGAATATGTAGGTTATTCAAATGATGATTAATTAATTTTTGGAGAATCATATGTTCAATATTAATCCTGAGATAAGGTACCATTGGTAATGCGAATGATGTACTTTCTTCTCGAAAATATGTCAATGTCATGTTTACTTGAGGTTTTTTTAATGGATATAATTTTTCTCTATGATTGTTTTGGGCCTTTTGAAGTGTTTGAGAATGTAGTAGTTGTTTTTATAAAAAATAATTTACCTCAATGATGAATTCGATTCATCAAATATTATTTTTATAAAAACATCTTCTTTATGTTTGTTATGCAACCCATGTAATTGAAAAGAGAGAGTAGGGTATTAAGGATGATATATCCTTCACGATGTTTTCTCTATGGATTTAGTATCATTAAGAGATTATATTGTGTTTGTATGATAAGTCATTGTCCGGATTCACATGACATCACAGTTGATGGGGGTACTGTGCATGGTATCATGGAATATAGATTTATTCTCATTAAATAATTTTTTTGAATTTTAAATTGGATGGGGTAATATGTGTGGCAATTATTCAGTTCTGATATTAATATTAATAGATAATTTTTTTTATTTTTTTTAAAGATAGGGGCCGAAGCCACAATGTATTATTTAAAACAAAGACCTCTTTAGAGTGGGTATAGGGTGACCCATTACATAGCCCAAAGGCCCAAGGCCAAGTGGCCTGAATATAAGGCTTGATAGCCCATTTTTTGTACTTCTAGAGTACCCGCGCTGCTACAGTACCTGCTCCAGTAACCGCAGCTACTACAATGTCGCCGCTCCTACAGTTCCATGGATGCTACAGTAATGCTACAGTGACCTGCTACAGTACCTGGAAATTCACCCCTACCCGGATTTGATCTCGGGTCTTTTGGATGCCAAGTAGGAGCTTGTACCACTAGGGTACAAGCTCGTTAGCATTATTAATAGATTATTTTTAAGCACAATATTCCTTTTTGGTTTTAGTGTATTCCATAATATAGAGAGATTCTAGATAGTGGTCTCATGATGTGGTTTTCCCCTTTTAATATTTTTTTTATGTTTTTGTTTTAACTCTTGAGTATGATAAATTTTTAAGATATATCTATGGTATAGAAAGACTTCATCAAAATGCATACCTTTTTACTTTACGGTGAAAGTGTTTTTCAGAGAACAATTGATTGAATAAAAGTAATGATTATAATGAAATATTAGTTTCAGTATGGGCATTGTGAGGTGGACGTACACTCTATTTAGTTAATCCTTATATGTTTGGTTTAGTGGTTCTTCCATTTTAGAAGCCCCTGTGGAATAGAGATATTGAATTATCACACTATCCATGGAATTTAATTCATTATCATCGAAATTTTAATGGTATATATTTCATGATGAATTGTGTGTTACATGAAGTCCTTGTGGTTATTAATATTGGACCTACAAAATTTAGGACCATTACTACATGGTGTCTCTACTAATTTTTGGTGCTTCAATTATACTATTTGAGGATGGGGTAGAAAAATTAAATTCAGAATATATATGGTTATTTCAGCTATATCTATGATTGATTGGTTGGAATATAAAATTATTTTATGGTTGATCATTTTCTATCAGGGTTTTGAGAAAAAACTAAGACAATGTAGTATATATAGACTAGTTATGGTAAGGATACAATAATATTTATGCCTTTTATAAGTTATGAAGTCCCTTTGAAGACCCTTAATTTACTCAATCATACTTTAGTCCATTAGTGAAAAGTGGTTCTAAATCAATGGATTTAAATTTACTTTACATCGACTTTTCCTTTTGAATTATGAGATTGACTCATGTGTGATCCAAGGTGAGTTTTCTCACTCACTATTTGTACTTCCTCTCTTATGTTCCCTCTTTCCATGCTATGGAAGCATTTTTTGAACTTTTTCTTTTGATTTTATGTTGATGGTTGATGGATGATTCATTTCTGGAAAAAATAAAAATTAATCATGGGATCCTCATGTGAGAAGTTGTTTCAGATTTATTTCCTTCCATGCTTTCACAACTATTGATATATTCGATATTAGTATCGAGGTATTGGATTCATAACTTATAATTGTTATATGTGATGAAGATGGATTAATATTCATTATATTTATTGGGAATATAGTAATAATATCCTCAGTGAAAAAATAATCCCAAATATAAGAATTTAATTGTATTAGAGTTGTTCAGTGATCATATGTGTGTTATAGTATGTATGGTGGATTGATACAAAATCACATACGAATGTTTGTCAATTGATTTTCAAGGCCTCTAATTATTCTTAAGAAAAATTAATATTCAATAATTTTCATAATTAGTATAAATGAAATAAAATATGGAAAATATTGAATTTTGAATATTCATTTAGTTTTTTATCCTTCCTTAGGACCATTTAATATGAATTATTTCAATTGATTTTTTAATTGGATATCATTTACATTTTCAGGTATTGAATATTTTTTTCTAAGATTTTTTCATTATAAATAAGTGAATTTTATTAGATTATGGGTAATGTTGTTTTTTGGAAATAAATTTTTATTCAATTTAAATCACATATTTGATACCCTTATCATGTATTCATGATGTTAAGTCATTGCATTAACCTGATGTTTTCTGATAAAAACATGCTTTCCATCAATGTTTCTTATAATGTGGTATAGATACATTTTTTTGATTTATTATGAAACATGGTATGGTTTGGATAATTATAAAATAATGGGTTATTTTCCCAGTTTGTGGTAATGGGTAAGTTTGAATAAAGCTGAGATAAATGGAACCGGTACATTGATGGGATTTACTATTAATAGAAGGTTTTGACGGAGAGGGTTATAGGTTTATTAGCCTATGTTGTGAGCTATATTTCAGGTTTATCCCAATTTTATCTTTATTGGATATTATTATTTTTTATTTTTATTTTTATTTTGAAATCCCTATTACTGTTAGAATGATAAATTGTAGGAAAATCAATCAAACTATGGATCTTGAAGATTTATAAAACACAAGGATAAAATAATTTCAGTTAATTATAAATATTCTAGTAGTAAGGAGATCTATTTTTGGAAGGATTCAAAAATGTAGAACCGTGGATTTATTGGAACAATTTGACAAAAACAATGGGATAGAAATCATATAATGATATTATGAATATAAGATAAATTATCCTTAATGAATTAATGTGTATATTTTAACCAATATTGGTGAATGATTTTTATAATGTAAATGTAAATTAATAATATTGTTTATTTGGATGATTATGAAATGTTATTATTTTATTACCATGTGAAATTAATTTTTACTATTATATATTTTCTTCCTTAATGTTATTTGGTATATTATCTCTTTTTTCAGTCTATCGTAGGATCATTCCCCTTATACTAGATCTATATTACGAAATAATAAATTTTGGTTGTTTAAGTGGTGTACATTTATTATACAAATTTCAGCAATATTACATTACCTACATCAACATGTTACATAGTGAGAAACCATTAATGTGGATGGGACTTAGTTTACATTGTCAAGTAATGATATGACTAACTTTATTAGTTTTATGAACATTAGAAATGTTCATCCACATTTTCAATGGTTGTGTTGTAGAAAATCTTTCTATGTATTCTAGGATTATCTTCTCTAAATATAGAAATGTTTCTTATTTTTTATATGATATGTAATGTGATCAAACAAGGAATTACTAGATTGTAATTATTTTTGAGTAGTATTTGGGGTTTATTATGACAATCCTTGAACTGTTTTTTATATTTACATTTATTTCATATTGAATGAAATTTAATGATTATGAAATGGTTATTGATTTATGTTACAATGCTGGTAGTTAGATCATTTTTATTATGAAATTTTTTATAAATTTTGGATAAGTCATCTCATTGTTTTATTCGTCATGCCCCAAATTATAGTATCAATCATATTATATATGGGAGGAGGGATATGGAGCACCCTTCTATTCTCTCCTGCTTAGGAGGGATACTAGTGGAATGATATAGTGATAGGATTCAAATAAATAAAATCTATTTGATTTGTGCTTCCTGAATGTCTTTCTAAATAAAATAAAACACGTCTATGATATGTTTCCTTATTATAGGTCACAATATCTTCTCTTTGTAATATTTTAAATAGAAAATTTTAGTTCTACAAAAAATTAAAATATTATATATATATATATATATATTATTTCATCTATATACTTGAGTTGAATCCATATTTATATGAGATATTCACTAATGATGGATGATAGGCTTATCCATCAATTGACACTGTAATGTGGGATATTTACATGTATAAAAGTATTTGAATTATTATTTTTGGTTGAATATCACGCTGGTGTTTATAAAGATTAATAAATTGTAATTAGTTCATCAAATCATGTTAATGGATCCAGTATATGTTCCATTATAACCTCTAATGTCAATATAATATTATTACAATTTTTTTATCATCCATCTAGGCCATTTACAAGGCATATATCATCTCCAACTAGTCAAGAAATAATTTATTTTGAATTTATAAAAAATTCAAATTCATGGAGTGTAAATCTATCAGAACCAATAATGTAGTATTTTGTATATATTTATTTTCAATTACCAACATGAAATGCCTTGTAATGTTCTATAATTTTGGCTTTGGTAATTTTAATTGATGCGTTATCTCTAAAATCTTATGTATCTTATAAAAATCATAATTATATAATAATAGAATTAAAATCTACAATATAATCAATATCAAAATGTTTTACCACAAAATGATCTCTCAGTTATATTAATATATATTGGTATATTTTGATTGAACATGATTTCTGTGGAACAAGTAATAGATTGTTTTATTTTTTAATATTGTTGGAACTAGGATCCAAGTATAAATACAAATTTTTACATCATTTATAGGGTTTAAATAAAAAATATTTCATTTATTAGTTGTTATGTCTTTATTTTGATGCTCTAAAATATCCAATTCCTCCACTTTTAATTTATATTGTATAATTTCATGGATAATCAGTTTTTAAATACAATAAATTAACTATTTTTTTGATTCCACGAACCATCAATTACATATCAATTTATATTACTTTATTTTATATACAAAACACAGATAATGTCATAGGTTACTTTTGGATAAGGGCCTTTCCTAACATATTTAACTTTTATGGATTATATTATAATGAAAAATCCCAGAACAAGATTAACACTAACAATCGTTATTCTTGTATGTTCAAACATACTGCTGTAAATATTTTTTTTAAGTCATTTAGTGTGAATATATTTAACATATCATCATGGAAGTAGTGCCTTTAGGAAAACTGTTATAATATCATAGATTCCATTTTTAACTCAAGGGTTGGGTAATTATGTTCATTTGACTTCGTTTAATATATGGAATATGTTATTACATTATATATAATTAGGAAGATGCATCATAATTTTTCTTTTAAGAAACATTGTTTATAAAAACCCTTCCTTAATTAATGGTATTGTTCAAATAGTTATGGGGACTAAAATATTCTTGATCACCATATCTTTATATATATATATACCAATCAAGATACATGTGATAATCCTCATTGTACACAAATTATTTTTCTTGATAATCAAGATAAACATGCAAAAAACTCTTTATAATACACAAATAACCCATGAAAACATTAGATTTAGTCGAAAAAAGATATTATAAATTACACCCTTATTTTATTCATTTTTGATGGATCCATATAGCTTCACCCTATCAATTTCATTTTCTACAAGACAATGACATTATTATTCAAATTTAATATATTATAATTTTTTTAAAAACCTTCCCTAATTTCTAAAACAATATCTTTAGAAGTTACTCATTTTCATCAATTAAATTAATTCTTATAATAACATCTCCATTCAATACAACCATACAAAGTAGGTTTCTCTTTAATCAAACTATAAATAATTTTATTGGAGAGTTTGAGTAATATTTTTCATTCTAAATAGCTTCACATTATAATTACAGTTTTCATATTATTATATAATGAATATCATTGAAATATATTCTCTCATCACCATGAAATGATTATATCATGAACATATCTAAACATTTGACAACTATTTATATTGATGAATTTTGATGAAAAATCCATCTGTCAAAGGTAATATATAATTTACATTAATAGAAATTATATTATAACATCTGTAATTACTGTATGGTTGAATTTAATATGACATTCACATGTTACACTAGTATTAAAAATTATTTTTACCTATTTATTTTAAATATTAAGGGATTTAACACTGATTTCATGGTGTTTCAGGATGTCTAGTTTGGATTTTGTAAATGGTTGTAGATTATTAAACCATGTATAGTATTTTAAACAGATCTCCGGTGAAAATTCATGATTGATTTAGGTATACTATGAGTTTTTTGTAATTGAAGAGAAAAATTTAACAAGGAAGCCTGAGGTTAAAATCCTTGTGTTCATACCAATTAAATAACTCCATTAAGAAATGTAAATACCAACACCATGGTCCTTATATACTCTGATGGTCAGATCTATTGGATAAATTTGAACCCTCCACCAGCTTATGGTTACACTATGGTGGTTATTTAGCTAGAAAAAACACCTGGCATTCTAGGGAGTACATTCAATTGAGGGTGTTAGAGTAGGGGAGCCCCTTAATGTCCCATATTCTTATAAAATTATAGTGGTATACCAAGTTTAATATTTTATGTTTTTACCAATTTCCTAGTGTAACGCCCCGACCCCAGTTCCCCAGAGTCAGTGCATTATTTTAATACATTGGCATGATTACATGCAATCAAGTCCCGAAAAACTGATCGGTTTAGCAGTCTTGGAAAATATATTACATACATGAATGTTACATTACACTTTATAACATACAGAACAACATAAATAATCCTTTATGAATGCCATTATTCAATTGGCTTAACCATGCATATCAATTAAAATGCACTTCTTAGAATCCTGGGAAAAATAAAACACAGAAAGGGTTGAGCTCAGATGCTCAGTAAGGATAATATAGCAGAAAATTTAATAAATAAGCATAAACATTTAAGGAAATGTATAACATAAAACAAAAGCCTTTTAAACTTGAACATCAGCATAATATGATATAAATAAAATGAAATAATTCCATTTACTCATTCACATGGATATTCTACTAGTCGAATAATCACATGCAATATTAATAACCACTTTCATAATGATGGAATACATAATTCTATACTATCATAACCACATAGCCAAGGACTCGTGGCAAGTCTACAAATAAGATTTTGTCAAGGCCTCATGCCAAGACACAAGTTTGTCTCATGAGACCTATCGATGCATCGAGGAGTTATAGCGGGCTCCACCCATCACTTACTATGTCCAATGCATTCCTCATATTAACTGGTTTTAAAATAACATAAACATTCGTATTAAAACTATCATACGAAATGTCAATACTTTCTCCATAAACCATTAATGGTATAAAAATAACACATCCATAGTTAAACATATCACAAAACCATCAATACAACATGAAATATTTGTATCATAATAAATCAAATTCAAATAAGCTTAAAATACATCAAAAGATGTTGACATAGATGAAATCAATACTATTTGAGAGAAGTATATCTTTTTTTTAAATCATTTAGAAGTCACACATTGATTAAGGAAGTAATCTAAAATAGATTTTTTAATCAGAGTGTCCCATACCACATTAAAACTTTTGAAAAGAAATATCATTTCAAAAAATTCATTTCCATATAAATAAATCCTTAAAATTATTTTGAAAACATGGACATTAAATAAAACAATTTATAAAGATAATCGTTAAAACATTTAAAATCTTGATCTTGATAAAGAGTACCTTAAAAAATTCTTAATATAATCATTTTGAATTCATTTAAAAGTCAGATAATAATGAAATAAAACATTTACATTAAAAATATTCTTATAATAATTTAAGGGAATCTTCAATTATTTTATAACGGTAGAAAATAGCCGCACCTGCCATATAACTTAAAAAACATTCTTACCTTAAATTTGTCGAAAAGGTCAAAAAGTACCTTGTTTGGAAAACAGAAGAAAGATTACTTTCAAAAAACGTAAGGGTATAAATGAGTTTAACCAATTTTCTAGTAAATAGTAAAAATGTTTTGAAATATATTTTTATGAAACATGGATGTGGATGATAAAGAGGTCCGAGAAGATAATTGCATATAAACAACATCGGATAATGAAGTGATTGTGAAATAAACCCTTACCTTGTACTTTTCCATGGTCAAGGGTAGATTATCCTATTTTATAAGAGTTAAATCATTGTTTTTAAATTATACAATAATCATATACATAAATATGATATCATATATGATCTTTTAATTTTTCCTTGTTAATAATATTTTATTATTATGGTCATCTCGAGTGTTAACTTACTCATTTTCTTTTATATGTTTTGTTACATAAGACATGTTTGTTATGGATAGGTTGTATATTACTCATATACAGAATGATATCAAGTACTTAAACATTATATTTAATCATTAAATGATAATTATACTTGAATGGATACGATGGGGAATGAATCTCATCGCGTTCGTGGAGACGATAGTCCGTACGTACGCACGAACACTACTTCCATTTCATTTTTCATTTAAAAGGAATCAAAACCAAATGATATATAGGTATATTATTATTCCAGTATAATTTAGTATCTTATATGTGTTACTTAAGTTCATTAACACATTTTTTTACACGTTCCATGTATGGTATGAACGAGTCATATCACTTTGAGGGGGCGGTAGTCCGCACTTTCTCAAATGAAATTATCATATATATACAACATGAAACGAATAATGGTATTCTATGAAATGGAATTACACAATCATATATATAAAATAAATATCATTAATAACATTTTTAATTACAGTACCATCATAACGGCCACCATGAGAGGCAGAAGCAGATAATTGAACAATCATCGTTTCGTGAGGCGTTTGGTTGCCCACCACAGAAACATTATGTTTTTCACCCATTATATGGTGGTGTGTGTAAGTGTAGTTCGAATAATTCTCATAAAAATAACCTAGTTTATTTGGAATACTGTTTTTTTACAAATTAAAAGAATAAGAATATTTTATGTGTTGGAGAAGTAAAATAAAATAATAGAATCTAATAGAAATCGTTACCTTTAATCTGGGTAACTCCCTTTGGTTTTAACCAAAAAGGACTCTTCAATTTACTTCTTCCAAAGGTAAGGCTTCTAAGAGGAGGATAGGGATATAGGGAGATTAATTGGGAAGAGGTTGGTTGAGCCAAAAGGCTTGATAGGTGTGAGGAATTGGTTAGAAGTGGTGTCCTTTTATAAGGGGGGAGGGTCTCTTTAGGAAAAACATAAATTATTATTTTATAATAAATCCATATTCGGTTTTTAATGGGTCCGAACTAGATTATTTAAAGTATATGATGGTTATGGGTCGATCTAATTTCAACTAATATATTTTATACAGCTTTGGGTCATTATATTGACCATATCTTTTAGTTTTAACTCTTAGTTAATTTGTTTGACATTTAACATGTCACTTTGTATTTTTATATTATATAGTTAATAAACATACTATATACTTCCATGTGACCCCAAAGTGGTCCATTAATGATACACCTATCATGATATAAGTACATATGCCGAACCATATAATTTTAGGAATATAATATCAATTAATAATATAATATTTGTTATAAAAACTCATTTATATCAATTTTTACACTATTTAAAAATTGATTTTTGTTAAAGTCATAAAAATTATATTAATTCTAACCAAATTAATTTAACCAATCCTAACATGTCATATTGACCAATAAAATTCGTGGAATTCATTAAAAGTCTCAAATTATATTTATTTGGGTATTTCTAATATCAATTTTTTTAATATTTCACTAATTAGGTAATTACTGCATCATCATTGTGTCATAAATAAATTAAATTGTTTAATGTCTAAAAATTATAAATAAAATACAATTATGTAGGAAATATTTTTATCTTTCTTATGAATATTTAAAATAGAATTTATCTTATATATAACTCTATATTAAAAATGTATTAGTTATAAAACTTTGATTTTAACTCTTTTAACTCTTCTTTGAATTAAATAATAATAAATGTCCTAATCTAATCCAAGGGGACCGAAGAGGTTAATATTTTATTTATAAGGTTGTTTTTGGTATAATTATACATAGACAATATAATTAGGACATTTTTTAGGGTAATAATAATATCATTTTTACTCTTAATTACCCTATTTACTTTTTACCATGGTAAATAAAAGTAAAAAGTTACTATTCACCAAAAATTATTTTCATCTAATTAAACCACATTTTACTCATTGATATTAACCGTGTCTCTTGAATTTTCAAAATTCCACTCACAGAAGCGGTAAAATTAAGTTTTATGTGAATTTCCAAATTCTCCTAGGAGGTTAGTAAAAGGAGTTGAAAAGTTCAATAAATTTTTTATATATCTAAAATTATTATATTATAACTCCAGTGAATTACAATGGACATATATAGGTATTATTTATCTATTTTGACCTTAATTAAATTTAAATAAAATAAATATTTATTTAAATAAAAATACGTTTCTAAACTATAACTTAGTGTTTTTCACTTTTTTTCAAAAATTTAATGTTTTCAGAAAAATACCAATACTTCACCCTAAGCTAATTTTGAAATTCTGAATTCAATAATGAAATCCCTTTTTCCAAATTCAAAAAATTGATGTATCATTTATTAATTTAAAATTAATTCCCACTGTAAAAACCAAAAGGCGTATTTTTAAGAAATAATAACTACCAAAAGTTTGACACTTGTTTATGTCCAATTTCAAAGTGAAATTACATAAAATGATATTAATTGGATTAAATGGTAAAAATATAATCTATTTATACATCCAATCCATTAAAATATATAATTTAACAATATAATTTTTTTTATTTAAAAAGATGTTTTCATTTGAAATATAATATTTTTCACTATTCACCCAAATATGAAAGTTACCAGAAAACACCATAACATTATTGAAACTAAATTATTATGTCCCGATTCTAAAGAATAAGTTTATTTTGTCAAATTTAATATATAAAAGTTTCAAATACTATATTTAAAAAGGATTCATCATTAAAAGGCGTTAAAATTTCATTTCTTTGAAAAAATACTTCTCTTATCTGAAAAATGTATTTGTTATTAAATTATGTCTATCAAACTCATAATTTGGATTCTAAAATTAAAGTATTATATAATGTTCAAAATTCAGTTAATACTATTCATAACCGCTTTTTAACGTCTTGTTTGGTAAGTCATGGTGCGCTAGAACTCGGTGTTGCGTATAGTGCAAGTTATTTAATTACATTGAAGAAATAACATACTATGAAATCTTGGGGTGTTATATTCTTCCCCAATCAATAAATTTCATACTCGCAATTTGAAATTATTTTTCGAAAATAAAAGGTTGTATATATAAATTACCTTTAGGAATACCCACATCAAAAATTAGGTTAATAAAACTTAGTCATAATAAGAGGAAAAGGAATATGAAATGGTCACCACCAAATTATGATCGTGATTAGGATAACATTAGTGGAAATTAGAGACATATAATTGGAGGAAAAACGTAAATATTTATAGGTAGTGATTGAGGTCATCAATAACAAACAAGTGTAAAATTAAGGGCCTTAAATTCATCAATCTATGATGATTTAAAATATCATCGGTTCAACAAAACATATGGTATTAGGGTAACACGTTTTTTGTTTTAAGATCCCCTCTCTAAAGTATAAGAATTAATTTCTTCATAGAATAAGAGAAGAGGAAAAATATATAATTGACAAGTAGAGTCCGATCCTTTAACTAATTTCTACCACCAACTCATCTTTCACTCTATAAGATAATAGAACCTAAAAATAATATACTATTTATAATATTCGTATAAGGTTAAAAAAAATGAATTTATAATTCATCTACCATATTTTTTAAAAAAATAACTACATTATTCAATCGAGGATGTCCTGTGGGTCAGTGGTAGGTGATACACCCAGTCGCCCTTCAGTTGCGGGTTTAAGTCTCACAGCCTTGCTGGACGCGACAGGTTGTCTCCTGACCTCCGGGTTGTCCTTTTATGGCAATCGAAAAATAATCTCAAACTAGAATTATCCAAAATACTTCTGTCCAAACTCAAAGTCCGAATTTATAAGGATTTTAAACACAATAATGATCTTTTTCCCGTATAATAACATGTGAACTCCTTCATCATGTATTCTTTTAAAACACTGCAACATCCTAAATTACCATAAAACCTTATTGATTACATTCATGATCCCTTATTCCTTATAGAATACTGGATATACTCCTTCTATAAAAAAATGCTATAAACTCAAACAATGATGGAATATCATTAATCACTTTCACGGTAGTCAAGAATATCCAATATAATATATCCAAATCAATCATGTATGATTCCAAAATCACTACCTCGATATCCGAACCATATAACCGATTATGTTTCTCTCAACCATATATTTTCCAAAAATTTAACATACTATTGAGTCACTTTTCTTGGTTCCACACAATCTCATGTCCTTAAAAAAATAGTACTTCAGTACAATCCTTTTATACTCCATAATTATTATAACCAGTAAATCATTGATACAACACTCAAATGACATAATTATTTAATAACAACATAAGAAATATAATCCTTCCTCCACATCTGTGGAAGTATCAAAACATGATTATTATCCAATATAATCATTTGGGGAATACTCTGGTGATTTGGACATTGGTTCTCATAGTGTCCCAACTCCTTGCAGATGATGCATTATACATTTGAATCCTTTTTCTTACCCTTACAGTCACATACTTGGTGTCCTATTTATTCACACATATAACAAGCTCTCATTCCCTTCAAGCAAGTTCCAGGGTGTTTCTTCCCATAGTTATCACATATGGGAAAATTCTTCTTTTCCCTATTCCCTTTATCCATATTTTTCTCTTCCATCCTTTTTCTTCTCTTTCTTGCCTTCAATTCCATAGGGCTCAAAGAGGTCTTTACATATCTTATTAACACATGATACAATTTCTCCATATGTTGAGAATACATGAGAGACTATTTCCCTTCTAAGTGTTGTCTTTATATTGTGAAAGATATGATCTATCTTACTCTTTGGATCATACATATTGATGGAGTTCACATTCCTTCTATTGGGTGCCATTTCTATACAATAGCATAAACAAGGTCAGTTTATGAATTACAATAATTCTAAACTTGTAAAATACCAAACGTAAATTTAATAGTTTATGGATATAATCCATAATCATAAATATGTTTTCATTAAAGAAGTATATACTCATAAACCCTTCATAATGAGTTTTAATGAAAATTATAATTATACTAAGCATATCCACCGGGAGTTTTGTAACCAATATTGCAGCAAGGCCCGTTGTCGTGCACCAATTCCCAATCGAGTCTAGCTCAAAACAATGTTTTCAGGTTTTAGCCCAAGGTACATTTGTTCCAGAGCTGCCTCTACCTGCTTGTATCCAGACATGGATTTATTTTCATGGAAAACTCACAAATTCCTTACATTACCCAAATTCTAGGAATTTTATCTATACTATTCCTCAAAGTCAATCATAGGTCTATGTGCTTTAATCAGTTTTTATCTAAATATAACTTCCAAGGTTATTGCTAAACTTTCTCTGATACAAACTATAACACCCCGACCCCAGTTACCCAGGGTCGGTACATTGTTTTAATACATTTTCATGATTACATGGAATCAAGTCCCGAAGGACTGATCAGTTTAGCAGTCTTGGAAAAAATATTACATACATGAATGTCACATTACACTTTATAACATACAAAACAACATATGTAATCCTTTTTTAATGCCAGTATTTCCTTGGCTTAACCCTCCATATCAATCACAATACACTTCTTGGAATCTTGGGAAAAATAAAACATAGAAAGGGATGAGCTCAGATGCTCATTAAAGATAATATAGTAAAAAATTTCATAAGTAAGCATAAACATTTAAGGCAATGTATAACTAAACAAAAACTAGTTAAACTTGAACTTCAACATAATATGGTAGAAATAAAATGAAATAATCCCATTTATCCATTCACATGGATATTCTACTAGTCGAATAGTCACATTCAATATCAATAACAACTTTCATAATGACGGAATTCATAATTCCAGACTATCATAACCACATAGCCAAGGCCTCGTGACAAGACTACAAATAAGATTTTATTAACACGTCATTCCAAGACAACGGTTTTTCTCATGAGACCTCCTGATGCATCGAGAAGCTATAGCGGGCTCCACCTGTCACTTACTATGTCCAATGCATTCCTCGTATTAACATGTTTAAACATAACATAAACATTCGTATTAAAACTAGCATACGAAATGTCATTACTTTCTCCATAAACCATGAATGGTATAAAAATAACACATCCACATTAAAAAATATCACAAAACCTTTAATACAATATGGAAGTTTGGTATCATAATAAATAAACTTCAAATAAACTTAAAATCCATCAAAGGATGTTGAAATAGATGAAATCAAAACTATTTGAGAGAAATATCACTTTTTTTAAATCATTTAAAAGTCACAGATTTATTAAGGAAGTAATTAAAATGAGATTTTTTAATCAAAGTTTCCCATAACACTTTGAAGCTTTTGAAAAAAAATATCATTTCAAAATATTCATGTCAATATAAATAAATCCTTAAAATCATTTTGAAAACATGCACATTAATTAAAAAGATTTAGAAATATAAATCTTTAAAATATTTAAAATTCTGATCGTGATAAAGAGTACAATTCACAAATGATTAAAATATTCATTTTTAAATCATTTATAAGTCACATAATTATAAAATAAAACATTTACATTCAAAATATTCTTATAAGCTTGTATGGGAAGCTTCAACGATTTTATAATAGTAGAAAATAGCTGCACCCGCCGTATAAGTTAAAAAAAATATTACCTTAAATTTGTCAAAAATATCAAAAAGTACCTTGTTTGGAAAATGACGGAAGGATTCATTTAAAAACACATAAGGGTATAAATGAATTTAACCCATTTTATATTAAATATTAATTTTTTTTGAAATATATTTTTATGAAACATGGATGTGGATGATAAAGAGGTCCCAGAAGATAATTATGTATAAACAACCTCGAATAATGAAGATATTGTGAAATAAACCCTTTCCTTGTACTTTTCCTTGGTTGAGGGTAGTTTATCCTCCAGTATAATAGTTAAATCATAGTTATTAAATTATATAAGAATCATATACCTAAATATGATATCATTATGATCTTTTAATATTGCCTTGTTAATAATATTTTAGTATTATCGTCGTTCCGAGTGTTAACTTACTCATTTTCCTTTATTTGTTTTGTTACATAAGACATGTTTGTTATGGATAAGTTGTATCTTATTCATATACATATTGATATCAAGTTCTTAAAAATTATATTTAATCATCAAATGGGAATGTGACTTTAATGGATACGATGGGGAATGAATCTCATCGCGTTCGTGGAGACGGTAGTCTGTAAGTATGCACGAACGCTACTTCCATTTAATTTTTCATATAAATGAATCAAAACCAAATGATACATAGGTATATTATTATTCCAGTATAATATAATATCTTATATGTGTTACTTATGTTCATTAACTTCTTCCTTTATATGTTCCATGTATGGTATGAATGAGTCATATCACTTTGAGGGGGCGGTAGTCCGCACTTCCTCAAATGAAATTATCGTATATATATACAACACAAACGAATAATGGAATGCTATGAAATGTAATTATAGAATCTTATATAAAAAATAATGATCATTAATAGAAAATTTAATTACAGTTCCATCATAATGGCCACCATGTGAGGTGGTAGGAGATAATTGAACATTCATCGTTTCATGAGGTGTTTGGTTGCCATCCACAGAAACATTATGTTCTTCACCCATTAGATGGATGTGTGTGTAAGTGTAGTTAGAATACTTCTCATAAAAATATCCTAATACATTTAGAATACTGGTTTTGTTACAAAATAAAATAATAATAAGAGTTTAGCGGTTGTAAAAGTAAAATAAAAGAAAGAAGCTAAGAGAAATCGTTACCTTTAATTTGGGTAACTCCCTTTGGTTTGAACCAAAAAGGACTCTTGAAGTGCCTTCTGCCTAAAGTAAGGCTTCTAGGAGGAGTGTAGGGATATAGGGATCTTAATTGTGAAGGGTTTGGATAATCCAAATGGCTTTAGAGGTGTGAGTAATTGGTTATAAGTGGTGTCCTTTTATAAGGGTACGGAGGGGCTCTTTCGAAAAAACATAAAGTATTATTTTATAATAAATTCATAATCTGTTTATAATGGCATCAAACTGAATTATTTGAAGTTTAATATGGGGATGGGTAAAAATCCTTTTAACCAATAGATTTTTGACAGGTTTGGGTAATTATATTAACCTTATCTTTTAGTTTTAACTCTTAGTTAATTAGTATGACATTTACCATGTCACTTTGTATTTTTATATTATATAGTTAATAAACATACTATATACATCCAAGAGATCCCCAAGTCGTCCATTAATGATTCTCCTATCATGATATAAGTACATTGGCCGAACCTTTTATTTTTATTAATATAATATCAATTAATAATATAATATATATTTTAAAATCTCTTTTATGTCAATTTTGACACTATTTAATAATTTATTTTTGATAAAGTCTTAACAATTTTATTATTTCGAACCAAATTCATTTAATCAATCCTAACATGTCATATTATCCAATAAATTTTTTGGAATTCATTAAAATTCTAAAAATAAAATTATTTGGGTATTTATAATATCAATTTTTTAATATTTCACTAATGATATAATTACTACATCATCATTGTGTCATAAATAAATTAAATTATTTAATGTATAAAAATTAGAAATAAAATACAATTATGTAGGAAATCTCTTTATCTTTTTAATTAATATTTATAATCGAATTTATCTTATGTATAAACCAATATTACAAATTTTTTAGTTATTAATCATTGATTTTATCTCTTTGAACTATTCTTTGAATTAAATAATAATAAATGTCCTAATCTAATCTATGTAGTCCAAAGAGGTTCATATTTTATTCCTAAGGTTGTTTTTGGTCGAATTATACTTATAAAATAGAATTATGACATGTTTTAGGGTAATAATAATATCATTTTTACTCTTAATTCTCTTATTTACTTTTTACAGTGGAAAATAAAAGTAAAAAGTTACTATTCACCAAAAATTATTTTCATCTCATTGAACCAAATTTTATTACTTAATATTAATGGTGTCTCTCAGATTTTCAAAATTCCACTCACAGAAGCGGTAAAATAAGGTTTTATGTGAATTTCCAAATTCTCCTAGAAGGTGGGTAAAAGGCGGTAAAAAAGTTTAATAAAAACTTTATATATCTAAAATTATTCTAAACTGACTCCAAATAATTACATTGAACATATACAGGTATTATGTATCTATTTTGAACTTAACTAAATTTGAATAAAATAAATAAATATTTATATAAAAATTTCGTTTTAAACTATAACTTAGTATTTTTAACTATTCGTCAAAAATTAAAAGTTTTCAGAAAAATACCAAAAATTTACCCTAAGATAAATTTGATATTCTGAATTCAATAATGAAGTTGATTTTACCAAATAAAAAACATAGAAGTTTCATTTCATAATTAAAAATTAATTCCCACTCTTAAAACCAAAAGGCATATTTTAAAAAAATAATAAATACCAAAAGTTTGACACTTGTTTATGTCCAATTTTACAGTGAAATAACTTACAATGACCATCATTTGATTAAATGGTAAAAATATAATCTATTTATACTTCAAAACCATTAAATTTTATAATTTTACAATATAAATTATTTTGATTTAAAAAGTTGTTTTCAGTTAAAATATATTAGTTTTCACTATTCACCCAAATATGAAAGTTATTAGAAAAACACCACAACTTTATTGAAACTAAATTATTATGTCCCAATTCTAAAGAAGAAGTTTATTTTTTCAAATTTAATACATAAAAGTTTCAAATGCTTGATTTAAATAGGCTTCGTGATTAAAAGGTGGTAACATTGCATTTTTTTAAAAAAATACATCTCTTATTTGAAAAATGTATTTTTTCTTACATTATGTCTAAGAAACTCATAATATGGATTCTAAAATTATAAAGATTATATAAATTTCAAAGTTAGTTAATACTATTCATAACCTCTTTTGAACGTCTTGTTTAGTAAGTCATGGTGTGCTAGAACTCAGTGTTGCATGTAGTGCATGTTATTGAATTACTTTGAAGAAATAACGAACTATGTAATATTGGGGTGTTATACCTAGGGTAAACGTTTTAGTGATTATGGACCCCTTTGTCTCATTCCCCACATGTCCATACCTAAGGATATCTCAATTTGATCCTCATATTCAACCATTTTATCTCTTGATTTAGGATACATTATCCTTTAGACTAATCAGGATTCCGAATGAATTTTAACACATTCAGTCTCTTATTTTATCACCTCAAAATTCATCATGAATTCTATTCATTGATGAACCCAAAAACAAATTACGGTTCCATTTAAAATTTTTAATGGATAAATTCATCATGGTATGACTATTAAAAGTATGTGTCCTGTTTATAAATTCATTTTTTTGAATTTCTCCTTGAAGGAGAAATTTTATGAAATGTTTTCAATTGGATTAATGTAGGTGTTTCTATATTTTCGTATTATATTATATTGCATGAGATAATTGGAATGTTAAAAAATGATTTTATCTTTAAAATAGTCTTATATGTGTTCCCCATTATGGTTTGTAAATTATTGTTTCTAAATGCTAAATATGGAATAATGTTTTTTATTAAAAAATATTTTATAATGTCATGATATATATATTTTAATGGAATTTATAGGTATTGATGTAGTTCATTGAACTAGTTTAATTTTTTAAAAATGAATGTATATTGTATTAACGAGAGTTTTATAGTACAGTGGATGTTTAATATTGAGATCATATAGCCCCTTATAATGTTTATTAAGGGTTGTTAATATTTTGATACATTTAAAAATTTTTAATGGGAAATTTAATGTGTTTCTTATATTTTCGATGAATATATTTATGTAATGGTTTTAAAAGGCTGAAGATTATTATTGGAAATTCAGTAGTGTTTTCAATGTCTTTATTAATTTTTTAAAAATAATTCATATAAAAAATTTAAATCCTTAGATTGATAACAATTATTATAGTGTTATAGTTGTGGAATGTGGTCTTAGGATAATGTTTATTATTAATAATAATTCATGGATGTGAAATTATATTTTTATTAAAGGGTTGTTATAGTTTAGATATGTTTTAGTTATTTCTTTTTATTGATCATTGATATAATTGATTGTTTAGTGTTTATTATTGATGTAATGGGAATACTAGGAAGCTAGTAGATAATCAGGATTACGACTACCCTAGTTTATATTATTTTCCATCATGGGATTTATAGTCAATAGATGTAGTGTATTTCATGGATTCATTATGAAATGTTGTATCATCATCACTAATAATTTTGATTATGTGTCCTAGATATTACAGTTTTACCACAAGGATGATTCTTATTTATTTGGGTCCTTTTAAGGTTTTAGACACTTTATTTATTGTTCTGTTACTTGATTCATAAGCAATTTCTCTTGATAAATAGATTATAATAAGGATTTTCAATCATAGAACCATTATATGAATTGTTAATATTAATTTTCTATTATTTGATAAAATGGAACCTCTCATTGTATTTGGTAATTTCCATATTATTAATTAGTTTATTTTCCCAAATCTGTTTTAGTTTTTCTATAGTTATTGTTTTAATTTTTTTTAATTTTTTTGAAAAATCATTTGATATATATGGTCATAATTTAAAACAAATTTATCTTATACAAATATTTTATGAAATGGTATTGAAATATGTTTTAATGTAAGGATAATATTTCTTATGAAAATTAATATTCAAAAAATATTTATATGAACACAATTGAAATGTTTTGTCATTTTTATTTTATGCATCTAATGGTTTTATTCCAATTTGATTAATAATATTATAAATTTTTTTGGTTCTTGTATTATTTTATTTTAGAATGTTGTCTCTTTTATCAATATGTTAATAACATGATACCTAGTTTTTCTTTATATTCAATGGTGAGAAACAAAATTTAATATAACAAATTTCAACTAGATTTTATATAAGAAATTATGAAATGAATTTGAGTGAACATGTCTTCAAATAACACTAAATATGTATTATAACCCCAAAATATTTCATATAAATTTTTATCAATTTAAAACATGATTATTATTTTTATCATTCGTTACATGAAACCCCCTGTCTATATAAACAACGATTTAACAAATTTTTATAACCTAGGTATTATAATTGATTGTTTGAATAGAAATAGTTTTTTAAAAAACATTTATTTTTTATTTTATTAATTCAAAAATATTAATTAATGAATTATTAGTTTATACAAATTTTTTAGTAATGTTGTTTCATGCTTCAAAAGTATGTATTAAAAAAACTGATTTTATTACATTATTATCATGGTAAAATTATAATTAAATTCTTCATTTTATTAAATATTTATTCAATAAAATTCATATCATTTATAATTTTTTCCAAATATCTCCTTTATTTTATTTTCTTGATTTTTCTCGATCGATTTATTTTTCACACAATAGTTAAAAATATAATTATTTTCAAAAAACAATTAATTTTATGTAAATGAGGTATTAAATTTTAGTTTAATCATATATTATCATATACCACCTTAAATTTGAAATAATTTAATTAGTTACATATTAATGATAAATATAATTAATCTGGGCATGAAATAATAATTTGACTAAATAACCAATTTTTCTAAAGAAATTAGTTTTTATACATGTCATATGTTTTTTTTTCTTTGAAAAAATATAATCACTTATTATCAATTTTAATCATTAAATTTGAAAATAATATATTAAATATAAAATTTTTATATTCGTTCTATTATTTTTACATTGATATAAATGGTTTAAATAATTTTGTGTGTTTCATAATTCATTTGTGAAAGAAGGGTTCTATTGTTGTTTATGAGATTAATTATAATTAAATTATTCAACTTTATGAAATTGAATAATGAAAATTGGCTCACAAGTTTAAATTAATAATAAATAAAATTATTTATTATCTTCATCTTAATTTATTGCAAATTGAATAGAAAAATAAGGATATTTTGTTTCCATTGTGATCGTTACAACTCGTATACAAAGGGGCTAAACCACAAGATATTTGTAAGAGATCCACACACCCATATTCAATTATTATTTGTTAAAAATATAATAAATATATTTTCTAAAATTCTAATAAAATTTAAATTAGAGTCACTTTACCATGAAATAGTCCTTAAATCCGAGATTTATTTTATGAAATTCAATTGTTTTCCCTCCCCATAATTATAAAAGGACACCCTCCTCCTCCATTAGTCACACCATTTGAGACTTATATATTGGAAGTTACATAATAATAAAAACTTCTTAGATTTATTACCTTCAAACTATATATATTATTTTTTCTCAGAATACTAATATGTTTATCCTTACGGTAGATACAAAATGGGGACTAAACAATAGTTATAGTTCTTATCTACGAACAATCAATTTTATTATATCTTATATTTAATTTAAATTTATTATATCCATAAAAAAATATGAATATGGAATCAAAAATATAATTACTCTATATAATAATAATGAAACTACAATTCACCCACTCTTCCAAATCAAATCGGAGATGAATGTATCACTCATGCATAAGTCTAGACAACAGCCTTCATGAAGTGATTTGACTTTTTTTTCACACATATCATTATTGATTGGTTATTATGATTAGTATAATATTAATATATGAAAATTATTTAATAAATATTTTTATTTCAACATTAGTTAATATTTACCATTTATTTATTCAACCCATTAAAAATAAAAATGACACTCATGTGTTTATTCAAACAACTGTGTACACAAGCTGATTTCATTCAATTAGAATAAAAAATTATAATAATGGATATAACTGTATTTATAATTACTACATATGATATTAAAATAATAATTGAAATTATTTTCTGGATGGAACTGTGATCCATGTTCAAGGATCGTAATTTTGGTAACAAAACATACACAAAAAACTATGTAGTAAAGACCTCAAAGGATGATGATAATGAAATATTGTTAATGGACATGTGATAAGAGATAATAAGTAAAACATGTATCATATTAAATTAGCAAATATGGCTTTTTATCTATTTATTATAAATTTTAATTTATTATATAACAGTTTAGACTGCATACAAAGAAACACACAATAGATATAGTTTTATTCATCTCAATTTCTCTTCCCTGAGTGATGTATTAATGTTATAAACCCAATTTTTATATATATAGTTTATTTAATATTGTAAAATTTATTTTATAATAATATATGATTTAAAAAAATTTATTTATATAACAATATAATTTTCTGGATTCCAATGACTTTTAATTCAGAATTTCATATGTTGTAAGGGTTCTTTGTCTCATTTTTTATTTCATTAAGACATGTTTTTTCATACAACTGTCTTTTTTAGGAGTATAATATACAGAAACATTTACATTTTTGTCATTAGTTTTTCTTATATTCATATAATTTATGTATTCAATATATGTTATTTCATTCATTGGGTTATGATTTAAAAATTAAAAAAATAATAAGGGTTTAATGATGAAATCATAGATATTTTTACATTGAATATTTCTTATTAAATAACAGATGATAAGAATTTATCATCGTTATAACTAAAATAAAATAATTTCAGTAGTTTATGGTTATTTCATTTGATTATATTTTTTTTATTGATCTCCATATCTTTTTTTATTCAGGATATATACATAAAATATTTATTGGATATTGGTAATATTTTCCTCTTGGATCGGGAATACTTTCATCCATCTATGTGATTTTGTAAAAATGTTATAAAGATATTTTATAATAACTTTTATATAATTATTGAATTAATATATTGACTTTTTTTATTTTATATAAAAATATTTTAATGTAATATTATTTTCATTGTCCGAATGATATTTGTTTGAATTTCTTCTAAAAATGTGAATGAATGTTTTGTTTTAACATACACATCATGTACAGATATCCCTTCATCCATTAAACTTTAATATAATATATCAATTATATTTTTTATTGGTTCAATGAAAATTTATATTTACACTAATTTTATTATAAAAAAATTAAATAATATAATTGAAAATAAAAATGGGGTTTTCTTCAAGAAATTTCATGCCTATCTTTTCAAATAATTCTATGATATATCATCATCCATTAATATTACTTGGGATTTACTATGAATATGATCAAATGTTACAATCTTTATTTACTATTTTTATGTTTTATTTCTATGATGATGAAATATTAATGAAATATGTATACTTTCAAAATATTAGGTGTGATGATATGAAAAATATTTTATAATATTATATAAAACATATTTTTGGTTTCTTTATGTGATATGTGGGATGAGAATTAAAAAGAATTCTACTGGATTGGGTAAATAAGGATATATCAAATGATAATAACAAATTCAATGGTATGTAAACCCATTTTACTGAGGATCATTATCCAATAATATTTTCTTATGAGTAAACCATAAATATGGAAATGATGGGAAGGGGAGTTAAATAAATAAACTATTATAGTCAGTATTGTTAGACTTGTCTAAAGAATTGATTTTCATTTTATATATTCAATCTATTAAAATATTTCTAATTTATATTATATTCATTCATTTATAATTATTTATTATTTATTATTCTACACTCTAGTATATTATGTCATTTCATTGACCAAAAATTACACAATGTGTAATTATGGAAATATCACTGACAGATTAGACTTTATTATTTTAGGTTTTAATCATTCTGTCAGAACCTAAAGTTTTTTATCAACTAATTATCGTTCATTATTATCTCTTATTTAGTCCCTTACTATGTATCAGATCACACCATCTATTATCATCCCATTTTTCTAGTAATGGAGAACATTCGTAAGTGTCATATGCCAAATGATTTTTCTAGTTTTGATTAATATAATAAAAAAATTGTTGATCATTTATGTACCACTTCTGTGTGATTCCAAAATTCCATGTATAGTAAGTCTATATAGTCAAATGTAATGTATTATTGTGATAGGGGATGAATATTCGTGTAAAATGATGCAATTTTAATGTTTGTAAAATATGGAACTCTATAGGTTGTAACATTTGAATGTTGTAGTAATTTTTCAAAATTGGAATGGGGAATATGTATTAGGAAGTCTTTTGATAAGACAATGTGTATTGGAACATTGTATGTTATCGTAAATAATTTAGAGTGGTTTAAATAAAAAGCATATCCATTTTTGAATAATACAAGTTGATATGGTTTTGTAACAGATTCATCTAGTTTTGATTACCCCGAAAGGGGTTCATTGAGTATATGACACCCGTCTTTCTGGTGCATTGTGAATAACCCCTTTCTTCACACATGGGGATGAAAAATCCTAGTGTAAATAGTTTGGGTAATTATATTTTTTAATGGTATCAATTATAAAGGATTTTAAGAGTAATATAAATAGATGAAATTGGTATAACGTAAGGTTCCATTTATTGTAACATCTTTACCAAGGTGATACACACTGGTTCCCTAAGTTGGTCCGTCACAAGATCACAATTGTTCCAGGATATATTCTAAAGGCTATCCAATAGTAGCGCAGTTCCAATATATAAAAACAGGGGTACTATACCCAATTTATCAAAGAGATACAATAATGGAATTTATTATAAAAACAAAGGAAATGATGAAAACCCCGAATAATACCAGTATCACTAGATAATTAAAAACATGAATACGAAAAAAAATAGTTGATTTATCAGGTTATAACATGTGTCAAGTGTATAACGTAAAACTGAAATAAAGAAAAAAATGATATCTCACAATGTGTCCAACCCCATGTCTATTTCCCACATCCATGTGGTATCCCAACTCAAGCATTTAACATTAGACACATTCCAATATCATGTCCTACAAGTGTAATTTTTATTTATGTGTTGATCAGGTATCAGATATAAGGTTTGAGGATAATATATTTTTTCACCCCTAATAGTGTCTAAAACAATATCCAATCAGTAATTGTCTATGATGTTGTATTAAGAATAATTTACATAGAATAAATTAATATATTGTCATAATTTATTATTCTTTAATTATGAACATAATTTCTCTGGTTCAAAAAGTCACTCAACACATCAATACCTCTTTCGTCTCATTACTATGTCTAAACTACCCCTAATGGATATCAGTTATTACATAGGGAATCATAATTCATTATAATGTGGTCCTTTATTATCCATTTAATTTAAATATTATATTATGTCTTTGTGAAACTACCATCCAATTAAAAAATTTTGGTCTAAAAAAACATGTCCAGTACCGTAAGACTAGTTGGTGCATTAATCCATATCTCACAACCTGTTAATTAGTAAATAAAATATGATGGCTTGAAACATTAGTTTTTCTTCCACACACAAATATCTATCAATCAAATATGGTTATTTAAAGCACAAGTCTATGTTTAACACTCATATATCAATTAATAACACAGATATCACAGATATCATGTCATTAAAGAATAATCAGAATTAACCCATTTTAATTATTTCCTATCATGGATACCATTTAAATTATCAAAACTATCATGTTTCAACACATTAATAACACATATTAAAATTAGAAATTCACTATTAAACCATTTTTAATTATTTAAATCATATTACCTATTTACCCATGTAGATTATGCCAACCATATGAAAATTATCGTTTTCAATTAATTTATAATCACATTAATTTACTAACTACATAATCCCACTAATTATTTAATTTCAAATTCCCAATGTCCCATAAATTTTATAATCACATCATTCTTTTAATTAATTCAAACAGTTGTTAATACATATTAAGAAGTGATTCACAAAAATGGAAATTTCCATGTCGTAGTTCCAAAATATAAATATTAATTAGGAATATAGAATTTTCAATTTATACCACCTAACTCAATATTATTGACGATCACTCACAAATATAAGTACATAAAATACAGAGGAACATTGAATAGAAAAATGAAGAACAATATATACTTCAAAAACTTGGATCATTGATGAAATTGATTAGATACATGAAATCCATGATCTAAAACATCAATAATGGGGGAAATCATCCCTTTAATGGAAGAGTAAATGATGGGATAAAGGGATAGTCAAAGCAAAATAGAGTTATAATATCATACTAGGAGATGTATAGATTCTTCCATATGGACATTGATTCATCAATAAATGATTTTGATGTTCTTGGAATCCAACCAGAATACATAAAAATGGTATAAATGTGTTATGTTATAAATAATGTGTATTCCACAGGGTTCATGAATTTAAAAACTAATTTTCAAAGAAATTAATTTTACAAGCACATTTTCTTGGACAGGGGTGCATAGTTTTCTAGATTGTACTACCTAACCATGTACCTCTATTATTGGGGTTCATGGTTACTCCTAATAGGTCACAAAATTTGATAATGTGTTTGTTAAAAATATAATATATCACATTCTAGGTTTCAATGGTTTGTTGGGTCTAGCGCATGATTTAAAAAAAACCGTATGACAACCACGCACTTCCCAAAACACCTCTAAAAAATCCAAAGTTCACCTAAAAAACAAAAGACTTGCCTCAACAAATTGATATGAAAAATAAAAATTTGTACATATAAATGTGACAAATACCTCACTTGATGAGAAAAAGATCATGCATTCTATGAACCTAATAATAAAAAATCCAGGATCTAGAATCCCAAGAATCTCAATAATTCAAACATTAAAGGATTAGGCTAATGAGCCCAAAAATAAACTTCTATTTTCAAAGGATCCTGCCAAACACTACCATGTTGGAAAAATATATGAACAATCAGCATGATCATTCCCATAATCACATTTTCATTGTGGCACAACAAATGTATTGGGCGGTAATCAAAGGAAGCATCGGCCTTGAGGACAACATCATTCATGTTGATCACATGGGAAGGCTCCGGGTGATATCACCAATGTTGAGACATATGAAAAATATCATGCATAGAATTATACCTTAGTGTAATAGCTAATTGGTATTCCATTAAACTGATTTTCTCCACATCATTAAATGGTCTAAAATATGTGTTCCATCTTTCCCTACCACATAATCTTATGGTGACCTAATCTAAGCAACACCAAAAGTTACACACGATCACCCAGTGTAAAATCATGGTTCATCGAAATATATTTTTATAAAACATTTGTAGCTTATTATTCATAACCATATATCATAGAGGAATCTATATGGAATAACATAAATAGACTCATCTGGTTCTATATGTATCATTTCGAAATAATTGTCTATATTGGTTATTATAAAGAGCATCGTGTGACTCTCCCAAGACCCTCCCATATCAACAACACACATTCATAGAATTTCTTCAAGTATGTGTGTCATAAGTTCATCTTTACCATCTTTTTTTGAGTGAAATGGTTTACTAAATAATACATGTGTACCATGAACCTTCTTCACTCCCTTCAATAATTGCTTATTGAAACCCCAGTTATGTTCTAAACCAATACTCTGTAACAACCTAAGTAGATAAGCCATATCCTGAATGTACAATTCTCCCTATTATTCCACTAAAAATTCAATTTTATAGGAAAATATTGTGCTACATTCACCCGTCGGTATAAAACCACTAAAATAAGATGGTTATTCTAGGGAATCTATATAATTCCCACCATTAATTCCATGGTAACATTGTTCCACTTCCATTCCAGAATGGGAAAATGCCATAGTAAACCACAAGGTCATTGATACTCATCCTTCACCTGTTAACATGTGTTTCAAAATGTCATAAACACTACAATTTCCTTTATCATACCCAGTAAAAAAAAATATCGATATAGTTCATGGAATATTTTTGTAAAATCTAGATTCACTGCCTATATTGAGTCATTAAATTCCCCCTCGGTGAATCCTATATACTCGTAGGCACAACTACTCGTCCACAGACATATATGATCTCATGCAAAAAATATTTTACATTTGATAGCCGACTCCCTACCTTCACGGATTTCCCTCAATGAAAAACACTCTATATCCCTATACATCCTCTTCCTCATCTGGTTCAAAAATATAGACTCCAATGAATCAAATATGATATTCAACTGGTTATAATTGTCCTTAATAATAACTTACATCTCAATATAACAGTTTATCATCTTCATGTAAGTGATAATATCATGAACAACCTTAGTCTATGTTTTTCTGTAAGTGCTAGAAAGAATACTACCCATCCAGATCATATATTATATCTTAAAAACCAATGATTGTGTATAATTGACCCTTATCAGCTATTAGAGTCTGAATTATCATAATGAAATGATATTATTTAATCTATTTTGATTGGTATACAAGGTAAAATTCTCTCCAAACAGATAATGTCTCCAACACCACAAGTTGAGAACAACATTAACTAACAATAGTTCATGTGGATAATTTTCTATGAACGTGACCTCAACCACCATAACCCATATCACAAAACTAAAAATACATTCATTAACTCTACTCCTTGGAAAATATTATATGAATCAAAATACTATATATACTCCTCCCCAAAATTTAATATTGTCAATATTGGAAGTGTTTCCAAATGATTCTTCAACTCCTACAATGAATACCCACATTCTCCTTAACATTTAAACATTATCCCTTTCCTGTTCACCCATGAAAGAGATTATTCGAACTAGAAAATGTCTTAATTTGGCCATATATAATAAAATTATGACACCAAAAAATAGTGGATTTCTAAATAATTATTGGGATGCTCCCAAGAAAACACTACACGGACATTCATTTGGTCAACTATCACACCTCCCTATGAGAATATATGACAAATGAAATGTACATAATCGATTCAGAATTTTCTACTATCCCAGATTTTTCTATGGAAAATTCGTTGTTAGTGAACATAAGAGGATTTCATGATGCCAGTAATGATAATAATGAGACATCAAGTAAACCTGTATGTAATAAAAAAACAACACCATAAAATAATCAAGGTATGGGTGGATGATTCAATTCATTAATTCCATGTAAAATTCTAGTGAATTCATCAGCCCGTATGGAATAACAATGAAATCATATGGGACATACCTACTTCTGAATTATTTCCTCAGTATATCAAAAGGTTGAACCCTCTATTAATGATAATATGATCTCGATTGAATATTTTTTAAAGACACATCCTCACCACAACCTTTCAAAAATATCATCGATACACAGAAGAGCATAATATTTATTCTCTATGATATGGTTCAAAATATAGTATTCAAAAAAAATGCATCAGGTCTCATCCACCAACTTTTCAAACAAGACTGGAGAACCCCAATGTGATGTACTAGACCTGATAAACCCATTATCCAACAAATAGACCAGTTGTGTATTAATATATTGATGATTAGATTGTGACAGTCTGTATGTTAGAATACATTTTGTATCTACCCCATGCATGAGATAAATAGTAAATTCCACATATCTCTCAGGTTGAATCCCTAATATTTCCCATAGAAACCTATCCTATGAATTTTCAACTATCAGTGGAAAGACATAAAGCTTTTCTCCCACATCATATAGAAAAAAACTATAATCCTATGTTGCGATATTCCCCAGTTGTTGAAGAAGTTCACCTGTTTATCTAGCCAAGATATCCAATATTCCATGAAAAACATAATTGTATACATCAGTAGATTTAAAAGTCGCTCCCATGTGTTAACAATCTATGTCGGCTTGGTATACTACGAATATGTAAATGAATCATGTAGAATACTAACATATCAATTATGTAAATATACTAGAGGAAACGATGCACCCTAACTTCGATAGAAACCCCTTCATTAAACTCATGTCCCTATAATGTACAAAAAAGGGTATTTCAATCAAAATAACCCTACCCAAAAATGCTACATCCTATATCAAAATAGTCTCTATTTATGATGAAATAAAATGACAGGTGGAAGAAGTATCAAATGAAAAACAAGAAAGAATTGAAGCATTAAAATAGTATGTAAAACTAATGATGGTCTACCTTAGTAATCCACCGATATAGTTTGACTAACATGAAAATAACAAGCCACACTTCCCTGTAATGTACTATTAGTCCCACGAGTTTCCCCAATTGCATGATATGGTAAGTATTTCCCATAAGTACCATGTCCCCTGTGTAAACTACAAATAATAGTAGAATAATAAATATCTAACTAGTAAAATATAGCTGATCCCTTTCCTATAATGTTGTTCAACATAGACACTTCATCATTACTCATCTGTCATAGGTTCTATAAGAACCTATATTTATATCTCATAATTTCAGAGGCTCGACTCTCTACTAGTGGTTAGGTGGACTATCATAATAATCGACATGTCTTTCCACACTTGTATCGAATATCTTGAGAAAGATATAGAGTAACATATCCTTCCCTCGGTCCACTACACATTCCACATATTTTGTCAACATACTCTTAATGATGATTCCTACTCTCTGAAGTCATTTATCATGATCATATAAGAGATACCACTTGACCTTCACTGGAAGGATCTTTCATCCCCCCTAGACGAACTCATAATGCCCATGATGACAACGAAAATAATTCTTCAAGATATCCTCATCCTTCACATGCATCTGTTGATATCCTGACCGCAAGTCGATCGTTGAGAACCAACTTGCACCCTTCAGTTGATCGAATAAATCATCAATCCATAGAAGAGGATAGCGGTTATTATGGTCAATTTTTTATGCGATGATAATCAACACACAACTGAAAACTGCCGTCAAGATTCTTCACGAACAGAACTGGTGCACCCAATGGGGACACACTTGGTCGAACAAAACCGCACAGCAAAAGACCATCAATCTTTATACGCAGCTCTCGTAACTCAGAAGGGGATATCTTATATGGAGACATAGAGATATGAGATGCTCCTGGTTGTAGCTCGATCCCAAAATTGATCTCCTGTTGAGGGGGTAATGATACAACCTCTTCTAGGATGACATCAGGGTACTCTTCTATCACCACAGGAAATGCCAACTGCTGAACCTCTGAAGAACTTAGAATCATCTCAGCCACCATGGAAGATAAGGACGGAACGCGCCAATGACCTATCTGAGGATCTCGCTCACCAACAAACACCATTTTATCTCTATCTGCACCAATGAAGACGACCTTCCTCTTGAATCAATCCACGATACCCTGCACCGAATACAACCAATCCATACTGAGGTTGAAATCATATGGATGTACCTGGAAACATAGGTAATCTCTCCAAGAGCGGTGTTTCCCAAACACTAGCTCACACTCTCTACATACTTCATACATGTCAGCTCGACCTCCAACTGGCGTAGTCAATGCCAAGGGCACTAGAAGTCTCTCTACATTAAGTCTCAAAGCATGGACAAGGGTATGTGATATGAAGGAGTGTTTCTCCCCTGAATCAAACAAGGCAAACACCATGGTAGAAAACACGCAAAGGGTAACTCGAATGAAATCTGGCTCGCCAGGAGCTGGAAACGCTAGTGAATGAAGCTGAACAGGGATCCTCCAAGGCCTATCTAACCATGATGATGACCACCACCATGGTTGCGCTCTGCTCTCTTAGGATTGGGAGCGTCGTGGGGTTGTCCACTATATGCCCAAACTATCCTCTGCTGATCTAATGTAGGTGCAACTGGCTGCTGCTGCTTCAGCTAGAACTACCTTAATGGAGGAACCTGGAGTGTAGCGCCCGGTGCATGATGACTGCTCTGAATGGTCGGGAACTCCCACTACTGATAACCACGACCACAATACGAAAAACAAGCGCTTGGTCCCTTTGCATAGGCCTAAGAAATTCTGCCTCAGGAGAAACGAGATGTGAAGGACTGGGACCTACCCCCGGCTGAACGAAAACTCTTCTTCCCTGGAAGCCGGGAACCCAGGACCACAACCTTGCTTCATGAGGGATCATGACGATCCCCATCCCATGATGATTCGGTCCAGGCCAAAGTTCTATCAACAACCCCTTCCCTCTCCAGCACGTCCAGATATGTGTTTAACATAAATGGGGTGACCTGACGCTGGATCTATGGATGTAAAGCCTCCTCGAAATGCCTCTCCCTGTCCTCCTCATCTGGTAACAGGTTCGAAACATATCGTAAAATGTTCCTAAAATGGATTCCAAACTCTCGAACACTGGAGCTCCCTTGTCGAAGGGTAATAAGCTCTTGGAAACTAGACACCTTTGTAGTCGTAGAAAAAAACTCAGCTCTAAACATGTCTCGGAACTCCTCCCATGAGATCGCTGACTCGTCATGATCCCCGAGGAACAAGAACCACCACTGCCTTGTTTCTCCACACAGCATCGTAACTACGAAGGACACCCAGTTCTCCTTCCGAGCACTAATCTAACTGAAGCATATCTCCACATCCTCCAACCAGTCTTTTGTGACTGCATCTGAAACAGAGCCCTCATACTTCTGTAGACTCTGGCGCTGAAACTCATGGAGTATCTTCCTCCAAGTGTCGTCGTCGTCAACCTCAACCCTGCGACGACCTTCTAGAACAGCCAACTAGACATCTTCTATGTAAAATGGATGAGGACGTCGACCTAGATTCATACCTGGAAAATAAAAAACACTTATAGCTCCAATTCCTGAAATACGGAAGACCCTACATTAATTAATTAATTGGTTCTTTTTTATTCATTTTTGGTTAACCTATCCCATGGTATACCCATTCAAACACATGCACAAAGAATAATGATGCATGATTCTTTCCTAGGTCTCTACCCTGCAACTAGTATAACCTTGTTTAGTAGCCATTGTAAAATTAATGGTACGTACATAAAATCCTAGGGGTCCCTAAATGCCTATGTCTCAGCCAGTTTCCAGTGTTTACCAAACTTACTAATCATGAATGACACTTTTTCCCTACCAACCCATGAAACCTCACATGTGCCTAACTCCAAAATCCATCTTATCCCTCAACCAGACTATTGATACAACTCTGTCACAACCCCCTCCCCACAATGTGTACCCCTCCTGGGCCGACAATGTGAAAAGGGAGATACTGACCCCTCGAGTCCTGCCTATTGTAGGCCCTGGGATAGCGACTAGCACCAGTGGTATAATGAACAAAAAAAATTGGAGGCATTCCCCTCTAAGAGAACACATGTGGAAGAGAGAGATAAAATAGACACCAACCAACTCCAACTCAGAACTGAAATATAAAAAAAACATAAGTACATATATGAAATTTCATGCAAAAGTACTACAACAGGTAGGGGAAAAACTGCAAGTACACAAAAGAAAAGAAAAATAGCAGTGACCACAAGCCCGAATAGCAACTTTAACCACAATCTAGTAGTAACCAGCATGGTCTCCAACCTTCTCCAAGTGACCTGAAAAATAGTTTATATATACGTAGGGTGAGTATAACATTATACTCAGAAGGATCCTCGACGAATCCTCTCGTGAAAAAGCAAGGAAATCATGCTAAAGTACAGTGAAAAAAAGGGAAACTAACTCGTCACCTAAACAGGTATACTATGTTCCCAAACTCACTATGGCTACTCTTGCCAAGTAACACATATAATAAAATATCATATAGTAAATAATATTAAGGGTACCCTGGTACTAGTTCCCCACTAGTTTGCCGCTTTTCCCCAATGACATATGTCATGTGCATCTCTCTCCAAAGGCTTTCCCGAATACACCCCGGGAAAGATCCACAATATTCACCACATGCACCACAAAGGCTTGCCCGTAGACACCTGGGCCAAGCACCACACCATCTTCACAAAAAAAAGCAACCAAGTAGTTTCTGGGAGCCACCACAGCCTGTATAACGTGTATCACATGTCGGGTATTGTACCTCAATCCATTACAGCCCATACGCCGAGTAAGGATCCTCAAGCCATCACATCCTATTCATGTTACACCTATAGTAGTCCATAGGATACTATATCCAGAATATATGTGTGTGAATAATCACATGCCATTACATCCCTCTACACACATATATGGGGAAAACTAACCGTTGTGCCTATTGGAACTAGTATCTACCAAGAGAAGAGAGCGGGGTCAAAGGGGGTAGTCATCCAGCCCCCCTCCCATCATAATGTTAGGGAAAACACCCCCCAGGGATCAGAATCCACAGGTTTCCAATTTCCCTTATTGGCAGGGTGGAGTAGCGTAAAGTAACAAAAAATGTTCAAAATATATTATAACTCAAAACCACACTATGCGCATAACCTAGTTTTAGACACAAGTGAATCTAACGTCTCTCAGACTCCGGGTTTCCACTTCCAAGACTAGGTATCCTATAAGCATAAAACCATTTAAAGTTCTTTATTAGAGTACTACATTCCATTTTTTTATCAATTCCATTGTATGTTAATTAATTCTTCCAGAATTAATTAACCATGAGAAATACCACATTAATTTCATTGAAATAACACCCAAGTCAACTGTTCCTTCAAGGTTACAATCTCCTCACTATGTTCAAGAATCTCTATCCCCATGGGTTAACATCAATTATTCATACATTCATTAAAAAATTACATTCCCATATTACCAGGAATTCTAGAAAATCATCCTATGCTACTAAACACAAGGGGCTAAACACAGTTAGTATATGTACTACCCGTAGAGTCATTTCCACCTATAGTAAGAGCGTAGACCATTTCTCCCTTGAGAGTCTAAACACGGAAAGCACATGGCATACCCTGCGTATCTTCACCTCATTCGGAAGAAGGGTAAGCAATACCTACTGCCTTGAGCAGTGGGGAAAAGTAAAGAATATAAATAACCAAATAATCCAAAAGCATCCAACAACCACATCCATCCCATTCCATCATCCTTGGTGTCCTCCTAGACACCCATAGGCATAAACTGATACATCTTTCCACTCTAGGTTCCATCCGCTGCCACAACCACAAGGCCTCCCTACCTCTACATATCACAACACCCTCCCAAAGTCACATCACCACACAAGCAGTAGTAAAACACACATCACATCAATTTGGGCTCTTGGCCATTTAACAAGGCATCTGGCCTTCAAAAAAAGCACCAACAGATTTCAGGTTTACCAAACAACTGAATTAAACATGAAAATTCGCATCCACTGATTAACATCAAGTTGGAACAGCATCCATAACAACAAAAACAGGATTCATTTACATGCTACTTTATCATTAGCAAATTAATTATCAAGTAATTTCAGCTTTATGTTATTTACCAATTTCATCAAGAGAAGCATTCTAACCAGAAAGCCATAGATATCATACTATCTAGAAAAACAAGAGGGGAGCTATTATCACGACACATAGCAACAACATGAAATCAAACCAATTCATTTAATCCGATTCGAGTATTTAATTCGGTAAATTTCACTGTGATCCAAAGGGAAAAATCATGATAACCCTACGATTGAACATAAAAAATTAGAGATTCCATGAATCCGCTACCTCAATGGTTTTGACGGAACCACAATGGTCGAAGAATGCCCAAGAAGATCGGGCCGATTCCCCAAGGATCCTCCCTAGATCTATTCTCCTAACACAACCAAGAACAAAGGTCATCACTAACAACATCCACACACATAGATCTACCCATAAAATGTGTAGATCTAAGATCCCAAGAGAAGAGGAGGAATAGATCAAGGTAGATCTAAGAAACCAACCAAAAAATATCACTTACCTCAAGAAACCGACTTCGATTTGAGAAGAGAAGCCTCCAGATCGCCTCCAAAATGCATGGGAGAGGATCTTCCTCCTCCAAGGAAGGGTAATCTTGAGTTATGGATACTTAGGGGCTTAAACAAAATATTTAGAGGAAAAAGAGTTCAGATCCACAATTTTAGGATCTAACTTTAAGTTACCACACTATTAGTTCACACGATTTAACAATTTGTATGCTAACCTTATGTTAGCTTCTGCGTCGACTACAAACCTCGCACGATTAGGCCACATTGTAAGACAAACCGTGCATTAACTGTCCGTTAGCCATTGCCTCCAAAACCAAACTTGCACGGTTTGGCCGCAAGGTTTAGGAAAACCATGTGCCTCCCATGCGAAGACCATTAACCATTATATTTCTTAAAGGTCCACCCAAACGCACCCTAAAGTCTCCTTGACTTCCCGGAACACCTCTATCGCCACATTTTCACAAAGGAAACGACCGGAGAGGTCTGGGCCATTACAATATTGAAAAGTAAATATAGTACTATTATTTACATAGGTTAGGATATAATGGGATAATCAATAGTGGATAAACTATGAAATTCATGATGTGTTACCACAACAAACTATAAAATTATCATCGGATAAAGTTATTTTAGAGTTAAATAATCCTAAAATGGAATAACCACACATTTGGGTAGCAATAATATGAAATTTAACTTTAGTAACTAAAATATGTTAAAAAACTGCGTGTTTGTATTACCCCTTGAATAATATGCACAACTCCTCTCATCACTTATAGGATTAATTTTAGCCTTAAAATGTATAAAATAACACCTCCAAAAAATTACAGTAATCCATAAATTCATAATATATCTTATTTCAATCCTATAATACTAATCCATCTAGGAATAAGTATAAATTTAATGGGTTTCTATCAAAGAATAGGAATAGATCTTAACCAAGATCCTTCAATTATATTTACTATTATATATCCTATAATATTATTATATACAAAAACATACAATTTATATTGTTTAATATGTATATGGAGATGTTATTATTATTGTGTTACAACAATTTTACATGTTATCACAATCAAAAATGGTATGATATTACTACTCCATTGTAGGTCTGGACTTCCGCCTCTATGTAGTAAAATAAATAATTATATGTTACCATCCATAATAGATTATTATTGTGATAGAATAATTATTTAAATATTTTATTTATTTTATAAATATTATTCACTTAAAATTAACTAATGTATACTATTCTTTCTTTCCAAATATTAAAAAATAGAAAATCCACTCGGGAGTGTGTAAGGACTATCATATCCCCGTATTGATGTATTTAATTTGTAATAACATATTTATATAAATAATTATATATATGTATAAAATTAAAATATCTTTTATTTATATAATGATTAAAATTGTGGATACTAAGGATCAATTATCATTGCTTATGTACTATAAACTACAAACAAAAACATATATGAAAAACAAAGTAGTTAACTCCTAAAATGATGATGATATTTAATGATTGATAATTATAATGTGATAACATGTCATATATAAAAAATTAATGGTATAATAGGTGTAATTATGGATATATAAAGTAAATATAATAATTTAAAATTAATTATGTAGGGATTTATATTTATTATGATGCAATATGAACTTGATATAGGGGTTTCAACTCGATTTCACTACATTGATAGTTATTTTAATTTTATGAACGAGTTTCATATTTATATATTAATTTATACATACCAGAGATATATTTTGGGATTATAAATGATTTAATTAAATTTATTAATATAAAAATATAAATTTTCATATACCAATTACTTTCATTTTAAATATTACTAGTTCTATTAGAGTTTATTATCTATATTTTGTTTCATTGAGATATGTTTGTTATAAAAAACCTATCTTTATTTATGAGGTGTATCTACTACAACATTAATATTTTTTATCTTGAATGACCTTAAATTAATGTTATTTAATGCGTCACTTAATTTTATTTCATTTATTGGTGTTATAAATACAAATATACCACAATTGTTAGGGTATTAAAAAATAATCTCAATTTTTGACCTATACTGTTTATACATAATAATATAATTTAGATTCATTATAAAAAATATCTCCCATAACATATTCACTTTATTTTACCATGCTTATTTATACTAATTATATTACTTTATTTCATTTTACTCTAGTGAATTACTTAATATATTGATATATTATTTCTAGTAATACTGAAGATTATTTCCTCTTTAGATGAGAATATATTTATCCATGCCAAATTATAATTAATATGATTTGAATAAATATTTTACTAGTATCCATAAATTTATTAAACAACTTTAAATTAATTTATTAATATTAAATTTTTAATTGATCTTATTAATTTTTTAATAAATGAGGTAACTTTTACATTTTATTGATACTATGAATTGAATTATATTAATTACATTAACTACATGAACTCTTATCCTTCCCAAAACGAAAAAAAATTCATTGAACCAACAATTCATTATTTACTTTGTTATTTGGAAGGTAATTGTTTACTTATTATTTTCAAAATTTTAGATTATAACTAAAAAATATCAAAATGTAATGTGTATTTTCCACAAGAAATATAGAATTTATCTTTTAATAGTATCCTAATCTATAATAATATATGTTTATTATTCATATGATTTACTAAGGATACGATGAAATGTTACAATATTCAATATTTCATTGATTTTTTATGAGGATTTTTTTTATAAATCTTGTATCCATTTATTGGGATATATTATTAGGATATGATGAATGTTTTATGATCATGTGGTATACATATGATTTATTTTTAATTTGTAATTGGTGGGATAATAATTATATAACCCTATATTGAATTGTGCAAAAAAATTATATGTCATGAGATAAAATGTACTATAATGGGTCGAGATTGTAGTTTAGTAAGTTACATTTTCCAATTAGATAAACATGGGAGTGAACCATGAATAAATATATGATGGAATTAGGAGTGAACACAATTCACTAGTATAGTAATGGTCCTGAGGAATGACTAATTAATTGGTTTTCTATACTTATGTGAAATCCAAAAAATATTTTTTATGCGTATAAAATGTTTTCATATCTCATGATTGATTATTGATGATAAACACACATATGTTATGGGTCAGATCCTGAAAAATAACATAGGACATGTTTTATTTTTAAATATCATTGATCTATTGGGTATGATAATAGTAAGTATCAATCTTGTTATCATTTCCATAATCTTATAATAGTATCACTTATGATCCTTTATTAATATATATAATTTTTACAATTTCATATAATATGAGATCATCCATTTTTATGATTCACATCCACAGTATATGAATAATAGTTTTATTTATGTTATGACTATATAAAAAGATTGTTTTTGACGACAAAATCAGAAATGATATAGATCATTTATGTACCAGTTATTTACTTATCCATTTTTTAAAACCCACCACTCATCTTCACTAATTTAGTGAGTATTATTTTGAAATATGTTGAACATTATACTCAAATTACGTAATATTTATTCATGAAATGTATGGGACACAATATATTTGTCTCACTCACAACATATAAACTATTGTGTTTCAGATAGATTGTGTGTCTGTGTGAAGCTCTTACTGTTTCTATTTGGCTACTACTATTTTATACCTTCATGATGTTTATTTGGTTCATTTTTCGATTTTTGGGGAAATGATGAGTTATCATAAGCCACGTGGAGGTTTTATTGGAACTATTTAGTTTTATAATATTTTTTTGATGTTGGATTGGCCAATTGATCTTATAAAAAAATTATATAAATGTACATTTATATTATTTAATTTATTTTTTGATATAGTTATACATATAATTTATATAGTTAAATCATTTTTATCATCATATTATTTATTCCAAGATTCCAAAGAACTATATAGGTCATGAAAAATTCATTGTAGTTTTTTATAATTCAATATGTTATTATATGAGGGTGAAATAATTGCCATGATATTTTTTGATACCCATAGACTTGATTCCGGTGTTCTGGTATCTGGAACGTATTTCAATCGTTGTGACATATTGGTTTGGGTACCAATTTAGTTATTAATCAAGTTGGTTCATTAAAAAATTGTATTACGGTTTATGTTTTTCAATTATTTAGGTTCAAGAGTGACCCCATATTACTACACCATGTCATTTTATTAATGTGATAGGATCCTCCTTGGGATGTATGGACTAGTTTTGATTGATTTACTGATAACCTCAATTTTATATCTAATGCATGATTTTTCAAGGGTAATCCATATTTGAATTTCGTATTTTTATTTTTGTTATTGATTATTATTTATTTTTATTGGTTCCCATTGAGTTATATTTGATATATTAGTACACATATTTGATATGATAAATTAAAATTGAATAATTTTGATTGGTTCCTAATTGGATGAATAAAACATAAAATTTTCGTTATGGTAGGATGTTGAATTTATGAATAATTTTGGATGTCATTTTATTATAGTAGAGTTCTATATAAAACAAGAAGTCCTTCCCTTACGACATTATTAATCCATGTTGGTTTTAAATTTATAATTATTTAATTTATATTGATAATAGGTTTCAAATAAAATTGTTTATTCTAATTTTATTTTATAGTAATTTGGAATTTCTAATATATGTTCCAATATCTTGGTTATGAGACTGTTGAAAAACATTTTGATTATTTTATAAGATATAATTCATTAAAAATAATTTTAATTTTAAATTATGTATCTTGGATTTTATATATGATTTATTTTTTTATCGTGAATTGTTTTTTGGACGTTGTTGGACTAATAGTCAATTATTGTGATTTATTTTGTTTTAACACTACTTTTGGTGATTTATTTAAAAACTGATTTCATATATTTTGTTAAATTTTAAATGTATTTCAAATGTTTTTGTGTAATTAAATTATTTTTTAAGGATATTTTTTTATATAATGGATTCGATTCTTAAATCTGATAAATGTATTCAAAATGAGTATTATTTGTTATATTAAATTTTTTATAATTGAAATGAAAGTCATTTTTTTTTCATTAGGATGAAATTAATATAATTTGTTGGAAATATATTATTTTAATAAATAAGTGGTATTATGATTTTTATTATTTGGTTTTTAAGGATGGTTTAAATAATTTATACTCTCCAATATGGAATTAGAAATCCAATATTATTAAATTTATTTCTATGGTTATTATGTTCACTTATTATACATGTTTTTCTATATTGTAAAACGAGTTACTTGTCTCTATTAAAATGTGGATATTTTAACAATATTGTATAGTTCACCATATTTTTTTTCTATGTTTATTATCATATTGTCACTAATCCCTTGATTTCATATTAATTTTTTTGAGCTATAATGAGTAAATGGGTTAGGACTATTTCTAATAATATTTAATTTATGACTAAAATAATGGTTTTATTGAATGGAAGAAATACTTATTAATTGGGTAAAACATAGTGTGAATTTCTTTATTTTGTGAGTGTATAGAACTTATTAGTTAACCATGCCCTGGTATTAAATAGTGTCAATGGTTCAACATTTATATATTATCCTATTCCAATGAATTAAGGTGAATTATTTATGATGATATTTTCTTGGGGAATTTTTAGGTGACCATGGAGGTGTAGAATCATATAATTACATATGCTTGGTTTGGTAATGATTTATCTGTAAAGGAATATATTGATTGTTTATAGGATCCTTGTAACACCCATAGATTTTATGGAAAATATTCTTTTTAATTTCATTAAAGTGTTGTACGCTACACCAAACGGAGTTTTCACAACACACATCTCTGACCTAGCTTGAATTACATGCAATCGCGACCTTCCACGATAGCGTGTGTTGTACGCAACACCAAGTTTTGCTAAACAACGATATGCTATTAAAATACTATTAAAACTAGCCGTTATGAATAGTAATTACCACTTTTTGAAATTTTGTAAATTTTATTTATCAAAATGGACTTCATTTTTGGATTCGGAATATCGAAATTAGCTTCGGGTGAAATTTTGGTGATTTTCGGATAACTTTCATATTTTGATGAATAGTGAAAATTACTAAATTTTAATTAAAAACAACTTTTTCAATCGAAATAATTAATAGTGATAAATTATTAATTCGAGTGGTTTTAAAGTATATTTAGAATATATTTTTACAATTTAATACAATGTTGGTCACTGGATGTAATTTCACATTTAAACCAGACATAAACAAGTGTCAATCTTTTGATAGTTATTATCTCTTAAGAACACGCTATTTGTTTTGACGACGAGAATTAATTTTTAAATTAATTAATGCAACTGTTATGTTTTGAATTTGGTAAAATAAAAATCATTTTTGAGTTCATAATATCAAATATAGCTTAGGCCTAATTTTTGATATTTTTCTGAAAACTTTTAATTTTTGATGAATAGTGAAACCACTAAGTGGTAGTTAAAAAAACTGAATTGTTCATAAAACTTAATTTTACCGCTTCTATGAGTGGAATTTCAAAAATCTGAGAGACACGGTTGATGTTAGTAAGTAAAATGTGGGTTAATAAGATGTAAATAATTTTTTGGTGAATAGTAATTTTTTACTTTTTTTACCACGGTTAAAAGTAAATAGGGTAATTAAGGGTAGAAATGATATTATTATTACACTAACACATGTCCTAATTCTACTGGACAAGTGTACTTCGACCGAAAACAAAATTAGGAATAAAATATGACCATTTAGGCCCACATGGATTAGATTAGGACATTTATTATTAATTTATCTAAGGAAGGGTTAAAAGAGTTAAAATCAATGTTTATTTACTAAAACATTTTTAATATGGGGTTATACATAAGAAAAATTCGACTATAAATATTCATTAGAAATCTAAAAAGATTTCCTACATAATTGTATTTTATTTTTAATTTTTAGACATTAAATAATTTAATTTATTTATGACGCAATGATGATGCAGTAATTATCTTATTAATGAAATATTGACATAATTGATATTATAAATACCCAAATAAATAAAATTTGAGACTTTTTATGAATTAAACTAATTTTATAGGTTAATATGACATGTTAGTATTGATTTAATTAAATTTTTCGAACTTATAATTCTGTTATAATTTTCACAAAAATCAATTACTAAATAGTGTCAAAATTGACATAAAATAGTTTTTAAAACAAATATTATATAATTAATTGTTATTTTAATCCTAAAAATCTAAGGTTCGGCCAAATGACTTAGATAAGGTTATCTATATTAATAATAAAAAATTTGCGGTTCGTTTGGCTTCTTATAGTAAGTTTATTAACCTTATAGTATAAGAACACAAGAAGACACGGTAAAAGTAAAATTATTTAACTTAATGTTAAATCTAAATGATAAGGTTAAAATATGAACCTAAACATGTCTAAATTCTATTGTATGAGATGTTTTCAACCCATCCCCACCTTATCCTCGAAATAAATCAATTTGGAGCTATTTAAAACCAAACTTGATGTTATAATAAAATAATATTTTTAGTTATTCTAAAGGTGCCCCTCTCCTCCCTTATAAAAGGGCACCTCCTCCCTCTCTTCCTCACACAACATTGAGCCTTCAAGCCCGGCCAACCCCTGCCAAATTTTCTTCTCCACTTCCCTAGAAACATCCTAGAGGTTCTGTTATTTCTCAAAGACCAATTTTAGTGCCCTAAGAGGAGGTCTCAAAGAGGCGCTTCAAAGAAGAGGTAATTTCCGTTACGGATTCTTTCACCTTTATTTCTTTTTCCACTTCTTCTTCTTAGGTTGTTTCATTATGAAGTAATAACATCAGTATCACTCATATACTGATATGTTATTATATGTATGAAACAATCCTATTTCACCATCTATCCATCCTACGGAAAACTAAATCACCGCGCGTGCGTACGTATGGAATATCGTCTCCACGCCGTGGTGTAATCTATTTTCCACCACCACCTTACATGGATGGGTATAATGTTGTAAAGAATAACTATACATAGTTATTCGAACATCATATTGATTCTGATATATTGTATCATCCACTCTAATTCAATTCAATAATTATGGAAATGATATCATCGCTCGTGTGTATGTACGGACTACCGTCTCCACGACGCGATGAGATTCATTCTCCATGTTAACAATTTAAGAATGATTATAAAGTATATATAAGCAATAATAATGAAATTTATGACATTATAAAGCTACTGGATTTATGTGTATATATATTTATGTCATCTACTTAATTCCACTCAATTCTATAAGGAAACGAAAACAACGTTCATGCATACGTACGGCCTACCGTCTCCATGAACGGTGTATTTCTTTCCATTTACTAATTTATTATATATATGTATATTCTGAATATATATTATATATAAATCATGTTTTATATTCTGGAATTAAGTAATTATGATCTAACCAATCATATGAATAATTACAAGATAAAACACAAACGACAAATGAGACGATTTTACCCAAAACGCTACTTTAACATGAATTTACAAAAGAACGGGTAACATAAAGTCATATGTGAACCATATATGATATAATAACAATGGATATGATTCTGTAATAAGTCAATGACATTATTTACATCATTATACAAGAGTTTCAGACACCTACGAAGAAAATCGGACCTAAGGTGAGGGAAATATCACAATCTCATTTTTATTCGAGATTGTCTATACTTCAGAATTTACTAGGGTGTATTTTATCATCAACATCCATGTTTCCTCAATATTTAATATTGTTTCCATCCACCTACAACTTTTTAAATCAAATTTTACCCTTCGGTGAGTTTTTAGTAAAAGATATGAAAGGAATCTTTTGAAGTTTTTCGTACGAGGTACTTTTTTTTTGACTTTTCTGACAAAAGTACGAAGAATGTTTTTTTAACTTATACGGCATGAATGGATTTTTAAAACATTATTTCAAAGAAGCTTCCTTTACAATTTTTCAAGTTTATTTTTAATCAACTTCTTTTAGTTTAAAATTGTATGACATGTTAAGAAAGAAAAATGTTTTTGAATTTGAAAGGATATTTTCTTCAAGAATGGAGTTCAAGTGTTTTATCAAAATTATTTTCCATCTAAGATAAATTAGGGTTTTATTTATATCCCTATTATGGAATTTATTTGATTATGTTGTGATGGAATTATTTTTATGAATTCCTTTATCTTATATGAATTGTTTGATGATGTCACGATGTTTAAGATTTCCATTTTTATTACATGGGTTATGCAATAATGTATGATTTAAGATTTTGTGGCACACATAAGAATGATATCATTATGAGATGGGTGGGACCTATATCTCCCTCCAATGCATTGGGTAAATATTTCATATCTCATGAGATAGACATGGCTGGAAAGGTAGGTTATACCGGTTCAGTGAAACAGGACTGAAACGAGGGTGACTCGGTTCAGAAAGGGACTTTGTGCACTAAGATAGTCTTGACAATGAGTCTTGACTAATAAGATATGATTCTCTATGATTATGTGTGTATGCCACAAAGTTTCATATTTTATGTTATGATTATTGGGATTTCATTTCACTACTATGATTTATTCCATGTTATGAAATTATGCTCTCTTTTGTAGGTTAAGATTTCCAAAATGTTTTGTTCTTATGAATATGATGTGATTGATATTTATTTTGTTTACCCTTACTGAGCATTTGAGCTCACCCTTTTTATGTTTTCTTTTCCCCAGGATATAAAGAAAGGTTTTACGTAAAAAAGGAAGATCTTTATGGGAGTTGTTTATGATCTTTCACCACGATTAGAAAATTATATTCCAAGTTTCCAAAGAAACTAAACTATTACGATCCTTGTGTTTGTGTTTTTTTTATGTACTAAGTATTCCGCAAATGTAATGTAATGTCAATGTACGTCAAGCTTCCGGTCTCTACAGTTGGTATCAGAGGAAGAGATTAGTCAACCTTTGGAAACTAGGATGCGAAAACGTTCGTGAGATCCCTAGAGATATTTCTAAGGTATGTTTAGGGATGCCCCTAAGGATAAGTATACGTATAGGATATAGTCCTAGAACTATGGTAACGATATTAGATTAAACCAAAGATGTTATATATTGAAGTTACTCCCACTATATTATGATTTTTTCCTCTCACACTATTCTTTTTGGGTTTTAGAAAATGGCTGGAAACAAGATGATTCACGATAATGGAGGATATGATGGACAATGGAATGATATTCTTCATGAGAAACCAAATGAAATGGTATTTGGAAGTCCAAACATCATTGTTATTCCGAATCAGCAATCTCATAATATGATCAATAAAGTAAAATTTGGTAAGTTTCCTGACTCGGCTAATAAGAGAAAGATGGAGTTTCATAATGATCATAGAGGAAAGAAGGTTCAATTTCCCCTATGTAAATCATGTCAGAAGAGGCATCAAGGAGAATGTTTCAAAGGAACTGGATGATGCTTTGGGTGTGGAAAGGAAGGACACAAAGCCAGTAAGTGTAAAGGAAAAGGTTCAGTTAACACCAGGGATGAGGATAATGGTATTGCTACGACATCAGCAATGGTTAAATGTTTTAAATGTGGAATGTACGGGCATTATGCAAACCAATTCCCTAAGGGAAAGTATCATGAAGAGAATCAGTATGGTCGTATGGGTAGTATTTATGTGGATGATGATGAAGAGACTACAAATGATATGTGAGATGAATGAATTGTTGAAGCTCGGTCAATGGTTTAAGAATGTAGTGGAATGATTACATGTTTATCTTGTGTAATGTTGTATAAGTAATCTCATGATACTATGGAATAAAGAGGCATCTAAGGATTGTTACACTATTTTATTTCCTTGAGTTTTGAAAGTGTATGATTAATGGTACCAGTATCCATGAAAGGTTATTCAGATATTTTTGGAATGTAGATGATATGCGCATAATGAAGGGATAAGGATAAAATTAAATGTTAGTATTCACGAGCACATGATTGATATAAGGAGAAGGTTATATCATGGTTTGAGTATATAGAATTTTTGGATTTTGGTATGTGGTAAGAGTTAACTTTTGACAGCATTCATGTTTTCACTAAGGTTTAATGGGTATTCATTTTTCAAGAGAATACATGAATAAGGTATTCACATTATTGGAATGTGACCAACAAGATATATGGGGGATAAATGATGGTATTCAGAAGCTTGGTTGATGACATTTCAAGTAATCGTTTTCTTTATACTATGAGCTTGGACCGAAGTATTTTAGATAAGCCTAATGATTGGAATGGATTATGTTGGACATGAGTTAGTATTGTTTATGGATAGAACCTTTTTTCGATATTATTGATGGGATGTTATTGTAATGTAGTTTTAGAAAAAGGACAACCTGCAGGACGGGCGACAACCCATCGCGTCGGACAAGGCTGTGAGAATCGAACCCACAACCGAAGTGCGACGGGCCTTTATCGCCTACAACTGGCCTACAGGAAGTCCCTGTTTAGTAGAAACTAGTTTTATTATATTAAGCAGTATGATATATAAGTCCATTTTGGGAACCATATATGATTAATCTCACTATAGAATGACTTATGTATATTTAATAACTTTTTCTAACCTTTTGTTTGAGACAGATGGAATGACCCATCATTCTATCACATGATCTACTAACACATCACGAATGACAAATTCAACTTCATTTCTTTAAGAGATGAAGTGGAAATTGTCCAAAGAACGACAAACGGTGAAACTATACCAAAATCACGAAAGTATTTCTTCTAATTACAATTTCACCAACTTTAGGGAAATGATCTTGAAAACCAAAAATTTTGTCCTAGTACTCTTATATCTGATGAATCAGACGGTATCTTAGATATTCACAAATTTATGGCTTTGTGATTGATGGCTTTTCCATAGCCATGTTCTCTACCACTATCTATCAGAACATGATGGTTAGATTTCTCTTCCATATCCATATTTTCACCTATGTGGAAACCCAGTGATTAGTTTATTTGGGTAACCGTTAAGTTTCATGCTTTTGTTTTTAAAGATTAGTTTTGGTATTCCTTTTTACGATGTGGGTTTCTATCAAAGAAACTTTCGAATAGTAAAACATTTATTACCCCGACGAATTTCGAGGGCGAAATTCATTTTAAAGGGGGTAGAATGTAACACCCCGATATTTTATGGAAAATATTCTTTTTAATTTCATTAATGTGTTGTACGCTACACAAAAAGGAGCTTTTAAAACACACATCTTTGACCTGGCATGAATTACACGCAATCGCGACCTTCCACGATAGCGTGTGTTGTACGCAACACCAAGTTTCGCTAAACAACGATATGCTATTAAAATATTATTAAAACTAGCCATTATGAATAGTAATAACCACTTTTTGAAATTTTTTAAATTTTATTTTTCATAATAGACATCATATTTGGATTTGGAATATCGAAATTTTCTTAGGGTGAAATTTTGGTGATTTTCGGATAACATTCATATTTTGATGAATAGTGAAAATTACTAAATTTTAATTAAAAACAACTTTTTCCATCGAAATAATTAATAGTGATAAATTATTAATTTGAGTGGTTTTAAAGTATATTTAGAATATATTTTTACAATTTAATACAATGTTGGTCGTTGGATGTAATTTCACATTTAAACCAGACATAATCAAGTGTCAATCTTTTTATAGTTACTATCTCTTAAGAACACGCTATTTGTTTTGACGATGGGAATTAATTTTTAAATTAATTAATGAAACTATTATGTTTTGAATTTGGTAAAATAAAAATCATTTTTGAGTTCATAATATCAAATATAGCTTAGGCCTAATTTTTGGTATTTTTCAGAAAACTTCCAATTTTTGATGAATAGTGAAACCACTAAGTGGTAGTTAAAAAAACTGAAATGTTCATAAAACTTAATTTTACCACTTCTGTGAGTGAATTTAAAAAATCCGAGAGACACGGTTGATGTCAGTATGTAAAATGTGGTTCAATGAGATGAAAATAATTTTTTGGTGAATAGTAACTTCTTACTTTTTTTACCACGGTTAAAAGTAAATAGGGTAATTAAGGGTAGAAATGATATTATTATTACCCTAACACATGTAATAATTCTATTGGACAAGTGTAATTCGATCAAAAACAAACTTAGGAATACAATATGACCATTTAGGCCCACTTGGATTTGATTAGGATATTTATTATTAATTTATTTAAAGAAGGGTTAAAAGAGTTAAAATCAAAGTTTATTTACTAAGACAATTTTAATATGGGGTTATACATAAGATAAATTCGACTATAAATATTCATTAGAAAGATAAAAAGATTTCCTACATAATTGTATTTTATTTGTAATTTTTAGACATTATATAATTTAATTTATTTATGACACAACGATGATGCAGTAATTATCTTATTAATAAAATATTGACATAATTGATGTTATAAATACCAAAATAAATATAATTTTTGACTTTTTATGAATTCCACTAATTTTATAGGTTAATATTACATGTTATTATTGATTTAATTAACTTTGATATAACTTATAATTCTGTTATGATTTTCACCAAAATCAATTACTAAATAGTGTCAAAATTGACATAAAATATTTTTTTAAGCAAATATTATATTATTAATTGTTATTTTTTTCCTAAAAATATAAGGTTCGGCCATATGACTTAGATAAGGTTATATATATTAATAATAAACAATTTGGGGTTCTTTTGGCTTCTTATAGTATGTTTATTAAGCTTCTAGTATAAGAACACAAGAAAACATGGTAAAAGTAAAATTATTTAACTTATTGTTAAATCTAAATGATAAGGTTAAAATAGGAACCTAAACTTGTATAAATTCTATTTTATGAGAGGCTTTCGACCCATACCCACCTTATCCTCGAAATAAATCAATTTGGAGCTATTTAAAACCGAACTTGACTTTATAATAAAATAATATTTGTTGTTATTCCAAAGGTGCCCCTCTCCTCCATTATAAAAGGGAACCTCCTCCCTCTCTTCCCCACACAACATTGAGCCTTCAATCTCGGCCAACCCCGGCCAAATTCTCTTCTCCACTTCCCTAGAAACATCCTAGAGGTTCTGGGCTTCCTCAAAGACCAATTTTAGTACCCTAAGAGGAGGTCCCAAAGAGGCACTTCAAAGAAGAGGTAATTTCTGTTACCGATTCTTTCACCTTTATTTCTTCTTACACTTCTTCTTCTTAGGTTGTTTCATTATGAAGTAATAACATCAGTATCAATCATATACCGATATTTTATTATAAGTATGAAACAATCCTATTTCACCATATATCCATCCTACGTAAAATGAAATCACCGCGCGTGCGTACGTACGGAATACCGTCTCCACGCCGTGGTGTAATCTATTTTCCACCACCACCTTACATCGATGGGTATAATGGTGTAAAGAATAACTATACATAGTTATTATAACATCATATTGATTCTGTTATATTGTATCATCCACTCTAATTCAATTCAATAATTATGGAAATGATATCATCGCTCGTGCGTACGTACGGACTACCGTCTCCACGACGCGATGAGATTCATTCTCCATGTTAACCATTTAAGAATGATTATAAAGTATATATAAGAAATAATAATGAAATATATGAAATTATAAAGCTACTGGATTTATGTTTATATATATGTATGTCATCTACTTAATTCCACTCAATTCAATAAGGAAACGAAAACAGCGTTCATGCGTACGTACGGCCTACCGTCTCCATGAACGGTGTATTTCTTTCCATTTATTAATTTATTATATATATGTATATTCTGAATATATATTATATATAAATCATGTTTTATATTCTGGAATTAAGTAATTATGATCTAACCAATCATATGAATAATTACAAGTTAAAACATGAATGACAAATGAGACGATTTTACCCAAAACGCTACTGTAACATGAATATAAAAAAGAACGGGTAATATAAAGTCATAAGTGAACCATATATGATATAATAACAATGAAAATGATTCTGGAATAAGTCAATGACATTATTTAAATCATTATACAGGAGGTTCAGACACATACGAAGAAAATCAGACCTAAGGTAAGGGAAGTATCACAATCTCATTTTTATTCGAGATTGTTTATAGTTCAGAATTTACTGGGGTGTATTTTATCATCCAAATCCTTGTTTCCTCAATATGTGATATTTTTTCCATCCACCTAAAACTGTTTAAATCCAATTTTACCCTTTAGTGAGTTTTTAGCAAAATATATGAAAGGAATCTTTTGACGTTTTTCGTATGAGGTACTTTTTTTTGACTTTTCTGACAAAAGTACGAAGAATGTTTTTTTTAACTTATACGACATGAATAGATTTTTAAAACATTATTTCAAAGAATATTCCTTTACAAGTTTTCATGTTTATTTTTAATCAACTTATTTTATTTTAAAATTTTATGACATGTTAAGAAAGAAAAATGTTTTTGAATTTGAAAGGATATTTTCCTCAAGAATGGAGTTAAGTGTTTTATAAAAATTATTTTCCATCTAAGATAAATTAGGGTTCTGTTTATATCCCTATTATATAATTGATTTGATTAGGTTGTGATGGAGTTATTTTTATGAATTCATTTATCTTATATGAATTGTTTGATGATGTCACGATGTTTAAGATTTCCATTTTTATTACATGGGTTATGCAATGATGTATGATTTAAGATTTTGTGGCACACATAAGAATGGTATCATTATGAGATGGGTGGGACCTATATCTCCCTCCAATGAATTGGGTAAAGATTTTAAATCTCATGAGATAGACATGGCTGGAATGGTAGGTTATACCGGTTCAGTGAAACAGGACTGAAACGAGGGTGACTCGGTTCAGAAATGAACTTTATCCACTAAGATAGTCTTGGAAATGAGTCTTGAGTAATAAGATATGATTCTCTATGATTATGTGTGTATTCCACAAAGTTTCATGTTTTATGTTATGATTATTGGGATTTCATTTCACTACTATGATTTATCCCATGTTATGAAATTATGCTCTCTTTTTCAGGTTAAGATTTCCAAAATGTTTTGTTCTTATGAATATGATGTGATTGATATTTCTTTTGTTTACCCTTACTGAGAATTTGAGCTCACCCTTTTTATGTTTTCTTTTCCCTAGGATATAAATAAAGGTTTTAGGTAAAAAAGGAAGATCTTAATGGGAGATGTTGAAGATCTTTCACCACGATTAGAAGATTATATTCCAAGTTTCCAAAGACACTAAACTATTACGATCCTTGTGTGTGTGTTTTTGTTATGTACTATGTATTCCGAAAATGTAATGTAATGTCAATGTACGTCAAGCTTCGGGTCTCTACAATCCCTTTTGGGGGTCCTCATTGAGGCTCTATATCTATTTTGTGTTATTGTATAGATCCCATGTAATTTTAATTTCTGATGGATTTGATATATTACCATAAGTTTATGTGCAAAATCATGTCACTGTTAAAATATTTATAATGAGGTATGGTGGTATAAATATTTATCTGTGGTTTGGATTCATAAGATGGATTTGTTTTGGGATTCTGACATAAGGAGTCTATCTTAGAAGCAATTTTGAGGTGGCCTTCATTTCTTTTGTCCTTGGGTAGTCCTAGTGGTTTTATATTGTGTGATTGGTGTATATTTTGGGATTTTAATGCATCAATGATTTTGGTTTTTCATTATTGTTAATTTATATTATATACCATTGGATGTATATTATTTAATTGATTTATTGGGAAGGGATTCGCTGCCCGATTGTATAATCGAAATAAACTGTCAGATTTTAGTTTGACTATTTTTTCTATTGGGTTTGGATTTATTATCAAGATCATAATGAGTCTTTATTTCAAGTGTATGGAACTAAGATTCTATTCTTTTCGTTTTTTTGGCATAAGTTTAAACTGTGTAACCTTATGTTGTGTCATATTTATCACTACCATATTCCTCCTATTCTTATGAGATATGATGGAATGGTGATTTTTCCTAGTGGCCCTTTGGGGGTACCACCAATGTGTATTTTTCATGGACCAACAGAAGTCATTTAATATGTCTAATGCCCTAGAAAACCCATGACAGAACCAGTATGCATTATCAATCACCCCGAGCAGGTGATAAGAACCAAATTAATCAAATACGAGATAATGCTATAGATTTAACCAATAAAATATATTAAATAAGATATGTAAAACTGATTATTCTTTTATAATTACTCATTAATATGTCATTCATCTTTTAAATTCACATAGGAAGAAAAAGAAATAAAAAATTGGTAATAAAACATTTAATACAAGACATAAAATCTAACTCCATACATATAAACAAATCATGAGATCCATAACCCAATATATACACATAATGTGTTCCCTTGATTAAATAATGGAAAAAAATGAATTGGACAATTATTTTATGTAATCTAATTAAATAAGGACAACAAACATTCCTCAATATGATAGTACACGACTCCCATAAAAACATTGGATTCTTAATTCTCCATGGGAGTATCTAATATATTACATAACATAGAACTAAAACATAAATATGGGTGTGAAAAAATAAATTTATTGAGACCACATACACATTATCATCAACTTAATCATTAATTAGTCATACTATGCAATATATTTTGATAATATAAAATTAATATATAATTGATGTTTTTTATATTAAACCTTGATTACATCATCATCAATTATAAATTTCAACATTAATTTCTTTTAAAATGAATCAATCACATTTGAAACATATACCTTTCAATATCATATTTTATCAAACTTCCATTTTAGTACCACCTCTTAAAAATAATTTTGACAACATAAATTAATTAATTTTTTTTATAAATACATGAAATGAGTTATCATTAGGAGTATGTTTGAAGAAAAATTCATAAGTAATAATGATAAAATAAATATCATGGTTTATAATTTTGGGAAGAAAAAAAAAATTTAAATTATTTTATCATATCAAAATGTTTTCAGCATAGGATAACACAATTTCATATATGACTAGTGGGAATCGTAGGTCCTCATATATAAATTTTAGGAAATGTTCCATGCATTTTTTTTCACAGAAACAAATAAATATTTCATTCCGTGGGTTATTGGTGTTGTATCTTAGACACAATAACACCATGTCCTCTCACCTATTGAGAAGTACATTCTTATACCATGTGGTGTAGTGTCTCCCATCTAATAATACCATGACATTATGTATACTTTTTAATTATTAATGTGTCATAAAACAAATGAGATAGATAAAACATGTATTACCTATTAAATGCCTAGGTTCCACTATTAGTTTTATATTTAAAACATTCTAATCATCATTTATATAGGTCCATTCATCAACCAATCATGAGAAACTAGTTTTTTAATGAAATACTTGCCTCCCAAAATAGTGTTATTTTAACCAATCAAGGGATAACAATAAAATCTAAAAAAAATATTTGAAATCGGCATACATATAAAAATAGGTCTTAATTAAATAAAAATACATCATAAAACATGAAAAAAATAAAAATTATTACATGTAGAACCCAGTAGTTTACATAAAAATCAATTTACAATGTATTTGGAAACTGATATTGAGTTAGATAATTGAATGATAATCATTACCCACTCACTATAGAAACATTCATTTGAATATATATATATGTATGTCGTTTCAATAATTCACATACTCTCATGAAGATAATCATCTTAGTATATATAACCACATATTATGGTATAATAACCAAATATGCAAAATTAAAATTGTAAAGCACACACTTCTACTCAAAATAAAATTTAGGACACTCAATATTTTTTAGAGATTCATATATTACATGAAATTTTTAGTAAAACATATGATTTATTTCTTGATTCACATCAAATACCCAAAAAAAATTCAATCTAAAATAATTATATAATGAGTAAAATTATGTGAATGTTTCATTATTCTTGTCTGAATGGTTATTAGAAACAGGATTATTAACAATATCTAAAATAGAACAACTCCTAATTTTTTTAATATAAAATAAAAATAAACATTAACCTTATAAATTCTATAGTCTTTTATAATAAAATATTTATTCATTAATTAATTTAATTTCATTTCAATGAAATTAGTGCTTAAAAAATTAATGATAGAAGAAATATCCTTTTATGTAATATTCAAATTTCTATGAACATGTCTATAACAAATTTTTTATTAATGTTTTACCCAAACTAGCTATACATTGTGTGGAATTCATAGAGAACATTGACATACTACAAGTCTAGAATGGATATATCAAAATAAAGGAAAATGACTTTAAAAGGTAAGACATTATGAAAAGAACCTTGATTCCTATTAGAATGTACACTATCCATTAATCATGTTCCAATATATATATATATATATATATATATATATATATGTATATATCACCAAAAAATCTTGTCAATGGATTAAGAATTTGATACCTAAACCAGGACTCTGTTATTTTAGAACTCAACAACCACAATTGATAACAAAAGTTATAGAATGTCCAAAACAATTATATGAATCAATACATGTATTCTCAAATTAATAGATCTACTAAAAAATTCCCCTATATAAGTTCAAAATCATTAAGAAAAAAATAAATTAAAAAATAGGAACAATATAGAGAATCTTAGATGATGAATCTCAAATTCAAGTATCCAATCATTGATTGGTAAAGGAATGGAGGAAGAGACACCATTGGGGACACAACAAAAAATCCTAATAGGATTCCAAAACAATAAGAACATTATAATAATTCTATTTTGTAGACTACAAATCCAGTAATTCTCATAATATTACCATGAACAAATAGACTAAGTCATAACACATAGAATTTCATTATTAAACAATTTGGTTTAGAATCTAGTGTCAAAGAATATAGATATTTTTTATCTATATACTTCCACATAGAATGTGAATAAAGGCCATCCTACCTGAATTGGATGATACTTTTTAATATGAAATATCAACTCATTCACATCCAGCATCATTACCTAGAGTACACACCCATGGATTATCCCATGTTCGGGGAGAAAAAACCTGACCTCTCCGACCATAACATCACTCAAAACCCTGAAAGACCGATACTCTAAAAACAAAAAATAAACAAAAAATAAGTACACATTTGTATATATATTTTTTAATTAATACGAGTTACAACCGAAAAAATTATTAAATAAATAATTCATTATTCCCCCAAAATATATTTTAACCCAACCAAGAGATTGATTGAGACCTTACTTGTTGTGGGTATAAATTCAATAACATGGGAAAACATATTACCCAATACTATTTCAAATCCTAAATACCAATAACCAACATGAAAATCATTTTTAAATTTAAATTATTATTTATTGAAACAAATCACAATATTCATCATGTAAAAAAATTCAATTTTTTTTCTAAAATTACCTACTTGAGAACAAATTTTTTGAAACATTGACAGAAAAATCATTTGAAATCCCTTTATTTAGTTATATAAAACATATATGAGTACAAATAATCTGAATTCATTTATAATTTATTTATAGAAATTATCTAAGATTTTAAAATTTGGTTTTGTTTACTGAAAGAAAATGTTATTTATGAAAAATGTAATAAAATACATTCATAATAAATTTTTTAAGAAGAATCCCTATAATCACATTTAAAACAGAATTTCAATATTTTAAATTTGTTATTGTTTTCAACTAAATTTAACATCATTTAAGATGAAAATTTCTGTTTTAAAACTATAAATATATCAATTTATTTTATTTTAATATCTATAAATTTCCCCTTAGACACTCACTAATACACAATTGATCAACATGACACAACATAATAATTTCATAAATAGTCATACTCAACATATTTAATTTCCCTCATAGAAAGGTTTACCATGATAAAATCACAAAACAATCACTCATAGTAACACTGAATCATGTACATGGGATCTATATGGCTTATCCATCCATGTGATTGTACATTGTAAAACTAGTGTAGCATCATTTTAATTATAAAAAATAAATGGAATCTCGAATACTAATAAAATTAAAAAATACAATATAAAGCCAAACAGTGTGAATTTAAACCCTATTTTTCTAGATAATTAATCTTCTATATGAATAATACGTATTGACACTCTTCCTACTCCTACTTCCAGATTCAGGATAGTCTTACCTAAACCTACTAGAAATTGATAAATAATAAATGGAGGTCTTCTTTGGATCCTGGTAATGATAAAATATCCTCATGAACTAATAATGTTTATCAATCAATCGAACTCCCAATCTTTCTCCTAAAGTAATGGGGTACATTTTTTATTCCCATGGATTGGTGACATGAAAAAAAACATCAAATAACATCTAGTGGGAATCATTTATCCCTTTAAATGTGTTGAAAAATAAATTAAAAATATACTTATATTTTAGAATGACCCATATAAAAGCCATAAATTCCTCCCAATCAAATAGTTGGATACAATCAAGACATATAAAAATGTTATAATAAAAAAAAGCTTCCCTCACCACCATATCCCGTCACAGAAAAAAACCAATATTATATGTCACCCTTTCTCTAAGTAAATGGTTTCTCTATCCATTAATATAATTATGGAAACACATGAATATTTGTACAAATAATATAGGTAAACTTTGTAATGAAAAATAATAAAATGACTTATGTTTCAGTACATATTTCTCACTAAAAACAAAAAAATACAAAATGATACAATATGGGTTTCATTGTAATTATTTACAAAGAACTACAATATACATATTGTTTTGGTCATTACAATTCTTGTTAGACCATGACCCATCTTACCACAATATCACTATTTTATAAATGATCAAATTTCAAGATATTTTAAAAATATATATAATATATAGATTTCCAATTTTAATATTTAAATAAAATAACTCAAACAAATCAATTATAAATTTATTTTACATTCAATTATAAATAAAAAAATTACATTGGAGGTTGTTACCAAATCAAAGCCTCTGTTATCAAGAATCTATTTTAAAACGATGTATTAAATAGTATTCTTGAATAATAATTAAATAAAATTTCTAAATACATACTTTTCCACCACTTTAGGATTATTTCAAAAAAATAATATGTAATGATTATTAAAAAAACAAAATTTATTAAAAAATCTGAATGATGACTAAACAACATAAATATAATCAATCTAGAAGCATGCAACATGGAATAACCATAAATAGTATAAGGTAGTGGGAAACCTAGATCCCTCTATCAACATGTAAATTTATGGTCAATCTATTTTTGTTCAAAAACCTAATATAGGTGACTACATTTGATAAGTTGTATATTATGACCCAAAAAAATCACCACATTTAATTACATAAAAATAAGTACATGCCATTTCCAAATATTTTAATGTCTGAAATATAAAGTCACCAGAACCTTTATCTAAGTATAATATAATTAAAATTCAGTGAAAACCCAAATTGACAACAAAAAAATAGTGCTACCTTTTATATATGTGTTAAAATGTGATTCTCTAATTTAAAACCATCGATATTTCAATCAAATTGATGACTTTTGAAACCAATCATGGGTATATAGTTTATTAATGAACTCGATGCCTCTATAAACCATTTAATTTTTTAAAATTAAGCAATAAAATTAAATTTCATAATATACATAAATTTTATTATCATAGTTAGTATAATACTTTTATATGTTACTAAAAATAAAATATAAAACTCGAGAGATAAAAAAAATCATGAAAATTAGTCCATTAAGATTTATATTTGAAATCAGTTTTTAAACTTAATTCATCAAAATTTATGAAAACCCATATAAATACTCATAATTTCCCCAATTATTCCACTAATAAAAATATAAACACACACACACACACACATATATATATATATATATTTCATTTGGAAAATTCATTTATGATTTTCATACCCAACATTTCAATTCAAAACCAAATTTAAAACACATTAAAAATGAATTTAATTTAATGAATTTATTGAAATTACAAATAACACTAATGTTCCATTTTATAATTCAATTTTAAAACACAGAAAACCAATCAAAATTTCGTAGTTATATCACCATAGATATTTAAATAATTTTTAAAAATCATGCTTTACAAAGTAAATAAAACAAAATATTACTCTAATATTAAAAAAAATCATAACTTTTTATTTAGACCAAGTAAAAATATAATTATACACATTTTAAATCCTTAAAAATCTATAATTCAACTATTTTATAATTGGATCATTATTTTAAATCCCAATAAATTGTCATGTTGAAAAGCATAGTGTCCCAAATTTGGAAACCCACATATTACTGATTAAAATGTTGGCATTTATTCGTTGACAGAGAGAGGATAGATTGGGAATCCCATCAAGACCCCTTGGGAAAATAACCATATGTATTAGGAATAATAAACTCACTTGGGATTCATCTAAAAAACATAAAATGAGAGGGGATAATAAAATTTTTACAAAGGGAGAAAAAAATAATTGGGATATAGGATCCTTACATGAATATATTATTACCTGTATTCTATAATGTAATATGGATGAATTATTTGGATAAAGTAAGAGTGGTGTATTAAATAAGGTTTCCGATGTAAGGATTCATGTGATGGTGGTGTTATATAGAGGGATAATGATTTTTAGTGTATATGTTGGACATATATTTTGTATTTTTAATATTTTTATGGACAAATGTGTGTTTCTCCATTGTGGAATGGTTTACATTAAACTTATAAAAATTATTTTCCCATCACAATATATACATGGAACCCCCTAGTTGGATTACAATGTTAATTCAACCATTCGACAATCGTGAAAACAACTATCATACTTAGTATACCTCCATCTCATAATGGATGTATGGATAGTACTAATAATGAAGTAACTATGTGATAGAATCATTTTATTACAATTGTAAATAATACCTAAAATTATAATCCTAATGATCTATAAAATGTTATTTAAATAAATAGATAAAACAATTATTAAATGGTGTTCGTGATGTAATATTTCCCTCTTGTAAAATTTTTATCCAGAAATCATTTTTTAAGTTAGTCATGTTTTGCCACATTACATGATTATTAATGGTTTTTATATTAAATTTATTATTGATTCGGTGTTCATATTAAATCATTACATATTTTTATTTAATTCTAAATAGTAGGCATATATATGATGGTTCAATATATTCATAATGATATATATTGAAGGGTTTTGATGATAGTATTGTTAGAGGTGGTTTGAGGATATTTTCATTTCAATTATATTATTATATATAATGTTCCAAATATCCTATATTACTATTTATATGATCTTCATAATTTTACCTCACCCTCATAACCCATTTATCCTAGTGTTATTGTTGTATCGTTTATTGATTATTCATTTGTTACTAAATTTGTTGGGTATAAAAATTAGAATTTCAGAGAGAATTACGAGACAAAAATGTCATTATATATATTATACATCTTAAAATTTTGGTTATTTTAAATTTTTGAGGTGTTCTCCGGGTAATCGTAGACATTTTAGGATAGTAATATTGTTTTTTGGATTAGGTGGCACTAAACCCAACCATAGCCTGTATCGAAAATATTGTTAGAGTATGGTAGTTTCTTAGAGTTTTTTTGGAAGGATATAAGAACTATGGAGGTAAATATTAGCCAATATTTACCTAGGAATACTATATATTTTAATTTTAATCCCGAAGGAGTTTATTCCACTTTTAGGAATGGTATGGAATTATGGTAGGGTTTTTGAATATTATCTCGACATGATTGGGTTACAGTACACCACAATATGGTTTTATTATAACATTTGGTGTTTTTTGGTGTACAATGCCATTGGATATGAATTTTATGTCATTTTTTATTTTATGGAATGTTCCATATGCTAGGAAACCAATGGATGTGATGTTAATATGGCCTTCTAAACATGAAATTTTGTTATTTTACCCTTTTCTATCATTTTATATTGGGGGGTCTTCCTTTCTAACCTATATCCCATGAATCTATACCTAGATATTAATCATAGAGATGCTACATATTCATCTTCTATATCAACTCATTTACACATCATTCTCCATCAGATTTAGGTATATTTCAATGATATTTTCCCTCACCCGTCATCATTATTCCGATACTCCATCCCTGTGATTTCACTTGCTCTAAAAAATCCTATATATCATGTGATACAATTTTTTATTTTGGTATTGATATATTAATATTTCATTTTTAGTTATGTATTTATGGATTGTATATTCGTACTGATTTGGTAGTTTACTATTTAAGGTAAAATGTTTGGACTGTTTCTTATTTGGTCATTGTTGTAATTTTTTTCCGTTCAATTATATTATATTACATGATCTTAACGCAGTTTTAAAATTGATTTCAATTATGAAATATACCATTATATTACCACTGTGATTTGTTGATGATATATTTCAATGGTTTTTATATTTAGATAGAGATTTCCCATACAATGTGTTTATTAAAATACATGACTCGATCTTCCAAATTAATTGATAATTTTAAAGGGATGATTAGATCATGATGAATTTTAAATAGAAAATAAGATTTTATACTTGGAATATGAAAATAATTTTATACTTTGAAATGTAATATGATAATGAATGTCAATGTTTTGTATGTAAATTTTAGTCTTATAGACCTGTTAAAACATTTCAAAAACATTTCATGATTTTTGTTTATATTTTCAGGGAATATTTTCTTGCATTGGTTTTAGAAGATAAATAATGATTCATGAAAATCACGGAATGTTTTCAGAAACCTTCTAATAAATGTATTAATATAATTGAATTTAAATTGAAAGTTCCCTTGATTAGGAACATAATTTATCATTCAATTATTATGACTTGCAGTCCCGTATTGAATGGAATGTATTGATTCTTATGAATGGATATGAATTTGGTTATTTTATGTGTTGGTTTTTTGAAATGATATAAGGGTTATTTACTTGCTTTTATTAATGATAATTTAATTATTTTATTTCTCACATATATTTATTAATGTTATCATAATCATAGAATTACATTGGATCCCCTAAATTAGTATAACCTCAATTTTTAATTCTCACTATCTAATGGGTTATACCCATAGAATATTATACCTCCAACAATATATTTTTATCATGAAGAGATTTGTTGGTCTTTGGATGGATTATTTGTCTCAGAGATTCCAATTGGTCTTCTAGTGTAATTTAAATTTTTTTAATTATATATGTTTCATTAGGTATCTAAGTTTAGGTTTATGTTACAAGAGTCCTAGGGACATACCCATGAATGTTAGTTACTATTAAGAATTTCCTAGGGGAACACATTCATTATCATTTCATATCCTTTTTCTCTCATTTGATCACATAGAACCATTCTTGGGATTTCTATATTTTTTTGTGATTTATTAATGCATTAGTTCCATTAGTAATTATTTTATTTTATAGTTGTGGTTTTGATTTTATTTCTATTTTATATGAAAATTGGTTTAGAAAGAGTGTTTTAATAGAATTTTTTTTCTAAATGGAATATAGTTATACGGTTTCAATGATTTCTTATTATAAATGTCGGGGATTATTTATGAGAATTGTATTTTTAATAAATGGTTTGCTGAAGTTTAAGGATGAAGGGTTTATCATTTATTTCATAAAGTAAATTTTCTCTATTACATCAGTTACAAATCCATTTATGCTACAATAGTTCCATGATTTTTTTATTTATGAAAGTTAATGTTAAATATTTTTTATTGTGACATAATAACTAGTATTTTTCAGACATAAATGTGAAAAAAAATAATTTCATTTGTTATATAAGTTATAAATTTATTAATGCTAATTTGAAAGGACTGACGTATACACTTTGGTTATATCATGCCTAGACTGTTCTTGTCCCACTCAACATGTTCATTGATATATAAGTGTAAATTAATCTCAATGGTTTTATGTAAATTATTCAATTAATAATATGATTTTTCAATCCATGTTCAAATTTAGTGTGACACAATTAACGACTGTGGGTAATGTGAATTTTTTATTTTAATAGTTTAGGATATAATTTATAATCAGGATATTATATTGTCAAATTTAGAAATGATTAATTCCTATTTTCTTAAATGAATCTTGTGATTTTATAATTTAAATTATTATCTTGTTTTATTTGTTTAGGAAATATTATATTGTTAATTTTTATGGATTTTTCATATATTTGTATATGAATATTTTTTATTTTTGTATTTATAATGTCTGGATTTGTAATGTAAGATTATTTTTAATTTTATCTACCATTTTATGATTTTTTGTAAGGATAAAAATATTCCTCAATATTTATTATTTAGTACCATTTACAATTTTATAGATCATGGTGTTCTAGAACATTTTTAGCCTTTTATTGGTTAATTTATATACTAGTTGGTGGCATCATAGGATTATTCATTCCATTTACACATCCTTCTTATTAATAATAATAATATAAACCCCACATGGAAATACACTAAACCATATATAAGGTTTATTTAAATTGTCATGCAATTGATTATTTAATTCATCCAAATCTATTTGTTCCATTCGATAAGGGATCTTTGTTATAAGTATCTAATCAATATAATTTTATATTTATGTCTACTATATAATCCATTAAAAAATGTGGTAACTCATGGTTGAACATGTCAGTATATTCACTCACAATAGTTAGGTATTGAAGAATTATATTTTTAACTCTACAAATTATTTGATTAAGAATTTATTCTGAAAAGGGTATATTTATCAATACATGTGATGAATAAGAATAATTATATTAATAATTATTCATATATTTCTATTTAACTATTGTTCGATTATGAATTTTGAAATATAATTAATTCTTCCATTAATTTATATAATCTCAATACACAAGAATCCATTCACTGAGAAATGTGTCATCGTATAATTCCAAATTAATGATTAGAATATTTAAATGAATGTTTCTTCTATAAATATAAATTAAAATCTAGAAAAAAATTGGGATGGAATAATTATTGCACTAAGTTTATTCATAGATATCATAACATAAATGTATGTAAGAATTTGATTAATATTTTCACAAAACATGTAATTTGTGAATGATTGTTTTTCAAAATAATCATTACATTGGTTTTTTTTTCACCAAATAGTATGTATAATTTTAACCAATTAAATTTTATCGCCATGTTTCCCCAATTTTTACATTATTGAAAAATATAATTGCGTAACTATTTATATTTCAATAAGGAAAATCTATACATCAAATCCATGTATCTATCTTGACACATAGTTATAAATTACTTAATGTAAAAAAACACATAAAGTATACATCATTTATTTTACTACCTATCTCTATTATCATATTATATAAAACATACACTAATACAAACTATATGGACCCATAAACATTATATTATTTTAATAAATAATTTTTAATAGGACCAAGATTTGTATTATAACTCCCAAAATTTCTAGGAATGTTGTCTCTCAAAAAATAATTTATTAAATATTAATATAATAATATAAAATTAAAAATAATTTTTATCAATATAAAATCCCCCTTATACTAATTTATAATGTTTCTAATACATCTGATCACATGTTTATATAAATCAATCAGTGGGATAGATCAATTCCATGTAAGGGGATAATAAATATAAATGAAAATGAGAAATGAAGAAATTTTTTAAAATGATTGAGAGTAAAAATATCTATCACATCATATGAATATGATTTTAATAAAAAATTATATGAATGAGGTGTGGATTGTGGAACATAATTTATAATTAAACATCACAATTAAATGATCAATACTATGAAATTATAACCTTATAAAAAACCTAATGATCCCATCTTTATACATATATTTGTATATAATTCAAATTCTATCATGTATACACAGAATTAACTCATGATATGTGAATATAAATTATAGTATTATATAATTTTAGGCCCACATTTCACATCCTAACAAGGAAAAACCATTTCCTCTAAAAATATACAAAAATTAATAACAAAATAATATTAATTAATCACAAAAGAATAGATTAGATTTGAAAATAATACTAAAAGAATATTCTTATGAATAAACCCTAGGACTGTGAAACAATAAATTAATATATTTTATTGGTTATTAATAGGTATGTTAAAAAAAATAAAATTCTATATTATGTAAATACTATATGAAAATACCTAAACTGAAATAGGTGGAGGTTTGGAAAATAATATCATTAAAAATCTCACCATATGATGATTTAAATTCATCCCACTGCATTGATATCATGAATAACTAGAGAATAAGTAAATTAAAAATTAATTAATGTACGTTGAAAATATATTTATTTAAAACATTGAGTAATCAATTGGAAAATTATTCTAATGATATATTATAAACAAAAATAAAGAATATAGTTTGAGAATAACCTTCCCATATATATTTATTTCATCAGGATGAAACCATAAATATAACAATAACATAATTTTAAAAATCTTACACTAAAACAATATTTTAGTCATTTATGATGCTCTCGATTAAATATTATTATTTGGAATTATATATAAATCAATCATTGAAATTTAACATCCATTGTTATTAAGTATGTTTGATTTATTTTATTTTTGATATAATAATTTGGTGTGTAATAATGTTATTTTCTATTAAATTAATAATGAATAATTATTGATAATATATAATATTAAATATTTATATATATATCATATATATTTTACACTCACCAATGATAAAGGCAGTCAAAAATATATATATGACATTATGCTCATCAGTGGAGAATATAACATATAACATCATGTTTCATGTGATGGAGATAGATTAAATATATTATATCAATTTTTAAAAATTATCAATACAAATAATAATTAATTACAAAAAAAATATACACATAAAAAAATTTATTGATATTGATAATGGATGTGATAAATAATGAATTGATAACACCAATGTTAGTGATAAAACCAATCATTAATGGGATTTTCAAAAAGTGGTAGAGTGATTTCATATATTTATATATACACATTAAATAAATTATTAAAAATTTATAGGTGAATAATAAAATTTATATAATGTTTATATATTAAAAATACCAAGTTACCTAAATATGTATTATATAAATATTGGAAAACAAATAAAAAATGAACTGATGTGGAAGGATGGTTACCTTATTCATTAACCACACCCCTATAAAAGGGCCTTATTCTATTAATTTTTTTGTGTGGGTAAAGAGTTGTAAGAAATGGGATGTTTCTAAATAAGTTGAATTTGGAATTATGATGCAAGATATTTTTCATTTGGGCGAGATATGATATCAATAGAGGGTCAAAATGTTTCTTCCCATAAAACAATGTATAAAATAAAATTTATAGATATTGGAATATACTAGTGGTTTTAATTGGAACTATGTGTACCATTTGATTAATTACATATTTATTTTTATATTCAAATCCTTCTATCAATAAATATATTTTTTTATAAATAAAAATAAAATTAAAAATTAGAAAATAACTTTTAACGGCATAATGTAACCATTCTATCTTCAAAAAGTATATATATGATTTAGAATATCAATTTACTGTGTTTAAATATATTTTTTATCATATTTAACAAAATATTTATTGATTAATTCATTCTCTATTTCATTTTATCATTGTTTAGAATTATTTTTTCATGAAATATACAATATTCAAAAAATAATATTTTTTTGAATACTAAAAAAGTTATATTTTCCAAAAAAATGGATTTTACTAACTTCATAATTCCATATATGAAAATTAATATATATAATTAATTTCAAACAACTGGTTATTATAATATTTAAGTACTAATATATAAATTTTGACTCTTTCATAAAAACTTTCATTTTCCTGACTACAAATACATTTCTCCATGTTAAATGAGGAACATATATTAAATATTTATTTTAAATAATTATTACATTTCTTGGTACTAATTTCATTCCTAATAAATGTTGATTACTATTTGTTTCTAATATTACATTGGTCAAATTAATATTCTACAAGTTATTTTAGAATTATAATATATGGGATATTATTTTAACCATATTATTATGAATTAAAAGACATGTATCCATTATTTTTTGTTTGAATACATCTTATTTTGTTAAATCAATAATAAAATGGTTCTATTTCAACTTTTTATATGATTATTACAAATAAAAACATGAAATTGATATTATTTTATTTAATTTTATAGTCTGGGTTGTGGATGTGATTTTTTGTAGAGACCATAAATCTATAAATTTCAAAAATAGTTAAATATTTATTATTATTTTATATTCTTATAATACAATTATTCATTTTAATGGATTCCATTTAAAAATATGTTATAAATGAATATAATTAAGAAAAAAAATTGGTCTACATAGTGTGGATCACATGATTTATATTATTCCTTACAGCTAAACCTAATAAAGACATTCATATAGAAATTTATTATAAATAAATTCTATGTTAATTAAATGATTTCATTATGGGTGACTGTTTGAAAAGATCATTTCAAATAGGTTATTATCCTGATTTTTCCCCACCTCTTTAAGTTCATTTTTTTAGAATATAGCATAGTGGACCCTATAATATATATATATAACATAATATAATAATTATTATATTATTAGTATTCATTGAGAAAAATTAATTAATAGTTTCACATTCATCGACTATGGTTCAATTTTTTTGAATTAATATATGATTATTTTCTAACTATTATGCCAATTTGTAAATTTGTCCCTCATGATCAACATTGATAAAATTTACTTATAAATTAATTTTATATAATATATTATATGTTTAAAAATATATAATTTATTATTATTATATTTCCAATTATGCGTACAATCACATGACATTTATGAGTAAAATGTCGAATAAAATTGAAAAAGCCGCTAGATAATATGTACAAGAAATTCATCATTTATCTTTTTCTTATTTATACATGTTTTTATTTTTATTATATATTTATTTTTTGAATGGTCACATTCTGGGTTATTTTATTGGAATCTATATATTTTCTATTAAATGGTATTTAATGCTAAATATTCAATAAAATAAAAAAATAGGTTTTGTAAATATATTCTATTATTTTTATATGTTCATAGAAATTTATTCCTAATCATTTTTAATTCCCCATTGTTTTATAATATATCGAATATATATTATAGAAAACTAATCAAACTTCTAGCAAAAATAAAATAAAAAATATGATTTCTAAAATCATTATTGAATTAGTTTCCCCAAGAAAGGTGTGACTTGTAAAGAATGTAATATGATAATTTCTAATATAGAATACCATATTTGAATGAACAATCAATAAATTTAAACATTTTATCCCTATAAAAAATATTAAATTATTTTATTATTATGTTTATCAGCATACCATTGTATTTAATAAATTATATGATATATAATTTTTATATAATTAATGTTGTGCATACCTATATATTTCCAACAATGTTAGAATTATATTTCATTATCATAGATAATTCCAAGTATTACATGCACTATATAAAATATTATATTAGATTAATTTTAATTATTATTATTTGTATCATTAATTTGAGGGACTGAAAAAATATAGACATTTGTTAATTACAAAATGATACATAACTATGTCAAAATACAATCTCTCTAGAAAAAATTCATTTTAATTGTATGTTTGAACCAATCTACTATTTTATAATTATGAGAAAATATTTTCCATTTCAATACAATATTTTATTGATGGTCTTGGATATTTTCTTATTCATCCCCTCATTAAATTATATCTATTTATTTACTACATATGATTTTTATTTTGATATATTTGATTATAATTTTAAAAACATGGATTCATTCCACTAAAAAAACGTTTTAATATATCCAATGACGAATTAAAATGATTATGTACTGTGAAAAATCTATCTAGATAATAAATTATAGTTTCAGATGTTAATGATTATTTAATACACCACAACTCTAAAAGTGAATTACTTTTTTAATTAATTCATATGTAAATTTTCACTCTATAATCATTTAAAATCATTAATAATCGGTTATATGTTATCATTATTGTTCATTATGTGATTTATATGGATTAAAAAAAAGAAAATATATATATATATGGTTTCATTGTTTAAATCTATTTACGATATTTTGTTGGAGTGGTAAAATTATTCAATAATATATATTTAATAACCAAATAACTAAATTCATATAATTAATATATTATGCATGGACTAAGAAACAATTTCATGGTAGTAAATAAAAATATGGATGAACATAACAAAACATTTATATGAATTACCATCACATCAAAATTTTTGAAAATAAATTATATAATTCTATAACTTCTGTCATTTCATGAATTATTTGATGATATTGAAAATAAATTATCATCATTATAAATTTGTTATTAGAATATACAAAAAAAATCGGTTTTGAATGAAATTTATGTTATTCTTCATTACATAAAAAATTAATTCTCTTATAATTCAGAATATAAACAACATATTCATCATCCAAACAATATAAATAATATTCCTTTGAAAAAGAATAGAACTTTTTATTATATTCTTCCAAATTATTCAAAAAGTAAAAAACAACTTGATTTTTTTTCAATGTACATATATCATGATAAAGGGATCTACATATGTATTTTTTGCAATAGAAATAATTTTTACTCATCATAGAATCTGATTTCAATATCGTAAATTTTAATTTTCTTTATAACATATTATTAATTACTTATATTTGTAGTGATTTCTTAATGTATTTCAATATGATTTTTTGATTCATTATATTGAGAACCCTAGTCATTATTATTATTTTATTAAATAAAAATTCAATGTCCTCATACTTTAAATTTATAAATTTCCATATATCATCATCAAATTAAAATATATATTTTTTTCAAGATAACATCCAAAGTTTTGACACAAGAAAACATGATTACAAAAAAATATAAAAACAAATAGTAGAAATCTAATCATACTAAAAAATTTATCAATTAAGAGGTGATATTTCATTCACATATGATTTATTATATTCATAAATAATATCTATAGATTATTTTAGAAATTAAATAATTTCTTGATAACTCCTATTTCACTACAGTTATACAACAACTAGGAATATTTTAATATTTCCATATATAATAATGTTTTAAATATAATAATTAATTTATATTTTTTAAATTAATCAAAATCAATTATTTTTTAAAATTGATATGAATATTAATTTTTTTGTAAACATCATAAAACATAATAAATGTATATTTATTTTAATTTATATAATAATAGTTTTTTATTATACTATATATTATATATATCATTATTAAATAATAATATTAACAATTTAGGAATACATTTTTTTAAAAAATATATATATATTTAAAATTTAAATTAGAAATATTCATTATCATCATATATTATATTTTTAAAATAAATTAATTATTATAAAATGTAACTTCTCTAAAAAATTATATTTAGGGGAAAAATTATCCACGAAGGAAACTAATAGTGTTCTAATTTTAAAAATTAAAAAAATATGTTTTAAATTAATTAAATACTATATTTTTGAAATATAATTAACAATATATATTTAATTAAAATATTTATTGTAGTAAAAACATAATTATTGAATATTACATCAAGTATATAATTACAAAATGAAACATACTATACAAATAAGTCAATTAAATTTTAATAAATAAATAGTCAGATGATTAATTACATGGGAAGATATAAATTATATATAATTAAAATAAATGAATATTTATATTCATAATCACATTTCTCATATAAATAATTTATGTTACTGCACAATTGAAAATATTAATTTACTTTATTGTTTGATAACTATCACATTACAATTCATAATTTGAAATGTTATTGGAAAATAATTATAATTTGATTATGAATTTAATTTGAATCGTTATAACTCATAAAATTTATAAACTTTTCAAATTTAAACAACAAAACATTATCCATACATATGGATTGATTTTAAATTATTTAACAAGTATTCATATCTACAGACAGAAATACAATCCTTCATAAAAAATATTCATAAAAAAATTTACATCCAAACTAATTTATTTTATTTATTTAGAGTTTCATGAGATAAAATTATTAATATCCAATTATTTCAATACATTTTTTGAAATTTAAACGTGTCCAATATAAATAGTATGTAAATATATTCTTATTTAGATCCTCATATTAATCAATTTTATTTGAATTTGAATATTTGTTGATTCATTTATAATATATTATATCATATTATTATTTATTATATTAGATATGATAGTTTTAAAAATATAAATATTAGTAAGAAAAAATATTATAAATATTAATTATTAATGATGTTTATTTATTTTTTAACTAAAATATGTTATGTAATAAAATCAGAATATATTAATGATTTCTACTATTTAATTTTTATTTTATGAAAATACTAATATGTAAAAATTTACAACAATTTTATTGACTAAAAATTTATAATGTGATATAATATATATATTATCAAAATAGAAAATTTTATAATTTAATAATAATTTATATATATATTTATATTATCTATAAAATTTATTAGTAATTATTTTAATTGTATTAAAAAAATTATAATTTTGAATTTGTGAAATAAACATATTATATTTAATGTGATGGTGTAATTAGAGAAACTAAAACATATAGCACAATAGTTGATGTGTTTTTTTATTTCATTGAAATATGGAATAATTTGTTATCATTAAGAATAAAATTAGCTATTATTTTAAATTATTTTAGAAGTAAACATTTTTAGAGAAGGAGTTTTTAATTGTTAAAATTGTTGTGGTGTTAGAAAAATTCTGTATTTTATAAGAAGAATCGAATGGGAATCATTAACTGTTCATTTAAATTCTTGGTTGTGATCATAGGTACATAGAAACTAATCCATCGAACGATGGACTAGGACCAAGTAGATAGTGGACCAAAAGTTATCTGGTATTACTGACCAACTAATCAATAATAAAAATGATGGTTCTCATATGAAATGAATTTTTGTAAATTATGTGGTAATAATTTATAAGATTCACATTTCCAAAAACCCTCTTACTGTTAAAAGAGAGAACCCCAACTCCTCATGGGTTTCATCAACCATAATACTTTTAAACTTATCATTTGATCTAAAAAACATGAGTCTAATGTTTCAAATATCATATATCACCACGATTATAATAATACAAAAAAATCATTTTATTTTTTTAATGTTTCATTTCAAGTAATTTTATTGATGATGATTTTTTATAGATGTCAATATTCGTTAATTGATTTTAAATTAGGGAATGGGATTTAAAACATTAAATAATATATATTGAAAGAATCTAGTCAATAAATTTTATAACATGATTTTTTATTCTTAATTTCAAATTATGATATATAAACATTGTGGTCTGGGATATAGATAAATTCCAGAAAAATGAGGGTGTCAAAAATCACGTTCTAATATAGGTAGATCCAATTATAAATCAATGATAGTTCATATATATTACGAGGAAAGATTTGGGACAGGTGGAAACTACATATCCTTAAGAGAATTGGGCTTGTTACATAGATATACAGAGATTAGATAAGTTATTTGTGTTGTTATGGTTAAGGTTTTTTAGGATTCCCCCACAAAAATATGTCTGTAGTGTAAAAGTTAGTTCCCTAGAACCATCAAAATTCACCATTAGATTACCTATATATTTGAATAATTTATTATTAATAAATTCTGTATTAGATGTTGAATGTTTATTCATAAAACCATTTTAATAATGTGATATAGTAACTATTATAATTAAATGAACATTAGACTCCCCCTCTATGATGTTATCCATATTGAGTTATGAAAATATGCTAAAACATATTCCATATAGTCTAGATAATATTATATATAATGATATAATATTTTGGGACTATTGGTTTGAGAACATGTATATCGATGAGACGTCATTTCATGGGTTCTTTCAGCTACTAGTCTCAAATATTAGAAACAATGAGCACATACACGCATATAGAAATTTGACATCGTCATTGGTAATTGGATATTCCTATATAAGAACATGTGTAGTAGACCATTGACTTGAGATTACTATAAATAAATATTTTGAGGCACCAACATGGATGTAATTCCAAAAACCATAATGAAAATTTATCTTGTGGGACATAGAATACAACATGTTTACCATAAGTGATATTTGTTTAATTAATATGTAAATATATGATTTCATGCTTCCATTTATGAACATTATATCTCTGACCATTTTTACTTTTAATCATTGAACAAAATCTACATCAGTGGTGTATATATTTAATAATTCCAAAAATTTAAATAATTACAAATAATTCAAATTTCTCCAAGAATGATGTCTACAACAACTTTAAAACCAAATATAAAGATAGTGATAACATATTTCAATGTTAATGTATCTATGTTTTTGTCATCATTATGATATTAATTTACTCATTCATCGGGTCCATTACATTATGATAGAATTTAATGATAGTCTTCATGAAATCATTCATAATTATTTAGTTGCTAAATAATTCTTAATTTAATATTAAATAAATACTTATTAACAATACCGTTGAATAAAAAAAGTCATTTTTTATTCTTATTGTAACAAAAAATATTTCTATTTAAAAAAATAAATTTGGATAATAATAAATTTAAAATATAAATTTTTATTACCCTGAATAAAATATTAATCTATTTAGATAATTAAATACACCTTAGTTTTTTGGATTGAAAAAATAAAAACAATGTTGAATATGTTAACATAATAACCCCATAATAAAATTCAAATTATCATAAAATTTGACATAAATAATCATGGAATTATTTATTTCATGAAATAATATTTATATACTTAGGATGGTGATTTACATAACATAATATAATATTATCAATAATATGAGGGGATATATATTGAGTTTTCTATTTTTTTGGGGATAATGTAAAATCATAAATAATAAACCATATATATATACCTATATATATAATTTAAAATATTTAATGTGAATCATTTTTTGTGGAAAATAATTTCACAATCTATAATTATTAATTCTATGAAATACAACAGTAGGGTTCTACTCAAGAATGATGAAATTACACTACCTCCATATCCCTCTCTATAATTAGGGCACATATGAATGAATATTCTAATAACCAATGAATTTTGATAATATTAATTTTATAGAAAAATATTAAAAAAAATTGTGTTGGAACCCAGAATCCCATCGAAAATATTTATAGATCGATTGATACATGGGTATAAATATTATATGGATTTAACTATAGAATATCTTAGTTCCACTTCATTAAAACAAAAACATGGGTTTGAATGATCAAAATATTAATTTAAGATAGAATCTATTGATATTTTCAATTACTTTTATTTAGTTAATTATAAATTTCATGTGAAAATTACTCTCTATTTGTTTCGGGAGTTTTTGAATTTCAGTGGGATTATTTGTTAGACATAATGTTTCCTCATATTTTTGTCATTATTTATTAAATTTATATCCAAAAAAACATTAATCTATGTGATCAAACTGAACATCAATTAATATTGGAAACTATCCATCAAATCAAAGTGTTCACATTTACCCTTAATGAGTAAAAAAAATTATTTTTTCGGTAATGGCCCAAAAATACAACATGACATTAATCAATAAGATTACAGATAAAACCTAATATAAACATACCCAAAATTTATTGTATGATATCATTTTTATTAAAAACAATCATCCCATATAATAATAGTAGTTTGAGTCATTTATTTAATCAAAATATAATTTTTATTAATTTAATATATTATGAAATTCCATTTATTCCACTCCACTAACATATATGTTTCCACAAATAATTTTCATTTCTATAAACTTTTGATACTAAATAAACCATATAATACCAACTATAATACCTTAAAATAATAACAACACACATTATAGTCTTATTTTATAGGTTATAATACCATTTTGGAGGTATTACAATGTAATGAAATGAATATTTTCCAAAAAATATGTACAGTGTTTAACTAAATCTTTTAGTTCTATTTATTCAACCAACCCATTGAAATATAATTAAAAATTTATGAAATACTAGAATTAAAATATTCCATATAATTATATTTTTTTTGTTTATGTCATAAACTGAACCCAACTATTCTTCCCTCAAAATATACATAGAACTATATTTTTTGTGTGTGGGGGACTAAGAAATCACAAAATGATATACATCATTTTCCATAATTTCATATCACAACATGTTATGGGGATATATTTAATTAATATATATAAATGATATTCATTATGTATTTATACTTATATAAAATTAACCTATATTATATTTTTTTACAAATCATTAATTGAAGAATCATATGGTCATTCATGCGTATATGTCGATTACAACCACCGTGAGGCCCTCAGATTTGTTATTCATGAACCCATCATATTTATATTATATTAATGTTTATGAAAATAAATAATATTATATTAATGATATAATACTAATTTTTTAATGATATAATAATACATACCTTCCATCCACCACGATCAATTAAATATGGAATAGTTACCCAATAATACGTGAAACCAACTCTCCCCATGATTGTAATTTACATTATTTTTTCATAACCATCATTAATTGTACGGTTAAAAAAATTAACTATTTTAATAAAAAAATATTATCATATATTGGTTTTTATTCTATATATGGTGGGATAATGACCTAATTTTCCATATTCTTCCTTCTAAAATCATTTTGTACATATGATATGAATATCATTAAAACATTCAACATGAACAATATTTCATAAGAAATTTAACAAAAAATGGTATTTAAAAAATAATAGGAATGATAAAATTGGATAATTTATTAAGAATAGTAATAATATAAATTGTTTTATTATTGTGAATGATAATGAACACACATGATATGTAAGACTATTTTTAGGAGATTTTATTTTTTAAAATATTTTTTAATGTTATCCTTACAAATATAGTTTTTCTATTACAATGATCATATACATGTTTCTTGATAATTTCAATTTATGGGTTAATGGATGATAAAGAAAATTTTTATAATATATTGTTTTCATTATAATGATTTTAGTAATAATTATTTTTATTGTTATCTATAAAGATCACATTACGTAAAAAAATCATTTTAAATGTTTCAAAGAATAATTTTCAATATATTTAACATAAATTATCATTATATTAAATTTATTTGTTAATGTATTTAAATGTAAATAAATATCTCATAAAGTAAATTTTATTTTCCATTATCACTACCCTTCTATTAACCTCTATAAATGATGGTTATGGAAAATGAATTGTATTGCTCTGTGGAGAAAATTTTTCCACATGTAAACTAGATTGAAACATTCACATCACATTTGATGGCGAAGACGATGAATAATAGTGGTTACAAAATCATAGTGACTTATAATTATGTTTAGTATATTTATTTTTAAACATTATGATTAAAAAATATATTCAATGGAGGTAAAAAAAGAAATAACTAATAAAGTTTAGGTAGGGTTATTAACTCTCCTCGAGTAAACCTTTATTGAGTGACTTAGTATGTATAGTTTTAATTTCTTTTTTAGAAGGAAATAACATCTTAATAAATATTAGTTATGTTTATAAGAAAATTAATTATGGTTTTGAGGATTATTATTTCTTATAGTGGTGTAAATAGGGGAGAAGAGGGTGTCCCTCTATTTTTAGAAGAGAGTTCAAACATGAAATTTCATAAAAGACTAAAATATAATATTTTATTAGTCTAGAAAAATTAATAAATATGGTTAGTGATTATAATAATGGATTGTATTTGGTTTAAATATAGACATCCAATGGGTTTTAGAAGATTTTAATTGCGAAAATCGTCCTTAACACTTGGTGTCACTCTTTATAAACCCTTTAAAACTTTACCCATTATAACATTCTATTATTGTATTAATATTAATTAGGGAGATAATTATATAACCATATTACGAAATCTAGTTTCTTATAATTTAAAATAAATAAATAATTTCATTAAATTAAATTCATTGATGTGGATGACTTTATTTCAAAATTTAACCTGCAAAACCGAAAGAGATGTTCTTTTCTGGAAATTTTTTTTCTTAATTTTTATATATTTAATTCTTAACCCAAAATAAAATGTATTTCAATTCACTAACATTTAATTTTTAAGATATTAAATAATTAAATTTTCATTAAAGAAAATTTTATGATATATGGGTCTTTATAAATTTTTTATACAAATATATTGTATTTAATAAAAATCATTAATTTAGATTATTTATTTAAAAATATATCTTTATAAATATTATTAAAATAATTAATACATGAATATTTTAATATTTTTATTTCTAAAATCTATTTATTTTTTCAAAATTACACATTCTAAAAATATTATAAATTTATTATATTACATTATGAACACAATAGTGGAATTCATTTTTATATAAAATTTTATTATTAAATATTATAATGAATCATCAAGAATTTTATAATTTTGGTTTATTAAAATAGATTATATTTTTATTATTGTAGTTAATCATATTCTGAATTACAATTTAATGGTTATATTATAGTCCTAAAAATTAAGGAATAATATATTTATAGTATAATATTGGGTTCATAATGAATGTGTGTCTATGTTAATAAATCAATTTGACAAACAAAATTTATTTGAAGAGAAATATATTATAATATCATGGCGTGATACATCATAGACAACCCTTACTAATTTGGTGAAAAAAAAATTCAATCTTTTAATACATCCCACGTATTACAATGATCTCCCATGATGAAAATGATAATGTATTTTTTAAACTAGTTATATATCGGCCTCAAATTAGGGTATATTTGAAATTTAATCCAACGAAATCCCCAAAAATTTAACTCTCATACGAGTATAACATCATATAAATTCCTAGGAAAATGTGTAAAAATTAGAAATGGGTAATCTCAACAACTCTCTATGTTGATATAAAATTAAAATGTAAAAACATTTAATAATCAAGAGAAAAACATGATCATGCTATAAATATTAGCATTTAAGGGGTAACCATAAGAAAATAAAAAAGTATCAATTGTAATATATTCATATTCATGGCATAAAATGTGATGAATTTTCATGGGATTACATAATCATAACATGAAATCAATCATAGAAAGTTGACCTATGATTCAATAATTCATATGAGTATGGAATTTATTTGGGGTATATAAGACTACATAAAATATTACATCATCATCATAAGTAAGGTATCACTATGAAGGCAATGTAATAGGGTGAAAAAACTCATATAATTGATTATTTTTCTTCCATAATATCAAACATATCATCTCATTATATATAAATCATTACCCAATTCGTAGTATAGTTATAAAATTTTTCCCATCCATTTCATCATAATATGTACATGATTATGTGGGACACATAATGAAAAAAATATTAAATCCCACAAAATGATAAACCCATAGATATTAAATGGGTATCCGATGAAATAAATAAAATATATCTATGTAAAAACACATTAATCAAGACAAGAACTCTCTAACCATTTAGTGAATTGTTTTAATATTTAGTCTATAATATCCCAAATAAATTAATATATGGGTGTCTATGTAATAACCAATTAATGTTAGGATGTATAAAAATGTATCTATAAGGGAAATCCATCGGAAGAGAAGTTGTTCTTAGGAAATAAAAAATTTATAGGGATGGATCATTCAACCAATATATAATTTATTTCCACCAGACCACATTATATGAAGAAGTAAAATAAAAAAAATTTAGTTTCAATAATATATATGGTGAATGTATATAATTTAAAAATAATCATTTATTACGATACATAAATAGTTTTTGACTTATCTAATTAATATCCAAAGGTATTATAAAAACCCTTTATATAGAATGGACCACTTGTTGTAGACTGAGTAATGATTATTTAAGTACCCAACAAGAATTTTTGTAGTGTTATTAACTCTAATTGAATATGTCTTATATCCAAATTTATTATTTTTTATCCAAAAGGATAATTCATTTCTAAGAAATTAATGCTTTTTTATTTTACTAAAATTATGAGATTTTTAACAACTAATGAATTGACTGGGAATTATCACAACATATATATTTGATCCGTGGTTGTTTGTTGATAATAATGGAGTTTGGTTGGTGCTTTTTCTCAATCTACACATGGATGACTAGTGATATTTCAAGGAATAAGGTCATAAATTTGAGGTTGAAAGCAGTATTGAAGGCGGCTCATTTTCCTATTGTTTCCTAGATTTATGGGCTTCAGAGTCGGGAGTCTGTGGCTGAAATAATAGGTTTTTCACATAGAAGGGAATGACATGGGAAAAAAGAAAATTAGAAATATAAAGGAATCACAAACCTTCGAAAATGGACCACATACCATGTTCTAGTAATGGTTTGAAACTACGTGCATAGAAATAGTAATGGTATGTGAAGTAGTGAACATAAATGAATACGTTTTGTAGAATTAGTATGCAGTGCAGGTGTGAGGTACTCGAAATGATGAAGGTTAGCATGATTGATGCGGTTCAAAAAGCTATGAGGTATGCGGTGGAGGCAAACTATATGTGGATGGAGTTTAGTATATGGTTAGAGTTTTCCAGCATTAAAATTTTGGTTGAATCAAATTATAAATATTTGTGGAGACTTTGACTATTTAAGGAGCAGAAATTCCATTATTTAGAAAGTGGGATTGGAGATTAAAATTTCAAGAAGAAATCTTGTGAAGTCTGAAGAGGATCACATAGGAGATGACAGTATCCAAAGAGATCCAAACGTGTATGAAAAAATAGTACAAAAAAGATAGTGCAGTGTGTGGAGGAAGCTCTCACATTTCAATGTGGAGAAAGGCAGGATACAAAAGAGGGTGATATGCAGAGAATCTGAGCAGTACCTAGAGTAAAAAATAATGCAGGGTGGGATAGTTCATAGAGGTGAAGGATGGTACAAATAAATAGTATTGGTATGTGGTGGAAGTGATTAGATAACTATAGACACTACTCTGTATGTGGAGGAGGTAAAGAGGTACAAGGAACACTGGAGGAAGCCTAAAAATTAACCAAATGATTTTACAAAATTAATTAACATATCCTATCGAATTTAGGGAAATTAAAATATATTTGTTTTTGATAATAGTACATCAACAAAGCATCCAATTATAGTTTAGGATTTATGATATAATGATAAACTGTTGAAGCGACCTTCTAGTAAATAATCAATGTCAAGATTTATCTAACCCATTGAGCATAGGGAGTCAGCATAAGTGATCTGAGCGACATAGTGTGTTTTCGGTAAAAATTTGTAATGGAAGTACGCTTGTAATAGTCTTATTATGCTAAAAAATTATAACCCAAAACTTTTGAATATTAGTGGTTTTGGTATGATTGACACACTATCAGCGTTTACTTGTTGGATATATCCCTTAGAGGTGGACCAATTAAAATTTATCTCTCATTTCTTTACATGAGATTGTTTACTTTCTGCCCATCCTACACAAAAATGTTTAACACGTTCTTACAAACATGGGGAAAAGATCTATAAATATAAAAAAAATGACACACTAATTCACCCCTCCCCTCCTAGGGTGTTATGAGGTCCTTCAAGTTGTAACATCTAATATTGGTTGTTGGAGTAGAATCTATCTTCTGATGTCATGGAGAATCCAGACAATGTTAGGGGAGTTCCCCAATTCGATGGATGAAATTTTCATGTATGGGAAAACATAATGAGATCTCAAATAAGATATCATGTAATGGAATTCATATTTTCTACTGCACTGGGATTAAATTTCACTGATCATATAAGACTGTCAACGGTAGATATAGACCTGAAATTGCGTGATACTTATTCAAAAGAATATAATTCTCTCACTACATCCATTTATGATCATATTTATCTAAAGGTATTGATTTTCACATCCATATAGTCAATCTGGGATAAACTGGAGAATATTTTAGAAAGAGATAGCAATGTGAAAGAGGCTAAACATTATGTACTACACCAAAAGTTTGATTATTTGAAGATTTGCCCTGATAAAAATGATGACAGTTTCTTTAATTTAATCACTAATGTTTCAGGAGTAATCTAAGGGTCGTGAGAAGAAATCAAAGACATTGAAATAGTAATGAAAATATTGAGAATACTTCTACCCCTTTACAATTCAAATGTGTAAACTCTTGAAGAATGATATCGCTACATACTCTCAGTCGATGATATGATGAGCAATATATCAACATGTTATGTGAGAATAAAACCCAAAGAAGCTATGACTCATGTGAGAATTGAAATGGAATTCAATTTCATGGACAAAATAAATTATATTGGATATAGCATTGATGAAGATGATGAGGAAAACAAAATTCTTACTCTCATTTCCAAGAATCATAATAAGGGAACATGGAAATTCGAATACAATATGCATCTAGCTTGTTTTTATTATGTAAGATTTGGGAAAATTACATCTCAGTGATCATGAAAATTTGACGAGGAAGAAATATAAGTTGAAAATATGGAGAAGCCTTAGAAAATATTCTTCAAAATGGAAAAAAATTTGAGAATAAATTATAGAAGAAGAGTTTTGGATGTAAAGAGGGAGACGATGATAATGTATTCTTTGAGGAAGAAGAACAATTATTTGAAACTGAAAAACATTCCTCCATGATGAATAACATTGAAAAATAAGAACTATTGTTAGATAAAGCTAGAGAAAATCAGTTGATTTCTAATATAGATCCCATGTTTCCACTTATGGATTATTTTTGGGAGCTTGAGATTAACTGTAAGAGTTGAAATATGTGGAAAACAATGGTGGAGGAATAATCAGAATATATAGATATCCTGGAAGTAGAAATTGAATGACTAAGAGAACTTGATAAAGTAAAATAATCAATCCTTGGAAGTAGTGATGATGTTGTGGAAATAAAAATTAGAAATTAAGAACAAGATAATTTAATCAATGACATTTCCTTAGGACTAGAGGAGAAGTACAAGACCATTGGGAGACATGAAGAAGATGTTGTCACTCAAAGAATTAAACTTCATAGTGAATCTGTTTTAAAGAATCAAAAAAAGCAAATAAAATTTCGTAGGTTCTCGGATGATGAGAAGATAGAGAGAAAAAAATGTGGGGCTGCTGGAGTTGAAAATATCTTGTGTGATCAAATACCCACATGCTTGGGAAATAGTGGAATTGGTTGTGATGTTGAAACGTCCAATGCTATAAATAAGTTTAACTATAATTAAGGCAATATGAAAGTTGACCATTTTCAAAATCCACCAGGTGTACTAAAATAGAAACACTTAAATTAAATTGAAAGGATATTGATTGAATATCTTCACGTTTCTAGAAGTGATAGATAGTCAAACTATTTTCCCAAAGAAGAAGGTATGAGGAGAAATAGATGTTAGAAGACAATTCCTTTCATGAAGTGTCAATTTAGTGGCTATCTGGGCCATACAATGTCATATTGTGGAGAGGTAAGGAGATATATGAATATGGAAGAGATAAGAGTTCAAAAAAGGAGAACATATTCATAACCTACATATTATAGAAGAAATAATTTCTATGGATATTGTTTTAACAATTCTATATTTTCCATAAATATTTGTATTATATAAAAAGGTATGGTAGGAGAAATTCATTCATTGTTCAAAGATGATTCAATACTCATCAACTAGATGAGGCTGTTATTTCAAATAGGTTTTAACCTACGGAAGAATATTATGAATTTAAAGAACCTATGTACGTGGAAGAGAGAATTGAAATGCCATCGGCATCCTATACTCAATCTAATATATGTTGGAATGAAAAGAGGAATATCAAAAGGTACAATCTTGCAGAACTAGCCATCAGTGATACAAAAAACAACAACACCTTGATTGTAGATAGAGGATGTTCATCCCACATGAAGGGTAATGAAGACCTATAAACTAATGTCCATAAAAATGTCCATGGAAAAATGAGGCTCATTTTTTATGGTGTACTGAAGATAAAATGTAGTGTAAGTACTAAATTAGCTAATTGAGAGTTGAAGAAAACTGAAGTCCTTTATGTGGATGGTCGGGACAAAATATTCTTTGTGTGAGTCAAATCTATGACTTAGGTCTTAATGTGACATTTAACCAAAATGGATATAGAATATGAGAAATTTCTAGGAATATATTAATGAAAATCTATATAACATAAAGAATTTTAGATTAGGTTGAATGCAAAGAGAAAATTTTCTAGCAAAAATTTGGATAGGAAAACAAATTTTGGAATCAGATATTGGGGCACATCAATTAGAAAGACATTGAGAAGATATATAAGCTAAATATAGTCACTGATATCCCTAATCAAAAGTGTGAACGATAAAAGTCTTATGATGGTTTCATAAATGGAAAACTGGTATGCAGTTCCTACAGACCAACGAAAAGCAAATAATCTAATTTCCTTGACCTCTTCCATACAGACCTATGTGGAATGATAAATTTTGTCAAATCACATGAAGAAAGTTACATTTTCCTTTTCATATATTATTATAGTAGTATGGCTTTTTTGGTCATTATACATGGGATGTTATAAGAACTTGATTACATGAAAACCTATCAATTAATTTCCAAGATGGATACTAGATGAGAGATCGATGTCATGTGGTCTGAAAGTTTAGAAGAATACACATCCATTGAATTTGAAATTACCAAAAGAAGCATGGGATACGACATGAGGTTGGTTTTATGAGATATACATAGAAAAATGGGTTTGTTGAGCGCATGAATCGATAGGTAAACAACACGGCCATAACTATGTTGATTGAAAGTTATATTCCACATCATTACATGAAAGAGGCAGTTCAAGAAACAATTTATATTCAAAACTAAACTAGGAAACATATGTGTGAGACAAAGAAACAATATGAATTGTGGAATTTAAGGAATCCCCAATTAAACTATTTTTGTCTTTTCATAAGAAAATGTTTCTTTGGAAACAAAAAAGAAAATCATGGGAATTTTGGTGACAATGCATCTGAGGGAATATTTCATAGACACTCAATTAACTAAAAATTCAAAAATTATTTCAATAATCTCATGGTATGTGTTGTATAATGTAGTGATATTACGATCATTGAAAATAAAAACATGAATGCATCAATAAATTAGTATATTGATGTAATGTAAGAAGATAAGAATGTGAACATGAAACAAATAGTAATATATAGGTTTGGGAAGATGTAAAATACTCTCAAGAGTCACATTGTGGTGTTGACTTAGAAGAAGATTCAAAATAGAAATCTATAGCATATATAATTTGGTCAAAACATAAAAGAGAAATTGAAGTGAAGTGATCGATCAGTACAACATTATCAGGGATTAGAATGCCCCTATACAGATAAGGATAATGAGGAATAATGCAAAATCATCATTTATATCTGTAGTGGAACCGTCCTTATTTTATGATGCTGTAAAGGGTTCTTCATTGATGAAATAAATGAATAAAAATTTAGATCATATCAAAAAAAATAAAATTGGGTTCTTTTCAAAAGACTCAAAAGTCGATATATGATTCATACAATATACATTTTCATGAAAAAATATGACAAGCATGGAAATGTGATCATAAATAAGGTGTGCATGGTCTGTAAAGGATATTCACAAATTGAAGGCATCAATGTTGATGAGACATTTTATCCAGTAGCGGGACTGGAGTCAATCATTCTTTCTCTTTCAATGGAAATCCAAATAATTTATAATGTGTATCAAATATATGTTAATACAACATTCTTAAATAGTGTCTTAGAAGAAGAAATATACATTGAAAAAACCTTGGGGTTCTCTCATGGAAATGATGAACTGATGGATTGAAAGTGAAAAAAATCTATTATGGCCTGAAATAGGACCCACATGAGTGGTACTCTTAGTTGGACTCTTACCTAAGAAATCATGAGTATAAAGGGGGAGGAGTATATCACAATCTCTATAGAAATAATTATCAAAAGTACTAGTTCATTGTATTGTTATATATGGATGATATTATTTTCAACGGAGGACAATAGGTATTAGGTGATGAATTTTCCAATAACATTAAATAAGAATTTTAAATTTCCATGATTTTTGAACTCATATACATTTTAGGGTTGCTGGTGATTCAGAAGAAGACTTACACTTTCATTTATTTGGGAATGTATGAAAAAGTTCTATTAATTAAATTCAATACGCATGATTCCAAATTAATGTCTACTCCAATTGAGGTTGGAAAAAATTCCATTAGGTATCAGGAAGGGACATATATGGATCCCACCATGTAAAGAAGAATCATTGGAAGCCTATTATACCTGATGACACCACGTCCCGATATTGTCTTTGAAACTTTTCTGGTGGCCCGCTGTCAGTGTAATCTGAAGGAAAACATATGGGAATGTGATCAGAATAATCAGAAATATTCAAGGTTCTTATAATTATATATTATACTATTTTGAAGGAATAGATAGTGAACTATCAGCATTTTATGATACTGACTGGGTTAGAGATGTAATGGACAAAAAGTATTCTAGTGGTAGAGCATTCTATATTGTGAAGAAATGTGGGGGATGTTTAATAAAGAAACATGAATGTATTTAGCTTCATACCATTGAATCTGAAAATATATATGCTACTAAAAAATGCTCTCAATTACATTGCCTAAACCAATAACTAAATGATATATGTGATGAGTTGAATCAACCATTGGTGATTTACTATGATAACAAGAGCACAATTGATCATATAAAGAATCATGTACAGAAATATCATAAGAAACATATTGAGATCAGATATCACTTCATCAAGGTAAATGTTGAATAAGGAATAATCAAAATGGTCCATGTGGGAACTAATGAGAAAGTGGCTGACATTGTGATGACACCACTATCAGCGGCTGTGGTTTAGAAACATCTGTTGAAATTTAGTGTTTAGTCACCTCCTAGTGCATAAATATGTTACAAGATTCAATTATCTCTAGTTGGTTTTACTATTTTTAACATATTAATGGAAATAATTTCGGTTTATGTGAGAGAAACAATCATGGGGGAGTATTTTATTACTATACAAGTAAATATTCAGTTCATAGGGTGTATTTCCAATGGGGGAGAATTGATAAATTCAATATAGAGAAATCTGTTTTTTTCTGGATGCATGAAATATGGAGAATTTAAAAAGATAAACATGAGACTATGGGGGAGAAAAGAAAAGGATGAGCACTCAATTAATGTTAGATATTTTTTTCTACATTGAGAACTGATCAGGTAGACTTAGTGTGGTGGGTGAGTAGTTGTTTAAAGGTTCATGTTTTGATTGTGGTTGGCACATCACTGAATTTATATTGTGATTTCCAAAAAAACCAAAGTGGGAGATTGTTGGAATCTAGGTTTCCCTTTGATAATAGAGTTTGGTTTGTGTTTGATTTCAATATACACATGGATAGCTAGGTAGTTTTCATGTTATGAGGTAATATTTTTGAGGATGAAAGAAATATTGAATGTGGCACAATTTCCATGTGTTTTTCCAAATTTGTGTGCCTCAAAATAGGGAATTTGGTGTTTGAGAACTGTGGTTTTTCACATATGAGTGAATGTTATGAAAAGTGTAAAATAAAATAGGAAAAACAAGGGAACCACATACCTCAGTACATTTACCGTGTACCATGTTATCAGAATGGTTCATAGCCACATTCCTTACAGTAGGAACAGTGCGTGGAGTGGTGCGTAAAACCGAAAACAGAATGCAGTGAAAGTACACTTTGAATGTATGAGGCAGGTGGAATGTTGGCGGTTTGTGGGATTTTTGTGGTTTGCGAAGTAGAGTGGTATGTAGTGGAGGATAATAGTATGTATATAATGTTTAGTATACAGTGAAGATTGTCCAACATTAAAAATTTGGGTAAATCAGATTAGAGATATTAGCATAGTATGTGCCTATTTAAGGAACAGTAATCCACTATGTTAATTAGCAGGACAAGAGATTAAATATTTTGGAAGATATCTGGTGAAATATAAAGTTTTTTGAGGATTAAATGATGGTACGTGGATAGATCCATCCACGTAAGGAATAATAGTCCATTGAAGAGACTGTGGTTTGTAGAAGATGCTCTCACAGTATGCGACCGAGAAAAGGTTGTACATAGATCAGGGCATTATGCAGAGAAGCTGAGCAGTACACGAGGTAAAAAATAATATAGGGAATATATGTTCAATGAGGTTTTGGATGGTATGCAGAAACCGTATTGGTATGCTGAGGAGGTGATTCATGAACCGTACCTCCCACTCTATACACATAGGAGGGAATGTGGTTCCCGGAACACCCAAGGAATCATGAAAATTAACAAAATCAATTATAAAAAATTAATTACCATAATATATCAGAATGTGAGAAACGAAATTACATCTTTGAGAAAAAAAAAGACTTCAACAAAGAATCCATTTACACTTGAGGCTGCATTATTTAATGATTAACTGTTGGAGTGACATTCATTTCAATAAACTGAGTGAATATTATTCTAACATAGTGAGCAAGGGGGATTCAACAAAAGTTATTTGAGGGACGCAGTGTGATTTCCATAAAACTATGTAAAGGCAGTGCTCCTGGCACAAAGTTATTGTGCTAAGGCCATATATTCCAAAACATGTAAATATTAGTGGTTTGTATGACTGACACATTTTTGGTATATGCTCCTTAGACAGGGCCCTCAGTGGTGAACCAAGTAAAATTGATGTGTCATTACTTCTCATGTGATTTTTTATTTTTTGCACTTCCTCATCAGACATGATTAATAGGTTTCTACAAACATTGGAACATTATCCATCAGTTTAAAAGAAAGATTTTACACGCTAATAATAACATACCATCCCAAGGTGTTATCGAGCCCTTCAATATAAAGGTATTATAGTGACAGTAAATGGTGAACTATAGTTAATTGAAAAATATTAAATTTACATCAATTATTAATTAAAATACATCATAGTGAAAATGTAATTCAGATTGATATAACATCACAATTTATCAAAAAAATTGTTTAAAATACTAATTTCAACATTATAATAGTTTAGGAAAAGGTTATAATAATAAAAAAATAATTAAAATCTCATTAATAAATTGGGGTCTGCCTCAATGTAGTGGTTAAATATTATTCTACATCAGACGTAGGTTCAAATCTAAGTGGGGGTGAATTTCATGTGGTAGGTGCTGACATGGTTATAATGAAATCCAGAGGTGATGCAGTGTCATGAACCAACCCAGATCGACCCTGGACCGGTCACCTGAGCTGGTAAGCGACTTGTCCTGAGGGGCATTCCTGATCCCCCCTGGATCGCAACCAGTGGTGGGAATCAATGTATACATGAAGGAACGATTTAATACCAAGTGAAAAAACCAAGACCTGATAAATAAAAAGAATAAATAGAGCATGCTACAAAACTACAACTAAATATTAAATAAACAAAGAACTAATCCAGATACAATGTATCACTAAAAATAACAAAACTGAAAACAAGACCCCGCTAAAATGATCTTTGTGTGACCACTTGGCCACCTCCAACCAAAATCCAAAAACGGATCTCACATGAGTAGCCCCTAAGAATAAGAATGAACAATAGCTAAACATGAAACTAAAATGGTAAATGATAGGTGTGAGCGTAGAAATGATCAATAGGGATGGAAAAATTAAACCAGGGAATCCAAGGTTTTCCTTAACCAATGTTGTCGATGACACAAGTTTGGGAATACAATTATAAAAATAAGGTTTTCCTATTTTAACAAAATAACCCCTATTTCCCACTATGAGAACCATCTCATTCTATATTATATTTCAAAAATAGTTTACCATTCTTTAAATAAAACCTAAAAAGTGATATCAGGTCTCTGCAAAATGGAGACAAGTAAATAATACATGCTAAAAACAAACCATTGTAGCTGAAAATAAACAAGAAATGCAAGTTTAAAATAAACCAGTGTACCAAAAAATAATCAACCAATACATGTTGTAAAAAACCAGTGCATAATGAAATAAGAAAGCAATACAAGCTATAACCAAGGGTAGTAATTAACATCCCTAGACAACCCCTGGACACACTCTGTTCGGAACCACCTATTGGCATATGGAGAATCTCCATATTCTATAACCCACTGATCGCCCTCACGCCAAAATCAGCAGAAAATCCCACATAGTCTCTCTATCTACTAGTGGCACCAACCCGTCTAATTGAGGCTGGTCAGTAACCTTCACTCTATAATCTATTAGATGCCCAAGAACCCCTGGTGGTTATAGTAATATTGTGTAAGTTGGAGGCCCTCGCATGCGTGACTCATATCACGACACTTTCTAACCCCAAAAAGGACACCAACATACAATAACCCTTATGGAATATCCCTCCTATAAAAGTTCCCAATATTTAAAAACATACATTTCATATCACAGAAGAATCCATCTGTGTTGAAAAAACAAATTAACTTTTAAAGATTTTATAAAATGTTTAATGTTTCCAACCGGACACACACATTTATTCAAAATATTTTGAAAACAACAATCAAACATTTAAAACGCTAAATTGTCCCTTATGTTCTAAAAACAGATTCATTCAAAATATTTTTCAAACACTACTGTTAAATTTAAAAATCAAAATGGACCCTTAAGCTCTAAACACACATGCAAACACTTCACAATTATCAAACATTCTTTTAACCATTTCCAACCCACACAAAAACTTGTTTCAAACAAAATGACCAAACCTTAAAGAACACAATATAAAACATGAATTAGAAAACACTGAATAAAACACAAAAACAACATCTAAAATACTGTTTAAAACCCACTCAATTAGACAAATTTTATTTGAAAACTAAAATCCATTTAGAAAACTAAACTTCCAAGATAACAACAGTTAACTTAAAACCATAAATGGAAACCTAATTTACTTAAATAGGCTAAATCAATCCAAATATAAACATTAAACCCTTTCCACTACATTTTAAAATGTTTATCATTATATATAGATATCAAAACACACACACCCATAATCCTTTTTTTGAAATCAAAATCACACCAAAAAACATTGTAAATCTTTGCCCCTAAAATCAACACTTACCCACATTATTTTTAAATGAATGCCAACTAAAAACATTGAATCCATTAAACCGTTATAAACGTATTTTAACATAATATCCATGTCATAAAACAACCAAACCAATTTCATTAATAAAAAATGTCGTTGAAACATAATAACGATGATACATTTCATAATGTCCCAATTCCTTATTAAAGAAACATATTCCATTCAAACAAGATTTCTTGGTTTAATAAAACTATTCAATTTACACTAAAACTCATTTAAAATATATTTTTAACAAATAAAATAAATTTTAATTTTCTATAATAATTTAATTAATGGTGTCATAGAGTTGAGAAATCATTTTATAAATTTATTTAAAATGTAAAGCATCAAAGTAATGACTTGAGGATATAAAAACATTGAAACACCTACCAAAACTTCGTGTGATTAGAGAAAAAATTTAGTGGGAGGAAGAACAATGGCCTACGGACAAAATGAACACCCTAAATACAATGAAAACCCATGTTACATATTAAACCAAACATTTTGGGTTTTTTCAACATGAAACCCCACATGGAATCCCTAGAAATTAACTGAGGAGAGGAGAATATGGGAAGAGGACTTACCGGAAGGAACCGTCAGAAGGACGAGCAGCCGTAGGGAGAAGTAATAGAGGAGAGGAGGGCATGTGTGGAGGTGGGAAAGATGAAGAAGGATGCATGATAAAGGGGATGAAGGGGTGATAACATTAGATAATAAAATTAAGGGAATCATGAGATAATAAGGGGATATGGGTTATAAGATAGAGGATAAAAAATGAATTAATGGTGGGTTTTGTGAGATAATTGGGTGATTGGAGAAAGGGAAATACAAAAAAGAGATGAATTAATTGGGAATGTGGGTTGATGCTTGAGGGATATGTAGTGGGGAGGTGTGATTGGAGAGACGTTTTAGTGGAGAGGGGGAGAGAAATGGGAGCTAAAATTGATTAAAAAAGGAGATAATGAGAGAAATGGGGGGAGGGGCGTGATTGACAGAAGAGGGAGAGGGAGGAATGATTAGTGAGTGGGGTGAGTAGAGAGAGGGATAAGAATAATGGGGAAATAAATGTTTAGTGAGTGGGTGCATGAGATATAAAAAAAGTGCGAGGGATGAAAAAATGGAATAAACCACTTTTAAAAAAATAAAATTAACAACAAAAAAATTTAATAAATAAAAAGATGTTAATAATGATAATGATAATAATATTGATAATAATACTAATAATTATAATAATTATAATTATACTAATTATAAAAATTTTAATAAAAATAATTATATCAAATTTTTAATGACAACTTTTATAATAATATTAAAAATTATATAATCATAACAATGCCATTTTTTTAATCATAATAATAATAAAAATATAAATAAATACATTAATAAATAAAATATCAATAATAATAATAATTTTATTCATTTTCTTTTAAATAATAACACTGTTAACTGTAACGGAATAATTATAATATTTATAAAAAATTTAATGATAGTAATATAATTAAAAATTTTAATAAAAAAACATTACTATGTACACATCAATGTTATTATTGTTATGCCTTAAATATTTTCTTTATTTGATTCTCATGATGTTTTATTATTTTAAGTAATGGGTAACCATAGGGGAATCCATTCCAACTGTATAGATACCGCCAACCATGCGGTTCCCCTGCACTGATCGGAAACCCACCAAAACATCATATATATATATATAAATTTAAATAGCACTCAACCTGCACCACGAAATGACTTACCTAAACCATGAAATAATAAAATAATTAAATTTAAATGGATGTGGTGTGACAATTCTACCCAACATAAAAATCACTGCCCCCAGAATTTCACCCAGATGAAATACAATGAAAACTCATGTCAATGCCCAACTAAAACTGTTGGGAAAAAAACATAAGCCTCGAACTGACTATTCTCTATACTTGTTTCACCCGACCGACTTAAAGAGAAACCATAACACAGAAAAAGTTAGAAAACAAGAGGGTTCTCCCAACAACATGAATTTCCATAATGTATGAATTTGAACTCAAACACACCACCCATGTGAGGACATAGAAACTCCCAACCGAACGTACCAATTTCTCCACATGAGTTAATGAGAACCACTAAGACTTAAACGGAAAACCAATACAATGACACCCATACCAGGTCACCAAAATAAGAAACTCCCTATCAAAATAAAACCGAAACAATTAATTTCCCCACACTGATCTAAAACTCCCCAACACCTCAAATCCCCAAATGATGACTAATGGAACAAGGATAAACCAACAAAAAGGGACAAAAACACTATTAAAAACTTACATTTATAAATGTCACATTCAGAAAAGCACAAAAAAACGGCTACAAAAGGATAAGTTCATCACACAATCACCAAAAAAGGTGAACTTACAATAGCAGGGAATCAAAAACAATGGAACCTCGAATATCTCTATTAAAATATGAAATATAAAGAACTAAAAAAAATATCTCACATACCCTTGACATGCTGACTGTGCGCGAGATTCACACTAGGACCTGAGGCTGGGGATCTGATGGCTAAAAAATCATATGAATCATAGTTTGACAGAAGAATCCCCAAATCAGAAGTCCTTCTTCAAACAACGTTTCCCATAGAGCTTCACATTGTTACTCAAACAACCTCAATTATGACATGAATTTTGAGGGATGCAGATTGATGACTTGGAATTCCAAAACGACCCATACCAATGGCGCACCCGAAGGCATCCTGATGAAGTAGGTTCTATGATCTACGAAGATAACCTCTTAGGGAATGTTTCTTCTACTTACACTCCACTCAATATAGAAAACCATTACAGAAACATACAATCACCAACTACTCACCAAACTCTAATGATGATAAGAAAACTTAAATCCAATTGTCTCAAAGTGAACCCTTAATAAAACTCGAAACGACATGAATGTTAACAGCCTAGGGAGTTCCCAACCACCCAAAGACACACACCAAATCCCTCATGTCATTCCACCACCTCTAACTAACCTCCAAAACCTCAAAGGGTTGTGACACTTAGAAGAATCGAAACCTAGGCATTACTCATTGGCAACACTTGGTACCTTTCTGGGAGGCATACTTTGAACAAAATAAGTAACACAAAACCATAACATACATCTATACAAAACCAATATCAATACAAAGAAACATTAACAAAGGAAACTACATTCAGAAATAACCATACAAATATAAAAACGACCAAAACATTTCTTTCAAAAGACCTAAATTTTTATTCAATTTTTTTTAGAAAAACGACCTTAATTCAAGGATAATTTTCCAGAAACCAAAAGAAACTTTAAATACATAATTTAATTTTCTAAAAATCATTCCCTCTTTTTAAAAATCAAATTAGAATAACAAGTTCATGTCTTTAATTTCAATACACACCCGAGTAATCCCATGAACCATTGAAGATGTGTTCATCCAATTCAAACCATATACAACAACACACACTTTTCATTAATGCCCTCACATGAACTAATGTTCTTAAAGAATACCCAAGGTTGCATCCAAAAAACATCCATGCAAATATAAGCATTTCCCAATTTATTAATCCAAGACAACATCAATTTTAGAACATATTTTACCAATTTAAGACATTTAGAAGATAACTCCTTCATTTCAAAAATGGTTTTCAATTTTTTAAAAAACAATATGCACTGACCAGAATCAAATCAAAGCGAAAAAAAACTTATGCCAAAACAAAAAAAAATGACAGAATGAGAAACTTCAAGTAATTCATAGACCGGCGACATGGTAGTGAGCCACCCCCCAAGAAAGCTTCAATGACTAGGAGGACCTCATCTGTGGACACAGACTCCACATGGGTCACTACTCCTTGGGAGGTCACAACATGACAACGGCCTACATCCATTGTCATTCATCAATCCCAAAAGAAAATCATAATACTAAAAATCCAGACTACCACTGGCAACTCGGGGATTGGAAAGAGCAAGGGTTTATGACGTCCTTCTCGTACCTACCTCTCGAGTCCTGATAATCCTACTCTCTATCTACCAGACATCCCAAATAACAAGGGCCATATATGATACCATTTTGTCAAGAAACAACCAGGATAAACCCTGAATTTTTCACTCGAGTCGGTCAGCAACATGTCATGAGGGGCATTACCGACCCCCCCGGGATGGAAACAAGTGCCGGGCATCAATGTATACATGATGGAATGATTTAAGCCCAAGAGATAATACCAAGACTACATAAATATATAGGAAAAATAGATCATGCAGTAAAAAGAACACTAAAACATAAATAAACAAATAATTGATCCTGATAAAAATATCACTAAAAAGGAAAAAACTGGAGACAAGACTCCACAACAACGAACTCTGTGTGAAACATTGGTCACCTCTAACCAAAATCCCAAAACGTATCTCACACGAGCAGCCACTAAGTAAAATCTTGAACAATAGTTGAACCAGCAATTGAAATGTTAAAGGATATTTTTGAGCACAAAAATTTTCATTAGGAATACCAATGGTAATCCACTAAATCCACTTTTTCCTTACCCAAAGATTTTTTATGACACAGGTTTGGAAATAAAATTATAAAAATATGGTTTTCCAGTTTAAACAAAATAAAACTTATTTACCACTATGAGAACCAACTCACACCATATATTATTTCAAAAATAGTTTACCATTATTTATATAAAACCAAACAAGTGATATCAGGGTTGTGATAAAGGGAGACAGGTAAATAATACAACATGAAAATAAAACAGTGTAGCAGAAAATAAACAAGGAATACAGGATGGAAATAAATTACTATACCAGAAAATAAGGAAGCAATACAAGTTGTTAATAAACTAGTATACCAGAAAAGAAGAAAGAATTACAAGTTGTAACCAGGGGAAATCCTGAACACCCCGAGAAAACCCATGGACACACTCGGTTCAGAACCTCCTGTTGCCGTATGGTGAAGACCCATAGTCTATAACCCACTGATCGCCCTCACGAAAAAATTAGTAGAAAATCCCACCTAGCCTCATTATCTGCAAGGGGTACCAACCTATCTAATCAGGGCTGGTGAGTAACTGTCACTAGATAATATATAAGACACCCAAGAACCAATGGTGGTTATAGTAGTATTGTGAATTTTGGAGGCCCTCGCATGCTTGACTCATCTCACCGCACTTGCCTACCCCAAACAGAGACACAAATATATGATAAACCCTAAGGGATATCCCTCTTATAAAGGTTCCCCATATTTAAAAACATACATTTCATATCACACAAAGGTGAAAAATGGGATACTATAACATATAAACTTTTAAACATTTTAGAAAATGTTTAATGTTTCCAACCAGACAGACACCTTTATTCAAAAATAATTTCCAAAACCAAACCTTCATTTAAATATCTAAATATGCCCTTCTGTTCTATACACACATTCATAAGAAATATTTTTCAAACTCCACTCTTACATTTAAAAATCCTTATAGGCCCTTATGTTCTAAACACACATTCAAACACATCACAATATTCCAACATGCTTTTACCCTTTTCTGACTCACTCCAAAACATGTTTCAAACCTGATGACCAAACATTAACGAACACATTATAAACCATGATTTTCAAAACAATTAAAAAACACCAAAACCATATTTAAATTAATTTTTAGAAACCACTAAATGGGACCAATTTTATTTGAAATTTTTAATCTATTAGAAAACTACATTTCCAATAAAACACCAATTACCATAAAACTATAACTGGAAACCTGCATTATTTATATAACATAAAACAATCCAAAAAAAGAAATTAAACCATTTCCAAGACATTATAACATATCTATCATGATATAAAAGCATCATACCACACACACCTGAAATCCACTTTTGAAATTAATCACACACCATGAAAACATTTTAAATCCTTGCCCCGAAAATCACCACATACCCACATTATTTTTAAAGGAACTCCAACTGAAAACGATGATAATTTTTATAATGGCCTTATATTTTCTTAAAGAAACATAATCAATTCATCCTTTCATTATAGAAATAATATAACTCTGTAATTTACACTAAAATGAAATTATATTGTTTTAACAAATCAAATAAATTCAAAATTTCTATAATAATTTAATAAAGGGTGTCATAGAGCTGTTAAACCATTTTATAAATTTATTTAAATTGGGATGCATCAAAGGAAAGGGGAAAAAATATGGAAACCCCTTCTGAACCCTTGTGAGGTTGGAATGAAACTTCAATGGGAGGAGGAACAACACCCTATAGACAAAACACACACCCTAAATCCAATGTAAACCCAATATACACATTAAAACTAACATTTCGGGTTCAAACAACAAGAAACCTTACATGGAAACACAAGGAATTAAGTGAGGAGAAGATAATATGGGAAGAGAACTTACCAGAAAGAACCGCCAGAAGGACGAGTAACAGCCTAAAGAAGTGTTGGAAGGGAGAAGGGCATGTATGAAGGTTTGTTAGAGGAAGAGGGGTGAGTGAGGGTAGAGGAATAAGGGGTGAGTACAATAGATAAAAAAATTACTGTATGTATGAGATAATAATGGGAGATGAGTTATAAGATAGAGAGAATAAAAAATGAATTAATGGTGGGGTGCATGAGAGAATTTGGTGATTGGAGAGAGGGAAATAAAAAAAAGAGATGATTAATGGGGAAACATGTGGTGATGTGTGTGGGACAAAATGTGGAGAGGTGTGATTGGAGATATGTGTGAGTGGAGAGTGGGAGATAAATGGGAGTGAAAAAATAGTAAAAAATGAAGATATGGAGAGAAATGGGGGTCGTGATGGATAAAAGTGTGAGGGGGAGGTGTGATTGGAGAGAGGGGTGGGTGGAGAGAGGGATAAGAAAAAGGGAAAATAATTGGGGAGATAGGGGGTGTGTGAGTGATAAAAAAAGGGGGATGGATTTAAAAAGGGGATTAAAACCCTTTTACAAAATAAACTTAACAAAAATAACAAATAAATAAATTAAAAAATAATATCCATAATGATAATAATAATGATAATATTACTAATAATAAAAAATATTATATTTATAATAATTTTAAAAAAATTAAATAAAAATAATAATAACAATGTTCTAATGAAAACATTTTTAATAATATTAAAAATTATATAATCATAACAACGCCATTAATTTTCTTAATGATAATAATAATAATAATAATTACTATGATAACACTAATAATAATAATAGTAATAATACTTATAATTGTATTCATTTAATTCTACTTAATAACAAAGTGAATAATAAATGAATAATTACTATATATATAACAATTTTTAGGATAATAAGGTCATTAATTTTTTTTATAAAAAAACAATTTTTTGAACACAAAAATGTAATTATTATTACGTCTTAAATATTTAAATTTTTTCATTCTCTTAAAGATTATTATTTTAAGTAATGGGTAACCACAAGGGAATCCATGCTGACCGAACAGTTACTGCCAACTGGACGGTGCCTATGCACCGATCTAAAACCCACCAAAAACATCAAATATCAGAAAATTTAAACAATCACTCAACCCACATGTTGACAAGACTAACTGAAGCCAAGAAATAATAAAATAAAATAATTTAAAAGTTTAGGGTGTTACACGAAGACATGATGTAAAAAGAAGGTGATGCAGGAATGATGAAGGTATGATGCAATAGTGGATACTTATGATAGATTGTGGGCCTCAATGCCATGTAATCATATTTATGCACAATGGGATTTCATACAATGTGCTAAATAGATAAGGCTTGATTGATGTACTATCCCTTCAGGGGGTTATAGTCTGCCTTTATGTCCTTTGTGTGTGGTGCACATGTGTTTAATGTAATATTACCCCCAAGAACCTAATGTATTTAATATCTCATTAAAAAAATTGAAAATTATTTATTACACCATCAAATAAAAATCAATGTAATACAAGGTCAATAATTTTAAATCACATTATATCTAAGGATTTTAATTGGCAATGATAGAGGATGGGTGAGCAAAATGTACATCTATATAACAATAAATTATATATACTCTATAATAAATGGATATAATTTATATACCATTCTATAAAAATAAATAGGATTATAATGATTTTGAGTTACATTCATTGTACTATAAAAAAAGATAAATTATATAATAATAATTGGATTTCAATTCAAAAGAAATTAGAATGAATACACAAACATACCATGAAACGAATCATATAAAAAATTTATACGAAATATATAAAAATACACAGACTCATTAAAATGAAACTAGATTGGGATAATGAGTAAATCAATATGCTCAATGGATTTAATGAAGAGATGATTTGTAGAATTGGTCAGTTTTTGTAGAAAGTAGTGGGAAATATTTATTATTTTTTGCATGATAGGATTTAGAAATATATTTCATAAAAGTGATAACCAATTGAAATCCTATGTCTTTATAAAATAATTTATATAATTATCATCGGGTTATCAAATTTTAATAATTTTTTACCTAAATCCCCTTTGGAATATGATATTTTGGATGTGAAAAGATTCATTTTCATATAAATTTTTTGAATATATTAAATTTTATATGAGGAATGTAAATATTCATTATATATTTTTGTTAAAAAAATTATTAGCATAAAATTAACTTTTTTATGTTAAAATACATATTTTCATGACCAGTCCATCTTTTATAATTTATTAAATGAATTTTATTTCATAGCAATGTTATAAAACATACCATGCATAAAAATAGTACATCAGAGATACCCATAAACTATAATACCTTAAAATGCTATAAATAATTTAATATTTTTTTAAATTGTTTTCAATTTATTAAAATTACATTTAAAAATTGCAGTATTTTATCTTTTATATAAAAAATAAATTACATTAAAAAATTTATTAAGAAAAAAATATATTTTATATGGAATATTACATTGATATTTTCAATCATCAATTAATTAGTATGTGTTTTTATACTAGTTATTTATACTTATAAACCATTTACATTATATGAAATCTTTCTTTTATTTAAGTTGATTTTGACATTTATTTTATAAAAGAAAAAATCATTTTCTTGAAACTAATTATATTCCCAAGGAATAAAATATTATGTCAATGACCATTATATATATACATATATTACCTTACCAAAATATATTTAAACAATAATTGACTTCGAATTATTAGAATAAATTTATAAAATTTATATATTAAATATTTTCATTACAATAAATAATATTTTGTTTTTCTTTTTTTAATGAATGCCTTTTTTCAATAAAAACATTTACATATAATATGGTAAAATCCATTTAATTATTTTTATATATAATTTTAGTGAAAATTCATGATAATATACAATTGTTTTAAATAATGATATTTGATCAATCATCATATGTTTCTCATAAAATTATATATAATATTTACTTAAAAGGATTTTTGTATAACATTAGTGATTATAAAAGCCTGTATAATACTATGATCACCATATTATTACTCATTTAGCAAGACAATAAATCCTTATGGAGTAATAATTATTATTGAATTTTTTCAAATAGATTTTATAAAATAATAACATTCCATTATACATGAATTAATATTTAATATAAAAAGTTAAAAGGATGAAAACATAGGTGACCATATACATAAATAAATTATATTCCCTTTTAAATTTATAATTTTGTAATGATATTAAATAATACAATATTCATAGGAAAACATAGATGCAATGTTCTACTCCCAATAAGAAATATCAAGATTCAAATTTTTTATCATTGAATAAAATATAAAAAACTAATATATTATATATTTTAGGGATAAGTTATAAATAAAAGGATAATTTATATCATATTTTTTCTTAACATTTATAAATATACTAGTAATAAATATCTATTGGTTAACTATATAAAAAATATAATCTTAATTATTTTCAATCATAATTCCTAAAAATTACTAAACTCTTCTCTAATGGAATCTAAAACTCATGATATCCACAAGTGAAGATATAGAACTAAAGTTAAAAGTTGTTAATATATCATATGTATTACAAAAAACTCCAAATATCATATTTTGGGATTTATATAACAATATATATATCCATATAAACATACGATATAAAAAAATTATTACAAAAACATTTCCCTCACATAAGACGCTCTTACGCTTTTCCCTTAAAACAAATTCTTGGGGAAATTGGGAAATATAAGACATGGTGTGAATAAATACTCAGAAAAGGGATAAAACAATAAAAATGTTGAAAAAAATTGTTAATCAAAAAAAAATACATGGTCATGTGATAAATGGAATAATTAATGATCTTTGACGTAATGAATTATATTATAAATCCGGGAAACATATCTATAATTTCTAATACAAAAAGTGCTATGTTATAATGATATTTTATAATCATGAAATAAAATTAATCATAAAAATATGTCATATGATACACGATGTAATATGATCAAGGTAATCATAATGTTCAGTCAATTTTGAAATAATATAAAAATGCAATTTGATGAATAAGTCATATCACACATTAATGAAATCATGACATTTTGGATAAATTCCCACAGTGGATTGAGATTACAAACCAGTCCAATTCATATAATTTCATGATAATAAAAACCTTTCCAAACTAATTTGAGGGATATAATATGTTAAAAACTCCAATATCATCATAATATATATACACATATGGGATTCATATAAGGATAATATATATAAATCATTAACCATGAAAAATTCAAGTATATTAATCTTATTTAATATATATATGCAAACCAATGTTGGAAAAAAACATAATAAAGATAATGAACTATGAGATTTTTTCACCACATTGATAATGTGTATACAGATTCTTCAATAATATACCATGTCTGTAATTGTTTATGTTTCTTGGTGGATACCCAGAAAATATAATAATTTGAAAAGGGTATATATAAGGGAAAGAAAATGGAAGAAATATTTTCCACAACTAATGATATAATACTGATGTTGATGGATTATTCCTAACATAATATTTCAATTTCCATGACCCCACATGTATACAATGAAAAAAAAACAAATAGTTTTCTATACAACTTTTAGGTTCTAGGTATTTCCATTAGAAAAATCTTTCCATAAGGTTTAGAAATATCCAAATAATTATCCAAATAATATCCCACAAGAGTTTCATCAATGGTTTATAATAAGTACCATTCAGTGTGAATATAGAATATGTTTAGTTATTTCCCAAAAAAACAATTTTAATGATATAACACCAAAGAGAATATATTCTAGAGCCAGGTATCTTTATTTCTATATATGTAACATCATATGTAATAAAAAAAATTCATATATATTAATAATAACGAATAATTTATTAATTTTGTTTTAAAATTGATGATTTATCCCATACCTTAATTGACATGCAACAACTGTTTTTTCTGAAATTTTCTATTGCACACAATATTGAGTTATACCGAAAAACAATACATTATTAATTTTATTATTCCAAATTGTAGGTATTTCCTAGCTGTTGTATCTGTTACAATGACTAGATCTATTTATATTATGTCTAAACATGTTTTTTAAATTTTTTTACATTTATCAAATAAGTTTCATAGGATTAAAATGAAAATAAATCCAATTTAATGAATAAAAAACTCTAATATTTTTTTAAAGGTATTTTTGCATCATTTTGAAGGAAAACCCTATTTAAATATATATTTTCTCCAATTTTGAATTTTTTATTTGAAAAATAATACTATTTATAATAGGGATAGAATAATTCACATTGGTTGATTTTTTTTATTTTTATGATAAAATTCATTTTTAATGAATAGTGAAAAATACTACATTTTAATTCAAAAATGTTTTTTTCTCTATTTTATATATAGTAATATTAATATTTTAATTGGTTTTAAAGTGTAATTGGGTTATGTTTTTATAATTTAATCAAATTTTGGTCATTGGAAGTAATTTTACATTCAAATTTGATATAAACACATGTAAAAATCTTGATGGTTCTTTTACATTTTAAAACACCATTATTTAATTTTGAAAATAAGAATAAATTTTAAATTAACAACATAATATTATATGTTTTGAATTTGGAAAAAAGGATTCCATATATGGAATCATAAGGACCACATTATGTTATTATTACCCTTTTGTTTTTGGACATGATGAACAACAACTGTAGTAATTAATTTTATTTTCCATGATTAAAGTGTAAATTAGGTAAATAAGGTTAAAATTACTATTATCATAATATAAAACTACCATAAGATGTGTTATAATCTATTAGATGAAATATGACCAACATATACAACCTTGGAGTTGAAAATTTGACTTTTGAAATCCAATTTTGTGGGATTATGATACTTATAACTATTAATTTAATGTAAAGGAAAATATTTTATGAACATCAATCTTATTAATAAAACAATTTTAATACATGTTTATATAAATAATCTATTCAAATGAAAATAGTCACTATAAATTTAATATTATTTCCTACATCATTGCATTTTATTTATATTTTGTAGACATTAAATAAGTAAATTTAATTATGGCACAATGGTGTGAAGTGATTACTTCATTTATAAAATATTCAAATAACTGATATTATAAATTTTCAAATATATATTATTTTAAAAATTTGTGACATACAAATTTTTTCACGATTAATGTGACATTTCTATATTTATTAAATGTTTTTTAAGGAATCATGTGGTTATTAATTTTTAATAAGTCAAGTATGATTAGTGTCAAAGTTGTCATAATGTATAACATAAAATATAAAATAGGTTATTAAACAATATAAAATTCATAAATATAGAATGTTAAAAAATGGATATTATATGTCCTAATATGTCATAAATGGAACTTCTGATGGTTATTTGACGTGTTATGTTAATTAAATAAACACACACATTGTAAACAAAAATTTATCATTGAAAGATTTAAAATGATAAAATAACGGGATTTAAAAAATTGAGGATTAAAAATTATTCAAAACATATATAATTTAAATTATATTATGGTTATATGACCAAAAATCATCTTATCATTTAAATAAATGATTTTGGGAACATTATAAAACGAAAATCCATTTATAATAAAAAAATATTTCATGACATTCCTAAAGTTCCATGAATCTATCCTATAAAAGGGAACTTCTCCTTATCTATTATTAACCCTTAAAATGCCTTTTTTAATGGCCAATATTATCTGAAAACACATCCTAGAACCCCTCCCCATATTATTGAGGCTTTATTGTAGGATGAACACCCTCTTATTAGTTGTTAAGGTGTTCTTCATGGGTGATCATCCAGATAAGTGGTATCATTTTCATTAAGTGTTTCTATTTTATTTCTTATTCTGCATCATTAAAATCACCTCCAAACATGATGAGATAATAAATCTAGTATCACTAGTATAATGAAATTTTATTATGTTAATATCATCACCAAAATTCATATCCACTTCCTTTAAATGGTAATGAAATAAATATTTCTTGGGTACGTGGGACCTATCACCTCCCCAAACCAATCTAATTCATTGTGTAGAATCATGTCTCACGAATGAAAATAATAATGTAATTAATTTTCATTTGATAGATTTATGACATATTAATCACAATAAAAAATAATATTTTAATTATTTTCTTAACTTTCATTAACATAAAAACAATGACCTCTTTCGTGGGTACGTGGTAACTATTACCTCCACAAAGTGATGAGAATAATTTTTACTCACCACATCACTTGTATGATATATATAAATATATTTAAATTTTTATTATAATTCTGATGATATTATGATGATTCAGTAAATAAAAAATAATAATTACTTTATTTCCATAATGTTAAATGAAAAATTAAAATGTTACTCATGTTTACGTATAGATTACCGTCTCCAAGATTGTAATGTTGTTTAATTTTTAATTTCAATATTTAATGAATTGATATAAAAGTATAATTAATATATAAAATTGATTATTATGTAATGATTATTATTATGTATATGATCTACTTAGGACCAAATAGGAAATTTACATCATGACAAGTTCGTTTTCTACTCAAGTTTCAAACATCGAAAAAACATCATATACATACGCAAATAAAAAGTTAAATATTATAACATGGTAATAAGTGATATAATTGATATAATAAAATTGAAACAGGTTCTGAAGAAATTTTAAATTTACCTGAGTTTATTATTAATGAATATAAATCATAAAATAGATAAGAAGGACTCACGATATGGGAAATCCTAACTCAACTTCCAATGATTGAGTTAAATATCCATGGAATTGGTTTTGTTTTTTCCAAAAATAGGTGTGAGTAAACGTTGATTTTTTTACAGTGAAAATCAAATTATATTGGATTAATTTATATTTTTCACACATAGTGATGTCATTGATTTATCTGTAATCTAATGATATGATCTTTTTAAGGGAGTTTGTGTCAATCTCTTTTAATTGAACCATATCATGATGTTATGAACCTTTATTATCCTATTAGGCGTATATTTAGCACTTATGACATATTATATCATAAATTATTATATTATAATGATATTTAATGTTTTTTATAATGTTATTCTGTAATTATTTTTAATGAATTTTTATTAATTTCTTCAGTACTCTTAAACGAACACATCATTTTAAAAATTATAATGATATATTATTCTAAAACTATTAATTTCTTGTCCATGTCTTGAAAAATATGTATGAATATTTTTATAAGGACATAAATGTTTTAAATTTTTAATTTATTTTCAATTTTTTTAAATTTTTATGGGACACGTTGATTCAAAAATATTTTTTTAAATGTTTGAATTTTTTATGAAAATGGATTGATTTTTTCCATGTATTGAAACAAATTCTTGTGATTAAAAATGATATTTTGTGAGTGAAATTTTGTTAATTGAAATATTTTATATGTTATTATAATATAATGTTACTTTGAAATTTGAAATGTTGTTAAATGATGAACCAAATATGGTTGGTCACATGATAAACCAATAACGGGTGGCTACATGATAAATTAATGATACATGGTTCAATGATAAACCAAGGATGGATGGTTACATTATATCCTTCAATTCATTAGCTAAGGAAGTCAGACATATGGATACTCTATTTAGTGATATGTTTTGAAGTCGAATGTATGATTATTCCAAATAAGTCTTTTTATGCCCCAATGTTACCTATACATGTTATATGTTGCTTTCTAAGGGTTTTATGGTCATCATTTTATTACAAAAATGTATCCAATGATCTTATATTCAGGGATGTGTATTTAATACATCATAAAGGAGAAAATTTTTACATTATCATAATGTATTCATGGCTTACATGTATTCTCAAGGATAATATTTTTCAATTTTTTTTAACCTCTTACTATGGTTTTTATGGTTAACCCATATTATTCAAATGTTTTCATAGGTTTTAAGTAAGAATAGGGACAATAAAGGGTTCAAGAAAAAGATATGTTGTTTAAATATGAAATGAAACCACGTTTCATTTTGAAAAGTTCTTGTTTTATGATAAAATGGACATTGAGTAGAAGTGTCCACTTTGTAATATTGTAGTTGGATTTTTATTAGTTATGGCCAAATTCTATGAATATCTAAACATGAAAATGTACTTGATGCGAAATAATGTCAAATTATCAACTTATTTAAATATTTGGTGATATATAAGTTTGGGGACTTACAAAATTTATGTTGGTATTTAATATATAGGAAATCACAAAATTGTTTACATAATAAAAATTATAGAATGTTTCTTGTGTACACAAATGATTTTTAATTATATTACATTATAAAGAGAGTATAATGAGATGGAATTTTGATATTTTATTAATAAAAAAATTATGTTATTCAAACATGAAATAATAAATTTCATATTAATTAGAAAATGAGAGGGAAATGACACATTTAATGATATATAATAGATTAAGATCTCATTTTTTTAAAATTATAATTCATTTACAAATGGGAATAATTATATGGATTCCATAATATCTCAATTAAAATATATCAAATGGATAATAATACCATGTAATAATTTGAGTAGATATACCAGAAAAGTAATTTAAAATTAAATTATAACAATGGATTACACTTAAAATGAAAATAGGATGAGTTGGAAACCCATACTTTGACATAATAACATCTTAAGAAATGGAAATAATTAGAGGAGAATATTAATTTTTCTTTACAAATTTCTCATAACGATGAGAATTTCATGGAAAAAATTATTTTTTTATATAAAAATAAATTGAATGTCATAATAAAAAAATTTATTATTTAAATATAATTACAACAATAAAGGATCATTTCATTTCAATGTAGCTTCTAAAATCATACGTGGAACTCCAGAAAACTATAATGGATCCTTGGTGAGTATTTAAATTGGTAAAAATAGTGGATTTTCATTATCAATGCATTTAGGGAAGAGAAAAATGGGATAATTGGTGTGAATTTATAGAAAAATGTGTGGAATATGTTTTAAATTTTTAATTATAGGCCTTGGAAATATAATTTATAAAAATTGATAACCAATTTCCTTTATTGGGTTTTCTCCAATTCATTCTTAAAAAGTGGCTGTTTTTTTGTTTTTTAATAGTTCATGAGCTGAACTAAATTTTTATATATTTTTTTGGTTGTGGAAATTATTTGTTTTTTATAATGAATTTTTTTTGTGTGAATAAAATATATTTTTCTTTTACATGTTTATTTATTTGTTTTTAAAAAATATATTATTATATTTTACATTGTTATTTTAATGATAGAATTATTTTTTATCGATTACTCCCTTTATTGTATTTATTACAACTCTTTTATATTTTCCTAATGTCATGGAATGTACTTTATATTCATACCAAATTTATATATTTTTTAAAAAAAAATTCATTTTTTGGAAAAATAAAAAATTCATCAATCGATAATTTTAATGTGATAATTTAAAAAATGAGTTCATTATTATAAAATTTAAATAATATAATATATTACTATTATTGGAAAAAATAATTATATATGGAATGGAAAAACAACATACATAATGTAACATAATATCATATTTTATGGGTAAATATATTTATATTAGTTATCAACACATAAATATTTTATGTTTGATAATTATTTTTTATACTAGTTATACATTTTAAATAACAAGAAATTATTCTTCCAATTTCTTGTTATTTTTTAATCATAATAGTGAAAATAGTTTTTTCTGAAAAATATTTGATGCACTATGATTATATTGTTTTTATAATACATATTTTATATTTCCATGAACTACAATATAATGATATTTTGTGATAATAACACTCTATAATTAAGGGGAACTAAAATTATAAATACTATATAATAAAAAAACTATTTAATTAAAAACATATACTAAATATCATTCTTCTAAAGAAATAAGGATCATTATTATCCACCTTAAAAATTAAATAAATTATAATTTTAGTTAATATAATGGATAAATTATTATTTTTGTGAAAAATATTGTTAATCATTCATCGTAAATTACAAAAAAATGATAAGTGGAATCTAAATTGATGGGTATATAATGAAATAAATTTGACTAAGAAAATTTGTATCATATATTAACACCCATATAATTAAAAAATTACCATGAAAACAAAATTTACTGTATTGATAATGTATCATGAAGATAGTAAAATTATTTTTATGATACAATTCCATTATATAAGAAATTATATTTTAATGAATAATTTAAAAGTAATCATCACATGTGATAAATATACAACGAAATTTATTTGAAATATATATTATAAATTTGAGGAAGAAAATTTATAAAAAATATATTCATTTGAAATCATGGATACTAAAAGAACAAATTATCGTTTGTGGAATATAAGATATTGACGAAATAATCTTCATAATTTTTAGAAAATAGTGGTTTTTAGGACTATTGAGTTGATATGGGTTACTATATAATATATTTATTCATAATATTTTTCTGTAGTTGAGTCGCAATAATTTTCCTCATTTTTATCAAGAAATGTATGTTGTTTTGTTATTTCGAAAAAAGTGTCTATTCAAGTAATATTCTACTTATTTGTTATATCAAGTGGTTTCAAATGATGTGACCAATTTTATTTTTCCACTATTTTTATAGAAGTAAAAAAAATATCCTTCTATAATATTGTGAATGGTTCTCTAATATGTAGTGATATAAACAATGTCTTTTATAAGACTCTTTTGATTGAGTTAGTGTTTATGATATTACTTACATATAAATGATATTTACAGAGGATATAAGAATAAAATTATATCATAGCTCATTTCAATGTGATAAAATACATCACTCTAGTCATAATAACATTAGTCTGTAAAAACGTTTCATAGTTGAAGTATGTGACCAGGTGGTGCATGAGACTCTAATGTCATAATGATACAACATGATATTAATATTTCAAGATATTTCATGGTCTATTATTTAGGATTATCAAGTTAAAATAAAGAGAATATTTCTATGTAGCCATTTTATCCTCAAAACTTGTTGTGTTAATTAACGAGAGGACATTATTATAAAAATCACATGGATTTAGTGGGGTGTTTGAAAACAGGTTTGAGTATGAAACATGATTTTTTTATTTTTAATGTTCTCAAGTACTTTATGTGCAACATGAATAATTTATTTTTGAAAAATAAATCTTGTGTGAACATTATATTTAAGGATTCATGTTTTAATATGTTTCATGTAATTAAATTAGATTATTTACTTTATTATGCCATATTGTACAACTATTCATAGTATATTTAGAATAAAATCTTGTTAAAATAAGTAGTTGGATAGTTATGACAATATAAATTGATTTTTTAGAATGCAATTACAATGGTTGTGTGAATAAAATATTGAATTAAATTACATTGTAAGAGATACTAACCGGTATGACCAATATACGGTATAAATTATATTTTTTAGAAATAATATTGAATTATTTTGGGTGATTGTTTCATATTATAATGATACCTTGGTGGTTTTATGTGGGGAAATTGGGATGTACCAAATTTAAGAATGATTGAGTTTTTTAATTTTATAATGAAAAATAGTTCCAATGTTGTTATAGAGACTTTTAATTATTAAATGGATTCCTACTGAATAAATGATGCATATTTTTTATAGTAACTATGCCAATGTTTGAATTTGTCTATAGAAGTACAATGAAAATTTATGTATTTTGATATGTGATCTAATAATTAATTAATCCCCTATATAGGTCATCATTTATATGTTACTAACTATGTGGTTATCAGATGATGAAATGTAGTATAGGTGTTATTTATAAAAAAATGTTTCCATCATGTGTTACAAAATTATAAATAATTTAAATCCCTCATAAACCAATTATCAATAAAATTCCATAATTTAAATTTTTATCATGAGTGAGTACATTATAATATTTCATTAGTGTTTATATTTTTTAATTGAATAAAATTAAAACTTGGTAAAACTCTAATGTATGAAATTTACCCCGTTGTCTTAAAACTAGGATTTGGTGGGTGTCTATTTCACTTACCAAGAATGTGATGGAATCCTACCAAATGTATAATGAAAATTGATGTAAGTATTACCACATACCATATAACCAAGAATTTGATGGACAACTAAATGGATCATTTTATACTATTATACAATCATTATCGGTTCACTAAAAGGTTGGTGGTATGTATGGGTTCATTTAATGTGGATAAATTGTACTATAGTGCGAGGGATTTTTCTTCTACCATTATTTTCTATTCACACTGTGGAAAAATCGCGATTTAGCGGCGGTTTTTTTCGTTTCGCGGTGGCTTAAACCGCCACTAAATAGATTGGTGGCGGTTTCGAAAAACCGCCGCGAAATCGTGCGTCGGGAAACTATTTGTGGCGGTTTTTAAAACCCTCGCAGAACGTTTCGCGGTGGTTTTTTAGCGGCGGTTTAAACCGCCTCTAAAAGATTTAGCAGCGGTTTTTTGATTTATTTTTATTTTATTTATTTTATTTATTTTATTTTATTTATTTATCCTTGCATGCACATCCCATGCACATCCCATGCACCTGCGCACATGCCCAGGCAATATAATGAAATACTGCGTGTGGTGAAATTTGAACCCCTAACCTCTTTCATATTGTCCAAAGACTTTACCACTACAGCAAGCTCGTCATGTAGTTAATAAATAGAATTTAATATACTTATATATATTAATTGAAAAAACAAATAATACATAAATAATAGATATAAACTCAATAATAATAAATAATAAATAATAAATAATAAATAATAAATAATAAATCAGAAATAAGAAATAAAAAATAAAAATAATTAATAATTAATTAATTATTAATTAATTATTAATTAATAATATATATATATATATAAGAAATAATAAATAAATATAAATAATAAAAAATAAATATAAATAAATATAAATAATTAATAAATATAAATAATAATTAATAATTAATAAATAATAATTAATAAATAATATATAATATATAATATATAATATATATTAAATAATTAATAATTAATAATAAATAAATATAAATAACAAATAATAAATAAAAAATAAAAAATAATAAATAAATATAAATATAAATAATAATTAATAAATATCAAATATTAAATATTAAATAATAAATAGTAAATAATAAATAATAAATAATAAATAAATATAAATAATAAATAATAAATATAGATAAATAGTAATTAATAAATATAAATATTTAATAATAAATAATAAATAATAAATAATAAATAATAAATAAATATAAATAATAAATTATAAATTATAAATAATAAATTATAAATTATAAATTATAAATTATAAATTATAAATTATAAATAATAAATAATAAATAATAAATAATAAATAATAAATAATAATAAATAAATAATAAATAATAAATAATTAATAATTAATAAATAAATATAAATAATATATAATATATAAATATAAATAATAAATAATAGGAAAATATAAACAATAAATAATAAATAAATATAAATAATACATAAATATAAATAATAAATAGTAAATAATAAATAAATATAAATAATATATAATATATAATATATAATATATAATATATAATAGATAATAAATAATAAAAAATAAAAAATAAAAAATAAATATATATATATAACAAATAATAAATAATAAATAATAAATAATATATAAAAAATAAATATTAAATATTAAATATTAAATACTAAATAGTAAATAGTAAATAATAAATAATAAATTATAAATAAATATAAATAATAAATAATAAATATTAATAATTAATCATTAATAAATATAAACAGAAAATAATAAATATTAAATAGTAAATAATAAATAATAAATAATAAATAATAAATAATAAATAAATATAAATATAAATAATAAATAAATAATAATAAATAATAAATAATAAATAATAAATAATAAATAATAAATAATAAATAATAAATAATATATAATAAATAATAAATAATAAATACTAAATAATAAATAATAACTAATAACTAATATATAATAAATAATAAATAATAAATAATAAATAATATATAATATATAATAAATAATAAATAATAAATAAATAATAAATAATAAATAAATATAAATAGTAAATAATAAATAATAAATAAATATAATAAATAAATAAATATAATTAATTAATACATATAAATAATAAATAATAAATAATATATAATATATAATATATAATATATAATATATAATATATAATAAATAATAAATAATAAATAATAAATATAAATAAATATAAATAAATATAAATAACAAATAATAAATAATAAAAAAAAATAAAAAATAAAAAATAAAAATAAAAATAAAAATAAAAATTAAATAATAAATAATAAATAATTATTATTTAATAATAAATTATAAATAATAAATAATAAATAATAAATAAATATAAATAATAAATAATAAATATAAATAATAAATTTTTAATAAATATAAATAATAAATAATAAATAATAAATAATAAATATTAAATATTAAATATTAAATAATAAGTAAATGTAAATAATAAATAATAAATAATAAGTAATAAATAATAAATAATAAATAATAAATAATAAATAATAAATAATAAATAAATATTAAATATTAAATAATATTAAATAATAAATAATAAATAAATACAAATAATAAATAATAAGTAAATATAAATAATACATAATAAATAAATATAAATAATAAATAAATATAAGTAATAAATAGTAAATAATAATTAAATAGCAAATAATAAATAAATATAAATAATAAATAATAAATAAGTATAAACAACAAATAATAATTAATAATTAAATATAAATAATAACTAATAAATAATAAGTAATAAATAAATATAAATAAAAAATAAATATAAATAATAAATAGTAAGTAATAATTAATAATTAATAATTAATAAATAATAAATAATAAATAATAAATAATAAATAATTAATAAATACAAATAAAAAATAATATATATAAAAAAAATAAAAAAAATATAAATAATAAATAATGAAAAATATAAATAATTAATAAATATAAATAATAAATACTAAATATTAAATATTAAATATTAAAAAATAAATATCACATAATAAATAATAAATAATAAATATAAATAATAAATATAAATAATAAATAATAAATAATAAATAATAAATAAATATAAATAATAAATAATAAATAAATATAAATATAAATAATAAATAATAAATATTAATAAATAATAAATAATAAATATAAATAATAAATAATAAATAAATATATATAATAAATATAAATAATAAATAATAAATAATAAATAACCAGTAATAAATATTATTATTAATAATAATATTTTATTATTAGTACTAATAAATAATTAATAATAAATAATAAATAATAAATAATAAATAATAAGTAAATATAAACAATAAATAAATAATAAATAATAAATAATAAAGGTAACACATGAAAAAGTATGAAAAGTCGTGGTAAGGGATGGAAAATCATGAAGACGCATGAAAACGGATGGAGAAGAATATGAAGAATGGGGCATTCGAAAGAATGAGAATGCATGAGAACGCATGAAAACTCATGACAACATTGGAAAACCCCTTAATAATTCAACATAATCATCATAATACCCCACAAAAAACCATTGATAACGATAACAAGTCATGGAAACCCAAAAAAACTGTAATAAATGGAGAAACCGTTAAAACACATCAAAATGGTCAAAAAGAGACAAAAACATTGGACTCACATTAACGGAGATAACTTAAGATCCGAGACTACGTTTTAGATCCATGACATGTCAAATCAAAGATCTTGAAATGATCTTCGACCTGATAGGTGAAAGAGTCCGAATGGATAGGCGGATCGGAAGTTATGACCATTAAAAAAAAGCTGACGGGGAACGGGTGCTAGAAACGAGGCATCGAAAATCATAACAAACCTGATACCCACTAAAAAGGCCATAACATATGATCCATGAGTGCATGTGGGCGCCGCGACCAGTCAATCTATGATCATGGAACGAGCTATGATCTGGCAGGTAGAGGTGTCCGAACTGACCCACGGATCGAAAGTTAGATCTGTTTGAAGCAAGTTTGACGGGATAACGGTGACATAAACGGGGTTTCAAATTCCTTTTTAGGGGTTTTTGGGGTCGAAAAACACAACACAAGCTTGCTTCTATTAATCTAACGTGTATCTCTCTTCGCTGGATTCGATTTGATATGTGGTAGATCCCAAACGGACACCCGGAGCGAAAGTTAGGGCTCTTTGAAGTTGGAGAACTTTTTTCAACATTTTTATAACTCCAATATCATTTGTCCCTTATACCGTCTCATGGTTTTGATTATATGTGCCTCTATATCTCTTCATGGGCTTCGATTTGACTGGTCGTGGTGCTCCAATAGACGCCCGGATCAAAAGTTATGGTCGTTTTAGAGATTTCGGGGTTTCTCGGGTTTTTTTTATTTTTTCCATTCATTTCGTGGGGGTTTTACCAAAACAGAAGCTATTTCGTGGCGGTTTTTTAAAAAACCGCCGCTAATCCTAAAAAAAATTAACAAAATATTAAAATTTTAATTAAAAAAAATTAAAATGTTTTTTGGCATTTCGCGGCGGTTTTTTCGCGGTGATTTAAAAACCGCCGTGAAACGGCGGCCCGAAACACGTTTAGCAGCGGTTTTTAAAACCGCCTTGAAAAAACCTCCGCTAAACGGTGGTTTTCTTATAGTGTATAAATACTATAAATTGAATGACCTCAAAATGTTCAACATAGAACTAACTGACTTAGAAACTAAATAAAACAACGTATAAATTATGATAAATGTAATTATAATAATTTAATGAATATTGAAAAAATAAATAAGAATGTAAATAATTAATTTAATTAATTCAGTTAGGAAACTATGATATGTAGGGGATGATTCTTGGGATATTCCATGTGATTTCTCATTTCAATTCATTTTCTTTTAGCCAATTGGATTTTATCAACATGTTTTCAAATGTGTTGTGTATAAAAATTTATATAGATTTATAATGACATAAAATCCCCGAAAATAATGTGTTTTTTATTTTTACTATTATTTTAAATATATTAATTTTTTATTATATATCAATGTTAAGAAAAATGTTTCAATAATTTTCTCCAATCTATCAAATGATTTTATAAAATTAACATCCAATTATACATTTAATAACATTTAAATTTTATATTTTTAATGATTTCTATGTGGATATCCTCTAAATCAAAATCCTTATTTTTATATATTCAAAGGGAATTTTTAAGTTAAAATGGTAATCATACATTTCCAAATACAAAATAATAGATCAACATGACATTAATCCAAATTCAAGATACCCCATAATATAATTAAAGTCCCATATTAAGAGATTTAAAATTGAGCATTGATCAATGCACCACCAAAATGCAGAGGCCACCCTAAAACCACCCAAGTAAATAACTAGATGTGGAATATATGATGTCCCTAGAATTAAAAACCAAAGACACCAAAGAATGAAAAGAAACACAATAAACAAGAAAAAATGCTTGTAAGAAAAAAAATGATATCTTCACTAGCCCCCTCCATCACAATCTTTAGTTGTACCAAAACCCCCATAAATCCTAAAAAAGACGGGGTTGATCCTTATCTAATTAACCAAAAGGGATGTGGAGAGGAATAACACTGAATTCCACCACCATATTTAGTCAAAAAAAAACTTTAATCACCCACACATAGTCATAATATAGTGGTCTCGTGAGATGCATAAGATATAAAGATTGGAGGAGAAAGGTGAAAAATATTACTCCGATGTAAATAAAAATAAAATCAAGGGAGGATAAAGATGATTGGGTGAATAATACCATATTATCACTGTCAGAGTGGGTAATGGTAAGGAGGAGGTGGAAACAGGGAAAACGAGTGGACATCAGTAGCACTGTCGATCCCACGACAGTGGATTTCATGGGGAAACCCAACATAAGGGTAATCGCCATTGCATACTGAATTTGAATCATATAAACAAATAAAAAAGGTTTTATTTTAAAATTTACTCCATAATAAAATTTCTCACAATCGTAGTTGTTATCATTTTTCTAGATATCAATATAGTTTTCTAGGTGTTAAAAAACTAGTTTTTTTTCAATTATTCATTGAATTTTATTTCATTAAATGGTTATTAATGAAAATGATATTTCTTCACATTTTTATGAGATAAATTAAAGTTATTTTGATTATTTTTTCAAATATGTTTTCCAAGTTTTATTTTTAAATAGATCAATATAATATTTTTTTAAAAAGTATACATTTCATGTAAATATTATATGATGATGATATGGTTTTATATAGAAAAATTATGCAGTGCTTTAAAAAAAATTTGGGAAGAGATTTGTGGAATTAACAATGATGGATATAAATTTTAAATTGAAAATGTATGGTTTATTGTATGGGTAATAGTGGACAATGTCCAAATAGTCTAAGATAAATTTTCAATTTTTTATGATAGTTTTTAATAGAATTATTTCGATTCTATGTTGTATATAAATGGGTTTACAAAAGGTCTCAAAATTTTTATGGTTAATGGTTTTATTTTTAATGAAATTTAATGCATGAATTCCAATGTTTTCTCAAGAAGCTATTATGGTTAGTTTCTTATTTATCATTAATACTAATTTTTTTATGATAAAATTGTGGTTTCAAATTTATATAATGACTATGAAAATAATTTTTTAATATCAAAATATATTATATAAAATGAAAAAAATTCATTAGGTACATGAATGTTTTTCAAATTAACTAATGAGTTTACTTTCATCTAATAGTAAATATTACGATATATTTTTATCATCCCTTGTTTTAAAAAACAATTCATAGGTCATAAGGAACTAGATGGATTATATAATTGTTAATGGTGAAACATCATGAATTTTCTACAATTTCAATGAATGAAACAAAAGTTTAAAAAATATAACATCAATAATGTTAATTTTTTTTACTATGTTGGAATGTAATCATTTTTCTATAATTTGATTCTATATTTCTATAAAAAATAATCATAAATTATCTTAAAATTGTAATGAAGTAATACCATTTTTAAAATCATGTAATTAGTGATAGATTAAAATATGAGGTATCATACCAAACACCATAATTAAATTTCTATAAAATTGAAAAATCATAATATATAAGAGTTATACATAAATTTTTAGGTGTTTCTTGTTTTATTTTTCTACACTGATTAAATTCGAACCAAAATATTTCATATCTTGTGAAAATCCACTAGGTCTTGATCACTCTTCCTCCTCCTAATAATGTGGCCCCAATATCTTACATCATGTTCCCCACACCGTGAAATACATACTATAAAATGACACAAACATTTATGGTGTGATGCACTGGACCATATAACCACCCCACCTTCAGAAAAGCCTATGATTATGAGAGACCCATGGATACACCACGAAATATCTCATCCATTGGAAATATAATCTGTAAAAACACACCAATTCTTTTTTCCATATTTTTAAAAAATAAATGCAAAAAATGGAAAATTAGAAACATAAATTGTCTAATTCATTAAATTTTATATATCACAAAAAAATAGTTTATGAATTTTGTTATTCTAGATCTCTATCCCCAATATCCATTTTCTTTCTATAAGATCATTAATCTCAATCCTCCTAGATAACTATATATTCAACACTTCACTATATATCTTTTTTAGATCTACAATGATAATACGTTATATATAGATAAATAATACGATAATAACTCGATTTTTAATCCCCTTCTAATAGATTTAGTGATCATCATTGAACTATATGAGCTTCTATTTTTTTCTAAATCTGTCAAACTTATAGTTCCACTATATTGATTATTATTTAATACCATGTAAAGAATTTTGTGAAATGAAACTCTAGTAGTCATTCACATTATTTTAATGCATCAAATTACACTATATATATCTTTTCCAATCAAATTTTTTGAATAAAATTCATTTTGTCATATAATTTTCAATAATTTGAAAAATATTATAAAACCATTCCATTAAATAATAAAAAAATTGTGTTGAAAATTATTTTAAATTATTTTTGATAAATATACTATCATTTTATTGATTTATATTCAAAATAATAATTTAATTATAAAATATTCAACTATATTCATATTTCCTCAATTGTTAAACCCATTTTTTTAAAGCACATTCAATCTTTATGAATGTTTATAAATCCCCATTACTCTAAAATCATGTATGGATCAATGTTGATTTCCAATTGTCTGATTAAGTTATAAATTCAACCTCTATCGGTCTTTCAAATAATCCATTATATAAAAGACGTAGATAATGATAATAAAATCATAATTTGTTCACTATTCTTTTACTCTGGAAAACGATTCTAACTCTAGATGTTGTACTTATCATTTAAACCCATTTCTAGTAATACATAATCAATTTCTCATAATTTTTCATATTTTTTGGATCTACAATCCCTTGATTAACTTCAAGAATAAGAATTCTGTTAATGGCCTCACTTTTTATAACATTAAGGTATTTTTGAATATGTGTGCTTCTTAAAAGTTTTTGTATTAAAATACTTATTTTAAATTAAAAATTGTTATTATTTGTTATTATTTTAACAATTTTATCTTCCAATGAGACACATTCATCCCATATGATCCATTCAGTTAAGTGAAAATTTTGGAATTTGATGATATAATGTAGATCATTATCACATACACTCAATCTAATGCAATCAGTTAAAAAGAATATAATGCTATATTATGTGTACATTTATTATAATCATTGTTCTTGTTACTGTTAAAATAGAATATATAATTCTTATAAAAACTTTTGTATAAGACACATAAACAATATTTGTACTCCAAAATTCATAATAAATATTTAGTTTCGAAGGTTATGAACTATTAAAATGGAGAATCGTCCTTAGAAAATATTAACATGATCATGGAAATTATATTTCAAATAATCATCATTATAACATATAATTTGTCAAATATATTTGATTAATAGTGTTTGGTATTTTTTCATTAATACCCTATATTTATATATAAATATACATTCCCGAATAGTATATTTAACGATACCATTAAATTAGGTTACAAACCATTCAATATCGACATGGATTCATCATTTTTGTTAATGTTGAATATTGGATATATGAAAGGTCCATATAAGAGACTATATTTGATGAAGGGAAGTTATAGAAGGTTATAGAGGTTATATAAAGTAAATTTTTATTGGTAAGTAAACTAATCTATGATATTAAGGTGAGGTAAAATATTTTCATTAAAATTTCACAGATGAAAATATGCTTTTCATTATAATATATTATTCTCCCTCAATAACTATAAATTTTTTATACTACCAGTCACATTATAAGGTAGGGTACTATAAAATTATTATTATTTTATTATTATATATATTACTCATTTAAGAATAGTTAACACCTTAATGTTATAATAATCCTTCTGTTATCCATAATATAATAGTGGCTTCCACCTTCAACAATATCCACTCCTCTAATTTACCTTTGATCCATGATAATCAATGATAATTTCTCATCAAATTTATATATAATATACTTTGTCCCCTCCCATCCAATTTATACGTTCAATATCACATAAATAGGGGATTTTTATTAAGTAATTTTATTAATTATTTCAAAAGGTAATTTTAATTTCATATAAGTGAATGGGGATTTGTATATTAGAGTTATCGAATATCAGTAGTCTGATGAAACATGTGACATCATATTATTTTAATGATTCTCTGTGTATTGACATATTACATTCTCTGTTAAATTACACCTTCTATCTTGGAATCATAATCTTGTTTTAATATTAATTTATTATTTTAGAGGGAGGGAGAAACACTTGGAGGGGTAAAATAATTAATGAAGGGATCGAAGGTTATAACAACCATAGAGTACCTAGAGAATAAAAACTGAGTAACTAATGGGATCAAATCTACTATAATAGTACAATCAGGCCCACTAGGTCCTCCATAGACATACCTAAGTTAAAATAATGAAGGAATTTTTCTACTCTAAATGATTTGTTGAAAATCATTTTTCACCAATCAAATATTACCTCTTCTTGATCACTACACTCACCATTCATGTCTTTATATTATTTTTTGGTAATCATGGTGGTCATCCTCTATTTATCATGTATCTCTTTCATCATATTTATATATTGTGATTTAATTGTTTAGAAAATTCACTACTATATTCCTTCAGAGTTGAATACATGGTATATACCGCCTTAATATATAAATTTATTATTTTTATAGAATATTATCGTGCCGCCAAAAATATATTATCTTATTTTCTTCTAATTACATGTTATAATTATATTTTTCATTCCTTCAAAGTCAACTAGAGTCTGTAATTAATTCTAGTGAAGTAATATTTTACCAAAAGATATTTACATAAATTTTCCAAATAACTATATTGTTTTAGTGTCTCTCTATGGTTGATCTTAGTTTCATGGATTCATATATGGAATCATATCTATTCTTTTTTAAGTATGGAATCACATCCAATAATTCCTATTGGTGACACCCTATCCTCATTATAACAAAAAACCAATGTGTGGATCCTTTAGGGGAATAGATATTCTGATGAATTAAGAAATAATAAATTTTAAACAGTAATAACTTTAATATGTATTCATCAATTAAAAAATGTTATAAAAATGGATATCCCTCAATTATTTTGTAACTATTATTTCATTTTTTGTATGTTTTTTATTTGGTTCATTGTTTGGTTGGTTGAATTGACATAATAACATTAGACATTTCCTTCATACTGATTTAGACATGTTTAGAGGCCTCTCTATATGTTAGAATTAATTTTAACTACTTGAAATGATAAATTAGGAAACCCATTCTTGACATACAAGTTGAAGAGACCATTAAAATCATATAATATTGAAGATTATTTTCATTCTGAATGATATATTTTTTTTAAATCTTATGTATTTATAATGACCTCTTGATTAGTTATGTTTTTATTATTTAAATGAGTACAATTTTTCCATCAATTTTTATTTGAAACTACTAGGATCAACAATAATATATATTTCCATTGTAATAATTCATATTAGTGGTATTTCATTTCAAAATATTGGGTATATAGATATTGATCCTTTTCATGAAGGTTCAGGCTGATTTCAATTGAGTTTATCTCTCAAGTTGATTTTTAAATACATTTTGTAGTTTCAACCCAAATAGAATAAAGACCATATAAAGAGGTGATTTAAAATATTTATATAGTTTTGAATTAATATCCTTATATATATATAAATGACTGTTTGTTTGTATGTGTATAAATGTGTCTATTTCTTCATTAAAGAAAATAATTGACCTTCTTTGTGGGGTTGTAATATATGTATATACATTTCCCATATAAAATTAATGTATTTAGGAATTTTCCAACATAAATAATTATTAAGGCCACAAAACTGATTCGTTGTTCTAGATAATAAACACTAGATTATTAGAACCACCCAAAAAATAGAACAGAATGTATCCTCTACCCGTAATCCTTTATAATATTGAACATAAAAATCCATGAACAAAAATTAAACATACCTTTCAATTTAATGTCTATAAATTGTAATACCATGAACTATTACAACAATGTTGATCCGAAATTTATAGTTATTTTAGGAACATCACGAACATAGATAATCTTTTCCATTTAAATAAAAAACAAAAACTAATATAAAAGGAATCCAGTCAAATATATGGGGTAATTTCATATTAAAATACAACCAATAAAAAATGGAATACACTATATTTATCATTACAGAACATAATACATAAAAGTTCCCTAATTTATAAAATATTGAACCATTGTTGTAGACCTCAAATAAGAATCACTTATTGGGCCTCTGATTAATTTTTTTAATTGGATTAAAACTCAATATTAGAATAATTATATGGTAAATAAATTATATACTATACTACTCAATAGAACATCCAGTTCAGGTGATAATTCTCAACCATTTTCTATGGTCATACAGAGGGACAATACCATTGTTTAAAAGGTTGTGAAATCGGTGTAACATAAAGGTAGTGAAAGTGCACCACAATAAATAATTTTTTCAAATAATTTTCATATCTGGGTTTTAGGAAATATGTTTGAGAAAGATATTATCTAGATTATGGTATGAGAGTTCACATTCCCAAATTAGACTTCCCCATATAGTTATTATGAAACTATTTTTTTTCTAAAGGCTTATTTTTTGATTTATCTACCCTAGGTAGTATTAGGTATATTATAGGGATTTTAAAAATCAAATCCTCCTATTTGAAAATTTAATTTCGGTCCATGATAGGGGTGAAATTTGTTATGTTCCTTGTTACTCATGTGTATTAATATTTTTTTCATGTATATGTGTTTATATATTATTATTCATTGTTTTGGAATGATCATTTTAGATACAATGAAGTTAATTGACACATATTAGTAAGTGAAAAAAAATTTATTATGGTTATTGTACTTGTCCCTAATTTTGAATTTATAGGGTTTTTATGGGTACATCAGGTTCTTCTAGGTTCCAGGTTCTATTGTTTTATTTTTAGATGAAACATTAATTTCATAAAGCAAGGTGGATTTGATATTCATATTCATGATTTCCTATATATGGGTTTTGTTGTATTGCATTTTTAGGGGAAATGTTTGTAGAATAAAACAATAAGGTCTATTAGAGATTAGTTTCATCTAACTGAAAATATATGTATCATGTTTCATAAGAACTATAGTCATATTATTTTGTGATGTTTTGAAATATTTCATGTTACATATAGTTGAGTAGTTTTAAAAGTTCGGAATAATGTCAGTTCTATGTTTATGTAAGTGAAAAAAATATAATATATTGAACATACTCCTGAATATATTGTCTTATGGATTTTTTTTCATTATCAATGTGGAATAAAATGTTTTTTTATTTATGATAAATTTATTAATCCTTCCCTAATTTCATATTTAATTAAAATTAAATGATTCAATTTTTTCTATAGGGTGGAATGTAAAATTCCTATGAAACAATTTTATGGATTGGAAGGTAAATTATGTATACTTTATTGGATTACCGATTTATACATTTTATATAGTATTGATGCTTCATTAATCGGGTTTTGGGAAAAATAATAAAGTTTAGACTAGTTAAAAATATTTACCAGAATAAAACCAAGGAAATTTCAATAAAAGATTATATATATTAAATATAACATGATCCATAAATAAAGAACCATGTCATAGAAAATGGAAAAGTTTGGATCTGATAACAATTTTGAATGAATGATTCAATAAAAAAACATTGGTTTCCCATGTTCCTCATTAAAATCTATAAATGATATGGAGATTATAATAGAACTACATGTCCATATGGGTCTATTCCAAAAGATTAATTTATAGAGGATCATAAAATCCCATATCAAGGAAGGGTGAAAATTTTATTATCCATTTTTTCCAATCTACATGAATCAATCCTATTGACTCTTATACTTCATCACCTATTGTATGAGAAGAGTAATCCATGTTTTGTTTAAGATGATCTAGTATTATAATAGTCATGACTTTTGAAAGGTTTTTAATTTCTTCTAGATGACCAATAAAAGAATGATTTTCATCATAGTATCATTCAATAAGAATATGAATCTGATGATTAGATAATGAAGTATCTAATTGGGTTTTTAAGTAATATTATTCAATAATGGGATCCATATTATTTTAAAAGTGTATAAGTATATTGTAATTCATATTTAATCATTATTTAAATTCACATGCATTATAGTCAACAGACATTTCGAATAAAGGGGGTTATTTTATATAATAATCTTTTAAAAATATGTGACAATTTTTGAGATGATATTATTATAAAATTAATGGAATTCGTGAATCAAAATCATGATTATTTATAGTTATTCTCAAAAAATCATCATATATTATGCACTATAAAACACACTAGCATGGAAAATGTATGTGTTTTTTCTTAATAAAATTTAAAATTTATTCTATAATATCCCATGATGATTAACCATGAAAGAATATAGGATAATATATGTTGTTCTAGAGAATTAAAGCTTGTTATCAATGAATATTTCGAAAAATATTATAGAGGAGAGGCTTGATGTCTGAGGAGAGTGAACCAAGAACACCACACTATTTCATAAAGTTGAGTATATTAACAATGGGAAAAGATATTATAATGAAATGGTACATCTATATAACAAAAAAAATTATTCTCTTGACAATTATATCGTATGATTATTGGTCACAATCAAATTGAGGATTTAAGAGGGAAAACTACATTCTTAGTGGTGTTTCACACTAATGGAGTGGAAAATGAATAAATTTTTATTATTGTATAAGTGATTATATGTCCTGAATATTTATATGTTTTTTAAATGAACTAAATAATATAGGTGAGATATAGATAATTTAGAACCATGATGGAAGTCTGTTGTAGAAAATGTGTAAATTGTTCAATGTTTACAATGAGATAATATAATATTAAATTCTGGTTAGTTTTTTTGGGAGTATGAATTTTTGATAACACACTACATTATATAATTTTTTTTTTAATTTTTTAAAAAATTTTGTTTCCCATATATTTAAATATACTAGAAGCTCGTAAATAAAAAATAATGTAAAAATAATTTACGATTCATCTATAAATGGTGTGCATATGTGGACAGAGTTATAGTAAAAAAATTAATGACGGGAGTTCAACAAATTGTGATGGGTTTTGTAAAATTTTTCCCTGAAGAAATTATATGGTGTAATTTAAATAGTATCAATATAACAATTTTTTTCATGTCCCAGATAATAGGGGTGTCCTTGTCTTCATGTATCTCGGATGATTGTGAGTATGGTGGGGATCCACAATGAATAGAAAAAGAGTGAATAAAATGCATCATTTGTTTATCTGATAGTAAGGAAATTCTAAAATCCTTGGAAATGATGTTTCACTGAATTTTATGATGATTATCCTACCGTAGTAATTTAATAGTGTAATATTGTTCCAATTTTGTATGATTTTTTTAATTTTTATGGTATGATCTTTTGGGTCATATCATTATGAATAAACTTATTATAAACATGATTAAGAAATTCATATTCACCAAGAATTTCTATAAAGTAGTTTGTGGAGGAAAAAATTATAGTGGGTGTTTGTGTGGGAATGATCAAGGAAGAATCATTAAAAGATTTCAATTAGTGGATACTATATTTTGGAGGACGGAGTGACATAAAAGAAAGTGTATTTCTGTATGATTCATTAATGATTCATAGTATATTGAGATATAAAATTTTACTCTTTCATTATTTTCATATTGTATAAATCTTTATATAATTTTAATCCCTCAAAAGGAGATGATTAAAATTATATTATTTTTTGAAGGCTACAAACAAACCATAAACGGGTTGTATATGGAGGCCTTCAACTATTCATGATAAAGGCCAATTGAGGAAATGATTCCCACATGACTTACTTGATAGAATGGACAGATGAACAAATAATTTTTAAGGTGGTGTTATTGATGGAACCTTTTGGCAGCTATAATGAACCTATATTAAGAGTGGTTTGAGTTCATTTATATAATTTGTGAAAATAAATACTATCGAATAAGTGGCAGTTCAATAGATGGTGAAATGTCATATATTCCCATGGGGGACATCAACACCAAATGATTGTGAATAAAAGTAGTTAACTGTAAGTGTATCAATATTACTTCAATTATGGGTTTGGTTATATAAAACTGAACATTAATAAATTTTATTTTCCTTAATTAATAGTGAATTCTATTCCTCCATGGGTTTCGAATGAATTAAAAGATATTTTATTAAACTGTGGTCTATTATTTTCCATTTTTTAGTTTGATAATTATTTGTTTATTAAATGTTTCTTGGATGATCATGAAGTTTATAAAAAATTATTTATGGGTACATTAATGTGGTTTCCATGGTTATTTATATTTCTAATTCTATATGATTATTTCATATTTTTGTCTCATAGCACATAAATCATTTCCAGGATCCTTATCCTCATTCTACCATCTTACTTCGTTGCAAACAACACCAGGGCACCCTACAAGGACAAAATAGGTTGGATTATTCCCTTATTCATTAGATCATCAATATGGATCCAGAACTCCATCATCTTAGAAGGTTCTATCGGATAAGGATCCATCAAAATCAGACTAGCACTAGGTTGTAATTCTATCCTGAACTCAACGTCACATCGAGGGGATATAGTCAAAACAACCTCATAGAACAAATCCATGAACTCCAGGAAAACAGATAAAACCTCTACTATCTCAGCATCCATTGATTCCACTAACATCTCATCCAATAAGGAATGAAAATTCTCCACACAATGACGGCCTATATGAAAACTCTTTCACCATCAAAAGCTATAAGTTTGCCTACCACATCTTAAAACACTACTATTATTTGGAAGTAGTAAATAGTTGCATGTTTAGTGAACTACTAGTCGATTCTAAGGATGACATTGTATGGTTTCATCGGAAATATGAATATATCCCCACAGTACTGATGTAGCCCCATCATCAGTCTATATCCCCAAAAACAATAAACAAGATGGTCTGACCTCCGACTAGTGTTTTCAACACCATGGGTATAAAAATTCTCTCTTTCTCACATCCTAGATCATGGGATAGACTTAGTGAAATGGTTGAGTGTGAATCTCATGAATCAACAAATGAAAATAAAGAGTGATAGAAAAACTAATCACACCTCGAATGATCCCCAGCCCTGCTGTAACTCATGCCTCTGTGGTGTGAAACTACCCACACCCACCTCCTCTGCCCCTTCTAGTCCTTCATCATCGAAGAAATGAATTATTTCTGAATCTCCTTCTCATTATCATCCCATGAAACATTTGTCTTCTTATTCTCACCAAGTTAAATCGTCCACCACTAACACATTTCTCCCCCCATCGGGTACACTTCCATGGGAAGCCAATACTTTATGAGATCCCATATCATGATGAATGTCTTCACCAGATCCTCAGTTCAAATCATTGTTTCCATTTACAAAAGATTTTAATAATCCATTCCTATAGTCTATCCTAGGAAATAACATAAAATTATATGCCTCAAGATGTACTCCTCATATAGATCAACCCTCCACTGATCAACCAAATTGTCCTACTGAGCCTCGACTACCTGAACCTCTCATGGATGATGTCCATGAACAATTAACTCATAATACTGAGTAGTATAAAATTTATTTTGGATTTATTTTAAATCATTATTTATTTAAATTTCACAAAAATTCCAAAAATACATAAGAACATAACTGATTATGATTCATATACCTTACCTAGGGTTTCTACCATGTAATAAATGTATAAATACATGGTCATTCAGTAGGATCTACGTCCATACATCTGACCACAAGGGGTGGGGCTAATATCCCAAGTCCCAGCTGTTCTTTCCTGGCCTATATCACGTAGTAAGATCACCTAACAATGCTTCCCTAACAAACCATGCAATCTTCACTTTTCCTACCTCAAAACTCCATACTATCTTAAAATCATCACCTCTGATAAAATTCTGTCATGACCCCCTCCCATAATTGATTCCCCACCTGAGCTGGAAATTGACAAGGGTAGATAATGACTCCAGAGTTCCACCACCAATAGGCCTCGAGGTGGATAACAACACCAACGGTATAGAAATAACAAAAAAATTTGTGGCATTTCCCATTTTATAGTAACCATGATCAGTAGATAATATGTATCAACCTCAATTTCTCAAAGAAACATATATATAACGAAACCTAAATCGACCCCACATGTATCATTAAAGTAAAAATGCAAGAAATACAATGAAAACTCCATAGTACTACCAAAGTAAAACAAAAAATAGACTCAACAGTAGTCCCAAATGTCTGAGCTAGTTAGGTCCATCACGGTTCCTGGAAACTCCACAAAAACTTGAAAACATTTTTATATACATAGGGTGTCAGTACCAGTATATATATATAGGACAACCAAAGTCAGTCATGCCCACGTGGGAAAAGCATACTAATTCCCGTATGAGAAAACAACATCAACAAAAAAATAACCTAATAATGTATACTATCCAACCCAACCTCACCAAGAGACACTCACCTTGTAATGTAAGTCAATTAATTTAATATAATAAGTACACCAATATTTTGGTACCCTGCAACAGTTCCCACTGGTCAACTACTCATCGGTAATGGAGAAAGTCCAGACAGTACCCCATTCTTTGAAAAGACACACTGTCACAACCTACCTGCCCACACCTTGACCGCATACCACATCCCCATGAAAAAACATGTTCCACACTCACCTCACACCATTACCATAGACACCCAGGCCAAATCCACAACACATATCGCCCAAAAAAATCCCCGACCGCATCCTGAAGACACCTAGGAAACTAAAAATATCTCAAAAAACCAATACCATAAATCTAGTAATAGTCCTCAATCCATTAAAATCTTTGGGAACAGTCTTGAGAGATAAATTCCAAGAATATGGGGAAAGGAAAAATCAATAACCAACCATCCATCCTCCCATCATGATATTGGAAAAGACACCCTCCCCCATAACCATGGGGGTGTTCAGCACATAGTACTTTGCAAGGGTGATGTGCGTAGAAAATCTAATTGTAACAACAAGTTTAAACATATTGGTTAATAAACACTCATCCCAACCTATGGTTTTCCAAACAAATAACTAGCCCACATAAACTAAACATTCTGTTACCCCTACATGAAGATCCTCACAAACATACATAAACAAAACATAAACTCAACTCCTTTCATTTAACTAGTTGTCATTATTTATTAATATGTTCACTTATTTTATTACAAAACTACCTGAGAAAATACTAACAACAACCATTCCAAACACATTCATAAACTCATACAATACACAACCCGATTGTATTCCCACTACACCACAATATTCAACATCCAAAAAACAGCCCAGGATTAGTCCCATTATTCAACATGTTCATCCATTTTACAATCGTTTAATATCTAAAAATAAGATTCAATCACACCTCCTTTACCTCACCACACACAAATACCACAATAGCCACCACCCAAGAAGAATCCCTACTAGACAAATATACGATACCCTACCCACCCACATACATGAACATGACACAACCCTATATTGAATCCATGATTCCCAACCGCTGCACAGATGCATTCCCACTGCAAAAAAGGTCATTAATTACACTATTAACCAAAATATCATCCCGAGATACCATTACACCACTTATACCATCCAATACTCACAACCAAACTCCCATTCAAATACCACACAACGATCACAGACACAAACCAAACTGATCCACACATAACACACATCCAAACCAATAGGGCATAGTTTATTTAGATATAGTATAACAAATTATATAAATAAACTTGATAAAATAGGGGTTTTCACATTAAAAGTTAGATGATGGGGAATCCATTTATTTAAAAAAAATATGTGGTTAACCAGATTCTAATTCTTTTAATGTTGATTTAAAATCCATACAGGTGAGTAAATAGAGACCTTCAATAGTCATTTTATTTTGATGTATACTACCCATACAATTCGTAACATGGTTCAAGGATAACATATAGAACACAGAGATAATTACCATATTACTCTCATCCCCAGGTTTATTAAATCTTATTATCTTTAATAAACGTGTTTGATTCATTCTTATTCACAAGAGTACATATATACACCCACCCAACACGGTGCACCAATGAAAAAGAGATGAAGGGAACCCATCATTAACAACAGATGACCAATGATTATTCCTTACACAAAAATAGGGGTGAATGAATAGAAAGAAACCTCTAATGAAAACTAGACAGACTACAATAGCATAGGTGTAAGAATCCTCAGGGAAGAATGGTTATCGGTGCACCAAGAAAAATAGGACGTTTTCAAAGGGAGATATAATTTTACCATTATAAGTATAGATCTTAAATCCACTGGGAAACTATTTCAAAGTCCATTAAATTTTGATCTTGGATAAGACAATGCTTTTTAGGATTCAAACAAATCATCAGGTTTGGATAAGATAAATTTCCTTTGAAATTGAACAATAACTCGTTAAATATGGCATTTAACTCATTTTACATGAAAAATTTGTTGAACTAGAAAAACTCAAAAAGGATGGAAAATTACTCACTGATTAGATATTCATTGATGCGAGTCACCAACACCAGAGTCACCAATGGAAAGACCTACAAAGAACATGAGTCTCAAAAACCACGACCTACTGATTCCCAATGTCAACAAAGCCCTGACCTACCAATGCACTATGTCACTGAGGCTCAGACCTAACAACACCCTGATTCACGGACACCCTATCCTATTGATGCCCTTAGTCACCAATGCCATGACCTACCAATGTCATGAGTAATTGATGTTGTGACCTAGCAATGCTATAAGTCATGATTATCCTATCCAAATGAAGCCCTGAGTCACTGATGCCTTGACCTACTAATGTTATGAGTCACTCACGGTGTTCTACTGATGTGAGCATCTGACATAAGCTACTAACACTGAGCTTTCGAAGTTGAGCTACATATGCTTAACTCATCGATTACAAAACTAAAAATCTGGATAATTCATCAAATGAGAAACTAATGCCTCTTAGAACACTCCAAACACTAGATTTTGAAAATTTAATGGACCATGGAGGTCTGTGCAATTACATATAGTGTCTTTATGCAAACCAAATTAGTTTCAAATATATAATAGGTATATGTCACGACCCCAACCCTAATAGCTCAGAGTGTGTCATCATTTTATTACAATGGAATATATAAAAGATGTCACATTACAATAGAACTATCTTTTTATTATTCTTGAAGAACTATTTATATTAATTTTTCCCTTATTAAATTTTTTATTTAAAAATAGAAAATAACCAAATAATAATCTTCTTCCACAAAACTTATTCAAATATCTCATAATCATAAGTCATTGATGTAACAAACAAAAAAGGTTATACTAAAATAATCAATAAGGGTTACATATAGTATAAACAAGATTCATTAATCCTTCAATCATAACCAATAAAAAAGGATCGATTAGGAATGGTAAATAACTAAGAAAAACATGTAGTTTTTTTCAATAATCAATGAATAAAAATACACAAATACATTTTTCATTATGAAAATATCATTGATAGTAATAACTAAATACTAAATTAATGATTTTATTAATTATTTTTTGGCATCTCTCTAGAACATGAACCACTATTATCAAGACCGTTCACAAGATTATGGATGTATGTGGATAGAAACCCATCTGATTATTGATGGAAATAAATGTGAAGGGTTTTCTGGAAATTATTTTGTCTCATGTGACCTGTTGTTTCATTGAGATGTTATCTATATCTGGGCACCACATTTCTATTCATGTCGAAAGAATCCCTCAAATATCAAAATGATAAGTTATTTTATAAATTAATATTTATTATCTAGAAATATTTTTATTGAGTAATTTATATGAATTTAGCATTATTTCACCAATTAATAAAATAACCTTCAAAGTAATCAATGCTTGAAAAACATGTATTCATTTAAGGTAATAATAATATCCACGATATAATAAATACAGATATTCATTAAAATATTAAATTATTGATGATAATAAATAAAAGGTTTCGTAAAAAAATTAAATAAGCGCTGAATATAAAATATGTCGAAGACATATTAATGTGAGATAAAAAACCCTTATCATTTGTATTCAACTGAATATTATATCCCTTAAAATTAATAAAAATATAATGGAAATTAGAATATAATGATGATAAAGTGTTTTATGATATAATATATGAAAATGTATGTATACATAAACCACGCACAATATGTAAGTGGTAAACATGGCATATCTAACAGAAATAAAACATAGATAATAAATCATGTAATATTTGGTTATAAGATTAATTATATTTCCCATGAAATATCAACACATAAAATTATTCTAAATATAAAGAAAATAAATTGATTCATGATATAAAAACACACTGATTCATTGCATACATCACACAAAGAAAATAAGTAGTAAATAAGGAATATCTCATAGAAATATAAGTTAGATAAGAAAACACTTACATTCTATCTCAATGAATTCCTCCCTTATTATTATCTGAGATAATAAAATTAGAATCATTAATTACAAAATTAAGAACCAACTAAACACGTATTTTATTTATTAGTTTTTATAGTTCATTTATGTCCATTTCTATGAGATATACTATATAATTTAAATATTACATGAGTGTTCATTTCATGGTCACATTGTCGGTTCCCATGTGTATATTAATGAGAGTACCTGTAAAATAGATGAAAAAGTCTATATGTAAAGTTATATAGTAATAATGATATTATATATGTCTATGCGTTCTCATAAATCAGTTGGTTACTTGTTATATGGATGATTCTTTATTAAAAACATTACGAAAATGAACTAATTTATTTTTCTTGTTTTTACGTATATCACAAACTACTGTCATTTAATTTAATGTCATGTAATAATATTGGAAAAATAATATTTAAAAATAAATAATATTAATATATAAATAATGGAAAGACATATTATTATATTTATAAAAAATATTTAATTTAGTGATGAAAAATGAAAACTCGTCGTCCATGAAAGCGATGAAATGACACAACAAAAAAGAAGATTTAATTTTGTAAAATAAAAGTCGAACAGAATAGATTTCATGGTGTATATTAAATTATCAAAATAACATGTTATATATATATATTACTCTAGTATCCATTAATATTTTTATTGGTTTGGTAAATAGATAATAAGAGAATAAATAAAATAAATTAGAAAGAAGGATTATTCTACATCATGAATATTGTCTCCTTGGGAACCTCCTTAAGACACTGGGATTTGGTATTTTTTTAATACCATAAAATATTATATATCATGAAGAGTATTTATAAGCTAATTGAGAAATAATTTTTCATTATTCTTGTCTTAAAATTTGTGTGTATAATGGGTGGTGAGGGTTGGTATTTATATGGGGAGTATAGGGGTGTTTTTGATTATTTTATTCATATGAGTATTATTTTGGATCCAAACTATCAATAGTGTTGATTATTGTGGATTAGTATAATAAATAGTGAATTTTATTTCTAACTAATGTGTTCTTACCCCATCCATTCATCTTCCATGACTCAATAATTCATTTATTTGTTAAATACTGTAAATTTTAGTATATCACTATTCTCCAAAAAGAAACTATTTTAAAATTCTCCAAAAAATTTGCCATAACCCTTTTTTAATGTGTAGAATTTAAAAATTAACTCCATTATATGATCTTAATTTTCTAAATATGATAAATTTAATTATTAATGAAATTAATCTTTTATTCAAAATATACATATTTTAAAACACATTGACAAATTAATTATAGTCTCATAAATATTATCTCATAATCATTATACAATAAAAATATTGATTTATGAATCTATTTCCTGTAAATAAATTTTATTTTAAATCATTATTTAATTGTAAATAAACAATTAAATTTAAAAAATATACCAAATCATAATTAATATTTTTTAATACATTTATTTACTTATTCTAATATATAAATATATCATATTATTATTTTTCAGATAAATAAATTATATTTATAATATTCTATGTCATGTTATTATTCTAACTTCCACATTACTCTTCATAACAAACACATTACTATTATATCTATTATGTTAATATTAGAATATTTAATATTATATCATAGTTCTCTTATACTTAGTGTTTCAGGTAAGATATTGAAAAAAATGAATTTATTTAAGAATATACATAACATAAAATTTTGGGGTGATATAATCATCCCTACTAAAAATTATTACTCCCCCAAATTTGAAATTTTAAATCAAAAATCAATGTTGGACACATTAAAAATCATTTTTCCTAACCCCACATTGGAAATAGGGTTAATAAAACATCATTATAAAAAGGGGAAAGGGTAAATGTTACCGTCTCCAAAAAATTTGTAAATCATATAGGATAACATTAGTGAAAAGTGATTACATGAAAAAGGTTGAAAAATATGACTATCAAGTTATAATGTAGTGTGATTGAGATCATGGTAATTGGAAATTGAGATGTCACAAAATCATAAATTTATGATAACAAAAAATACCATTTATTACTCAATTGAAAAAGTAAAGGGTTAATATTTTTGTTCCAAAATCCACATCCAATGAGTTGAGGGATTATTATCATACCTAGAAAATTCATTTGAGAAAATAAAATATATTGATTTAATAATATTTATAATAATAATTCCATTCATTATATATGTTTCAATCTATTTATTTTTGATTTAATAGTCCATGATATGGATATTAGGTGTTATGTTTTCATACTAAATTTACATTTAACGAATCATAATTTCCCAAATTCATACCTTTTTCCAAAAAATATTTATCATAACCAAAATGCATTACATGGTTTATAAAATTTAATATCCAAAGTTCAACATAACCCATTCCATAGGTATTTAACCATAAGACTCATCCAAAATACTTCTTTACAAATTCAAACTTCAAATATCGAGAAGAAAGATAAGTAAATTCCAAAAACCAACATATCATGGATTCATTAATCTACAAAATACAACTCATATTGTTACATTTAAAATATATGAATACCATCGTCAACATAAAACCATAATGAAAACATGCATGATCCCAAAATGAAATCAATGGTTTTTTAATATATTTCTTAAATCAAAACATATAGTAATCCCAACAGAACCCATAAAAAAATTAAACAATATCACCCGATTAACATATATTTACCTTAAATAATTAATTATTGTTCATATTCCCTCAATAATGTGTTTTACAAAATAGTAACTTACCTATGAATCACATATCATGGTCAATAGTGTTATCAAACATATTCTCTCAAATCCAAAAAGAAATTATAATTTTGTAAAATTATTAATTATTCTATATTTCATATTACTATTAAATTATTGATAAAGTATAGAAATTAATCAATTCATTAATCCAAAAAAAATTACAGTAATCATTAAATTTTTTCTATAGTAAGATTAATATATTTTCATGATCCATTAAATACTTTTGAGGAATATTCAATTCAAACGTGAGTAATTCTCTTTCATAATTCCAAATATCCATATTGTAGAGGAATTGAACATTGGAAAATTATTTAATTCTCTTCCAATCATGACAATATTTCCTTTCATCTCCAAAATTAATGCATACTCATTTTCATCTTATGAAATAACTATGGTGTTTCCATTTATAATTATCAAATGTAGGGATGCCATTCTTTTTTTTCTTAAAATTTTATATATTTTGGTATACTATCTTTTTATTCTCATTATTCCTTAAATATCCATAATACATAGTAATTTTTTTAACATCATGTTCGGTCATGATAGTATTTCCTCATATGATGAGAAAATTTTGGAGAATAGTACCCACAGTAATATTGGATTTAACCTATCAAAGATATGATCATTCTTACTTTTTGGATTATATGAATTGACGTGGTTGACATTTATCCCGCTAGGTTCCATTTAAATTAAAAATGACATACACTATACTTGATAAAAACATTATGAAAGACACATTATAATATTATAACTAGTGAATCACATATCCTAAATTGAAAATTTATCTACAACTCATATCAATAGTATATGGGTTGGGTTCTATTGGAATATTTCTAAATTCTCTCATAGGGATTCATTACCTAACCGATATTTTCATTAAAAAATTCACAAGGTTCCAAAAAAATTGTATATGATTCAAAATATTTCATAACCATCCCCAGTAGAAAATATTCGATGGATATTTTATAGTAATTTCCTTGATACAGATGATAAAATCACTAAGGATTGACAAGATTAGTAGTATTGAAGAACTAGTAATATAGATGTTTCTCTTATTATAATGGTAAAAAAATATAAAACATAAGAATGGAACCTAAATTTATTCAATAAAAATTATTTTATGTTTTCATCATTATACCCAATATAAGAGAAAAAATAAAAGGGAGAGCCCAAATGATATGTAAGGGTTACATACAATAGAAAAATGATTCACTAATAAGTGAAGCATAATAAAAAAATAATGAATTTATAAATCTATGTAACTTAGAAAAAATTCAATATTATCAATAAATTGATAATGAAAATACATCCATATATTTTTTCATATTTAGAATTTAAGGGATAGTAATAAAAAATATTTAATAAAGGAAAGACTTAATTATTAGACTTAGTGTATCTGACACAAGTACCAATACTCTCAAGAACATTAATAATAAAATTTATGTATGTGGGTAGAAACTCATCTTATTTTACATATAAGAAATGTGAATTGGTTTTCTCCCACTATTTTGTCTCATGAGTCATGTCAATGAATCGAGGTGTTTTCAATTAAAGGGAACCACCTAGGTCGTCATGTCCAAATAATTCCTAAAATTTTTAAATGATACATTTAACTGCTGAAAAATTATTTATTTTCATCAAATACCTACAATGGGTAAAATATAAGGATTTAACATTACTTCCACCCATTATCATATAAATTCAAAATTAATAAATGTATGAGAAATTGTTTTAGGTCTTAGAAAAGAATCATATCCATGATACGAAATTTTTTAAAATTTACTTAATAGTTTGAATTATTTATTATCCTAAATATATGGGTTATTACACAATGGAAATAAGTAATGAATATGTAATATATCACATATAAATTAAAATTAGACGAAAATACCTCCCACTTGTAGTTAATAAAATCATATGCCCGAAAAAAATTAATGATAATGAAATGAATCATTGAATAACAAGACTCTAAAAATGTTCTTGATATCAAATATCTAAAAGGAATTATACACACTACAATAATAAAAAATAAGTGGTGAATAATGAAAATGTCCCTGAAATAAAAGTGAGATGAGAAACCCCCAACCATTTTTTATAAGTTTAAATGAATTACCCATGAGAGAGTAAAATTTATAAAATATTTAAATGGAATTAAAAATATATATATTAATGATATTATATAAAAATGGTGAAGTATATACATCACAAATTATATTTTTCTCATAAATAAGGTATATTTCATATAAAAAAAATGTGATAAGAGAGCCATTAACATATGTTTGAAAGCATTCCAAACATATACAGAATATCCTAAATTATCAAATTAGATTCAGGAATTACAAAATTCGGTACCACATAATGATATATTTGATTTATTATACTTTTATTATGTTCATTTAGGTAAATTTTGAAGAGCTATATTGTATAATGTTGTTGTTCCGAGTGTATTTTCTTTATTTTATTATTATTGGTTTCCTTTAGTATAATAATTATAGTCCCATTGAAATTGAACAAAAATAGTTGAATAAAAATTATTTAATGTAAATTTAATTAAAATATGTTTAAATTTCCTCATAAATCATTTTAATATATTTGGTACCATTTTATAAATAGATAAAATGGTGATAAAAATTTCATAAGTGACCTTCGTAGTTTTTATGACTATCTGAAACTCCTTCCATTTTATACAAAATCAAAGTTATATATTGGATATAAAACGTTATATAACTTATATTATATAAATAAAATTCATATTAAACAGTATTAATAGTTTTAGGGATATTATATATTGAGGTAAAAAAAATAAAAACTCATCATCCATGAAGGTGGTGAATTGAAACATCAGGGACGATGTTTTCATTTTTAAATTAATTGTAAAAGTGAATAGATTTTATTATGGATATTCCATTAACACAATAAAATTGTGTTATATATATGATTATGGAGATACAATGCCATTTTTCATATTGGATCTGTGGATGGAATATGAAAATGAAATATAATAAAATATAAAGAAGAACGATTTTACCCCTAAATATTGTTTCATTGGGAACCTGTATAATGAAATTCGATTGATGATTTTTTTAATTATAATAGTTCTAAGATATGGTTAATAGTATTTGGAATTGAATTATAAAAAATTTAAATGGGATTCAGTGCTTCTAATCTATGAGGATAAGGGGTTTATTTATAAGGACAGGAGATTGATTACTTTTTTATATTATTCTATTTTTTATTATTTCCCCCAAATACTATCAATACTAATGATTCTGGTGAAAACATATATTAAATAGTAGATGTTATTTTTAACTAGTGGATGATTACAAGATCCATATATATTCATGACCCAATAATTCATATATTTTTTAAATACCATAAATTATGGTATTTATCTATTCACCATAAAATCAACAATTTATGAAAAATCCCAAAAATAAGCCCTAATTATTTTTATATGTGCATATTTGAAATTTGAAATTTATTATATAAAAGTAATTTTAATCATATTATAAATTTAATTATTTTTTTTAAATCATTATTTATTTCAAAAACACAATTTTATTATTGTAACCGATTAAACAACACTATAAATTTTTTGTAGTCGCATAATATTATCTTATAATAAAAAAACAAAAAAAAATTATTTATAAACCTATTTTATGAAATTAAATTTGATTTTAATTCTGTATAATAAGTTGGAAATTATTAATTTACAATTTTATTTCATAAAATTAAAAACAAATAATTTTTATTTATAAAACATATATTTAGTTATAACATGATATAAATATATCAAATTTAAATTTATGATATTCCAAATTTTTGTTATAATTTCATAGGTGACGATATTATTATAATGGCCACATTATATTTCCTAATTTCAACACTACTTTTCCAATGATCATGGTAAATTAATAATATCTAATATAATATCATTGTTTGTTTATGCTCTATGATGCATGTATACTATTGAAAAAAGATGAATTTATTTATGAAGATACATAGCATAAAATATTGGGATGTTATAGTATAACAAAAATAAATGTAAAGAGTTAAATATAGAATAGTCTAACAACTATAAACCAGTACCAAAAACTATTGTCAACAATAATCAATCCATTGTAGTCACGAGGTATTCGTACGTCAAAAAAATACTCAATGACCATTCCATGTATCCAAGTGTATAGCATCAAAGATGGCCTATGCTGTGTTATCATGTGCCAAGACATGAAAGGCAGGATCAATTGTATAAAACACCAAGTTATCACTGTTTATTCCTTATAAAATGATAATGAAAACTCAGTAAAAACTTGGGCATTGTCTAATTAGAATATCTACATAGAATGTCAATATATAGTCCAAGAATGATCGATCCAATTGGTTGAAATTTTCATGTAATCCAGCATAATGAGAATCATGGGAGTGGAAATGACATTGGCTTCCACTACCATAATATATATGAATCCAAGGATTAAAATGTCTGTGGAATATTATGAATATAGATCTAAACAGTTGAAATGTCATTGGAATCCAATATCGTAATCAAGCCATCAATAATTATCATTAAAAGGCAATGTGATCATCCTAACCAATCAACAGTTTTTGTATAAAACAATTATCCATTTAAATCATATGAAATAACATGAAAAGGAATAAACAAACTTATCCTATAAATTAAATTAAATTAATTAATTTATTTTAAATATTATAATTTCAAAGAAAAATTTAACTACCTTAAACAAGTCATTATATCTACAGTATGGATCCCACTAAAATTGGGGAGCCCAAACACACCCAATAGTGTGGTAAAACATGAGATAGGTATGTGGACACACCCCACAGGTGGTCCAGGTACAAGTAAAGATCCTCCATATATAGAAAATAAATTGTATGAAACCTCAATTTGTTCTAATTTATTCAATTCAATCATTCAATAAATTCTATTGTAAATTCCAAAAAGACCCTAGTTCTGGACAATGAAATGAATAAATATAAAATAAGAAACATAATGGGAATGTTTTAGAATATATACATATGGCCTATGGAATAAAAAACATCCAGTACCAACCATTGATGTAGTCAAGATCAAGAGATAAAGGTAGAATATCAATAAACAAGGGAATTGGTAATATCATCAATCACTATCAAACATATAACAAAACTATGGAAATAGCAAATATACTGTCTTGGATGCAACAAGATAAATGGTGTTTTATTTGGAGTCTACAAGATGACACCCAAAAATCATACGATAAGTCATGAAGATCTCTATGGGTGAAGGATAAATCTGTTGTAGATATTAATATATAATGAGATGTTTTCCAATTGACGAAATGCCAAATTTTAAAATTATCATAGAATTTCTAGGTTTCGTGGTTGGAAACATGGTTGGACAAACTGTGTTCCAACCATGGTTCATAATTTGAATAAAAATCACCCATGCACAGTCTCTGTGAATGGTTATAAACCATGATATGACCATTTATTTATACTCTACTAAATATTTTACATTTTTTACATAGGTGTTTACATTATATGCACATTTTCAGCAATCTGTGTTTCCCTATTCTATCATTAGAAACAGACAACGTAGCTCACATGGAAAATGTTTCAGGGGTCACATTGTTATTACTACCCATGAATCCCATCTTCCTTTCACTTAAATAGGACTTCTAGACATTAAAAACACCCCACACACACCTAAAACTCATGTAGTCTCATCAGGAATTCAAACTAAGTCAAAACTAGAATTTAAAACAAAAATATAGGTAGCAATTCCCCATAGAAGACATGTAGATCTTTCAATCCCCCACACATAATTAAAATCATCCTAAAATTTATCTTCCAATGATGGTTTTGAATTTATTAATAGTATCTTCTATCACTAAGAACATATGTCAGCCTCCCACTTCCATGTATTGTATAGTGCACTATCATGATTCCATAACACCAATTCTGGTGGAAATTTCATTCTTTATAGATCCTCCATGCTTTATTAAAAGATACAAAGAGTGTATTACTCAATGGATGAATCTACATACATCTCATCCTAATCTGGGTATAGAGTATGAGATAAGACCAAGTGATAATAATATTGGTGTGATACATGGAGCACATTGTGCGTGGCTTTGTACCTATGAGGTAACTAAAACTAATAGACTTGTTGCTTGAATCTCTACATAATGTAGAATGGAGCAAAATATATTGGTGTAATATTACATTTTCAATTAATTTTCCAATATACCATCATTGGTGATATATATTAAAATTTATTTTCCTCGACCTCGAACTCTTGATGTCTTAAACTATGATCATGTAAGACATATTTCTAGACTGTGGAGTCTCTATGTGAATTCTGATTAACTATACCTACTCAAAATTATCTAGCATGGGACACAGTATGAGTAATGATTCCAATTAGTACTCTAAAAAGAATCAGGGTGATCAATATGACCTATCATACAATGCATTTTAAGGAAAAATCTATATTGTCGATTTATAGTGATAATTCATGGAAAATTCATATATAAGTATATTGTGCTTCCATTAATCTCCAAAATTAAGGATACGTGCTCTATAAATTTATCCTGTAATATTTATAGTGTTCGATAAAATTAAATCAATATACTAGTTGTATCATAGTCTGAAAATCACATATGTACCACATTCCCTCTCTAAACTCTTCTAGAATTTAGATGTAAAATGGGTGTCCTTATCAAATACAATGATATGTTGAACATCTTAAAGTTTAACAATCTCTAGGAAATAATTTATCTCAATATCGTTTTATGATATTCTCTCCATAATCGGTAGTAAATTGGTTATATTAGATAACCTATCCACAACAACCAACAGGACATAACTACCATGAGGGAGCCTAGACATCCCAATCCAAAAATCCATTAAATCGTATTTCCATTTTCCCTTGTGAATGAGTAAATAAATTTTTTTCATGCCATTCATTGATTTCCTTCCTTTAATTATAGATAGGTGGAACCCCTCTAAAAAAACCAGCAACCTCACATTTCATCTGTGACAACAAATACTGGTGACACAATTCAATGTACATCTTTGTAATTCTCGGATGTACTTCCCAAACTGTGGAATCTAATACCTTCATTATCTCATGATAATTTTCTCTTAGAAAACATGAATGACCATGAATATGGTTAATTTAATCCCCTCCCATAGTCAAGACCATCATTGGGTCCTCACCTACCAAACTATCTTGCAGGACAAGGCCCCTAGAATCCTATAGCTGTGTCAACTTCACACTATCAAAAATAGTGGCATTCAATTACAAAGATGAGAAAATTATGTTCCCCTATAAAAAAACACCTCTATGTGAATCTAAATAAATAAATTCTTATGTATCCACTCATTATAGGTCTCCTACACTACATAATTTTATGTCCTCATAATTAGTGCATTGGATATTTAATTTCCATTTTAAAAAATATATGAAAGATTGATGTAAAAATATTAAAGGTACTCAACCATCATTCACTACCTAAAAATAAAATCAAGATATGTAAATATATTAATGTGGATTTTGTTGTTTGTTTTCAACAAAAAAGTGACCTTATTATAAGTAATGACTCCAAAAGTGCTGCACATGAACAACATTGGATAAATTAAGATCATACATTAGGTAATTACAGTCACGTGTGCTCAATTGATGAGACCTGTAGGATATGAATCACTCCTCATACATCAAAATATATCCTAGACTCATACATGAGGAATCTCAATACAATGTTTTAACCCTATCAAAATCTATTAGAGTCGGGACCAGTACTAAAGTCAATGTACCTTTCAACTATTGAATGTTCGTCACATAGATATCGACCATACAAACATTATACCCTTCATACTCAATCCTATTTTATGTAATTCTATTCATAATAATTCTATATGAAAAACGTCTAATATAAATATATCCACAAGAAACCCTATATGTATAATGAATTATTAGGCTACTACCACAAAACTAAATCTCCCATATTCTTCAGGTCAACTAATACTTTTATCTTTATGATTATATGACATAGTAAGTGAATTTTATCCATCCAAAAGTCGATCTTTGGGATCCTATAATATAAATGACTATCCCCCACTATATCCAAAATGATCACAACATGTTGATTATGGTTTTTTTTATTATTAAATTTCTCCAAGATAACATCCATGAAAGCCAACAAAAACAAATCTAGATATAGAATGAAAACATGGTTTATTAGGGACATGGATACTGGTGGTGTGTTCATGAGGCTAAATAGAATTTCTAGAAAGTCATGGAAACTATACCATCTACAAAATTATTAATGAAGCATGTATGTTGGTCACACATAAACCTAGTGATAACCAAACCTCAAATCAGTCATTGAGAAAATCCTAGCACTATAGAGATAGTGTATGATGACATCTATTCATGGTAAGGTATATTGGCTATTAAATTTCAACAAGTTTAATATTCAGTAACCCTTTAATATGATAAGGGTACCATAATAATTGTTCGAAAAAATAACTTTTGGATGCCACAAAAAATCATTACTTCATATAAATTTATTATGTTAGAAATCATCTACATGCTTCTTGATCTTCTTCAAATTAGTAGTAGCCAACTATTTATTTGGAATTGATACTGGTGAAACTCTAGGAACTAGCCCAATATAAAATCTTCTACATCCATAGGTGGTAGTCCAAAAAATTAGATTATAAAAATGTATCTGAAATGACAAAACATTGGTGGAATGTAATCTTAATGAGATCCCAGATCCTCTAAATATAAACAAGAATTATGTTCAATCATCTTAACCAGACCATGATACTTATGTCTTTCTCTACCTTGATAGAAAGCCCATTCACCACTGTGAAGAAAACATATACCCTCTATATATGTAAATATCTCCATCTAGTGATAAATTTTTTTATTATCTCGATATGAAACTAGATAGTCCCTCCGAAAAATGACGTCAAATCCTTAAATATCTTGGGCACAAAGATCTTATATGATATGATGGCCACCTATCTCAAGGAGGACCTCCTTACACTAGTGTAGACCCTCTTTTATGATCACCAATAGAGTATCCAAACTCATAAAACCATCATGAAACTAAATAATGATCCCAAGGATCACTACAACGTGTAAAGTTATAAAGCTATAAAAAGAACATGATTCAAAATTAACATATAAATAGGTTTAGGATTATATGATTGTATCCATCATTGTAGATGGACCAAATCTATACTCCATAGGGGTAGGTTGAATGAAATATATCTATAATGAAATTCATCCCTATGAAACATCCTTACTACCCAAAATAGACCCACTCTATTGACATTGTACAATTGGTTCTGGAAGGCCTAAGCCACAACCACCACTTCATCCTAAACAACTTGCACAACTCCATATCCCTACTTGGAATTGAGTTGTGAATACCTCTCTTATACTTGGAGTTATATTTTATCATATTCCCAAAACTTAAAGAGGGATGGTCTTATAGAATCACTATACATGGACTATACAGTTGCATTCTCAACACTCAACTGGGTCTCCATCACAATAACTCATAATATTTCCATATCTCCCACGATGAAGAGAGATGATTGAAAAAATATCCTTAATATCAAGGATAGTACATCCCTTATTAACAGTCTCAAACTGGAATGTTCTTCCTTGTGATACAGAACAAAAATGTATTGGGGTTTAAATTTCGTGCTCCATTTCCCTAGCTTATCTTAGTATGCATTAGGTAACATGAACCTGATTGACTATCTCAATAACAATGGTTAACCGGAATACATTTCAAAATTAAGGAATGATATTTATGATACCATTCTCAAAGAGACTCTCCCTCAATGGGTTATCCATAAGGTAAATCAGTGCATAACATTGAAGATCTTTGAAGTGTTCTAATTTAACAATAATGATCATGAAAAACATTTTCATGAAGAATAAAATCATTATCCATTTCATCTATTAGGGTCTAATGAACAAATTATTCCTAAAAACAGGGTTAAAAATCACTTTGTACTATATCTCAATTCATATTAAACTAGTTAAAATCATCCCACCATCACTTAGCTACTACATAAATAATATATTTCGTGACCTTCACTTTCCTACCATGAGGTGTCTCTAAATAATGAAATATCGATATGGTAGTATTAATATATAGTTCAAAAGCATGTGGGATTTTATACATTGAAATCATGGGATGATATTACTGTTGGAGTTTCATTCGATCTATTCCATTTTCATGGTTGGATTTAGGGATCCCTAAAAGATCTATATAATGAGTAGAAAACACACCTATTTTTGGGCAGCAACACAATAATCGGGTTCAACCACTACTATTTTGAATAGATCAACATCCGGTTTTAGTGGATGGTAATGGAACACTTGCAATAGATCATAGTATTCTCCTCCATCCTGAAACATGAATGGAGGCATTTCGAGTGTTATATATCTACAATTCCAATTGTATTCCTCACAAAAGACCATTTAGCAACCATGTCGCTGATATAAAAGAATAGGGCAGTTCGATTCCTTCATATTAAAATATTCAATCCTCTTAATAATCGAAAATCCTAGACTGGTTAAAATAAATAGTCATAAAAATCACCTAATACATAACCAATTTCCAACTCTAATTTTGAGTCATGGTCAAGTTCATTATTTCACAATTTTAATATTTTTTAGTTCATGATTATTTAAATATTTATTTATGTTTTTTTAACAAATATATTCATTATATACAATATATAAGGTACCACAAACCTTTTAATATGATGTGTGACATCCATTAAATCCAATCTAAAACATGTTCTAGTCCATGGGACAAGTGTTCCATAGCCCAACATTCCGTAATTTACTACTAATGGTGCTAATTATAACATTGAAGGATTAATATGTTTATGTTATATAATTTAATGTGAGTGGAAATCATGTTTTTTAATTCCATACACATATCATTTATCAAAAAATATATAATATCACTCACTGATCACATAGTAATTGACTTAAACTCAAGTAATGCAACCATGATGTCATCGAATAATGCTTGTCTTGTGAATCATCAATGCTTCCTAAACTGATGCATGAGATGGTATGGCCTCATATCATTAGAAAAATTATGAAAATATGTATTCATAATAAAAATAAAACCTCAAGTACAAAACATAATAGTTGAATAACATAAACTGTAATTTGAAAAATATTTAAAAATCAATTCCTCATTAAAATAATTTATATTCCACTACGTTAGTTATATAATACAAGGAACAACTCACTAGGAAATTCCAACGCATACTAATCTTTATTATATTATCTAGATATATTAAATCCAGATATAAAATTTTCATATTTTAGCTTTGTAACATTGCCACATTGGAGGCACTAAATGGTACCCTGATCTTGTTGGTCTAATGGCATCACGCATGCCTCATCGTACAACAAAGGCTTCTAACTAGTATTGAAGGTCATGTGTTTGTTTTTTGGGAGATTATTTCCACATTACAATGTGTAATGAATATTTTTAAACATATTGGTCATTATAGGAATCAAAATTTAATTGAACAGAATAAGACAAGTCATCCAAAAACTATAATAATAATATTGTCTAAAATAATTCATATAAAATATGATGATCATGTTAGATATCTATACAAAATAGAAGAAAATACATGGAATCATGCATCCAATACAGAAAATGAATTTATGAGATAAGAGACAATGTAAATTATCCCCATCAATAATCATGATCCATGATCGGTTATGTGGTCCCCTATAAGAAAACAATATCCTTAAATCATTTTAAATTGGGTGATTTTACCTATCCCTACCAATATTAGTGATGTTTTTTTGGTAACCAAAGTTATCCTTAATTGGGCTTGAGAAACACACAGTGTACCACCATCTAAGACTTTTATAACATGTCTGGTCTATGTATAAAAACCAAAGTATCATGAAAAATATAATAGATTTTACAAAAATAAAGGTAAATAGTAAATTTAAAAAATTACTATCTTTTCTACCAACAGTGATAAAACACCCCCATAATGATCAACAATAATATATCCACCATTGTAATGGAATATCTATTTAGAATATATATTATATCCAAAATAGTCATGTCATGAAATAACATGTATAATATCCACAAAATCCATGGTAGTGTAATCCATATCTTAGACTGTGAGAGACGTTATCCATAATTTAATAGACTAAGGTAACCTCATTGATTCTATGAAGAATCATGATTCAGACTCTGTAATTACTTGCATGGAGTCCATGGAACATGTTCTCAAACAATTTCCAAATAAATTTTCATAAATAGGTTTCCACAAGTTAGCAATCACGTTATCATCATATGAAATCAAAAACCTTGTGTTATTAATATATGAGTCAAGAACTACCGTAAAAAATATTTATCCATGTGGTATATATTTACAAGTAATCCAATGGAATCATCATATAAGGAGTATAAATTTCCTTAGAACACTCTACCATAATCAATCCATTAGTCATTATCATTTATAAACAATGAGTTCTTATGAACCATTAAACATTTTCCAAATATACTATTTAGCCATTTAAATAAAATGAACTAACATGAAGAGGAAGAAATAGGATTCATCCAAAATTAAATTTCATTTAATTTCATTTACTTACAAGTGAGTAGGTAATGAATGTTTTTGACAACCATAAAAAATTCATTATATTCTCATTAAGGATCCCACTAAGATTTGTGATCACAAAAACTCCCATAATAGGTCTATAGAATGGGGAGGCTATGAATATTGACTATAAGAAGGTATGGGTTGATGTGAACAACCTCAAGCCACCTAAATTCACTAGTAGGAAACCATAACATGTTCTAACTTATTCAATTCAATTATTCATTTAATATTACAGAGAAAAATATAATCACCCACATGTGGAATAATTGAAGCATGGAATATAAAATACCAAAATTAAATGGAATTTTGTGGACCACCTACAATATATCCATTGTAGAACACCAATCTAGTATCAAACTATGATTCCATCCAAATAGGAAAAATGGAAAATTAGAAACAAAAAAACCCAGAGATATGTAATAGTTTCATAAACCAAAATAATTATACTGATAAAATTACAAATAAATAATAACAACATTGTAATGTAAGACTTACAATCATTGATACAACACGATGAACAATGTTCGATACTAGGTTTGAATGGTGAATCCCACTAAATCCGAGGAGAAATCTTGAATTATTCACCCAGAGGAGGAGTAATAAACTATAGAAATGAAAAATGGATATCATGGTTTTTGTTTTAATCTATTTCTCTTGGAAGGAATAAATTCCCATTTAATTACTAGGTTTTATAGTCTATCCGCATGTTTATCCAATCCACGTTCCTATAATATTCCCTTCTATGTCATGAATTCACCCACACATGGTCACATTGTAGGGTTAGACAAACAATCATCCGACCATGAGTTTTTCCTCTAACAAAAATTAAAGCTGGATCGTTCTACTATGCAACCCATTATGCATAAATTCATCAAATAGGGTTTCCCTACCCAGAATAAAAAATTTCCTAAATGGATTAGTCAAATTTTTTGACTAGGGTCTCACAGTTTCATCTAACTATGCTGCCAGCTTCCTTTTCAAAAAACTGGTCCTCTAGGATATAAACATGCCTTAGAACCCCCCTAAAACTCTCATGAAAATGTTCAGAATTAGTAATAGGAATAAACTATGCATTTAAATTGAAATTTAAAATACATTAAACACATAGAAAACCCATGATGTTATAGATTCAATGTCACCAATGTCATAATATATCTTTATATTGTCTCATTATCTACTGATTTCGTTTATGATTATGATTCTATAGATTAAATCTTAGGATCTATCTCTCACTAAATTCATTAAATTTAATCTCCCCTATTCATGACATGATAATACATGTTTTCCCCTCATTATTTTATTTTTATGTACTCAATAGGCCAAAATCATATTTTATGAAAAATATTATTCATATCTATCTTCATTCGAACATCCTTTTTCTTCCAAATCAATGTTTTCTAAATAAATTAAAAAAATATTTTTAACATTATCAAAATAATTTATATAAATATTTTCCCATGTATTAAATTTTTAAATAAATTAGGAATCCTCAAGTCCTTCCCAACATAATTTCCATTTTTTTTAAAAAAAATGTCAAAATTAATAATTTTAAAAACATATATGGTATGAACTCAATTTTCATCTTTTATGAATATTATTTACAATGAATATTCTTTTATACCGTTTATATTTAATTTTTATATAAATGTACTTTCAAAATTTTGTATGTTTTAATTTTTACCAAAGATAAAATATTATCTTCCTCATGAACTATTTTGAATGATTTTTAAATCATCCAACATAAATTTAAAAGGTTATTTTCATATAATGGAATTTCATAAATATTTTATGAAATTTTAGTTTCTAAATGTGATTTTCAATGTATTGGTATTTTCCCAATGATTTTTTTTAATGATCCATCAAAATTATTTTCCATTTCAGATGACATATTTTGTTGTTAGGTTATCATTACTGGAGATATAGTCCAAGGATATCATTCTTATTCCATCACAAAACTCTTTATTAATGAAGAAATGATGTTTTTGGAACTTGTTTCTCATCCATATGTTACACCTTACACAATTACATACAAAACAAGATACTTCTTAGGGGTTATTCTATGATTAAATAATAAATGGACTACAAAACCAATATCATTTCCCTATGTCATGATATGATTAATTCTTTATAATGTCCATTTAATATCATGGTCTAGGATCTGAAAAATGTAGTATGATATTTTGAAATATGTACTAATGATTTTCATTATGTGATTGGTGTGACCTATATCTCCCTCTAATGCATTGGGTAATGATTTATATGACTTGATATAACTTGGAATTTAATAGAGAGTTAATGATGTTAATAAATAAACATTTTCTAAAAACATGGTATTGGTAGTTAACATTAGATACAATGATTGTTTCACAAGGTAACACATTCTACAATGACTCTACTATAAATGATCATTGAAAAAAATGGAAATGATTTTATGTGATTATGTGTATTCCACATTTGTATATCTTATGATAATGATATCCTCTCATGTCCCATTTTCATTGAATTCTTTATGATCCAGGAATTATAAACATATAATATTTATTCCATGAATCAATATTAATATATTTCATATGCATGGTTTGTTTTTAAAATTTTATTATCAATTTATCATACACTCATTCGCATGTTATGTTATATCTTCATTTTTCACCCTTATTGGTCATTTGATCTCCCTCTTTTTGCACATATCCGTTCCATTAGTTGTTATGATATTTTTAAGATCATTCAATATATAATATTATTATTTTATAGTCTTCAAAGTCCAAATTCCATTACGATACTCATGTGTTTTTTTTGTTTAATTTTTTGAATATTCTTCTAATAATATGTTAATTTTTTTATGAGAAGTTGTAATCACTATATTGATGTAGTGGGTATGTCGACATGGTTTAATGAAAAGGTTAATTGATATGAATTTGGGAAAATACGATGGTTTTGTGGATTTTTGATAGAGATAAATTATATAGAGGAAATAAAATGGTTTCCTTGTAATGAACCATGTAGTCATTTACTAGATAATTGGTATGTAATTGCCTTAGTGGGGATTAGATATTCATAGACACAGTAGGAAACCATAGTAAACCTCAAAGGGAAGAATTAGATATCTAATTCATATATAATCTATATAGATATTTTTATAAGACTTGGGAATTTTTGTTAGGTGGAATATAGTTAGGGCTTAACTATGAAAGAAATTATATGTTTATATATATTGATTACTTTCCATGAGAATTGGTTAATGGTTTTTTGTTGAAATATCTTGGAAAATAAATTCCAATTACATTTGTTGGAACATTGATGGAGTAGTTTATCATCACCATAGGTGTCAATATTCTATTTAGTGGTAGTAAAAATAGAATAGGGGACCATGTGATGTAATGATGGAGGAAACACAAGATGAATTCACTCAATGGATCCTAAATGTTTTAGGATAGACTGAATCTAATGTAAGGGTAGTCTTTATTCTACTTAAACATTTCATAATATGTAATGATATTGAATTAAAATATTTATATATTATGGGAGTGAATGAATAAACCTTGTATTAGAATATATCTAAATTAACTTATACCAATTTCATAGAATCTTTTAAAAACTATTTGAAATTCAGGAAAATTGATATATGATGATATCATTAACTATTCTGAAAAAAGTCATGTTGAGCCGCTGATCCTCATTCTATATTATTGGTTGATTATTTGGAAGATATTATTTTTTATAATGTTATGGGATTATTGAAACCTTCGAGAATATATAATGAACCTATATTGATATAATTTTGTGTTTATTTGTTTAATTTGTGTAACTCAATATGATCAATTGATGAAAAATTCCCAAAAAATTGTGATAGAATCCATTCGCTTGGGGGATATCCCCACAATGAGAATACAAATAAAGGGAGGTCATTTGTGGAATTCCATTGTATATTCCACTATATGGGGGGTTCTGAAACATGGATCATTATTAAATTAGATGCTCTTTAATCTATAATGAAGAGTGTTCCTCCACGAAGAAGTGAATTTTCCCAACAAATGTTACACTAATGTGTTTTTATATTTCCTTATGTGTAAGATTTTCTCTAAATTATTTTTATTCCTGAGTTTTTTAAGACCATAAAGGTAGAAGAATCATACTAATGGGTGGATAATAAATCTAAAAATGGTGATTTTATTCATAATTATTAATGATTAATTGGAAGGTTTTTAATATATTTGTTCAAAAAAATCCATGACGTTTGAAAATTTTTTTGAATTAAAAAAGTATATTTGGATTCTAAATGTTTTTTGGTTCTTATTTTCTAGTTCCATATTACTTAAATGTATTATAGAACTCATAGAAATTAGATAGACATTATAAGATGAATTACCCAATATAGATAGTGGACCTTAATGTGTATATTCATATACACACACTCACATATATATATATATATATATTGAATCTTATAGAGGATGTGACTTGATTGGATGAATCATTGTTCAATCATAAAATGTGAATAGTTTCCATAATCAAATTCAGAGATTTGTTTGAAATTGGTTAGATGTATATGATGTAAGTCTGCAACATATCAAAAAAAATGATCATTATTCACTGATTAATTTCAATATCATAATACAATCTTGAAAAATTATTTTTTGGATTTTCACACATAAAAATTTTATAGGCATTTGAAAGTCATACAATGACTCCCACATGGTAAAATATATTCAAAACACACATGTGATCCCTTGGTATGTTTTTAAGCAATATTGTTATCATCCAAATAATTTTAAGCAACCTTTCTTCACTTTTTAGGAACATAATAAAATGGGAATGTTCTATATATGGTACATATAGACATGATATGACATTTAAGAATTTTTTAATAACCAAATGAGAATGAATAGTTTGTGTTTACTTGTAGGATCCCTTGATATCATGCCCATATAAATCATATGTTTTTTTTAATTAGGACATATTATGTAATTTTCAATGTATAATTAATGTTTTTCATTGTTTCACTTCTATTTTGAACTATATGGAAGATTTTCCCTTGTAATGATATTTGTACAATATTTTTTATGATTTATACAGTATTTCTATTACTTATATGTTATAAAAATTTCAACTACGTTTATATTCCAATGCTTTCCATATGTAAGTTATTCCCAGGTGTCATCATATATTTTTATATTATGTTCAAGAAACTATTAACCATTTTTTAATATTATAAATTGTAAATAACATTTACCATTATTATTTCATATATCCCATAGTTTTTACTCCTTCCACGCAATCCCTATAGGATTAGTAATAGTGTTTTTTAGAGCATAAATAGTTTCATTTTGGTAAATATTGATAGTTAATTATAAAATAGAAACATATATTATTTTGGAAACATTGGTATAATATTACTAGTATTCAAGAGTTATGTCCATCAAATTGTTGGAAGTAACACATAAATGTTCTCGGATAACATAAGATGGGGCCTTAGCTACCAAGGGTGACTATATTTTTTGATAACCATTTCATCATGTAATCCCTTCACTAAAATTCACATGTATCATGTATAGATAAGTACATGTATACAATGGTATGATTAAATTGTATATTGTTTCATATATTATGTTTGTACCTATAATTATTACAATCATTCAGATATTTATAGTATCTGAAACAATATGAAATGATTAAATTTTTTTGTATTTATTTATTCTTGATTTTTCTGTTAGTAAATCTAATTTACATGATACATATACTTGTAAATAAATTATTTTCCCTCATCTTTATTTTTTTATATTTTAATTTATTTCTATTTTCCCAATTACTATTTTCATTATAAATTATGTCACCAAAAGGATGTTGTTTTAGAAATCATATTGTAATTTTGATTAAACTATCACAACATCAATTCCAATAAAAAATAAACTGTCAATTTAAGGGTAATTTAAATGATTCTATTAATTAAATTGATCATATCATTACATAAACCCTCAGATTATCATGAAAAATGGGATTATTAAATTCAAATCGTATTTTTTTATTGATCATCCTAACCTTTATAAATAGGATTAGGTACATCAATCATTATTACATGTACTTCCATGATGTGAAAAAACATCTATGTAACACCTCTCCCATACCTCATTGGCTTGAGGAAGTGGGGGGGGGGGTTACTTGGATTTAAGAGACATTCTAAAGGCCCCAAATACTAGCAATAAATGCTGAGGGCTTAGAGAACAATTCAGGGAATGATTTTCTCTAAAAAATACAACCAATCTATCCACTAACCACTAATATATGATGCATGTAAATAAAACAACCAAACATGCATTCCCAAAAGAAAACCAAGATGTACCACAATACAACCCAAAACCAAAACAACCATAGTTGTCTAAACCACATCAGAGTACAAGCGGAAACCAAACAACAAACACTACGAGCCATGACACCACCACAACTCCACACCAAGATCCAAGCTCCAAGCTCCACCAAGACATCACAATGCACCTCTAAATGAGGGAGAACCCACACATCAAAACCGGTGAACACACCACTGAAACCATTATAGATCCCTTTACCTAGAATTAACAAGCCTTAAAATCAACATCCAAGGAAACCCAACCCTAGATCTACACAAAAAAATTGTAGATATAGAACACCAAGAAAGAGGGAAGAGTATATCTAGAGGAGAACACAAGGAACCTAAGAGGAGAGACATAACCTGGAGAAACTACTTTCAAACCTCCTTGAAACCCCTTTGAATTGCTTCCAAAATTTGTGGGAGAGATCCTCCAAACCTTGAGAATCAAAAATCCCGAGAGGGGCTTCAGTGGGAGGATGTTATGATATGATTGAGGCAAGCTTAAGTGAGCCCAGGTTTAAAAACCCTACTTTAAGTGGCTGCATGGTTAGTCTGCATGGTTTGGAAAACCGTGCACTAACCATGTGTAAACTGTGTGCATGCTACTACCTCGATAGAATGATTTTACACGGTTTCCTCGCACGGTTTGGAAAACTATGCGCAGGCCATGCGAAGCCTACTATCTCCCCCTGGACTGTTTGCTGGAGAATCTGCACGGTTTCCACTAACCATGCTCAAACTGTGCACCCATAGAAAAGCCTCCAAACTCATCCAAAACCATTCCAAACTCTCCCAACCTCTTCCTAACTCATCCCATGCACTTTAAAAACATAAAATGTCATAAAAAGCCTATATACCTTAATCCAGGGGTGCTATATTCACCCCACCATTGGACATTCCATCCTCGGAAAGTAGTGAACCTGCCCTTTCCTGAAAGTGCTCGGGCCACTGCTCGACCATCTCATTCTCCCTCTCCCACGTATCCTCATGAATCTGACCATGCTTCTACAAAACATGAACAAAACCTATTCTTTTACCATGCAAAACATTCTCTTTACTATACACAATCCGCATTCGAACATGCACCATCGAAGCATCCAGTTCTAGCTCAACAAGATCCCATCAAATCACATGGTCACGATCCGGCTGATACTTTTTCAACTGTGAAACATGAAAGACATTGTGCACCGCACTGAATCAAGGTGGCATAGCCAAATGATAAGCAACCTCACTAACCTACTCGAGAATTTCAAAATTTCCAATATACCTTAGAGATAACTTTCCCTGCTTCCCAAACCGACGATGTCCCAACCTAGGAGAGATCCTCAAGAAAACATGATCACTCACCTCGAACGACAACGGCCGTCGATGATGAGACTCATATGATTTCCGAAGACTCTGATCCATCGTCATTATCTTCCTGATCAGCTTGATCTTACCCGTACTCTCCTAGACAAGGCTCGGTCCAACCATCAAGGACTCACACATTTCCACCCAACATAGTGGAGAATGACACGACCTCCCATAAAATGCTTGAAACAGATCCAAATATATGGATGCCTAATAAATATTATTGTATGAAGACTCAACCAATGGAAAGTTCTCCAACCACGAGCCACCAAAATCTAAGACACAAGCCCACAACATATTTTCTATAGTTTGTATCGTCTTCTTGGATTGACCATCCGTCTGAGGGTGATACGCCATGCGCATAGACAACTCTGTGCCAACGGCTTGCTACAAGGATTTCCAAAAACGAGATGTAAACCCTGGATCTCTATCGAATACAATCGAAACTGGAACACCACGCCTCTTTACCACCACTTGGATATAGATTTTGGACAGATCCTCCATCGTATGAGATTCATAAATCGGGATGAAATGGACCGACTTCATTAGCCAATCCACTATCACCCAAAAGGCATCGTGCTTTCTGACCATTATTGGGAGACCTGTGAAAAAATCCATCTCTATTTTCTCCCACATCTAAACATGGATTGGTAAAGACTGCAACATTCTTGCCGGCCTCTGATGCTCTGCTTTGACCTACAGGCAAGTCATGAATCTTGAAACAAACCCAGCCACACCTCTTTTCAAACCAACCCACCAGAACTGTTCTTTCAACAATTTATACACTTTTTGAATTCTAGGATGAACAACCCACCTGGAATTATGATACACCCAGAGAAGATCTTATTAAAATGATACCGGTACATCCATCCGATTCTGAAAACACAAAATCGAATCTCAATTCTGTTGCCAACCCTTAATGTTATCCCCACCGTGGTGTCTCGACCTCATGGTCAGACACAAAGAATCAGATATCTATGCCTCTTTAACCAGAGAAACCAAGACAGGAATCAACAAAACCGGAATGAAGACAGTTGTATTTCCCTGGTCTTCAAATTCGAACCGCATGTAAGCTATAACCGACATCAACTGCCACTGGTCTGATGCATGTTTCCCCATCTGAGCATATGATTTTCTACACAATGCATCTTCCACCAAATATCCATTAACTGGCATGTACATTAAGTAAAAATCAAATATTTGGAGATATTTCATCCATCTCCTTTTCCTCAAATTGAAATCCCTTTGTGAAAAAATGGCTTCAAGCTCTTACGATCCGTATATAACGTGAATTTCTCACCAAAGTGGTAATGACACAACACTTTCAAAGCATGGACCACTGATACCAATTCCAAATCATGTGTTGGGTAGTTCTTCTCATGCACCCTCAACTTCCATGAGCCATACGCAACCACATGATTCCATTGTATGAGAACACACCCCAACCCTGATCCCGATGCAACGCAATACACCACGTACCCTTTACGTGGTTCTATCAAAAACAATATTGGTGATAATGTAAGGCGACCCTTTAGCTCTTTGAAACACAACTGACACTTTTCATTAAACTAGAATGGAACATTATTTCTTGTCAAAGCTGTCATCAGAGATGTCAAACGTGTAATGTCACGAACAAAACACCGATAATAACAAGCTAGACCGAGGAAACTCCATACCTCAAACAATTTATTTGGAAGTTTCCATGTGAAAACAACCTCTATCATTTCCGTATCCCCTGAAACAACTCTTTCATAAATCACATGTCCATGAAAATGTACCTCATGTACCCAAAAGTCACACATTGAAAATTTGGCATACAACCACTAATCCCTCAAAATCCCCAGCACTGTTACCAAGTGCTGCTCATACTCCACCCTTTTCATTGAATACACTAGAATAACTTCTACAAAAACCACCACAAATGAATCCAGATATCTATAAAATATATCACTCATCAATTCCATGAATACTACTAGTGAATTTGTTAGACCAAATGGCATACCAACATATTCATAATGACCATATCTACTTCTGAAAACTTTTTTAGGAATATCGTCATTCCTCACCCACAATTGATGATTTCCCAAGGTCAGCTCAATCTTAGTGAACCACTGGGCTCCCCTCAACTAGTCGAACAAATCATCAATTTGTGGAAGTGGATATCTTTTCTTTATCGTAACATGGATAATTCTACGATAATCAACACAGAGCCTCAAATTCCATCCAACTTTTTGACAAACAATAACGGTGATACCCACAGATACATGATAGTCCAGATAAAACCATTGTTTTCTATGTCTTACAACTGGACTTTCAACTCCCGCAATTCAGTAGCTGCCAACCAGTAAGATAGAAGTGTGATAGGACCGGTCCCCAGAATGAGATCAATTGTAAACTCTACTTCTCTTATGGGAGGTAACCTAGAGAATTATTCAGGAAAAAAATCAATGAACTGATCCACCACTGTCGGAAGAACACTATGTTAAACACCTATTATCAATTCTAACGACATCACCACCAACTGATAAGATAATTTTCCCACACCTGGTGCCAACAAACCCATTGCACCCTGCCTTTCATGCCTCTCTCCTCTAAAGAGATGTCTAATTCCATTGTGTGTCATAAAATCCAATGATCGCTCATCACAGTCAATGTGGTCCGTAAAATCTAGTATCCAATTGATTCCCAGGATTACATCATACCCATTGATCCCAAGCATTGAGAAATTATACATTAGCTCAACCTCGCTCACAATAATACAACATGCTCTATACAAGAAGGCTCGACACTCACTTCGACCTAGAGGAGTTTGATGTTTTAAAACTGAGGGAATAATTTCTACCCTAAAACACAACATAACAACCACATGTGCAGCAATAAAAGAGTGTGAAGCACCCGTATCAAAAAACACTTGCATCAAGGTAGAATTTAAAAGAATAGTACAATGCACCATGGATGGTCCCGAGTGATCATCCACCACAACCTGCTCAGCGCCAAACACATGTTTGTTTGCCACGTTCTTCTCTTTATTTCCTTGCTGAGGCTTCGTGGTATTCCAAGAATCACCATGACCCACATTACTCTACTGCTGAGGGGTTTACGGTTGTCCCCATCCCATAGAATCATACGACATCTGCGATCCCTTAGAAGTGTCATCTTCACCCAAACACAATGAATTCCAACGATAACACTGTAGATGCACCATATTCTTACAATTATGACATGCTTGAGGTTGAGCCTTACAATCTCGCTTGATGTGGCTTATCGAAACACACTGAAGACATCTTGGTTTGCTCTGGGGATTTAGAAGAAGATTCACTGATCCTATCGTCGGATTATGTGTCGTACTCCCACCCTGTAAATAAGTGCCCCACCTCTTCTTGAACCCAGTGTTAGAGTTCCCAGTAATCACCATGGGTACTACCATGATTCCTCTGCCCGAAGCACCCAATAGATCCAGCTCAGCCACCGAGGCACTATTCACTATATCTGTGTAATCATCTATACACAACACTTCTATCTTGGAACGAATTTCTTACCCTAAACTAGCTTCAAAGATATAAGATTTCAATGATGTACTACCCGCCACCTGGGGTGAAAATCTCTCTAAGATCATAAACTTAGCTGCATACTCCGTCACAGATATATGCTCTTGCTTTAGACTGAAGCAATTAGTCGTGTGCTGAATTATGAATGTATGTGGGTAGAATTTTTAATTAAACAACTCCTCAAAGCCTTCCCACATCATTTCCTGGACCATTCCAGCTTGAAACACTAACTCCCACCACTGTAGGGCATGATCTTCCAACTAATATGTGGCCAACTTCACTTTCAAATCTACTGGTTTTCCCAAGAACTCGAAGATCTTTCTCATTCTAGTAAACCATGATTCTGCCCTCCCTGGCTCTGAATCACCCCTGAAGATGGGTGTATTTTTCTTTTGAAACTGAACCGCGTGATCCACATGCCTTGGTTCATCTGTTATGATTCCACTTTACACAGATTGGAATATTTTCACGATACTTTGCACTAGTTTCTGGTTCTCCTGAGGCTCAGGTGCAACCATGTTCTCATCGGCCACTTTCGGTTGGTCTCTACGATGCCTAACCGGTGGAATTTCTATAAACAGAAAACAAACAACCATGAGTCTCACTTCCGTAGACATCACAAAATACCATTTCAAATCACATTACACAATACTATCACAACGAGGCTTTCCACCATTCCACATTTTCCATGTTTCACAATTTTTAAAACCAAACCATTTTCAAAATACCAAATTTATTCACATTACAATTTCCCACATTTGAAAAACCATTTCTCAATTCACCCCGTAAATCATTATGCCCAATGATATATGCATCCTAGTGGGAAGTCATTTCTACTATGCATGCCATGCTCATCTTATTGCCTACACCCACGAAAATGAGATATTGAGTGCCTATAAGTGTCTCCAAAACACTTAGTACCCATCTCCCTGGTAACCTGATGTTTAGTATAAAAGGGTTATCTACGTCCTTTTATACTCTACATTATATGTTCCGACATTCCTACACCTTTCTACCATCCCAACTAAAAGAATATACCACAACGAATGTCAAAACCAAAACCAATGATCAACACTAATGATCGAACAACTGCTCTCACTTGAAAACTAGGGACCAAATAAACTGATACCACTTGTAACACCTCACCACTACCTCATTGTCTTGAGGTGAAGGTGAGGGTTACTTGGCCCAAAGCCACATTCCCATGGTTCCAAAGGCTGGTAATAAATGACGAGGGCTCCGAGAACAATTTGGGGAATGACTTTCATTAAGAAAATCCCAACCAAACAATCCACTAAATACTACTATATGATACATGTCAATAAAATCGCCAAACATGAATTTCCAAAAGACAATAAAGTTGTACCACAATAAAACCCAAAACCAATACATATAGACATGTCTACACCACATCAGAGTACAAGAATAAACCAAAAAACAAACACTACGAGCCAGGACACCACCACAACTCCACACCAAGTTCCAGGCTCCAAGCTCCACAAAGACATCACAATGCACCAATAAAGGAGGAAGATGCCTTACCTTTTCCCACGTCATGATTCACAAAATCTCCAAAGACACCAAAGTTCCAAAGAAGTGGGTGAGTACTAAAACTCAGTAGGTTTTCCCCGAATGACTTCCCTACACATGCCACTAGGATAAAACCATTAACACATTTATATAAAACAATTTATATAAAATAATCACAAGTGTAACCATTACCATAAACCGAGAACATCAATACCAAACCATCTCACCCAAATAAATAAACCAAGGGAAAGCCTCCAAACATGCCACGAGCCATTTCATCATTCACACAATAGCACAAAAATTTCCAACGTTCAATGCAATGAACAACAAACAACGAAAAAACCAAACGATGGAGCTTACTTCCAACCCGTTCACCAATTCACACCTATTGGTACATTCCGAACACTTATCCATTGATGGTGTCCATTCTCTCCACTATCCATCCCCTTTTTATAGGGTTACTTCTCACCACATCCACACTACATTACAATCAAGACAAACTAAGCATATAACCCACCAAGGTCACAACAACATGCAATCAACAAAATTCCATTGCATATCAATCCACTTTAATAAATTACCCATTTATTGAAAATCATTTTCCATACCAAAACACATTTCAATAAAACAACCTCTTTATTGAAAACCCTTTTCCATCAATAATTTTCAAAAATCAACCATAGCATCCCATTTTAAAATATCTATTTTGAAATCCACAAGAAAACCATTTCAACATAAAACCCTCATTTTCCCAAAATCCCCAAATGGATTCCCAACCAACATTTCACATCTAAAACACAATAAATTGCAGGAAAATACAAATTATTTGTAACCAAAAACCACAATCTCTATCCAAGTTGAGTCGAGAGAGAAGCCACCTACCATTAGGGTTCCCGAGAAATCGACCCACAAGCAACCACACCACAATACCGGTAAATCAACCACTAAAACCTCTATAGATGCCTTTCCCAAGCATTCAAAATCCTTAAAATCAACATCCAGGGAAACCCCAACCCTAGATCTACACACTACAAGTGTAGATATAGAAACCCAATAAAGGGGGAAGAGGAGATGTAGAGGAAAACACAAGGAACCCATGTGGAGAGACTTACCCATGAGAAATAGTTTTCAAACCGCCTTGAAACCCCTTTGAATCGCTTCCAAAATGACTGGGAGATCCTCTCCAAACCTTGAGAACCGAAAATCCTAAGTGTGGCTCGAGTGGGAGGATGTTTGGAGAAGAATGAGGCAAGCCCGAGTGAGGATGGGGTTTAAAACCATATCTTTAAGTGGACACATGGTTAGTCTGCAAGGTTTTGCAAACCGTGCACTAACCGTGAACTTGCTACTACCTCGAGAGCAAGGGTCTTCATGGTTTTCTCACATAGTTTGGAAAACCGTGCGCATGCTGTGTGAATCCTACTATCTCCCCCTGCATGGTTTCCTGGATAATCCGCTTGGTTTCCACTAATCGTGCTCAAACCATGCACTATAGAGAAGCCTCTAAAATCTTCCAAAACCATTCCAAAATCTCAAAAACTCTTCCCAACTCATCCCACACACTTTAAACAAGTAAAAAAGGCATTAAAAGGCTACATAACTCAAACCGGGGTGCTACAATCTATGTATGTTTTGAAGTATATTTATTTAATTCCCCCCTTTTATATTAAATTTTATGGATTTGACTCCGTAATTACAAGAGTGGGTGACCATATTCAATTCATTTTTTGAGAAATAATACATGATTACCACATCGGTATTGTCTGAATACTTTCTTCTTATAAGGTGATTAAAATTAATTTTGGTACATAATGATGGATTAAATGAATAATATGGCTAATTATATGAAGGGTCTCTAGTATTTTATTCATTGATCAATTGTATCATGACAATCATCACTAGTTATATTATCAATAATTTAATGATAATTGATATAGATCGATTTTAGTGATCGAATATGCAACCAATTTCATGAAACTACTATATTTTTTCAGAATATATGAGTACAAATAGGGAGAAAAATATTAGACATTAAATATTGGATTCATAATACCATTGTAGACCCAGGTGGTAATTCTTAATCTAACTTCATTTATATAAGTGGTAATTAAAGAAGTGATTGCTAAAACTAAATAGAAAAATATCAAGGAAACTAATGATTAATATTGTGTCTCAATGATAAAATAGGATGTAATAAGAATGGGAGGATATAAATATTGATTCTAATATTATGATCAAGTGAGAAACATGATGGTTAATTAACATTATTTATAAAATCTCAACAACCATTTGGATAGGGATCATTATTTACATCAGATTTTAAAATTTAAACTATATGAGAGTATATTCCAAATTTTTTTATCTTTTAATCTTTTTTCACAATGATTATAATTGGGTCTTAAATTTCGTTTATTTCTTAACATGCATTGTCTTTTGTGGTATTAGAAGAGTACTTATAACTTTTTATTATTATTATTAAATACATATGGTAAAATTAATTAGAAGATATATGTCATATATATATTCTCATCACATGGTTCGATATTTCTAATATCATTGGGACTACTCCACAATTTTTATGAACATATATTATCTCAGTTCACATGTCAACAATCTGACCCAATATAATTAATTTTCCAATTATCATAAAGAGAATTCTCATTATCATACCCTGTTGTTACCCAATGTAATCTAATGTTAGAATGGGATTATCATGTTAATAGATATTGGTAGTATTTAAATAATCTTAGAATTACTATCTCTAAAATGGAACACAATGTTCAAAATGTAATTAAAATATGCAGAACTAAAAAATTATAACTTTTGGTAGGGTTTATTCGTATATATTTTCTAAGGAATTATTTAGAATTATTTATAAATATGGAGTGAGGTTATTAATATATTTAATTAATGAAATATTATTAGACATAATCATGCCTTTTAATATGTACTTATTTATGAGATTTAAAATATTAACATGAGGATATAATGTTCCAGGGTTTTATATATTGTAGTGCATAACTCTATGGAATTATATTCAATTTCTCTATTAAGGATAATGTTATTCTATAGCATTTAATATATTATATGACATTATATTAGGTAAATAAAAATAATTATCATTAATTCCCAATATAAATTATTTTTTCACCAAATAAGAGGGTTGAAGTTTTTCTCATTGTTTTCTCTCAAATAATTTCATTTGGATAATTTTTCATCAACCATTTTTCATCCAAATAATATTATATTAAATTAATTTCACCATATCCACGTGATATCTCAACATGTTTAATTTCATGGTTCCATCCACCATCCCATTTTATCAACTTCATTGTGGTTGATTTAAAAGATGTATTCATGTTATGTTCGAGGTAAACCACTATTTTCTCTCACTTATTCTTATTTTAATTATATTCACTACATTCATAATCTCATTAGAATCATATTTGTATTATATACCATTGATAAATTGTCAAATTCATTTTAATATTTATAGATTCTATTATTACATTTTAGTGCATCTTATTTGAGTTGTTTTTTCTATAATTTTTTAGAATAACATTAATCATATAATGTGTGATTTGTTCAAAAGTTTTAATTGATTTTGGATGATGAATATTTATTTTATTGTATAATTAATATATTGTGATATTGGGTGTAAATTTGGGCTTATCAACCATGTATTGTTTTCATATTAGTCTTATTTTTTTGTGGTGTTTAGATAAAATAATTTATTTTTTTATTAATTCAAAATTTATGATTATTTTTTATTGATCATGGATTATTTGTTATCAATAATGGTATTTTATGTTAGGGGGTCATAATTTTTTATAAAATGTTTTTATCCCCAAAATATGCATGATGTTATTTTCCTAAAACTATATTAAATAAAAATAAAATACTTCTGGACGGGTAAAAGTATGGTTTTTTTTATTTTTATGTGATCAAATACTTCCGAACTGATAAATGTATGGTATCTACTCAACGTTTGTTTATTAGATACTTATGTTTATTATATTTGGATGCTAACAAAATATGATGAAACATCCAAAACTGATTTTCAAATATCATAACCATAATATATTAATTACCCCTTTCACATAGTCAATATTTTATTACACTAAGGATACAATTTCATTTCATTTTAACCAACCTAACTTGCACGACAAGGATCAAAAAATTTCCACGCTAATAGTTCCTTCAATATAGAGGTAATGTTGGGGATGGGTTTGTATAATGGAATGATGTATCTAATATATGATAAGCCCATACCTAAGAATCATCTTCAAACTATAATACATTTTTAAAAATATCAACCTAGTATCTATATATTAGGTGTGATGTTGTTTTTGATAAAACACAAGTATTTATTTTATAAATTAACTCCTCATTGGAAAATAGCTATAATATTATTCATCATTATGTATAGATTCCAAATGAAACATTTCAAATGTATATTTAAGATTATCTATTTTTTAATTACAATATTATGGTTTGATATTAAAACTCACATTTTTTTGCCACATTTAAAAGGAAATATTTTAATTAATATGATTTATATGTTAAAAACATATTCAAAGGATAAAAATACCATTTAAATTATAATTTTGAACTCAATATGTGTGTCTTTGTAACTTCCCATGTACATATATTATAATACATTTTCATATCAATTAATAACTATTAAATATATATAATTTTAATGATACAATTTGTTCAACAACATATATGATAAATATTTATTTATGGTTAAAATCATCAATTTTCTAAACAAGAATTTTATAGCCTTTTGATATTGAACCCATTTTAAATCTTGTTTTCGAATATTTTATAATATATTTATGAAAAAATAAACATATTATATGGAAGTGGATCACAAAATTTACTCTGGTTAATTTTTTGGTATTTTTCAGATAAATTAGTATTTAAACGAGGAATGAAAAATACTAGAATTTAATTCAAAACATCTTTTTAATCTAATTTATATATATTTATATAAGATATTTTTAAAAACTATTACAGTATATTTAGATTATTTTTTATAATTATATCCAATTTTGGTCATTGAAATTAATTTCCAATAGAAATTATATATAAAAAATTTTATATCTTTTGAACATTTAACTTTAAAACCCATTTTTTAGTTTTGTCGGTGGAATTAATTTTAAATATAATTTTCCACATTTGGTGAAATTTAATTAGGTAAAATAGATTCCATATAATGAATTATAATGTCTGATTTAGGTTTTAAATTGTATTTAATTTTTTTATATAAAATATTTAACATAGTAAAAAAATATTTACCGTAGTAAAAGTAAATTTTTAACAAGGGTTAAACATAAACATTATGACCTTAACATACATAAAAACTAAAATATTTCAAGTATGATTGACATGTGTCTAAACACTAACCATCTTATAAAAAATAATTATAATACAAGGTTGTGGAATTTAATTTCACCAATATGTAGTTAGGTTTTAAATTAAAATAATCAATAAATTAATCACTTGAACACACCTCTCCTCATGTATAAATAAAAACCCCCACCTCCCCATTTTGACCCATCAAATCGTTGTAGCTCATAATTTCACTATCCAAAACCACTCCTCCTCACTCTTCCCACGTTCAATGGCTACTGGTATCACCAAAAGGCTAAATACTATGTCCTCATGTGTCGTTCAAGGAGGATATATTCAATATATAATTTCCTCAATGAACCTCACGTAATTTCATATCTTTTTCTACTTTTTCATCACCTCATACACCCATAGATGAATGATAAATTCATAAAAATGTACATTCTATAGTTTTTTTTATAATAGAATATCTCATTTTTATTTCATTTATCGCCTTTTCTTATTCAACGAAATGAAATTGTTGTCCAATTTATACAGGTACATCGCATCTATGAATAATGTTTTTTTATTCCTTTACCAACTTCATGGATGGTCATAAAAGAATTCTTATTGTCAAATAATATTTTAGTATGTATATTATAACCTATTTAATGTTAAATTTATTTTTATTAAACATACATTCATGATTTCCATAATATTGTTATACGATAACATCATTTGGGGACCTATAGAAAAATGACTCCACAAAAATGATGTATAAATTGACACACCACAGGAAAAGTATTATAAAAATTTGTTAGAAATATTTGAAAAAATTATATATTAATGTTACTATAGTTATATTATATATAAATATATACATATTTATATACATTTTGTTTAAGGTTCATTCTTTAAATATGACAGGAAAACCAAAAATGGTGTTCATGCATATATACAACCTACTATCTCTTGAATAGTGGGTTTATTTTATCTTAATGTATTATTAAAAATAATTATATAATGAATATGTATGCTATTTATATCAGGTTTTATATTCTGTAGATTAAGGACCTATGGACACATTGACTATGTACATCATACCATGCTTATTTTTGACTCAAGAACCGAATATTGAAAAATGTGTCATATGAACAAAAATTATTTTGTATTTTTAAAATGGTAATAAGTGATATAAAATAAATAAAAAACATGAAAAATTTTCTCAAGAAAGTATTGAATAAACTCTGATTATTATTATGGTAGATAAAGAACACAAGTGATAAATCAGACCCGAGGTATGGTACTTAATATCAATCTTCTATCATTGAATAATTTATTGATAATATGAACCATTATTAATTTTTTATGTGTATATATAGCCACTGTGAAATTACATAACAAAATTTTATATATATTAATGTTAATTCATGTTTTTATAAATTCATTAATTTATGGAGATTAATATTTAAATGTTAAACATGTTATGGGACACCTTGAACATTTAAATATTTAATTATAAATTTTTTTGTTCATGATATGAATTAAAATAATTATTTTTATGGATATAAAAAGATTATACAAGAAATTTAATATATATATTAATGTTATTAAAATATAATATTTTTATAAAAAACATTTTAAATTCATTTCTAATTGAAAAAAATAATCTTTTTTATCATATGCAGTTAAAATGAATTCTCCATGACTTTATATATTATTTTATATTTGGATTTCCCTATTAGCATTCATTTTACTAAATGTGAAAGAAATACCTTATTCCATTTTGGAATGTTTTTTTATTGAAAAAGGTTTGGAAATAATATTGACTATTTCAATAACTTGAAATGATTTCTTGTGATCTAAAATAAAATTTTATGCGTCAAATGTTGATAATTGAACTCTTTTATGTGTTATTATTATATAATGGTACATGGACACTTGTTGGGTGGTAATGTGAAAATCCAAAAATGGTTGATTATGTGACAAACAATAGATGGGTTGTTCTGTGATAATACATGTATGTGTGGTTATATTGTAACTGTAAAATTCATTGGGTATGGATGTTGGACATATGGATATTCCATTTATAAGAGTTATATGTGTGGAAGTCAACCGCATAGTTATTCTATTTATTTGTGATTATGTCTGAAATAAACATTATATGTTATAAGTGATTATTATTGTTTTTATGGAATTTTGTTGATGAAAAAAAGGATAAAGAATTAGATTATATTTAGTGAAGGGTATTTACTACTTCTAATATATAAAAATTATTACATTATGATAATGTATTCATGGTTTACATGTTCTCACAAGACTAACATTTTTTATTCTTTGTGTATCCCTTTCTGTGATTTCTATGCTAGTTCCTTGGGTTAAAAAATCACATGATTTAGGAAAGGATTGAGACAATGATGGAATGAGGGGAATAGTTTTGATGTTTAAAAATGTTACGAAATCATGATTCTTTTTAAAATGATATGTTTTATAAATAAAATTAGTTAGAAGATGTTTCTACTTTGTAACATTTAAGTTGTTATGATTGATTTGTGGCATAATTATATAAAGCAGTAAACATGAAAATATCATCAAGAAGAATTTATAAAATTACTCAAGATTTTGAAATTTTTAAGAATGGGGACTTATAGTTTTTATTAGAGGTAGGTTTAGATAAATTTATATGTTATATTAATATTAATAACTTTCGTATGGACGATTTTTCATTATAGTGAAATATAAGTGAGAGAACATATCCATATTACCATGTTCCTTAATCTAAGATATGTATGTCCAAAATATTTTTCTATACTATAAACATGGATGATGTGCTAGGAATGCATGTAGAGGAAAACAACCTTCCAAATCAGTATCCTAATATGGTTATAATTGGAACAAAACTGTTCATTGTAGCGATGGATTGGTTGACATAGGTAATAAATGATGGTGGTTTCTATGCCTATGATAAAATAGATCAACTACAGATGAATATGTGAATAGTGGATGATTCTAGAAGGCAACAAACCCCATTATTCAAAGGATCGTATTACCCTATGCACTTAAATGTATGGATTAAATATTTATTTAATATTATTGTTTTAATGGGGTGTTTAAACAATCAAAAAAAATATTCTTGGTATTTATCATTATGAATGTTCAGTTGATAATTGGTGGAATTTTTTTTACCATATCAGATAAAGTGAAGAGATTGATGCATTTTATTGGAATGAATTTAAGAATATATTAGTTGAGAAATATTTTCTTATAGTAGCTCAAATTAGGATGGAAAATAAGATCACGGTATTGAGACAAAACAAGTATTATTTTTTGGGTTCATATGAAGAGCGTTTCACCTATTTTTCATGGAATGTCTCAAATTTTATACACAATATTGATAGTATCATAAATGTATTTCACTCAGGACAGATGAAAATATATCAAAGGGCATTAGAATTTCATGATTTCAAAATCAATGAGAAACATTTCTAATGTGATGAGAAGGTAAAAAACAAGTTCTCTAAAGATCATGTGATCTATGAGGGAAATGAAATGAAACAATTTAGTTGTCATGAAAAGTTAATTAATTCATTAATGATGTTTGGAGGTATGAATGAAAAATTTCCATCTTCTGAGAACTGTTGTAAAAATAATCCAAGAGAATGACTCCCCAAATAATGGATGTTCTTCCAAGGTGGTATGACTGGTCATATTTCTCATGACTACAAAGAATTTGAAATTGACAAGTAATGAACAAGAAATGGTAAGATGTTTTAGTTTCAATGAGTTAGGGAATTATGCTAATGTGTTTGCAAATATAATTACCCAGGGTGGATACTAGCATGATCACAAGCAGAATTGTCTGGAAAAATAAGTTTATATTACTATTGTTGATGTGGGGCTATAAAATTAAGTGGTTATAGGTATGTTATAGGTTTTTTCAAAATATTTCAGTACTATATTTGTCTATGGATCTTCACATTCATTAATTTATGAGATAATTGAATGTAAATTTGAAATATCTCCTCATTAGTGTGATAAAGAACTTTTGGTAAATACCAAGTGTTGAATTATTAAATATACCATTATTTATGAGAATCTTACTATTATCATTAGTGAAATTATTTGACATAATAAAAATGTTGAAATTACCATAATGTTACTTTAAATCATATTGGGATTGGATTGGCTTCAAGTTTAACATGCTAAGATAGATTTAAAATCAATGAAATGTTTATTCAATGATTTCATACATTTGATAATAAAGTATGATGTTGACATCTTTATTAAATATGGATTTTAATGTAATCTAGATCTTTTTTTTGAAAATAAAGAATTTATTTTGATTACTGACATTCTAGTAGTGAATAAATTTATAGTTTTTTTGATGAATTTCCTGGAATTGTTTCTGAATCCGAAGAATCAATTTACTCTTGATTTAGTCACAAATGAGAAGAATGTTTCTAAAAACTCTTATCAAATATCACATGTAGAATTGTTTCAATTGAAAAAACAGATGCAATAATTAATTTATAAATGTTTCATTCAACCTAGCACACAAAAATGGAGTTATCTTATTTTATTTGTGGAAAAATAAGGATGGTTCCATGAGACATTGTATTGATAATAGATCCTTGAATAACAACATTATGAAAAATAAGTATCCTTTGAATCATATCAATGATTTGTTTGATCATATCTTGGGAGCACAATATATTTGAAATATATATTTAGGGTTCGGGTACCATCTAATGAAGGTGAAAAAGAATGACATTCCAAATATAGTGTTTCGAATGGTATAGGATATTTATGTATTTGAAGTTAGTCTCATTGGGTTATGTAATTCACCTTTAGTTTTTATTAATATCATGGATATATTCATTCATCAGTAATTGTATCAGTTTGTGGTTTTGATTGTAGATGTATTTTGGAATATTATAAAATCCTGAAAGAACATGGAAGTCACTTATGTAATGTATTTTTAAAATAGAAAATAAAAGAAACTACATGGAATTTTTATTAAGATTGAATTATGGTTGAAAAAAATCATTCCTTGTTCATAATGATTGTAAAGATAGAATAACTATTCACTCTTGTAAAAAATATTTGTTGATGAGTGGCCAAGACCTACCAATATCACATGGTTTCGTAGTTTTCTTGAGTTTGAGTGTTATTTACAAAGGTTTTTTGAAAACATTTTTTAGATATCATTCCCAAAAACTAAGTAAACATTTATGGTAGTCATGTTCATCAAGAAAAATAAACGTAATGATTATTTTTCTAAACTAAAATGAGATTTAGTAAATTCTCTAGTTCTTGACCTACCATCAAGGATTTTTTAATCTGTTATATTTAGTGATGACTAACTGAAAGTAAGTGGTTGTTTCCTAATGAAAAATGATAAGTTAATTACTTTTGTTTTAAATCAGTTGAAACCTCATGAGTTATATTACCCTACCATTGATTTGGAATTATGTATTAATGTTTTTTAATTACAAATTTGGGGGAATCATATTTATGTTATAATTTGTGAAATATATAATGATCACAAAATTTTTATATATATATACTAAATCATAAGGAATTTAACATGATACAGAGAAGATTACTAGAGTTAATAATATATTATGATTTCACAATTCATTACCATTTAAAAAAATAAAATAAATTGGTTGATACTTTTAAAAAAAATGGAATGATATATTTACCATACAACATTTGGAACATGATAATTTGGTTAATGATTTAATGAATTTTGGTTTCTAATTTTTTTGTAAATTCATCTTTTTTTAGGGGATAGGGAAACAATCTCTATTAGACAAAAATATGCAATCACAAAAAAATACAATGAGTTATAGAAAAAGGTAAAATCGGTTTTGAAGGGTTTGTTACCTAAATTTTACATTGACAACAATTTTTTGAGTTAAGGAAAGACATTGTGTGGGACTTATGATTCATAGTTGAAGAAATATTTATTATTTGAATACCATAGTTTTCCATATTCATCACAATTTGTTAGAACTAAAAAGTATAGAGATATTAGAGAGTATTACTAATGGTATGGAATGAAAAGAGATATTACTGATTTTACATTGATTCATTTGAATTTTGAATAGGTTAAATCATATAAGAAGATACCAAAAGGGATTCTTTAGCCATTTCCATTGCCAGATTGGAAATGGGAAAATATATTCAAAAGTTTTATTGTGGGATTACCAAATACTTCATGAAGTATAAATGTGATTCAGATTATCATTGACAACTAACTAAATATTCTCAATTTATTTCAATTCAAGACACTCTATTTCTAGATAAATAATATCAGTTTAATATTAAATATATAGTGTATTTACTTTGGGTTCCCATCTCTATTGTATCTGATCACGATCCAACATTCACTTCTATCTATTGGAAAGACCATTACAAGTAATGGTAAATTGAATTAAATATCAGAATATATTTTCATTCTCAATATGATGGGTAGTTAGTAATAACAATTTAGGGCTTGGAGGATTAGATACATTACAGTTCAATAAATAAGAAAGGATGTTTGGATCAACATATTTATTTGGTTGAGTTTTCTTATAATAATTGTTTGTATTCCAATATACAAATGGAACCATTTGAGGCAATATATAGAAGGTGGTGTTGAACGACATCTTTTTGGGATGATGTAGGTAAAAGGAAGTTTATTAGAAGAAAATTTGTAGAGGAAATGGTATAAAAATATCAGTTAATTAAGATACATATTTGGAAAACATAGTAGTGTCTGAATATTTATGCATAGTTTCGGATGAAGGATTGTTTTTTGAGGTGGTTGATCTTGTTTTTCTCAATGTTTTACCAAGGAGCAGAGTGATGCATTTTGGTATGAATGAAACAGTGATATCCCAGTCAATAAGAACCAATAAAAGCCTAGTGAAAGATAGTAAAAATTCCTACCTAGTGTCTTTAACTTTGATTCTATCCTATGTATACAATTTTTTTCATGTTTCAATGTTAATAATATATATGCCAGATCAATTTCAATGTTTTGTGACCAGAAGTGGATTATTTGTAAGAAGGTTTTTCGTATGAGGAATAACCAATCCAGATTTTTTACCATATATAGATTTATTTTGAAGAATAAGGTGATCATTCAGATTAAGGTTTTCTGAAAAAATCATATAATAGAAGTGGAAACATGGGAATCTGAAAATACAAGGGGGGAGAAATACAAAAACTTTTTTAATAATGGAATAAAAATTTTGAGGACAATATATCAGAAATGGTGGATGGTTCTAACATTCTATGTACTAATATCATGTTTAATATTCATATATATTGATATTTATTAATTAGATATAATTTAATATATGAAATATTTTCAGCAATTTATACGATAAATCTAGATATATTGTCAAAAACATTATTTTCCTAAAACAATAATAACATATATTTGATGGGGAAACTAATTTTAATATATTTTATCACACTTTTTTAAGATTATTTTATCAAAAACATCTTCTTATATGGAAGAGGGACATAATAATTTTCTTTGGTTGATTTTTTGGTATTTTTATGTGAAAACTAGTCTTTTAATGAATACTTCGAAATACGATATTTTATTTCAAAACAAAATTCAGTCTAATTTATTTGTATTTTAACAAAATAAATATTTATGGTGTTTAAAGAATATTTAATTTATTTTTATTTCATTTATTTCAATTTTTATAATTGGATTTTATATTAAATTCAAATTACATATAAAAAAATTTCATCCTTTTGAACGTTTCAGTATAATAAACAGCTTCTTAGTTTTGTCTATAGAATTAATTTTTAATATAATTTTCCAAATTATGTTAATTTAATTAGGTAAAATGGATTCAATATTTATAATTATAAAGAGAAATTTATGTTTTATTATCAATTTAAATTTTAGATATTAATAATTTACCATGGTAAAAAATCATTCACCTTAGTAAAAATAAACTTTTGACAAGGGTTAAAATTTCAAGATAAAATAATTTAATATATAAAAGCTAAAAAAATTAAAGGGTGGTTGAGTTCTGGCTCAACCCTAACCAAAATATAAAATATTATTTACAACGAAAAGTATTGAAACTTAATGCCACCTCTGTATGGTTAGCTTATGGAATAAAATTATCAATAAATTAATCACTTGAATCAACCTCTCCTTAAATATAAATAACAACCCTAACCTCCAAATTTTGACCCACAGGGCCTTGTAGCTCCCAAAATCACTACCCAAACCATTCCTCCTTACTCTCCCCCCGTCCATATGTTTTGGGTCTCCACCAAAAGTCCAAATCCACGGTTCAAAAGGGTATTTCATTGAGGGGATATTCAAGAGGTAATTTTCTCAACATACCTCTCTTAATTTATTTTCTTTTACTACATTACCTCCACCAACTTAATCTATAAAGGCCTGATAACTCCAGAATCTTGTAATACTGAATTTTTAGTAATTTAATTTAATATATAATATCCATTTGATTTCACATCTTATATTATTCAATGAAACTAAATTATTGTCCACGTTATACAAGTTAATAACCTCCGTGAATAATATTTTTCCTTTTTCATTTAATCCCATCATGGATGGTCTTAAAAATATTTATTATCTAATATTTTTTAATTTGAATTTTCTAAATTATTTAATATGCTTGAAATGTTTCATTAAATATACATTCATGTTTTCCAAATTGTGGTAATACGATAAGTTCGTTTGGGGACGTGTGGGCTACTAATTCTTCAAAATGATGTCATTGATTAACAGATCACATGGAATGTATTAAATATTGATTTAGTAAAAATATATTATATAAATGAGATATTAATAAAATTTTAATGATATTATATATATGTATACATATTTACATACATTTTATTTAATGCTTGTTCTTTCAATAGGAGAGGAAAAAATCAAATTAGTGTTCATGCTACGTAGGGCCTACCATCTCCATGAGTTATATTTTTAGTTTTTCATTAGTAATTATTATAAATAAATATATAATGAATATATAATATATTTACATCTCCCCATATATTATAAAGATGATTGAATTATGACAACATGGATTGTTTACATCATACCATGTTCATTTTCAACTCAAGAACCAAATATCGCCAACATGTCAGATATGAAATTAAAGAATATTGTAATTGTTATAAAATGTTAATAAAATCTTTAAAATGAAAAATAAACTGGAAAAAATATCTAAAGAAAGTATTAACTAACCTACATTTATTATTTTAAAAGACAAAAAACAAACACGGCGAATCAAACATGAGGTAGGGGACCTCACCTCTATCATCTATTATTAAGGCATTTTGTAATGCCCTGACCCCTGTAACCTAGAGTCAGTGCTTTATTACATAACATTGTAATGATATGATGAATAAAGTTTCGAATGACTTATCAGTTTAGTATTATGGGAAACCAGATGCATATATATGTTCAACATTACAACTTGAAAAGAAATACAACAGTAATGTATTCTGTTAGAAACATCCAAGACTCTTAGATTATCCATGCATGTCACATATAAATAGCTGCTTAATAAACGGGAAAAATGAAACCTAATAATGGTGTGAGCTCAAACACTTGGTAAGGGTCAGCAATACAATAGAGGATAACATAAATATTAGGTAGTGTGAAAAATTTAAAACACTTGCCTTTACAAATAATAAACATGAACACTTTATGGAAGGAATATGAGCTGAGTATAAAACGCCATAATAAAAGATAGTCATGTGTATTCTACTAGTAGAATAAGAAAATGAACCATCTATAATATTTTTATAGTGATGGAATGCATAATTCACGATATTCTGAAAATTTTTGTCAAGGCCTCGACAAAGATGTCTAAAAATGATTAAGGCCTCGTCCAAAACCATATATCAAAACTGGGAAAGGCCTTGGACAATTCCACGGCTAATTGTCTAATAAGACCTACTGATACACTGAGGAGCTATAGTGGGATCCATTCGTCACTTACTAAGTCCAATACATTCCTCATATTAAAAGGTTGAACCATAACATAAACATTCATATTAAAACTAGAATACGAAATGTCATTATATTAATTGTAAACCACGGATGGAATAAAAATAATACATCCTCAGTATAATATATCACAAAACCTTCAATACAATATTTAAGATTTGAATCATAAGAAATCCACTTCGTACAAGTTTAAAATCCATCAAGGATGATGACATATATGAAATCAATACTTTTTGAGAATGATATATCATTCTAGTTAGAAATAATTTAAAAGTCATTTAATTATAAAAGAAAACATTTATATTATTATAATTTTGTAATGGATTCTTCAAAGGTGTTATAATGGAGGAAAATAGCTGCACCCGCATTATAAGTTATAAAAAACATTCTTTCTTTAATTTTGTCAAAAAGGACATAAATTTCATTGTTTGGGAAATGAAATTTATATTCATTTATAAAAATTTTATATAATTTAAAACACGTGTATAAATTACTATAACCCATACTCTATGAAATAGTAAAAATTCTTTTAAACATATTTTTATGAAAAACTGATGTGGATGATAAAGAGGTCCGAGTAGATTCTCATATATAAACAATATCGGATAATAAAGAGATTGTGGAATTAACCCTTAACTTTTACTTTTCCTAAGTAAATGGAATGTTATCCCACAATAAAATAGTTAAAACATTGTTATTAACTTATAGAATAACTATATACCTAAATATGATTTCATATATGATCCCCTAATATTTATTTTTTAATAATATTTCAGTAGTATCATCATTTCGGGTGTTAACTGATTTGTTTTACATTAAATGCTTGGTTAAGTAAGCCATGTTTGTTAGTAATAGGATGTGTATGATTCATATACATAATTATATAATGTTAATAAACATTATTTTTAATCATAAACTGAAATTTATTCTTGAATTATTATGATGTCGAATGAATCTCATTGCGTTCGTGGAGACGGTAATCTGTATGTACGCACGAACGACAATATAAATATATTAATTTTAAAATAATATGTAATTGTATCATATATCATATATACAGAATAATTAATATGTTATATTTATTATTTAAATAATTTATATTCATTATTATTCCTTTCCAAACAATGAAGTGTTTGAATAACACATTACATCGCGACGTGGAGATGGTAAGCCGTATATACACACGTATGGTTACTTTGTCATTTATAGGATGGATAAAATAACATGTATTGTTTTACCATATTTATAATAACATCTCAGTATGTAAAAGGCACTGGATTTATTATTTTCGTATGGAAACAACCAAAAAAGAGGAAGTGGAAGAAAAAAATTACATGAATGAGGGTGGTGAAATTATTACCTCTTCTTCAAGAGTTTCATTTTGAGTTGATGAAAAGGGATCCATAGGATGGATTTATTGTCAATGTAAGGCCTATAGGTTGAATTGAGGGATTTTGGAAATATATTTGGGTAGGGTTTTCTTGAGCCAATTGGATTAGGATGTGTGAAATTAAAGGATGGGGAAGTACCGTTTTATAAGATAGGTGAGTGTCACTTTAGGAAAATCTTGAAATATTATTTTATAATAAAATAATTTTCAGTTTATAATTGCTCAAATATTATTTAGTTCTAGGATAAGGTGTGTATGGGTCAAAAAAACCCTCATCCAATAGGTTTTAGACATGTTTAGTGACCATATTAACCTTATCATTTTGATTTAACTCTTAGTTTTATAGATTGACATCTATCATGTCTATTTGTATTTTTATATTATATGGTAAAAAAACATACTATTAACTTCGAAGATAACCCCAAGTGGTTCATTGTTGATATATCTAACCTTATCTATGTCCTTTGGATGACCCTTAGAATTTTAAAAATATTATATCAATTAATAATATAGTATTTGTTTTAAAAACTCAATTATAAAATTTTGACACTATTTAGTAATTTATTTTATTGAATGTCATAAAAACTTTATAAATTCGAATAAAATTTATTTTATCAACCCTAATATGTCATATTAACCATTAAAATTATTATAATTTATTAAAAGTCTCAATTTACATTTATTTGGATATTTATAATATCAATTATTTTAATATTTCATTATTAGGGTAATTACTATATCATCATTGTGACATAAATAAATTAAATTATTTAATGTCTAAAAATTATAAATAAAATACCATTAGGTAGGAAATATTTTGAAATTTATAATTAGTATTTATAGTCTAATTTATATTGTGTTTATCACTTTATTAAAAATGTAATACTTATTAAACATTGAATTTAAGACTTTATTATTAAAATAATAATAAATGTCCAAATCTAATCTAAGTGAACAAAAAGGATCATATTTTATTCCTAAGGTTTTTTGTGGTCGAATTAAACTTATATTATATAATTTAGATATGTTTTAGGTTAAATATAATATCATACCTACCCTCAATTACCCTATTTACTTTTAACTATGGTAAAAAAAGTCAAACGTTACTATACACCAAAAATTATTTTAATCTTATTAAACTACATTTAACATAGTGAGTTCAACTGTGTCTCTCTGATTTTTGAAATTCAAATCACATATGTTGTAAAATTAAATTTTATGCAAATTTGTAAATACTCCTATAAGGTGGGTAAAAGAGGGTTAAAATTGCAATAAGGACTTTTAAATCTGAACTTATTTTAAAATTACTACAATGAATTAAATTGAAGATATATAGGTATTATGTATCTAATTTTACCAAAAAAAATTATAACAAAATAACTAATTACTTAAATAAAAAGTCATTTTTAAACAATAACGAAGTGTTTTTCACTATTCATCAAAAATTAGAAGTTTTTCGAAAAATACCAAAACATCACCCTAAGCTAATTTCTATACTCTAAATTCAAAAATGAATTCCATATTGAAAAATAAAATTTCTAAAATTTCAAAATGTATGTATTACTATTCATAATGGCTAGTTTGATTGGTAGTGTTGTGTTAAAACTCCATGTTGCATACAACGCAAGCTACTACATTATTCAAAGGGAAACGTACTGTGGAAGCTTGGGGTGTAATATATTTCCTTATAAAATTAACCATGAATAATTTATTAGGTGTTTATACATCCCAAATGAAATTTATTATCGATATTTTATCAATAATAATTTTAATTAATGTTTTTGAAATTGTCTTAATTTCTGAGATTCATATTTAAATGTTCAATGTGGTATGTGACACCTTGAACTTTTAATGATTTAATTATAAAATAATTTATTAATTATATTAATTCACTTAATTATTTATATTGATTTAAATATATTATTAATGGAATTGTTTTTTCAATATTATAAAGGTTTTCAAAAGTAATCTTAGTGTATGAAGAGTATTACCTTCTCTATAAATAGACAAAAAGGAATGTTTTTGGCATATGTGGAGATAATGACTTCCATATATCCATAACCATTATTTTTCATTCTTATTCATCTATAATCCTTAATAATTATTTAATGTAAATGAAACCCTTTATTCACTTTTTGGGTTTTTTTATTGAAAATGAGTTTGAATGTAGATTGACTATTTTAGTATATTTAAATGATTTCTTGTGATTGAAAATTAAATTTTATGACTGAAATTTTGTTAATTTTAATATTTCATTTGTTACGAATATGAAATGGTACTTAGACATTTGATCGGTGGTTAGTTGATACACCAAAGATAGGTGGCTACACTATAAACAAAATACAAGTGGTTCTATGATGAACAATGGATGAGAGATTACATTAAAACCCCCAATGCATTGGGTATGGTGGTCAACCGTATGGATATTCCATTTGTAAGATTCATATCTGTAGATGTTGACCACTAGTGTATTACATTTCAGTATTAGTATGTCTGAAGATGCCTTTATATGTTATATGATATTTTTATTGGTTATTTAGTAATATATTGCTTACAAAAGGGGTAAGTAATAAACATATATTCAGTGAAGTGTATTTACTACTCCTTAATGGTGAAAATTATTACATTATAATAAAGTATTCATGATTTATAGGTTTTCATAAGACTAATTATAACAACCATTCCCTTTATTACACACTTAAATATGATTTATTACACAGAAAACATCACTTGATACACTATATAAGATCGAGAGGACTATTGTATTTGTGGTTTACAGACATTACATAAAAATATAAAACATAGGACACAACATCTAATTGAAAAAATCTTTTACTTGACCACTACATACCCTCGTACTTAACATTGCGTGGGATAACCTAAGGATATTCATAAGAAAAGGGTGATATATAAATCCCAGTAATAGAGTTAACGAGGCATAACTAAAATATAAAATACATGTTAGTAAATAGGCATAACAATGGATCATAAGATAAACATGAACATAAAGGCATGATATAACATGATTAACATAACATGGATATGTGGTAATAACATTTAACATGATTTCATCATGAGACAAGGGTCATTGCCTATGGAACATGAGAAAACCCTAATTGAACATGAATTAGAATGAGTAACCCCCATTTCACTTGATGTTTCATGATACTAATCTTTACCCAATGCATTGGAGAACTATCATGACACACTATTCTTAAACATTTCATTTCATGCAGAAGTGTGCCACATGGATCATACAACATGGAATCAATCATCATCTTTTATTCCAAGATAAAGGGATTTAAAATACAAAAATGAAACATCATAATCAATAATTAAATTTTAATAATGGTGAATACGCTTGATAGAGAAATGGGTATGGTATTCACTACACAAAGACATTGGGTTGGAAATTCATAGTGCAATTTCATCAGCATAACAACGTTAAATAAGAACTCATAAAAATGGTTGATGACAGATAAATGGGTGTCTCAATATATTTACATGAAATTTATAGTATAGGGGTCATATAGATACATTTCCCAAAAAACATAATAGAATTTATATGCATAATAAAAATAATTACATGGATGTAAAGGAGGAGAGAGAAATCTCTCACCAAATTTCGGCATGATAACAGGTGTACATGGGAGGAATTAATGAGAGATAAAGGGGTCTCCCATCATCAAAAATAAATAGGGCAGTATGGGTAATATTATAAATCATACCCCAACATTTTTAATTGAAAATATAATTTCATAACAACTTAAATAAAATTGGACAAAAATGAGAAAGGATGAAATCCCTTACTTTGAAGTGTGATCTCAAAGGCTTGGGAGAGGCTTGAGAGAGGATTCTTGGGAGATTGGGGTGCATTGGAAGGATTCTAGAGATATGATGGCCAATTATAGATGAACTTTAAAGGTTTTGAGTGAATATGAATTGGGATCATGGGTGGGATTATATAGGATAGGGGATGGAATTATTTATTATTTAGGTTTGGGACACCACACATTAAACTAATCAATACCACATACGAGCCCATGGTTTTTTCAAATAGTTATTAGAAACGGTGAGTGTAAAACATTATTTTATTATTAAAATTGACAAACGTCTTAAAATAATAGGGTTTTCTATGTGCAGGTGAGCCACAATCTCAAGGAAAACATTTTAAAAATAAATTATATTTTACAAGCCTGGAAGGTTCCACTAATGCTTTGTAAAATAAATAAAACAAACCCAAAATCAAATTATTTTTATGGTAAAAAATATGTTGGCCTAAATAATTTTTATAGCATTTTAAAACATCCCTATTGGGACATTATGAATTCATAAAACAAATTATTTATTTAAAATGTATTTAATTTTTCCCCATAAAATCAATTGTCTCAGAAAATTATGAAAAATTCAACATTGAATAATTTCAATGTCCTGATTACAAAAATAATATTCACTTAATCTAAAATTGTTTCTGATTATGTACATTTTTACCTTTAAAATAAAATACGACATTTATCGAAAATTCATGGGTTTTGAGAAAAACAGCTTTCAAACCTTAATAAAAATGACAATATAATTCATAAAATTATATTAAATAAAAATATATTTAATAATAATAATATTTTGTTAAAATATTATTTAATTCAAAAATCTATTAATTCATCAAAATATATTTCATAGTTGAATATTAAATAAAAATACTATGTGCCCTTTAAAAACTATTTACAAAGTAATAATAATAAAATGAATATGTATTAATTATTATGTTAAATAATAATGCACATATTCATAGTTCTAAGGCCATGTTACAGAACCCCTTATAAAACCTTCATAAGACAAAAGGGTAAGGTGTATGATGTTGAAAAACTCTTATGGTGGCTCAGATAACATCGCTCAGGTAGTAATCTCTATTGACTTCCACTACTCCCGTAGTCAGATCCGCTGAAGAGTCACATGTTCAAGCTCAGCTTGGTATTGGTCAACAGAAAATACCAATGACCCCACCTTCTTTATGAGCTCCGAAAAATGGGTCATGTATTGGGAAAGTCTACTGCATGAGGCCATCGCTTCCTTTGTCTGAGTAAATTGGATTTGTTAAATCCCTATATTTAAACAAATCATGTGATCACTGTTCAATAACTATGTAAGAAATCATCAAAATTCTTAATTGTATTTTAAAATCCAAAATCATAAAACAAATGAAGTTCACATTTTATATAAACATTTTACATAATTAAAAATATTATAATATGAAGAGGACTTTTTATTACTGAATGTGTGGGCCGTTACAATCTTCCCCCCTTATAAAATTTCTCCCTTGAAATTTTCTTTTCCCACACTAATAAATATGAGGGTAACTCTGCTTCATCACTTCTTCCGATTCTCACACTGCTTCTTCAATCTTATGGTTTCTCCACAACACATTGATAAGGGACATTATGTCATTTCGTTAAAATTTTTCTCTACCATATAAGATCTTAACTGGTTGCTCCTCTTAAAAAATATCATCCTCTAATTGTACAATCTCATAAGAGAGTACATGTTAAGGGTCTGGTATGTACTTCCTTAAGTGGGATACATGAAATACATCATGTACTTTGGCCGTGGTAGGTGGAATTTCAAGTCAATATGCAACAAACCCTACACGATGAAGAATCTCAACGTTTCTGATGTACCTAGTACTTAAATTACCTTTTTTCCAAACCTCATGACCTTCTTCTACATGGATAAGCATAGAAATACCATGTCTCCAACATTAAACTCAAGGTCTCATGGATGATTATTATCATAACTCTTATGTAAACTCTGGGTTTCCTTGATATGGTGGTGAATGGTTTTCACCTTCTCTACTATTTATTCGACCATTTATGGTCCTAACAGCTTACTCTCACCAACTTTATCCCAACATGCAGGTGTTCTGCACCTATTCCAATATAGGGCTTCATAAGGTGCCATTAGGATGCTCGAGTGGAAACTATTATTATCGGAGATTTCAACCAGAGGAATATGTCAATACCATCCCCTTTTAAAGTCCATTGAGAATTCTCTCAACATGTACTCAATTGATTAGATAGTTCACTTGGATTGGGCATCAGTTTGAGGATGACAAGCTGTACTAAAGTTTAGCTTAGTATCCAGAGAATTTTGAGGACTCTTCTAAACCATTGATGTGAATCTTGGATCTTGATCGGATACAATCGATAGTGGTACCCAATGCAGCCATACCACATCTCTGATATATATCTGTGCCAGTTGATCTAATTAGAAATCCGGCCAAATTGCTATAATGTGTACAGATTTTGTAAGATGATCCACAACAACCCATATTTCAATGTTACATTCGGATGTCTTCGGAAGTCCGGTGAAAAAATCCATGGTGATTTTCTCCCATTTCCATGCTGGTAAGGGAAATTGATGTATCATCCCCTTATACTTCTTCCTCTCTACCTTCACATGATGACACACCTGGCACTACGATGTATACTCAGTGATCTCCATATTCATATTATTCCACCAATAATGCTCTCTGAGATCTCAATACATCATTGTGTGTCTTGGGGGAATAGGGAAATTTGAACTATGTGCATCATCCAAAATTTCCTTTTTTCTATTCTAGAATTGATAAAACACAAAGTATTTTCCCAAATCTCACAATTCCTTCTTCATTAACATTGAACTCCAAGGATTTTCCTTTTCTGATATCTTCACATTATTCTGAATTCCAGCATCATTATTTCGAGCATCCATTATCCTTTCTAAAAGAGATGGTTGAGCAATAATTTGTGAAAGCATTGATGATATTCCCTTAATTATGATTCCCATTTCAATCTTCATAAAATATATTAAGATTGGATCCTTATCAATTCTCATAAATGATAGAATTTATGGGTCCTTTCTATATAGAGCATCCTTCACCTTGATCACTTTCCCAGGGTGGTAATGGATTGAGCAGCTATAGTCTTTGATCAGTGCTAACCATCTTCGTTGGTGCATGTTCAACTCATTCTATGTGAATATATATTTGAGTCTTTTTTGGTCCATATATTCTTCACATTTATCCCCAAGTGGATAATGCTGCCAAATTTTTAAAGAGAAGACCACTGCATCCAACTCCAAATAATTTAATGGATAATTATTCTCAAGAACAATCAATTTCCTTGAATCATAGGTAATGAGTTTCTCATTTTGAATCAAAACACATCCCAGACCCCTTTTCAATGAATCATTGAATTCCACAAAAAGCTCACAACTTGTGGGTAAAGTGTGAAAAGGTGAAATGATAAACCCCCTTTTCAAATCCTCGAAGCATTCTTCACATTGTTCAATCCGATCAAATATTACACTCTTCAGTGTTAGCTTGGTAATAGGGTTGAACAATCTTGAGAAATTTATCACAAATCATCGATAATATCCAGCTAACCCCATGAAGCTATGAATATCCATTAACAATATTGTCCTCAAACATCCCTCTATTTAAGATATCTTAAAGGGATCCATAGATATCTCATTTCTTGTGATGATATGGACCACGAATGATACCCCCTCCAACTATAACCCATATTTGTTGTACTTTTTATAGAGATTATCCTTTCGTAAGGTCTCTAATACAGTTCTTAGATGCTCCTGATGATCCTCCTTGTTTTTGGTTTACATTGGAATATCATCTATAAAGACTAACAAAAATTGTTCTACGTTATAACTAAATGCTCTATTCATCATGTCCATGAATATTGATGTATCATTACTAAGTCATAAAGTCATTACTGGGAATTCATAGTGCCTGTATCTTGTACGAAAATAAATCTGGGTGATATCTTCCTTATTCACCCTTACTTGATAATATCTCGATCGCAAATCCACATTGGAAAGGTATTGTTCCCCATGAAGCTGATCAAACAAGTCACCAATTCGTGTGAGTGGATTCTTTTTATTTTTCGTTATTTTTTTAAGCTCACGATAGTCGATGAAAAGGCGGATTACCCATCCTTCTTCTTGTCAAAGAGGACTGAAGCAACCTATGGTGATGCACTTTGGAGTATAAACCCTTTCTCCAAATTCTCCTGTAGTTGTTTTTAAGCTTCTCAAGCACCACAACAGCCATTCTATATAGAGTATTGGATATTGGAAACACCCCAGAAACAATACCAATTGAGAATTCAACACCACTTCTAGGAGGAAGACCAAACAATTCCTTGGAAAAAACATAAATGAATTCCCTCACAATAGGCATGTCTTCAAGAATGGTTTCTCCGTTAGAATCAATCATCTGGTCCAGATAGGCATGCTCATAGGGCAGTAATATCCATTCTTGTGATTATGGAGCTAAAGAAGATTCATTTTTCTCTTTACACTTGTATAGTATCAGGGGTTGATTCTCCATATAGAGAGTGATTTCCATCTCATGGAAATTTATGTTAGACATATATTTTGAAATCCAATCCATGCTAATAATTGAATAAAATTCAACTATATGGAGTATTATAAGATTCTCCGGGATTTTTAATCCAATGATTATGATAGGGGCGGAGTTATATTCATGGGATGCAATTATTGTACCATTTTCTGTACTCACTGAGATCTTTACATCCATGATCTGTGGTGGTGTGTGGATTATTCTAATAATCATTCAGAATATAAACAAATGCGTAGAACCAGAATCAATATTTTTTCTCTATTATCGAATGAATAAATAGTGTACCTGTCACCAATTATTTGTCGGTGTTCACTTAGGTGGTAGTGATGGTAAAATATTTCCCTTGCTTCCTTGGAGGCTGTTGGTTGATTCTGAAAACCCTTGTATTAGGGAATTGGATTGCAAAGTGACACTATTATTTGTAGTTGAAACAATGAATAATGCATTGAGGGTTGAGCATAGTGTTCCTATCCTATGTCGCAGCCTCTGTTTTTTCTTGCCGACAGTTAATAGCCAGGTTCCCTTGTCTTCCAGACCTAAAGCATTTCCATGTCCCATTGAGGCTATTTGTTTGGTGCTTTTTTCTCGTCCATTGTCATGTGGGGTGGTAGATTTTCTTATCACCGTTGGATTCATCCATCAGACTACTAGAGTTGAAGTCCACCTTTCACTTTTTATCCCCGTGATACCCCTAAGATTCATTCATCTCCATTTTGACATTGTGGGGACATCAAAAAATTTCCTCACAGCTGTTGAAGTCACGGATTGCCAGTGCTTTGTGCAACATAGCATTCATCCCACCAAAGTAGCTGTAAAAAATTCATGCATATGTAATGACAAATCCAAAGGCACAACATACAAGCCTTTTGGAGTTTCGCTCGTACGCTCCGACAGATTCATCGTCTTTTTCCTTGAGGTAAAGGATGTCCCTTTCCATCTTAAGTCAGAGGGTGAGAAAAAAATATTTATCAACAAAAGTCTTCTAGAAATACTTCCATTCCATCACCTCGATCTCCTCCTCTGTATTCTTATTATTTTTCATTGTCCACCATTGTTAAGCTTCACCCTTTATACGATAATAATCCATGAGAACCATATCTTGTTCATAATATTAAAGGTTTCATAAGATCATTTAAATTTAGTTGATACATTGTTCGATGATTGAGGGATCAGATGATCCATTAAAAGTAGGAGTCCTATGTCTTATGAAGCTCTCGATAGGGACTTTATCTTCCTTATGGGGGTTGAAATTTCCTCTTGACCAATTTTTCTATTCAAATCATGAGTTAACGTAGAGATATGAGTGACAAAGTTCGCGATTCCCACTCCCATAGAATTGGGTATGTCATTAGAATAGTCATCACATTGATCTTCACATCTATTGTTAGCTTGAGTCCTCCCATTACCGACCATCAGATGGAATAAAAGGAAAGTTAGGGGTAACCCATAAAGGATAACTCATGTACAAAACTAAATAATTTTAAAAATGTTTTATTTCCTTAACTTATAAATCTATAGGATTAAATCTATGCTATTAATGATCTATTTTCTGACATATATTCTTAGGGAAGTTTTTTGAAGTCCGTTAATAATGGTTTGTAATATGCCTGCGAATTTACCAATCCATATCCCCTGGGAGTGTCGTAACCATGAGTGCAGTAATACCCATTGTCGTGCACGATTTCTTGTTCGAGTCTAGCTCAAAGCGGTTTTTTCGGGTATTACCCCTAGGATTCATCTGTTCCAGAGCCCCCTCTACCTACTCGTATACATAGTGGTATGTATTTGTTTGATAAACCACTTATTCAAAACTCACCAAATCTTAGGGAAGTATATATATTAATTAGTGATGTCTCTAAGGATTCACCAAGGTTTTCTAATCTTAATCCCAAAAATAACGAAACACATCCTATAATACCAACTATAAAACACTTCCATTTATTACACACTAAAACATGATTTATTACATAGAAAACTACACTTGATACAACATAGAAGATCAATAGTTCTACTGTCTTTGGGATTAGGAACATTACATAACAACATAAAACATAGGATGTAATATCTTATGGAAAACATCCTTTACATGACCACTACATTCCCTCATACTTAGCATTGCATGGGATAACCTGAGGACATGCATATGAAAAGGGTGAGCTATAAATCCTAGTAGGTGATTTAGCGAGGCATAACGTGAAAGTTAAAATACATGTTAGTTAATATCCATATCAATGGATCATAAGATAAACATGAATATAAAGGAAAGGTATAACCTGATTAACATAACATGGAAATGTGGCAACAACATTTAACATGATTTTAACATGCGCTAAGGATCATTGCACATAGATCATGAGTAAAACCTCATTACACATGAATTATCATGAGTAAACCTTAGTTCACTTGACGTATCATGATACTAATCTTTATCCACTGCATTGGAGATCTATCAGGGAACACCCTTCTTAAACATTTCATTTCATGCGTAAGTGTGTCACATGGATCATAGCACATGGAATAAATCATCATCATTTATTCCACAATAAAGGGATGTGCAATAAATACCTGAATATTTATAATCAATAAGTAAATGTTCATAATGGTGAATACCATTGATAGAAAAATGGGCATAGTATTCAATAAATAATGACATTGGCTTGGGAAATCCTAGAGCAATTTCGGCAGCATAACGGCGTGAAATAAGACCTCCTAAAAAATTGCTGATGAGAGTGAAAGGGGTGTATCATTATATTTATATGAACTGAACAGTAAGGGTTCATATATATACTGGTCCCATCAAACATATTTGAATTTATTTGCATAATAAAAAATAATTACATGGATGTAAATGAGGACAGACAAATCTCTCGCAGAACTTCGGCATGGTAACAGGTGTACATTAGAAGCATTAATGAAGGATAAAGGGGTCTCCCAACATCAAAAAATAATGAAATATGTATGTAGAAGGTGATAAATCATATCCCAACATTTTTAATTGAAATCAAAAGGTCATAAAAACATAAAGATAATTGGAGAAAAATGAGAAAGGAAAAAATCACTTACTTGGAATTGTGATCTCAAAGGCTTGGGAGAGGCTTGAGAGAGGCTTATTGGGTGATTGGGGAGACTTTTTAGGATTCTAGAGTGTATAGGAAAGATTTTGGATGAACACCAATAGCTTTGAGTCAAGAAGAAGTGGGTGCTTAGTTGGGATTATATAAGAAAGTAGAGGGAATTCTTTATTATTTTGGTTTGGGTCACCCCACATTAAACTAAACAATACCTCAAACCAGCCCATGGTTTTTGATCATAGTTTTTCCCAAAGGGGATTGGAAAATAAAATTTTATATTGGAAATGGGAGAAATTTTTAAAATAATAGTGTTTATTATGTGGAGGTGTGTCACACTCTCAAGGAAAACAATTTAAAAAGACAACATGTTTTATAAGCCTTGAATGGTCCACTAAAGGTTTATAAAATAATTCGAACAAACCCAAAATCACATTATTTTAATGGTAAAACATATATTGGCCTAATATAATGTTTATAGTATTTTATTAAATCACTATTGGTTCATTATGATGTCACAAATCACATTATGTATTTAAACGGTATTTAATTTTTACCCAAAACATCCATGGTCTCAATAAATTATGAAAAACTCACCGTTAGATAATTTCGACGACCTAATTCCAAAAAAATTATTAATTTTAACTAAATAATTTTCTGAATATGTAATTTTTTCTTTTTAAAAATTTGATATTTATTGAAAATTAATGGTTTTTGACAAAAACAGGATTCAAACCTTAATAAAAATTACAATTGCATTCATAAAATAATATGATAACTTCTATTTAATAAAAAATAATTTAATAATAATAATATATTATTAATATATTATTTAATAAAAAAACCATTAATTCAGCAAAATTGATTTCATAGTTTAATATTAAATTAAAATATTATATGCGCTTTAAAAAAAATTTACAACGTAACAATGATAAAATGAATGTATTTTCATTATTATGTAAAAAAATAATGCACATATTCATAGTTCTGAGGTCTTATTACATAACCCCTTATAACACCAGTATAAGACCGAAGGGAAAGGTGTACCATGGTGACAGACTCTTGGGGTGGCTCAGAAAACATCTTATAGGTTGTAATCTCTATTAACTTCCACTTCTCCCGTGGTTGGTTCTTCTCATGGTAAATGTGTTCACGCTCGACTTGTGTTTGGTCAATAGAAAATCCCAATGAAGGTGCCTCCTTTCCATGCTCCAAAAAATGTGCTTAATATGGGGAAAGTCTACTGGATGAGGCCATCAATTCCTTTTTCCGTGTAAATTGGATATTTTAAATCACTATATTTACACTAATCATGTGATCATTGTTCAACCGCTATATTAGAAATTGTCACAATTCTTAGCGGTATTTTAAATTCAAAAAACATAAAAATGATGAAGTTATCATTTTATATAAACATTTTACATAATGATACATTTAATAAAATAAAGAGGAATTTTTATTAATGAATTTTTGTGTCATTACAATAATAGTTTTTTATTTATGTATTTCTTACTGAGCTATTTTTTTCATACCAAGGTTTAAAATGTTCTTCACGTGATTCAATGGTGGATACAAATAATGGTGGAATCAAGGGAAATTTTTTGATTTTTAAACATGAAATGAAACAATTTATATTAAATGTTTTTATATTATAAAAAATGGTATGTGGGTTAATGGTTATACATCGTAATATTTAAGTTGTTATGTATTATATATTTCTTAATACTCTAAATCTATAAACTAAAAATAAATTCATTGTAAATTGTTGGCAGAAACATATATTATTTTAAGTATATAGGTGGCGCCTTATAGTTTAAGAGAAGTCTTTTGTGGGTTATGATTAGTGTATATTAGTTATGTTATTCACTATACAAAAACAATGACATACTCTAAAATTATATGTTACCCTTATAAGAGAGTGTAAATTGAATCATAGGACCACATTGATCTTTTAGTAATAAATTATTCTATCTATTGAAAATGATATGATTTTCCCTATGAGAGTGAGAAGGAACAAATTATTACATAAATTTTAAAATAGTTAACTTATGATTATAATCCTCGTGGTTCTTATAATTTAAATCCTTGTAACTCTTGTATTTTTTATTCTATTTTTTTTATATTTTTAATTTCTACACATAATAATAATAGTGAATTGTTCAAATTTTAAATTTTTTAAGTATCTAAGATTTTTGGGAATGTTAATTTTTATTATATAATAATTTCTAAAATAAGAAGAATTATATTATATTACATTAATATAATATAATATTTTAATGAGCTTGTTGATCAAGATGCATATTAATTTTTTCTTATGTCATAATGAAGAATTTGATATATATATATATATATAATGTTAATAGAGGAGGCTTATATTATATAACCATTTACTGAAAAACAGTAATGTTGTTTGAGGATTGATATTGCATTTCAATTACAGGACTCTTCCATACCACATCAATATTTTTCAGAGGGATAAACTAGTAGTTACCTAAACTAGTATACACCCTCCCCATAATAGAATATAGTCATTTACAAGAAATATATTAAATTATAACATTAATTGTTTGCATTATAAAATATTTCCATATCCCAGAGATCTTTTCATAACATTATGTTAGTCCCAATGCAGCTATTATGAGGAATGGAAACTCCATTTATAGTTGTTTACTCAACATGGAATGTAATTAAAAGATCATTACTAATTATATAACACAAATCATGATTAATATTAAATTTTTTTTATTATATATATTTTTAATTTAGTATAAATCCCCATGCATACACCAAATTTTTCATGATATATATATATAAATGTTTATAATTTTAATTATTATTTAATTTTATGTTATTGAAATTCTATATTAAAATAAATGAATTATAAATTTGGAATAAACATTTATAATTATTTATGAGCGGACATCATATATTTTTACTCAAAATTTAATCACAATTGTGAACAATTAATCAACGTAAAATCAATATATGGTGTAAATTACCATTTATCATGTATCGAGTAAGTAATTTTATATTTATTACATATAAAAGTAATATTATGCGTGTCTCAATAAATAAAATAATTCTCAATATCTATTCATTAATGAACTCAGTGACCTCCACTGTGATTCCATCATTACCCTAACCTATCATTGAGTTCCAATGAAATTTCCCTTATTTTAACCTATAAAAGGATCTTTTTATAATCTTAATCCCAAAAACGTTAATACTTTTTTCTTCAAGAAATTCCCAAATTAATTCAAATAAATACATTTTATATTATTTTTGATTATTTCCCAATAGAGGATTCTTTATTAATTCACGAAGAAAGATATAATTATGAAAATGAGTGTTTCTATCAATATAACTTTTTAATTTATCTCCCTTTTTTAAAACTATAATATAAACTAAATTATATTGAAATATTATTATAAAATCTAATATTACACTATTAAAATACATATTATTCAAATTAATGGGAATATATATTATATAACTCTAAAAGTGTACTCATTATTTAGTATAATATTTTCATGGTTATGTCATTATACAAAATTTATAAACGATATTATAAGAAAAATTAATTTTTAAAATTAATTACTATTAGGAAATCAATAATAGTAACAAATTATTTAATATATTTATTTATCATATGAATAATTTTCTATAATGTTGAATTAAAAATTATTTTTGATTTTAAAATAACTTTTTTTACTTGTTAAACTACCTAAATGATGCTTATTCTAAAGTCCATTATCATAAAAAAATCCGATAGATTAATAAAATTAAGACTCGAATACAAAAATATTTTCCAAAAATATTAAAAATATAGTAATTAATCCAGTATGGATGAACCGTCAATCAAATAATGAGGGTAGAGATCACTATTTTGAAATGTGTTTGAAACAATCAAACTTTCAAACATCAAAAAATTAAATTAAAAAATATCTGACTTATATATATGTAATAAAATATTAAAATTTAATATTAAAATGCAATATAGATCTGATTTGGGTTTCTATACATTATATTAATATGTATATTTTTATTGAACTGGATTTTGATTACATTCTAATAATATTTGTGTAAATGTCATGATATGTTTTCAAATATATCTATTAAATACATATTATCTGTAGGTAGATTTCCATCATAGAAATTGTATTCCATTTATACAAAAATGAAAAAATACATTCTTCTGCTATATGTTTTTTGGGATATAAATGTCTTCATAAATATCACCCATCCTTTTCTTCAGAATTCTACCAAACTAATTCTTAGAATCACAAATGCCCATATCTATTATTTTTTCGGCAATCATTCTCCTCAATGTCAATTTTTTTTATAATTACTCCACAATTTCCTTTTAACTAATTATATAATAATTTATAGAAATAATATTTTAACATATTATTTTTTACTTATATATGAATGAAATATATTTAATTATCATTTTAATGATTTCTAAAAAATTATTTCCATCATTATCATTCATCTATAATATTTTGGAATCATTCCTTCAAATATTTCATTAACTAAATTATGTTTTAAAATAATTTTATACTTCTATTTTTTGAATATTGTATACTCAAATAATTTTATTTTAATTTATAAAAGGAAAAAATTGAATGTATTGGCTCTTATTAATAAATAATTATTGTTTTATTATTTTAAATTATATATATATTACATCCTTTTATAATCTATTAAATTTTATTATAACTAACTAAGGGATTGTTTTGATCATACCATCAACCCTGTTTATCTTGATATAATATGTCTTTTTCCTTGTTGAACATTTTTTAAACCGATTTTATTTTCATGGGAAATTTATTCTGTGATTGGATCTCTACTGTTTTTATGATCATATGTCGAACACAATTTTTTTTATAATTATGTGATTATTGGAGCCAAATTTATATATACCTACAACGAATTAGGTGATTCATTATATCTCGTCAAATGATATATAAGGGATTTCAGAGTAATACCAATCCACTATGTTTATTGGAATGTAGTGTGAACCCTATCAATAATGGGACATATTCAACTATTTGATAAAAATATTGGAAATGTTCCTTATTATAAAAATGATTTGATATTTTATATTTAGGATAAATTTATATTTTTTCCAATTTTCTATTTAATGTTTACAGTTTTTATAGGACATTTATCATGTTTTCAAAATTAGATTCATTATTTTTACACAACAACAATATCACTACACAATATTTTGGTTTTTTGGTCAGTATATCATTATTATTTTATCATATTCCCTAGTTATGATCTTATTCAATCATTTTTATTATATGAACCCTTTCATCTTATTTGTGTTAAACAATACTCAAATAATGTCTTCTTCTGTTTACACTTATCATGTGAATGATCTCTCCACATTTTTATATTTATATTCAACATAATACGAAGAGGTCTACATCATATGATAATAATAGAAATGGGTTATTTAATGGGAAATTATGAGAAAATGTTAACTAGAATGTTAATTAATTCAATTATATATATAATATCTTATGATAATAATACAACAGATGGAATGGTATTTTTATCATGATATTTAATGGTAATTAATATTATATGACGTATTATCTATGTAGGTAAATCACGAGTCATATTATTTATTAGGGGATGTAATTTATATTCATATCTAATTTTATTTCAATATAAATTAGTTTACCAACAAAAAAATTACAGATTATATATTTTTTAATAACTACTGGTGTAATGACTTCAACCCATGTCTATATCATATCTCTGAATGAGGATTGTCAAAATTTTATTTGGTTAAATTGTTTTATTCTCCCTTAGAGATAATTTAATGTGATTTTGGGTATCGAATTTCACTCTTTACATTGATCATAAATTTATTTTTAGAATACTAAAAAATCATTAAATATAAAAATGATAACATGATTATATCTATATAAAATGATATATATGAACTCTATAAGGAAATTAGTTCCCCTATATTTGTTTTAATACTCAATCATGATAGGAATATAGCTAAAATATATGTGGACAAACTCAATTTTGAAGTTATACCAATTTTCACAGTAATATGTCTATTTAATTTTTAATGATTTGTATGATCTTACCAGGATTAAGAGGATGGGTTTTATATTGCATTCATAACTTATTTTATTCCAATAATAATTAATTCTTATTAGATATCCCAAATTTAATTATTCAAATTGAATTGGTAACACCAATATAATCTAGTTAGGGGATATATGTACACATGTACTTCACCATTAGTAAAAATGATCATCTTATAAATATTTGGGAGAGATAAATGCATCTATACATTTATTATCTTACTCTTAAAAATATAAGGATAGAGATAAAATATACTACAAAATCTGTTGTTGACTTATTTGATTGATTTTGAGAGATAAATACTTATAAAAAATATAATTATTTGATCAATATACAATCAATTATGGGTAAAAATATAGTATATTACCAAGATAATTCTTTTATACATTATATTGGAAGAAATAATTCTTTTTTATACCATTTGGGATTGTAAATTCCAATGATATATTTGTGGATCTATTTAACAAATTTATTAGAGAATAAAGAAATAAAATTTTGAATATATTTATAGTCGATGTCATCATAAAATCTAGGAGTAAGGAAGATCTTGAAGATAATTTTATTATTTTATTAAAGACCACAAAAAACAATAAAATATATTTCTAGTTTACCAATTTTGAATTCTAGTTATAGATTGTTTCATTTTTTGGTCATCTAATCACCATATTGGTTATAGCAATGGATCCATAAAAATTTGATGCAATTTAATAAACGGCACGACCAACCACTATATCAGGGACACATAATGTTCTAATGTTTATGGATAATGTATATTATTTTGTATAACATTTATAATCATTTTATAAGACACATACCATATTAAAATGAATGAAATTGGAGTTCCCCTCAATATGCTAATTGAATACATTTTCAATGAGGTAAAGATACTGCCATGATCCGTCCTCTTGGGCATGTTCCATGACTACCCCAAGCCTGCATTCCATATTCCAGGGTTTGGAGAGTTGAACCGAAAAGGAATTTTCCTAAAATGGGAAGGCATTACCTCAAATCATGTACACACACAGACCAGGAACACTGCACAAAAGTAAAGGACAATGGAATAAGAAATGTACAACCACAACTAAAACCACCACTAGGTGTAATAGTAAGTAATGAAAGTAAAATGGGATATAATACATGCCTAACTGAATAGAGTAAACCAAAAAAGGGAAATCAACTCATCACTAAAGCTCTCCACATCAACCTTCCACCTCCTTACGTCATATGCCAATCACCTCTAAGCACCACTTTTCCCTGACTCCTCAAGACTCAGTCATGTTGTACGTCATCTACAAATGACACAACAATATTTAGGAAACTCTCATGCAAGGTTGAGTATAACAATACCTCGTAGGGACCCTGATACCCCCTAAGGTATCTCTATATTTCACAAAGGAGAACCCTCAAATCATGATCTCAAATCACAATGGACATAGAAAAAGACATATTATAGGACTATCTATGTCCTCTATCAAATAATGTTCTTAAATATATAATATACGACTCATTATTTAGATATAGACACAAAATTCTTTTCATATATATATTGATGACATATCTCTATAGACTAAACGGTGAAATATATATATATATATATAAACGATGTTATTAATTTATGTATTCACATAGAATTTATGAATGTTCTAAAGTATAGGGTTAGTGTTGATCAGGGATGATGAATACTTAATAAATTATCACCCTATAAAGGATAACAACATAGTTGATGCTCTTTGATGATAACATAATTCAAACAATATCTATTACGAGGATCAAAATAGAGCATTTAATTATATTCTCATAATTAAGTCTTGGAAATCACAATGAAACAATAAAAAAATATTTTCAAATTTATTTTGTTAAAATTTTCCTTGAAATTTTATAATATGCACACTATGAGAGTATAAATTTTTAGAAGACAGTAAATAATATTTCGAAGTTAACTATTGATGTTTATAGAGATAAATTTTAGAAATAAACAAGTGTTGTTTTAAAAAATATTTTTAATGGAGGTTTTATGGGATGATGAACAAAGATCACAGTTAAATATCTCTTTCTCCTAAACACACACACACATATATAAAAGGATATCATTGAGAAATTCTAGTGATATGAAATTATTAAGGGATATATGGGATCATATATCCCAAAAAATGTCACACCATCATGTTTAGGGTAAATAATCTTTGCAAAAGGGTGTGATTCAACTCTTTACCATACACATATGCAAATAGGGGAGAATCACCAAGTATTTTTTATATGTATTACAAAACAATATAAACTAAAAATTTATGTGTGGTTATTAATTGGCTATATTACTATGTTGGAATATATAATTTCTCTTTGATAAATATTTATTTTATTGAACAACAACCCAATATTTACGTTAAGTAAATAGTAAAGATGGATAGAGTTCCACAATAAATTATTTATATTCAAAACATTTCATTTTTTTCGGGAGAAATAATAAATAAGAACTGTATACATAGGTAACAAGTACCATATCTTATCATACTCAATATAAAAAATAATAATATCAGACTATTTATAACTTGAAACATATTTGAGGATCTTCATCAATATATATCAAGCGATGATACGATTTATTAATCTTTCGATTCAGATTTCACATAAAAAATTAATATTATGGAATCTAAATGGAATTATATAAGTATCTATATGAAAAGATATATAAAACTAAATTATGTTGGGATAATGTTATATAGAGGAGGCTAATGGGTCCCAATCATTCCCAAAATATTCCCATTAATTTTAAAACAATTTAGTGATATATTATTGTTGAAATGGTTGATAAAAGAGATATACTGAAAAATAATCGATAGATATTGTCATCTAATGTTAGTGAAAAATTCATCCATTGATTAACACTATAAATAAAGTTATTTTATGTGGGAAGAAATTATGTTAGATCCTCAGATTTATACTCCAATTCAAAATCCATAATCATTTAGTAATTATGATTTATTAAATAACATATCAAACCAACATTGACTATATGAATAGAATGTTCTACTTTTAGTTTTTTGTAATTTCATTCTTAATCAATTACATATCATAATATTGGATGTTGTACAGTTGGAAGATGATCTCTCTTATGATAATTTGCCAGTTGATATCTTATATCATAGTGATAATTTTTGGAGAAATAATAACACCCAATTAGTCAACGTACTATGGGGAAATATTATGGATAATAAAACTAGATGGGGAAATTAATATGTTTGGAAGAAATAAATCCATAATATATTTTATTATCGTTGATAAAATTTCATGTGGAAATTTTTTTCATTGCGTAGAAGGAAACATAATAAATTTTTGTATATATTTAAATTAAAATTATTTTTTTTCTTTAGTATATTTTGGAACATTTAATGTTAAACTAAAATGAGATACGATATAGTTTATTGATATAAAATATTAAAATATAGGATATATATTAATATATTATAGGAATTAAATATGAAAAATAAATATAAAAATAACCATGGCCATAATACCACATATAATGTGATATATTCACCCTCATCATTTCCATTCAGATCATTGCAATTATTATAGCTATGGATAAAATTAAAAATATTATGTTAACCATAAATCAAATGACATAAAAATTAATGAATACACATAATGATTTTTAGGTAATCATGTTATTTCATATATATGAATGTCGTATGAATGTTATATAGATATAGGATATATGGTTATTGGATTTATATCCACTAGACATATTGTGACATGATATGTAGTTCATGTACAAATATATCTAATTGGTATATTTAGTCGTAAATTTTTTTTCAAACATAAACTATTGGACATGAAATTTAAAAGAAATAAATAACATGATAGTAAAATAAAATTGGTTCAATTTTAATATTGAAATACCCAAATATTTTAATGAAAATATTTTTTTTGAATATAATGTATTTCAAATTAAATTTATAATCATTTATTATTACTATAAAAATGATTGAAAAAATTGAATAAATGAATTATAAAACACAAATGTAATTAAATATTTATATCTGATGCTAATTTATTGATTCATGGCAAATTAAAAGAGTTTTTTTATAAAAAATTATTTTTATTGTATAATATATTATTTTTATTTCAAAATAAAATTTCAGATATTTTTATTATAAATGAAAATAATATTAATTAAAAATATATATGAAAAATTAACAATAATGCATAACCTAATTATTAATTTTTCAAAAACAAGACAATCCCATTCAATTTTTCAAATTTTATCTTCATAAGAAATTTATATTTTTCTATAACTTATGACATTAAAAAACTAATTATATCTCCAATTATGGATGGTTTAAAAAAATATCTATATGTGCCTAAAAAGATTTTACCACTCATTTAAAAATTATTAGTTGATATAAACAATTTCATGAACACTTAGTAAATATGAATCCATTTCTCTTAAAAATCATTTCTATTTATTTTTTATTTTCAGTGGAAAGAGGAGATCCTGCAAAAAAAATTGGGCTCTTTTATTAGCCAATAGGAAAACCAACATTTAAATCTGGTGTAAAATAAGGAATAAAATAGTTATATCTCTAAAACACAGGAATTAAATTAAGACGTAGTAGATTTGATGAGGTTTGGTTATTCCCAACAAAACTTTTTTGGCATGACTATCAGCCAAAAACATTTCCCTATCTAAAAACATGAGTAATGATGTAATCAATAGATTATTGAAACTCCAAAAATAATTATCTTTATATTGAAAAGCAACTAGAGAATCTGAGTATATCTTGATGTAATACCGTGAAAACCAATGGTTTAATCACATTCCAACCACAAATTGTTCCAACCCCACTATTTAGCATAACCCATTTTATTGACAACTCCTACCATATTAGCTTCCAAGGAAGAAGAAATTCCAAAATAAACTTATAAAAAACGTAAAATGTATCCTAGATTGAATCTTGAAACAACCCAATTAACTTCTAGAATGGGATTACTTATTAAAGATTTATTAGTATTTACTTTAATCCAAAAAAGGAAGCCAACACACCTCAATAGTACCCAATGTTAGGAAAAAATTACCTATAACCTAGATTTGGTTGAGAACAGAAATATCATGAACTGTGGTTTGGGAAGAGTATTTACATATGATTTTCATATTTATGATAGAGAAGATGAATATTGATAAAGAAACCTATGAATTAAATGAGACCCCACCAGGATAACATATGCTTCTCACCATCTAGAGGATACTGAAAATTCTAACTTTAGCTGAATGGAAGAGAAGAAAATGATGAGAAGATAGTGGATTACCTAACCACCCTTAAATGAAGTCATAGATAGAAGAAGTTCAAGGAATTAAATCATAAAATATATCAAATACATCTTCACACATGGATTATGTAGTAGTGAATATTGAAATAAAGCATTCAAGTACTATCGTTGTTTGTAATAGAGAGTACATACATAACATAAAGATATTCCTCACACCTGAATATAGTTAACAGTAGGGAGATTTCCATATGCCACCACCAATCAAAATTTAACCTATATGGATAAATAACAATCATATTTAGCATTATCACCCATTGATTACCAAATATAAATTATGGCATGAGAAAAATATATATTTAGAAGTGATAAATCCATTTGGATAAGGCTCTTAAATCCAAAAATCTCCATGTTTATAGAAAAAATAATCAAGAACAATCTTCTTGATGTGATCATTTATAGCTTAAATTTCATTATCATTATCCTTAATAATATATCTAAACCCATTATTGTGATAACATTGTGATGATGTTTGTTAGCATGTCCTTCTTTTTATAAAAGGTGGATCCCTTTTTTAATGATTAAATTCTCAATTACATTTTTGAATTACTAAGGTATATAATGTAAATAAGATTCACCTACTCAGGCATATTTCTTTGATCAACACTATTTACAATGTCATTATGAAAATTGTTTCTACCACATTGGATCCCATCTATAATAAAATTGTTTCTTTTAATCAATTTGTTTTCATTAAATGACGGTCTATTTAATATTTCCCTATCACTGCATTGGGATGTGTTAATTTTCTCAAAAATAATGTTTTTGGACTAAATACGTCAATTATGAACAAGAAATACATACCAAACTGACCTAAATATCCTGTTTTTTAATATTAAGTATCAAAATATTGAAACAAACATGAATCTACCTGGTCACATTCACTTAACCTGTCGATGGGAATATAAGAATATTATTTTGATAGAGTTATTATCCATATGCTTGGAAATAATCTTTATTTTTGAAATAATATATTTTATATTCAGGTTTAATTTTCTACTCATTTGAAATTGAGGAATTGGATTTATCCAATGTGATGTGTGGTGTTAAGAATGATAACAATGTGATTGGTGATTTTGATGTTCTTAGGGACCAAGAACATGTAATTTTATTCATAAATATTGATTCATATTTATCGACCATTTTGTGTGGCTGTTATGATATTATTTATATACATTCCTAGAATATTGTGTTAAATATTTTATTCAAATATTATTTTTTTAATTTATATAATAGAGAATGGTATTCAAATCATATACCATTTTTATATTTCTATAACATCATTTAATATATGATATATGGGTTGTTCATGTATAATCGTAATTATATTTCAAAATTACACTTATGCGTTATATTTTATTTCATAGTCTCCCTAAATATTCATTTGGCCCTCTCAATTTCAATACAACAACTAATATTTGAGGAGGCATTCCTAGATTCATCTATAAAATCACCACAGGCACCATTCAGTTGAACATAATCGAGGATGCTACTATGTCAAAAGAAAATCACTGATATAAAATTTCAAAAAAATCGAAGAAAACATTGTGGAGAAAAATTTATGAATTAAATTTTAAATTGTAAGAAAAAATATGTTATCAAATATTTCTAAAAATGTTATGAATATATAATTTTCAAGTTCTTTTCCAAAATCATATATATTTTAGAGGACTTATAAAGAAACAAAAATCATAAATTTCACCCAACTAAAATTCATTTTATAGTAGGGATATTAATTTGAAAATTATTACACGTATTGATTATATTGTAGAGTGTACCACATATGAATAAAAACGTATCGCATATAGAATAAATACTAGTATATTATAAAATGATATTGACCTTATTAAAGTGTTACCTAACCTCAATACCATAAAAATAACTTCATTATGGATTTTTAATGGAATTTTTGGGATTTTAATATTCCTTGTCCAAACACCACATTTGGCTATAAAATGTAAATAAATATTTTCCATTATTTGTTTATTTTACATTTTGAGTGTTATGATTTTGTGATAAAATATTTTAATCAAAAAATGGAGAATTCAGGTATTAGAGTAGTATTGAGTTATATATATACAAAAACATTTCGAATTTTAATTAAATTCATAAATGTTAATAAAATTTAAATATTTTAAATATCAGTTCACCGTATCCTACATTACATTCCGTATAGTAATATGTGGGAAAAATAAGTGTTTTTAACTAGATTAGATTTTGGAAATTATTACTATTATATTGTATCATGTGTGGCATAATAGTATGTTTTCAAAAAAGAAAAGTTGTTAAAAAAATTGAATTATTGATAAATTAAAATTAAAATTTTAATTATATTTTAAAATAACAAATTATTTAGAGAAATATTAATTTTTAGGTTATGGGAAATGAACAATAATTTCAATATAGGAAATATTTCACATATTTTTGGTAATTTCTTTTTGATAAAATATAATGGAATTATTTAACCCATGATACATAAAAATCACTGTGAAAAAATTTAGGAATATTTATTATTATTATGGAATGAATCCTCTAGGTGAAAAAATTATTATTAATTTTTTAAAATAATGTGTTAATTATAATATTGAAATTTAGGTATATCATCAAAAAAATTAGATAATGTTAATGATAAAATCAAATAGAATAATAAGTGATACCATCATGAATGAGATGATATTAAATTATAATTCATAATAGATGGAGAACATGTTTCCCATATTAAATGATATTGAAATTTTCATCACGATTAAATAATTATCTATATACTAGAATATTGGATCTTAAATGTGTTTCCGAAAAAATATTGATTCCATGTTGGACATGTTTCATATTTTCACTCATCATTGTGCATCATTCCTTTAATTCATTTGAGAGCCATTAAGTGATTAAATATGAGTTTAATATTAAATATTGTCCTTTTCATATATTATGAAATATGGGACTTATTTAATGTAATAATAAAACATTATAATTAATATATTAAAATAATTATTTATTTTTAATATAATATTTAGATATTATTGAATAATTAAAGGGGTGACTTTAGAAGTAAATTAACTATTATATATAAATTGATAAAGGCATTATACATTACGATATTAATTTTTTATGACCTAGAAGGGTTTAATAGGTAAATATTAGTGGATATATAATTTTAATGTAATCTACTGGTACATGAGACAATTATATAATGGAGAACACTTGGGGGATAGAACATTACATTGAGCATGTAAACAAGTTGGTTCATTGGTCAAATTTTCAAGATGAAATGTATTTTAATTATTCACATGCTTACTTATTTTACAAGGGATGTATATATATTTATAAAACATTACCGAATTGATATTGTGGGGGCATGAGGCTCTAAATTGAAATTGTTATCGATTTAATCCTTTTATTTGAAATTTGTAACAGAATATCATATTACCTATACATATTATTTATTTTTTGTATTTCAATCTCTTTTCAAGACATATCCTTATCATAGATATAGATCGTTTTTTCTAATAATCAATGTACTAGTGTGATGAAGGGTAAAAATGATGAATTAGGATGATGATTGGAGAGATTTTTTATGGTGAAATTTCAATGTTCAAATCATATTAAGAAAAATTGTATATGAGGGAAGAAATAGGTAGTGTGACATGAGTAATTTTAATGACTATAATATTGAATGAAATCATGTTATATTTTCATTAAGTAATTTTTTGATTTAGTAATGAAAATATAATTTATATAATTCAATAAATGGTTGAAATTTTAATTACTATTTTATTAAAATAATGAGATGTATAAATGTGAGAATTTACTCAAATGTGGTAATTAATCTAAAACATCCACCAGTTATGTGATATTAATTTCCTCAGTAATAAAAGATTATTTCCAATACTTGGTTTATTATGAAATCTGAATTCCAAATTATTTACTGAATAAGTTTACATAGTAATTATTTTTTGATACCTCATATTATTAACAATATTTCCATTGATGATGACATTAAATCATAATCTACACGTCAGGAATAACTAAGATATCAATTTAATTTACTATCACACAATAATAACGATGCTCAGTTCATATATGATTTAAGGATTTGATAAATTTTTGGGATATCAATAAAGTCTTTTAGAGAAAATTAAAAACAATTATTATCTATTTTAATTAATTTCTTGAATTTATTAATTTTATTATGTTTTCATTTTTTATATTGATCACTGTTAACTAACTCACTTGATCATCTAGTTTATTCTAGAAATGTGTCTATATATTAATATCATATTCTTGTAAAATGGATTATAAATGTAAGTTATTATATTTTATATGTATTTAGGATCACATTTAATAAATAATTATAAGAACTTTCCCTAATGACCTTTGATATGTAATACGAGATTTATGGATTGGTTATTATCTACATTCTAGATATAAGGATATCGATTATAATTATAAATAAATATCCACTGATATTGTGATACTAGTGTCTAACAGGGTACTTTGGGTTAGATTATATATAATTACTAGTACACCTAGCTGAGTTATGAATTTTATATTAATAGTAGACATAACATCCATCACAACAATGGTTTTCAAGGAAGGTGATGGAAGATCACAAATTCCAATGATCTGTTATTGGTGAACCCTTTCCCTTATTTTTTATCTGGTATCATTTATAAGAATAAAGAAAACATATTACTCATTAATTAAATTATTCATCATTATGATATAACTTTGATGTGGATAAAAGGTCAAATATAATATGAAAATAAGAAAATTATAATTTATTAAAAATTTCTATCAAAAAATTTAATATCATATGATTTGTGAATTAAATTCATAGACACTATATCTATCATTTCAATTATCATTGTTGTCTATTAAAAGGATATCCCTAGAATATCCTACATTGAAAAAAATTATGTATAGAATATGGGATAAATATATATGAAGTTTTTATTTATAATTTACATATGGATTCCCCTTATGTTAGGACTAATCTATTATTAGAATATTATTTTGTATCATATTCCTATTTTCTATCGTAGATATTATGTATCAAAATTATCCAAGAAACAATCTCCACCCAAAATGAATAAATATTACAAATATACACCCAATTGGATTATTATTTCTTAATAAAAAACAATATCATGTTTTTGAATCAAATCTTTTTCTTGACTAGTCCAAATAATCATGAATAATTTATTTCACATTGAGTTGCTGAAAAAAATTATGATCAAAAAAATTTATAGTTTATATACATTATAATTTTACATATTATTTATGTCAGGACACATCCCCATTAAAACCTATATTGGGATAGTATTGAATCTATGTGTGACTTTATAGTCCCCCCTCCAGTAGAATATATATTGATGAATTGATTAAATGTTATAAAACACAAACATAAAATTTATTAAACTAAAAAATATCAGGAAATAAATATTGATATAACAAATAATATAAAACAGAAAATGTTAATTTAATCTAGAATCTTATAATGCATGTACTTCAAAACATAAACGAAAACACATTAAAAAATTATAATTCCTTTGGAAGTGACATTAAAACAAAATAAAAAATTACTATAAACATGTATTGTCTCAGTTTATCCCAAATTAATTAATATTAGTATATTAATAAATATATAGAAGATATGGGTGATAAAAAAATTATATTAATTTTGGCCCTCGTCAAACCCTCCCATGTAGTAGTGGATGAAATTTATTGAAGAAAATATGAACCAAAATAAAAAAACTAAAAGACAAAATAAGGTCATCTTCCACCATTATCGGCAACACTCAGTCACCAAATACTAAAAAATGTGTTACGATATTGTTATCCATTGTATATATAAGGAATGGTAAACAACACCTTTATCACCACTTTTATACTTTCTATGAAGACCTAAATATTAAATTTTTTTATGAAAATAACATTTATACCCCCCATATCCAATTAGCAAATTAGAATTACCACATAAACACAACCACAAATTAATAAAACTAACCCGATACCATAGAAAAAAATACTAAAAAACATATAACATTAGGATTAAAATAACTGTTAAAATACATATACATCATTTTCTTCCTCTTGTGATCATATGATTCCTATATTAATGATTATTCTAGTCATAACATATCATTACCCTATACCATTATATGACATACTAAATATTGAATAGCTATTGGGGGATTGAGAGTAGTCATCAATATATATCACATATATCCTACATTTCAATTATACACCCTTATCAAAAAATCACTTCTATGATTATGCATGGTAACATTACCAGGGTAGTGGTGCATAAAATTTAATCTAATATATAATTTATATAATAAAAGATAATCTTATCCATGGTCACCATCATTTAACAATACTAGGAAAACCATATTAATCACGAATTCATTGTAATAGTATGTCATTATTTTCTTCCACCAGTTGGGAAAAACCCTATAATAGTATACTAAACAACCACTACACATCTTCCTAACATTTCAAATTCCTAAAAAACATCAATATTAATTCGTGAAGAGTGTGTATATATACGCTAATCATCATAAATACTCATTTATAAAAAAAAACATGTAACCACATACACTCGAATATTTATAATTTCATTTACCACATATCAATAATCAATAACTAAATTTAACCTTCTTCTCCCAAAAACAAAACCATCACATCTAATTATAATTATACATTACATTTATTTTCATATTGAAATTTCCATTAGGATCAGTGCAGAAACATGATATGTGATGTATTATGTGTTAAATAATTTAAACCAATATCCAAATAGTCTTTAATGTTTCTTCCACATTTTATAAGGATGCATATTTCAAGTTAAGATAATCTATTGTATTGTAAATTTAACAAGGTAATTAAACCGCATTAAATTATATTAATGGAAAAAAATATTTTCCACAGTATTTTTATAATTCATGACTCTATGTGTTACTCATTTTATTGATAATTTGTTCTCCTCCATCAACAAATGTCTATTATACTTTTTTTTGACTAGAATGGTTCATCCTTATGATAGATCCACACCATATAAATATAAAAATAATTATTTATATCATAAAATATTTGAATAAACTATACCTTACACTAATATCATAAGATAATAAAGTTTTTTAATCCTTTATTCACCAAAATTCCACAACCTCCCAACATGTACACACAAGGGTTTCCTTTTCCAACTCTCCATTAATAAAGACTATTAAATTGAGTCTGGATGCTAATATATCTTACACTATCATATCACCATATTATCATAAGGTCCTTGAATACAAAAATATCATCAATAATACCTTTCTTATACATAATCTTTATATCATATTTGTGTTAACATTCTTAAATAGATCCTTATCATATGGATTTCTCAGTCATTTTTGATCTTATGATATTTTCAATTTTCATTGAACATTATACACTTAATGGATAGAAACTAATAATAAGAAACAATAATATAGTCCATCTATTAACCAACATCTTCAACTAATTAATATTTTCTGTAACTTCACAGAATATTTAACATAGAATCTAATTATGGATCAATACCCAAATAATATTATCTAGAGATTTTTATATATGATTCCTTATTCACTTTCTTCAATATTTATCTACTTATTATTCTTCCTCTAAAGCTATTATTTAAAAAGACACAAACACCTCTATAAACTCTTCATTTTTTAATTATATTTTTAACCACCATATTGTATTTTTATATTTATAATATTAAATATCTCTAAAATATTATGTTCCCTCGATCGTCATTTAATTTTTCGTCGGTTTTAATTATATGTAAATAATTCAAAATCTTATTGTCTGGTGGACTTATCTGTATTTATATTTATTAGAATGAAAATTTTGAAACTAATTTTATATTCATTCACATTTATATTAGATGAATAACTTCTATAGATAGTTTAGGAAATCTCAAAAATAAATTATACCACATCGTAAAATATCCTTAAAGTATCTATATAAAAATATCATTATAACCGAATATTTCAAAAATATAAGATATTTTAATTCCATAAATATTACAATTTTTGTTTTCAATAAACGATGCTGAAACACATATTATGTTTTAATCAATAAATATTTCTTCACATATCAAATGATTAGATTTTAATTTAGTTATCTAATAGAAATGCATCATCACATCTAACTCAACAATACTAATTTTTTCTATATTATTTGGATATTTAAATCATCATTCTATCAAGATAATCATTATCAAATTTCACATTTTTTAGTGTAAAACTATTCTAGAAATTATTTTATTTATACATATTTAGGAATTTAAAAATCTCACGATCATTGTTCTAGTTTGATCTAAGAATTAAGATCAACTACTTAATAATTTAGTTCTTTTATCAGATTTTATTTCTTCAAATCATAATTAGTTGGAGTCACATCAACCCTATACTAACATAAATCGGTATATTGATCAAATGTTATTCAATTAAAATATTATCTTTTAATAATAATATATAATTAAACTCTTAATCGTCAATCTAATTCATATTCATATTCAAGATTGTATTATTGATCTAGACGAAATAATTAATTATTAAAATTTTGGCATATGAATATGGATCATTAAAATATAAATTTCCCTTCAGAAAATAAATTCTATAATCAATATATTATAGTATACAGAAACGTAAAATTTCTTTAATTAATGATCACTATATAGACTGATCCCTCTATTGATGTCACTACAATCCTTCATGAATTATGGTTAGGAATAAATATGTACAACAAATGTTGAGGAAATTAATAGATTCATATATCATCCTTTAGTATTTGATTCCAATATAGTATATTTTATGGTTACATAAACACCCAAGGATGATTAAAATGAAGCAACAAGATGCATATAAACATGTATAATTATTATTATGTGTTTCAGATATTTGCTGAATTGATGTCTACACATCACTGCATTGATAATTACAAAGGTGTCTGGTTTCTAAGATGAAATTTATGTATAATTCCATATATTTTCAAATTTTTACTATAAACACCAAATATTGATTTCATAACTCTAACAATATATAAAATATTTATTAACATAGAAAATACTTAATCACGATAAAATACCATTGGATATATTTTAATTCATTATAAATTATTCTACATCATTCCAGTTTCTTACAAATAATTTATCAACCAAGGCACACATCTTAAAATATGTGCACGTTGACAAATATATTAACTTCACTTCAAAATTTATAATTAATTATCATAATGTGGTGTACCACATACTACATTATTTATTCACAATATCAATGCAAATATGGTTTCCTTAAACTGAATATTTACCTATTGAAATATCATATATAGATTAGAAATCTACCTAATTATCAAAATACAAGTGCACTACTCCAAATTAATGTATAAATTTCTTTAATATTAGTAAATGAGTTTTATATAATAACATAAAAATCCATTTTTCTTTTCTTTTAATCATCATATTTTACATTAGAAACAAATTACAATAGAATCCAACAAAAAACTCCATTACCCATAAATTAGGAATCCCTATCATCCTTCATTATGGGAATCCATATTGAATACCCAATTTAACTCTTCTTATTGGAAACATATATATTGAAATTAAACATTCCAAAAAATCAATGAAATAAAAATGGGATCATCAAAACACCGATTTGGATATGGTGTGGATAATTTTAGTTTCTTAGATCACTATAATTGTTATCAATAATTAGAAACATGTTTAAATTTCATATCCACAATTAGGAAAATATATACTTACCAAGTAATGGTTTTTATTTCCACCATGATCATATCATAAATATAGGATAAGTTATTATATAATAAAAGTTTCATATAATACAGATTAATTTTTATTTATTAACCATCATCTCTATCGTTGTAGTTCCACATAAATTATTTACAAATGATTAGATTACAAAAATATCAAACCATATTCATCCATATATTAATATCATAGGTTTCTAAACTATAAGTCTACATGGGATCAAAAGGGGTGAAAAATAAGAGTGATTTCATCATAGAATGACATATTTTAGAACAAAGTCAACAATTTGGCACAAATTATGTATTTAATTACATTGGAGAAATTAATATATTTGTTCATTATTATTGAAGAACATGTAACCATGTTCAGAAGAAAACAAATCAAATATTTCAAGTGAATATATTATATACTTAAATTTTTGAAATAATTTGTGAGGATGTTTATAAAAATATTAAACCAAAACATGGATCCTATAGTTAATATTATGCCTCAAATATCATTACATCCCGGAGTTTTCCATATTTCCTGTTTAATCATAAATTATTGTTTTCTATTATATTTATGAATATGAGAAGTCTCATAAAATGGATAAATTTCATAATTCTTCATCATGGTGGTTTTATTTATGATATAGTCCTTAGGTAAACATGATATCAGTTTTTTAACACATATTTTTTTAGATATTTCCCATTGAAATTTTATTATATTATGATAGTTATACATTCTTCTATATTCAAGTTCAACTAATTCGTTGAAAAAATATAGAAAATAATAATACTAAAGGGGTATTTAAATACACTTGAACAATATAAATGGGTCATATATTTATTTATAAACCAAAAAAAATCCATCATTAATGTTATAATATACCCTATTTGTTTTGAGATTCATTTTTATAGATAATTAATAACAATTTATCTATTGGACAACAATGAAATATCTTTCCTTTTAAATTCCTTCAATTCTAGATGTTTCTTCTTATTTTGAGAAGTCAATGATCATTTATCTTATTTCACATGTTCCAATCTTATAGATTCTTCTATATAAGAAATCCATGCTATCAAAATAACAATATGAATATTGTATTCCATATTATCTTATAAATAAATCATCATTAATACATTATATTTAGACCTTGAAATGAAGGAATATTTTATATTTCTTTTTGAATGAAAATTTTTCCAAAGAATTAATGATTTACATTTTATGTCTTTGAAGACTACATTATATAACCTTCAATACACTATTTCACATCTTTAATGGTGATATTATTATGAAAAAAATTCAAAATTAATGTTAATTCCAAAATTATAATCACCATGAAATCTACACGGGAAGAAATACCCAAAAATTTAATATTATTTTCTAAAGAAAATAAGAAAGAAGAATGTATCCATAACTCATTGATTGTGTGAACCTCCACATATCACATAGGTCATCCATAGAGAATGACCGTTGGGAGATCCCATGAAGCCCCTTTGAAATGAGCTTATATTATAGTGATGATTTCTTTCATATCCAGTGATACTGTATAAGTTGTCATATATGTTCCTATGGATCACAGAACCAAAAAAGATAGTGGGAACAAATCAATCGATCCAAAAATCCTTGTAAAATAAAAGTATGAATACGAAATATGAGGAATTTTTTTGTTTAAAATTTTCATGTAACACACCCATGTAGTTCACATGACAACAGAAAATCCCTAGAGACATATCCAACATATCCCGAAAGATCCCACAGGAATATGACCCTCATCATATGTATGTGTTCTTACTTGTCCTGGTGGTCATGCACTCCTCCTCCAGTTCCAAAGTCAAATAGAATCATTTTCTATTATAATTTGTTTTCATTACTACATGACCAATTATTGGTCTGGAAAAAAAGAAATGATTGGGGGAGTGACTGTATATGGAAACAATCAAACAAAATCATGATACATCTAACAGTTTTAAAATAAACAAGGATATAAAAGGGAAAATGAAGGGGGATTCTTTTGAAGGTAATAGATGATTATTGTATGATAATATAGTTATAATCCCTTTTAAATCCACATTGACCACATGAAACCCCATCAACAAGATATCATGATCAGATAAGACACCATGGAATTATAGTTTGATCTCATAAAGGCCCATGGGAACCCACTTTTGTCTCTTGTAAGGTCCTGAAAAAAGCAAATCACACCACATGAGAGACATTCAACTGTCATCACGATCTTTCATATGTCTCTAGAAATATTGGACCATCCAATTAAACCCCATTTTCATGACCATATGATTAGGGAAGACCCGTTTATTTTGAGAAAACAAATAGAAAGAGTGATAATGGAATGGTCTTTTGGCTGCTTAAAAATATATAAAACCCATGTTTGGATCATGAAAATAATGTTACACTGAGGTAATCCATAGACTATATCCAATTTGACAAGATATGTTTTCAGTAAGGAGGTGTATTACCTAAATATAGAGGCTTATGAAACCCCCCCCCCCCCACATTTTTAAAACAATTCATCTTCTCATCCATGCTTCAGTGCATCCAGACATCTATGAATGATCATCTATGGAGTGTATTTCTCAGAGTGTCCAATCACATGATTATAAAGGATTTCCAATATGTAAAATTCAGGATAAATTCTAATGGACAATGATTCATGAATATAAACTTCACATGACCTATTGAGAGGACATAAATTAATTTTTCACTCTCATCCAAACTATCTAAATGAGGTCGCACATATATGGTGTATCACATAGAACCGAGATAATTTTTTATTGAAAACATATAAGGCACAAATGCATAAAAATGAAATTAATGACTATAATATTATTTATTAATTTGAATATAATATATTCGAATTATCATGCACTTCACATGACTCATCCAAATCAAATGGAATTTCTAGAAAATGTCTCCCATGCATTTTGAAATTCTCTCTAAAAGTTATTTAGATCATATTATTCCCTCCATAAATGATAATAAATATTCATGATGCCATCTATGCCTTAAATATTAGTCTCATTAAGACCTCAAGGCTCACAATTTTGATCTCAAAAATTTGTCGAATAGGTCCCCCAAAGTATGTTGTAACACAAGTGTGTGTAATCTAGGTCTCGTGATGTCCTCTAGACTGACCAACCTGATGAGATGTGACACTATGAAATTTGGAGTGAGATTGAATGATTTTCTCAAGACATGTCAATAATATCCTTCGATGTACCCTATAAATTTAATCTATGAAATTCACAACCCTTCAAACAAGTTAGCCATGATCATGCGATGTATTTCAAGAAAGGCAGACAGGTCATGCGACACAATCCAGACATGTCGACATGGATCATTAGACATCAACAAGACATGTCATAAATGGTCATGTGATTTACACCATACATTCCATATTGACTATTCCATAGTATCCAGATATTCCATTTAGATAATTACTCATCTTTTAGATAGGTCAACTAGAACACTGAATTGCCTCCAGACATGTTTTCAAGACAACCTGAACATGTCAAGTCATCCCCAAACATGTCAGGAAGAACATTATAATATGTAAGGTAGATGATCTGGATATGTTATATGGACATCCCAAAATATGATAACAATACCCTATGGATATACTAGTGAAACTTCATTGTGTTATCCATGATCGTGGGCATGATATATCAACCACATACTAGTGAAACCTCACTGTGTAAGTCTAGATAAGTGGCATGATATAACGAAACCAATATCAGGGAAACCACAGTATGTATTCCCCAATTACGGTTAAGATATATCATCCCTCACATAAGGGAAACCCTGGTGTGTATTATCTGATCAGTGGAATAATATGTTTTGAGAAACATTGATGGGAAACCTCAATGTGTAATCATCAATCAACGACATAATATGATATATCCCAAAAAATAGGTGTACCATAGTCTATAATTCCAAGTGAATTGAATTGTGATAAATTTCATTTTCAAAATAACAATGATATGCAGGATACCTTTTAAGGCTTGAGGATCAATATGGACCAACAAGGATGTATGTCCTCCTCATGTCTATGAAATTCCAACTAGTAAGACAAATTTTCTCCTAGATACATTTCAGTCATCCTCATCCATCAATAGGCTGAGATGTCAATATGAATATGAAAAATCTAACCACTATAATAACCAAGATATGTTGGATTACATCATAGGGTCTGAGCTTTAAATTAATCATCCAAACGGATGTCCTTTTACATAATGTTAAATTTATATTCATTGAGACTAATAAATTTTAACCCCCTATTTTTCATTCCCATCATGGATCATTTGGGATAGGGCGTTGTAATTATCATAAAAATCACATAATGCATCTGCATTATTAAGGAAAACCATAGTGTGTTGTCCCTAATTAGTGGCATTATACAAATACACCTATAAAATTGAATCCACATATGGGTATTTACTAAGGGTGTGATTGAACTATAATAACTTTTATTCATTATAAAACTAGGATACATTGGATCCCCCCTCAAGTGTAGAGTTCTAGTACCCAATGATTATGTCTCCTAATTTATTTATTCCATGTATGAAATTAAACATCACGAGTTTAGGGAGATATGTGGGTCTTGATTCCATTCACCAATTAGATATGCTGGTTGCCTCATAAAGGCTTTATCCCATCCCTAATATATTAACCGCCTCTTTGGATGAAAAGAAATTAGGTTGAAAGATTATATAGCTACAACTTATAAGCATCTACCCATTATAATTAAATGGATGAAGATCATTGGATTCATACAGATGGCGTCACATTAATATTTTATTTCACATATAAAATTATTTAACCTATTATCATTTGTTTGGGTAACCTGTTCTATATTGAGATTTGGGAGAAATTTATTATGAAATAATAAATCTATGATAGAGTCCCTGTGTTTGAAAAAACATCCCCCCAAAAGGGTATGATGAGCCCGCCCCATCATCCTCAAAACTAATGTAATTTCCTAGGAATCATTTGTTCTAATAACTCAAAGGACCACCTGCCTTTGGAAATCATGTCCACATCAAATTGTGAATCTAATAACTATTTTTTTTATATGAAATTTTAAAAAATGGGGGAAACCCCCAAAGGTATTATGAAACACATTAAACAACCAACAATAAATACCTTGTAAAACCAAAACCTTCATTTGATGAGATGAATGTGGTGAACCTTAACAATCAATCATTTAATTGTGGAATCTTATTTACATGTTGTAATGGATTTACTACCCAATTCTCATCTAGAAATTGTTTTATTACAATATAATTCCATGAACATTTTGAGAATACAAAAAATTTGAACCTGATGTGAATATCTAAGACAATGGAATTATTGGTTTCAAATGTGTAATTAATTGTTAGTTTCATATCATTTGAAAACAAGAAAAACCATAAATAAATTTTCAAATGAATAGATGAACCTCTATACCTTAGTTTCTCACTAAATAATTTTATAATCATTTTGATACGTCCTATTGAGTAGAATGGTTAGACTATTGATAGAAAAATTAATTTTTTTTACACATTCATATCTGATAAATGAATATCATGCCTTAATGGTGAATTGATCAGTGATCATGTTCTTTTTTGTATTCAAAATTATTGACACTTCAATAAAAAATATCATCTATATCTAATGAGTGCTCATCTGAAATCTTCTTTGTGAAGTCAGATATGGGTGCAACCCCAACATGTATCATGTTGACATCACCTACATAAAATAGGTTTCGAATGAAATGGTCCAGCAATACCATTAATATTGTAAAATCATGACACTTGAGGCTTATTGTGAGGGTCTCTAAATTTGGAAACCATTGATTCTGTATGGCCTAGATAATAATTTATAGGAGTTAGTGGAACTTGTCTCCACATCCAACCACTTCATATGATTATCCCAAGAGTGAGATAATCACCACCTTCCATATCTGATGATGGTAGATCAAGGAGTCATCTATTAATTCCTTCCAGATTAGGAACCACCAATGTGAGATCCTATTAACAACTGCCTCCAGCACCATCCTACAAGTATCCTTATATCACCTGCTATGTGTATCGCCTAACAAAAATTGGTGGAAAAAGAAGTAAGAATGTTGAACCATACTCTCGCTTCAATCAGATATATATTATACTATATAGTGGAGGTAGAAAATGTTTAGTCTTACATTCATATGTAATCTTTGATAAAGTTATATTAAATTCTAGATTTTTTTTGAGAACTACATTGTAATATTCACGAAATGGTACAAATATAGGGATAAACACAAATTCTAATCCCTTCATACAAGTCATAAAAAACACTCTGATCAGCATGAATAAGTTCTTTCTTATCGTTATGTGCATATTTGAGTTCCCTTAAGAAAGGCTCATATCCCTATGGGAAAATAACAGTGGAATATTCCAAAGGCCATGGATTATTCTCATATCCATATCACATTAGTCTGGGATGGATTATATTACAATCATGAATGACCGCCATCATTCCCCAAAGGCCAAGGACTAGACAAATCTCCCAATTCAACCTATGGATTAGGATTTTAGGGTGGATTATTCTTCATGATAAGATCATGTTCTTATAATGTATGGTGCGTGGAATATACTGGTATTTCATGAAATCTATGATCATATATATACTTCTACCAATGAACGGCTACATCAACACCCTTATGAGACTGAATAAGAGGAGACCATCCCCATTTTCTAATTTAAGAGTTCCATAGATATAATTCAATGGTTAATGAATAGTTGGAGTTGTCACATAATTTCATTCCAACTGAGGATATCCATGTGAGAGAATAATTGTCCTCATGATGGGATCAAATATATTGAGAAAAAGACATGCATAATACTCCAAACGCTTGGGATCAGGATCATGTCCCTTTTCTCCCCGAATCACACCACATAAGTGTGGATTATGCCACATGGTAGGATTATATTAGTATAAATGTAGAAAACGTTAATTTTCTAGTACCTTGTTATAAACAATATCTTATTTCTCTATAACTATATAATTATCATTATATCATGGTAACCATCATATAAGAGGATCATATCCCTACACAACCCCTATAGGTTGGTCGATATTTTTTATCCACAATGAAGGATGAGTCTCATATTCCTAATTTGAAAAATTCATGTGTCCTTGAGGCTATTTGTGACACATTATAGACACCCTAGTTTTTAATCAACTCATCAATTGAAGTGGAAGATGATCATTAAAGTTATATTTCTCCTTATTGTTATGTGGATATGGATGACATGGAATCTACTCATAATCTTTGGAATGGTCATCCTCCCTATGGTTATATCTCCCATTATCAAAGGATTCCTCCCATTTACAAGGAAACATATATATATTGAGGTGATTGTATATAATATTCTTTTGTATAGAGTGGTTCATGATACATTAGTGTAAACTGTATATGTTTCTACATCAAATCCAAGGAACAACACACTCGGGTCAGCATGATACCCTGAAAAACACCATCTGTGGTATAACTATATAGATCAATGTATGTCGGATGAAGAGGAGGAAAAAATTTATATATAGAGATAGTTATATGGAAACAACATTCCAAATGTGTTTTATCCCCCTTCTACTTATTAATGTGAGATCCCAAAAAAGTTAATGATGGATTGTATTCCCTACATATTCCAGAATATGATGGAATCTAATTAGAAACTACAGTATATAAATATTCCTTATAAAAGATAGTATTAAAACTGTCACATCCTTAATTTACCCTATTATTAGATAGATATTGATTTATTTTAAATAGCCCAAAATATAAGAATAGAAAAGCAAGAAAACTCAAACATAGTGCTTTTCTGTATTGCTACAACCCCCAAAGAATGATTTCTAGAGCATCATTAGAAGTATATATTTAAGGTTGAGTATAATATGAAATATTGAATTTCTCTATGTCCCCATAATAGAATATTCCCAAATAAAATCATTTTTCAAGGTCATACATTCTATAAAAATTAGGGGACTAGGTAACCTATGATCCAATTACTAATTATAATAGAATTGCCCTACTTGAAATGTTCCATAAAACATCAATGAAAGGATATGGAATCCCACCCATATTTGAAAAGCTTACCACAAAACAATATGGATAATGTAGATATATATAAACTGAAGTTACAGTCAAAATGACAACATCTAGTTGAAACTGACTTCTTTCTTGGGATATCATTTCTCAAGGATCATGTATGATAATAGATGTGTCACATCAAATATATCACAATAATAGTTTTAATATAAGCCTATCATGAGATATCATAGTGCCCAGTCTGAGGGAATATCGACCACCCCCTTCACCCCTCAGATCATCAATTACCAAGAGTATTATTATTGTTTTAGAAACATTGTAAATTGAACCCTAGCCCTTTTGAAAATTTTAATTTCATGTCAATATTCATCACATATTTTATCATCCACTGAAAGGGTCCTAGTAATGTCAATGAGGGTTCCAGGTCAACCCCAACCAGGTGGTTGGGGGGAATTTATATCACAATGTTCATCCATGGTCTGATAAAATCCCCTAATAAAATCATTGAACCCTAAAAAAAGGATTAACTAATGCCAATAGAGAACACAAATAGTCTACCTCCTATAGTGAATGGGGAATTTCATCATCGTCATCACTGTTGATGTAATCTTTCTTCTCTATGTTGGTTGGAAAATATTGATGGTTAGAATCTGTTATGTTAATCCCACCACAAGAGGAACCAATTCTATTAATATACAATTATAAAAATTAATAGAATCATCCTAAGCGTCACAATTCATAGACTAATAGTGGTGATGTTTAAATATAGGTAAATTAGACACTTATGGGGTCATAGGAAATAATGTCCTAATATAGAAACAGGGTTCATGAAATGAACCTAATGGTGGGAAAGAAGAGTCAACATATTACATGGAGAGTAATGGGAGAACTATAAATTTTTGATACACCTATGTGATTATTATCACCATCAGCACACTTAATTATTTGGACCAAGACATCGATACAGAGGGATGCAATATGTAATAAATACACTGAGAGGAGTATCTGGAAGAACCCAATGTGAATGAATGTACTTGGAATATGAAGAGGAATGAAAACATATAACCTTAGAAAATAAATTATCTACGTAAATGGAGAAACACTTTCGATGAAAAATGGAATGGTGTTTCTATATATCTATCACCACACGGTAAACATGTAAATCCTTCCATGGAGGAAAAATTTTCACAATATGAGAATTAGATAATACCTTGCAAACATCTAATCAAGGGACTACTCTGGGGAAATATTCTCACTAGGTATCATTTTTAGGTTCAGACGTATATTCATCCACCCCTACATCTTGATTTAGTCGATCTTCATGCAAGAGTATCATTTGAGTTTCATACCAGATAAGGATTAATGAAACTAGTGTAAATAAAAAAAAGTTGAAAATGATATTGACTTCCCTTTATTGCAGTGATAAACTCTCCCTCAAATAGTGGATCATTCAGTCTTAATACATATCGAGAATCTGTGGGGGACTAAAAAAGAACAACACCATCCAAACCCACCCAATCCCGGTAGACTGGAGGCGGATCATGAAGTTGTACCTCTATAATTTTCTCAATGTAATCATTTCCCTAGATACTCAAATGGAATCCATGAATTAGAGACTCTAAACTATGAAACCTAATACAATTTTATATCTTGAATGGGTGGATGAATATTTTTCACAACCCAATTTGAAAAGTCTATCCTTCTCAATATTTGATGGTAGATGATACCTAGAACATCATCTCGTACACTTTGTATCATGAATTGGTCTGATTATGGGCCCTTAATCATAGAAAGAGGTAACTATGTTAAGGTGTTTTGTAACGAATCTGATAGGGGATACTTTTTCTGGTATGGTTATCTTCCTCTAGGATTAGCTGTAGGATGGGAATACCATCATCATCAATTTATTTTTCATTTATGTTCTACGTTGAGAAAAAATGAAATCCATAAACATGAATACATGAATGTTATGATTAAATTATATGGTGGATAAATTCATACCCAAATGGAATGGTTTAACTTATCTAAATGGATTCCCTCCCTCATAGGTGAAATCAGTGGAAATCGATGTTGAGAATATCTAGTATTATCCACAAACACCCCTAATCCTGATAAAGTATCTTGGTGGGTTCTGTTATTTTTTAGAAATGGAACAATGATGGAAATAATCCCTTCAATGGAAATGATCTATGTCTTAAAAAATTTCATTAGAATATATTAAATGACTGCACATGGTATAGAATTCAATTGTTACCCATAAAACATAAATGATTCAAATTAAAAAAACTATGAAGGATTCTAAGAGCCCAGTGCCTCTAATCATGCAATAATATCAACAGAATCACCCAGGGATATTATAGAAAAGTTTTCAGGGTCTTCCAATATTTTTGGAATAGATTATAAAATCATAATTCTTCATAAATGAGAATTTCCTCAGTTATTTACTTGAATGAATGAAGAATAACCTGGTGACGCATCCATAGTACAATATGTACAATTTGGTTAAGCACAGTTATCATCCTTCCTAAATCCCTTTACAATGAATGTTGGTTCGTAACTTCCACGATTTATATGTCTTCAAATAATTCCTCCATAACTTGGTTGATTCTTGACATGAGAATTTGGATAACTCCCTCACACAGGTTTCCTACCAAACTATTCATCAATTAGAAGAAATTTTTTTCTAGCAAGTGTTTCAGTTAGAGGTAGGTAGAATTTCAAAAAAAAAATATGACTTGGAAGACTGTTCAATGAGTTCATTCCACTATAATATCACATCATCAAAAACCCATAATGGACTTTTATCCCATGGATGTGACATAAAATATTATTACCAATAGTGTACACATCTATTAGACATAGGATGAGATAGAAGAGGAAGAGTCATATTATTTACTGACGCAATGTCTATCCCTTTTAGATTTGACCCTACAACATCTGATGCATGGGAACCCCATCACCAAATGGTACCCACATTATATGAATTCTCCATCATTTTATATTTCATCATGATTCATTTCATATTCCCCTTCAAGGAAAATGAATATGACTCTGTGTTAGCGTTCCCCATACTTGACCAGACCACTAGAGTTCTCATGCACTTGAACTGAGTATACATGGGTCAATGTGGCTATGGTCGAATCCAATATTATTGTCACATGACCACAAAGGACATATAATTAACTATGAATCATGGTAAATCACTATTAGATGACCAAAAGGGAAATTAAAGAGTCTAAATAACCTCTATTGGTCATCCCTACCTAGTTTTCTTAGATGACCACCTAGAAGGGGTGTGATTATTTGACCATCCAAGACAACAAAGACGACTAAAATGAGCTCTAATACAAGAATAATTTTCACTGTCATCTTCTACAAAACACATAAACACATCTACCTATGATTTTATAGCACCTCAACAAGATAATAATGAGAAAACCTACTTAAGGATTCAACATCGTCTTTTTCAAATGTACAACATTCTTAAATCTCAATAGGTTACCCTACAAATTCTCTCTATCAGGGATGTGATCCATATATCAAAATATCTCTAGGATGAAATCATTAGAGACATACAAATCCCATATGAGTATGATATAGAATCTGATGAAGTCGAAGATTATCTAGTGTTGAAAATTTCATAATAATTCCATATTGCAATCTTTTTCATAGAATCATGTTAGGAAGAGGTCATCAAAGGACACATTGGAACCCTATATGTTTTAGTTGTACTCATTAATGTTAAAATTAAAAGTTCATTGTATTAAAATAGTTATAGGATCAACCAAATCCCAATTTAGACCCTGAATGTTTTGGGACATAGAGAAGGGTACTTATCTCCCACAAAATTGATAATTAAAGGGGACAATAGGTGTTAGAAAAGACCACTCAAGAAGATAAATTTGAATGACTAGTTAAGTGATATCATAACTAGAATTGAGATCATGGTTGTGGATAATTTCACAATATATAATGTATTATTAATATTTCCTTGGCTTATCTACCATGGGGGGGGGGTAAATTTAACATTCCATCAGTGTTTGAAATACCCCCTTTGAAGGAATGGTCAGCAAATTTCATGACGAAAATTCCACCTTTCAGTACTAAAAACCCACATATTACAAATAAGGATTCCAAAAAATAGAATAAAACAACCAATAATAAATTAGAATAAGAATATTGTATCCCACATTGGCTTTGGGACCACCGATAAAAATCCCTATAGTATGCTTGACAGTGATTATGTGTTACTCATAAATAGAGCTTATATAGTAGACACAATCCTAGATGCTCAATATTTATCTATCTATAGTGATATATTTAAAGAAAAGGATATCTAGAATCTATCTGAAAGTATTAAGGTTCTATGGGATGATAATTCCACTTCTTATTATCTCCCTCACCCAAATTATGATAGAGAGGCCCTCATATTCCCTACATCAACTAAAAATTGTTACTTATACTCAAAAGAGTACAAAGATGATGACGACCTCAATAAAATCCCTCCAACATTCAAGGAATTTCTCTCCCCACCATATATGACATGATTTAGGTGAATCCAGCAATAGATGAAAACATTTGTCCTACACATATTAGTGACACCATGAGATTATGTTGTCTAGAGATTTATATTTCATTTGTATCGAAAAATTGTATGCATTCTCATGGAACAACATATAACTGCATGGACTGAATCCTAGAGAATTAGCCAAAATCATTTTAAAAAATGAGAGGAGGATGTTTTCAAATTAAAAAATTGATTTTTTTTCAAGAAATAAAATACCAAATATGTATTTCCAACATCTTCCCTTTTAAGAAAATAGTGGGAAAATTCAAGTCTGCAAAAATTTTTACGTCCTTAATCACCAATTCCCAAATCATGAGTTTTTTATGCTGATCATATAACTATTGATAAATATAACTATATGGTTCTATGACCATTCCATCAATAATTGGTATTCTTGGTACAATCAAATCCTATTTCACCCGAATATGTAAAAGAAACAACATTTAGGGAACCCCAAGATATCTTGTTTTAGAAGGTAATGAAATTTCCATAAAATACCTCTTACACTACATATTATCACACTATTCATCAATTCTATAATCCTATATTGGGATGATTAGAAAAATTTTATTTAGATTACCCGGTGGTATAATACCAATAGATAGTTGATCACATCACAATTAATCAAAAATTATTCTAAAAGTTGTGAAAGCACAATCTGTAGATGAATCTTATGAAATGCTCTTTTAGGGTAATAGTATTAAAATTATTTTCCTTCCTGGTATGCCATGACAATATCAAGGATTAACAAAAAATTAATAGTGTCCGTTAGGTATGTCATAATGGGAAATGTCATTAAAACATTACATAATCTTGAATTAAATGAATAATTAAAATTAAGGAACTTTTCAGGTTTAGAGTTTTAGATAATTATTCCATAAATATTAAATTACATCTCAAAAATTACAAAGTAAACAATTCTACTCTCTTTCATTTTTTTTTTAAAATATAAACTCTTAAAAAAATTCATGTCTTGTTCCTTGTTTTAGACAACATGACTTTTCCTTGACCCCATCCTTGACCCTATTCATCTTTATGTCCTATGAAATAAATTTCAAAACATGGGATGATCATATAATGCTCAGTAAGGGTTACAAGATAAATAAATATAACTTTAGTCCATAAATACATACCAAGCATAAGCTCATACCTCATGAAATCATATGATTTATGAATAACACATTGAAATCATAAATCATAAAGATAACATGTGGAATAAATAACATAGTTACCTTGTAACTATCATAGCTACATATGGAGTTATTATGGAATACCCATCACTATATAATCCCTAAATATCTTAGGAAAAATATTAACATTTACCACTGTCAGGTTATCCAATGCATTGGAGAGCTATGTCGGGCTCACCCGCAAATGGTTTATCACGGAACCACCTGTATACATAATAAATTCCCAATAACCATAACATAATCATAACAGATAACACAAGAATAATGTAAAGATAAAATTTCAACATTCCAATCAAAATCTATCAAATCATGATATCGAAATAAACATTGCTTTATCAAACCATTTTCAGATACATTTAAAATTTTTAATAAATAGATTTTTGAATCAAAGTTTCCCATACCAAATTAAAAATGTTAATGAAATTAACATTTTAAAACATTAATGTCCATATAAATAAATCATTAAACACATTTTTAAGGAATTTACATTAATTTGAATGATTTAGTGGAATACATATTTAGAACATTTAAAACGATATTTTAATTAATGGGTTCCAAACCAAATGAAAGATGCTTGAATACAAATAATTGAGGAATAAAATTTAATAAAAAAATTATAATATAATGAAAATAAAGGTATTAATCCTATAATATACCAAATTATAGTATATAAACTATATAACGGTTGATTAGCACATAACAATAATGAAATCTCAATGGAATTTAAATTTGAGACGAAATCCCTTATAAAGATGATTTCCTTAGATTAAGGATAAATCAATGACATAGTTATGTCTGGAAAATATAAATACACCCAATATAAGGGGATATTAAGTGTAAAAAATCAGAGGATATTCACACATATTCATTACATGACATAATCAATAATTAGAAGTTTAACACAAAGAATTCAGATTGGGTGAAGTAGTTCCCTAAAAGAAATTCGACAGCCTAATGACATCACATTAAAATTCAGAAAATGAGTTGATGAGAAAAAAAGGTTATCTCATCACTTAGACAAATAACATACAGAAATATGTATATATAAGAACACATACCAACATAAAAAGATGTAAATTAAATGACATAACAAAAAAATAAGTCTTTTAAAAAGTGGAGGGTAAAATGTTTCATCACAGATTAGGTTACATACGAAACATACACCACCTGAAAGAAGGATCACACGATGAAGATGTAAATAACCATAAATTGATTTTTATTACACAAAGACAACAATCATGGGCAGTCCATACACCATAGAATTGAAATACTGATAAATATAGGATGAATCTCACAGGAATAAGTAGTGAGATGAAAACCCCTTACCACATTGTAATCAATCGAGTCGTATGAACAAAAGATAATAACCACCAAATGAATCAAAGAATACCATGAATATAAATAGAATCATGATAATATATATCAAATTTCAATAAACAATACACTATATACAATAAATAAATTGGGAACAAAGGGTATCTCATAGACTTAAAAGTGAGATAAGAAACCCCTTAACTCGACATAATCAATCAAGTCGTATTACCAATAGTTAATAACCACCAAATGAATAACAGAATACAATGAATATAAATAGAATAATGATAATATATGTCAAATAATAGTAAAAAATACACCATATTTCTGATATAAGTGGAGAACAATGGAAATCTCATGGAATTAAAAGTGAGATATGAAGCCCCTTACCTCATGACTGACTTGACCAGTTCGTTCTTTAATCACTTAAATAATAAACTAAAGTTAATTTATTCTTTCTTAAGAACCTTTTTCAAGTTTATTATTCATTTTAAATAAATTATTACTATGTTATAAACATTATGCAATCATTTATGTTAATAATGTGCGTTTGGTCGATATTTGTACTTGAGTCCAAAATAAAATTCTTATAATTACATGTTGTTCTTATGGTAAAAAATCCATTATCTCTTAAATTATATACATTTTTTAGATATAATATATATCATATATGTTCTGTATATATATTCTTTTATAATATTACAAATCATATGGAGATAAGAAATGGAATGCACTGTACATTTAGTCAGAAAGTCGTACGTACGGATAAACACTACTTTCATTTATTTTTCATATTTAATGGAATGAAAACATAAATATACATAGGTATATTATAGTTCCAGTATAATATAATATGATATATATGTTACATAATTTCATTAGCACCATCCTTTATACATTCCATGTATGTCATGAAAGAATCATATCACATTGAGGGGGCGATAGTCCGCACTTCCTCAAATAAAATTATCGTATTTACTCATATTGGAAAGCATAAAGGTATGATTGTAAAGAAAAATTACAAAATCATAGAGAAAACATAAAAATAATAAAAATAATATATAAATACATTGTCATCATAACGGCCACTATGAGAGGCGACATGAGATAACTGAAAAAACATCATTTTGTGAGGTAATAGTTCATTGTCCAGAGAAATAGTAAGTTTTTAATCCATTAGATAGAGGTGTGTGTAAGATTAGATCGAATAATTCTCATAAAAATAACCTAGTATAATTTGGATACTGGTTTCGCTATAAAATAATGTAATAAATAATGTTTATGTGGTTAGAGAAGTAAAATAAAACAAAAGAACTTAAGAGAAGACGTCACCATTAAATCAGGTATCCCCATTTACATTGAAACTAATAATTTACTATAATTACCTTATACCAAGGGTAAGGATTCTAGGTGGAGGATAGTGATGTATAGAGATGAATTGGGCCGATATTGGTCGAGCCAAGGGGCTTGAGATGTGTGAGAAATGGGTTAGAAGTGAGGGCTTTTTATAAGGAGAAGGAGGAGATCTTTATGAATCTTTAAAAATATTATTTTATTATATAATGATTTTTGTTTTATAAAATTCCAAAAAATATTAAAGTAGAATATAAGAAGACTCTTGTTTGAAATAAAATCATAAAATAATAATTAGACAGGTTTTGGATATTGTTTTAATCATTATAATATTATTTATTTAATTAATTCATTAATGAGGTAAAAACTGCATCATTATTGTGTCATAAATAATTTTTTTTATTTGATGTCTAATATTTATAAAAACAATATAATGATGTAGGAAATCCTTTTATCTTTTAAACGAATATTTGTAGTCTATGGGATAACTTATATATCCCCACGTAAAAATTGATTTACTAATAGATATATATATTTATTTCATTTTGTCATAACATTAAATTAATTAATATAGTGTCATTATCACTCCAAAGTGGCTTCATGAGGTCCCAAAACCGAGCCATGGATTCCCATGGTCAGAAATGTATCAAAAAATAGGATTAGAAAACATGTTAGGGTAATTTAATACAATTATTATAATATTTTGTTTCCCATATTTACCATATTTACCCTTTAACAATGGTAAATAAGAGTTTTAATAAAGTAAATATTCATATTGTCTAAATACAAACTAATCTATTTTCACAATTTTGACCTCATGATTCCTAATATGGAATCCACTTTTCCAAATTCAAAACACATAAGTGGAATAAATTAATTTAAAATTAATTCCCATTTTCAAAACAAAAAGTGTGTTTTTAAGAAATAGTAACTATCAAAATATTGACACTTATTTATGTCCAATTTCGATGTGAAATTAATTAAAATGACAAAAATTGGATTAAATGGTAAAAACATAATATAATGACACTTTATAACCAATTTAAATTATAATCCATCCGTATAAATATTTTAGATTAAATGGCAGTTTTGAATTTAAAATAAATTATTTTTCACTGTTCATTAGAAAAGACATTTTATCAAAAAAATACCATAAGTTTACCCAAAGTTAAAATTGATAACCCTATTCTAAAGAAGAATTTTATTTGGTCAAATAGAACATATTAAAGTGAAAACATGTATATTTAAAGAGGTTTATCCATCAAAATGTTAAATCATCCTTTTAATGAATAATAGAGTATTTATGCTTAAAATTAGATTCATTCACATTTAATGCCACTAATTTTTTTTGAGTAAATGTAAAAACATTTAATAAACATATTTAATCATATATTCTTTAATTCTATTCATTCTCATCAATACAATGGCTATGTGGTAACTTCCATTTACTCTAATAATATAATAATATTATTTTTCAGTATAACTCAACGTTGTGTGCATCATGAGTTTTCAAAGAAACCTGTTGTTGTGTATTGAGTACACCATCAAACATAGGAAACCCTTTGAAGAAAAATTAGTATTTAATTCACAAAGAATAATAAATATGAATATTTTATCTTCTTTATTTACGTGGGATATAACATCCTTCCCCCCTTTTGGGAATTTCATCCTCGCAATTTCAAAATGGGGCTCGGAAACTTCATTGAAAGTCCCAAATCAGAAAAATAGTCAATAACAATATCACTTTAAAATAAATGATGAGAAGTAAAAAGGTCACCCGAGACAAAAAAAATCTAGTATTCCAAGAAAACATGGATATAGAAGATAAACTAACTCTCATAGATTAATAGAGAGTGATAGATAACTTGATCGTGGATTGTTAACCACCAAAATATCATCAATTATTGGTTCGATAAATGTATGATGATAAAATAAACTTATAACATCTTTTCATCAAGATCATTTTTATAGAGTGGAATAATATTATTAATAACTACACTAAGATCATAAGAAAATATATTTACTTGTCATGTAGAGAGTCATCCATTAATAAAATTCTACAACAAACTCATCTTTTCTCCAAATGGTAAGTATTGAAGAGGACTTGGTCACTCCTAATGTGCCAGAATAAACTTCTATAGTATCACATAATATAGAAAATATGAACAATATATATCCCTTATATTTAGGCATCATCCAAAACCAAAATTGGTTACTACAAGATCAGATAATCCCCAAAAATATAATCTTTTGTAATAAAATACTACTATTAATCTCCAAAATTTAACATAATGAACCCAATGTTCAAAAAAAACCATTAAATAAACAATTCTCTTTAAAATTCATCAAAATAATCCAAAGTAAGATTGATAATCAAATCTTATATGTTTTCAATGACATTGTCTTCCATAGTAAATGTTAACATTTATCTCAAACAACATCGACTAATCTTAAAGTCTCATATTTATGTGTAATTATCATAAACACATATTCTCTATGATAGATTAATCATACCCATAAATAACCCAAATCAACTTATATCCACACACAAACATATATTCTTTAAAAATTAAATTTCAACCGTTACTCCAAAAATTATACCCCATAGTATTTTATTTTCCATAAGCATATAGTGTTCCCAAAAGCGAGAATGTCTTCCAAAATAACCTTTATTACTTAATCACCAAATCATTTTTCTATTCTATGGATGTCCATTTGATAAAACATAAGAACCCAACTAAAATTATTCTTGATCCATAAACTAATTCAACTTAAATGAATAAGTCATACTAACCATGGACTTCACGTAGGATAGTGGTAGTCGATGCGCCCTTGTCACCCTTTGGTTGTTGGTTCGATTCATGTAGCCATGCTGGACATGACGGGTCATCACCCATCTTATTATTAGTCTTTTTTATAAAACTAAAAAATAACCCAAGAATGTTTTAACTTCAATGGGTTTCTTATAACATTAATTTTCATCCCAATACATGAAGACCTCACTATCTTATATATTGACATTTTTTCAACCATATGATAAAATAAAACTATTCCCAATAGAAAGAACGTCATACCTTGGTCAAGGTGTCTAAATAGTTTCATAATAATTATGTTCGCATAGGTAGAAAGTCCAAAAATTCCCATAATGATTTAGATATCCTTGAAAATCATTTGCATCCTTCATCCAAATACACCTTGTACAACTAGGGTCATATGGGTGTTCGTAGAAAAATAGTTTCGGAAAATAATCCTGTATGAAATATAATTTAAATCATCTTATGAAACATGTTTTTTATAAAATAGTCAGATAGAGTTTGAGTTGAAGCTTTCAATCAATGGTCCTTTTAAACTACAATATACATGTTCTGAGGGGAAATAATTTAAAATCAAATATTAATAGGTTGCGGAAGTGTCTCCTTCATCAGCACCTTTTTCAAAATCATAATATGCCTCAAAATCTTTTGATAAGGTAAAATATTTAAAAATTCCATGATATTATTTACCATTTTGAAAATACGAGAATATTGAGAAAATATTATTTTATTAAATAAAACCCATGATCCATGAGGATATCGAGGTATAGTGGACGTGTTTGATTTCTCAAACCACTACTTGCAAGTGATTTGTAAACTAGAAAATGTTTCACAATCATATGAACATGACTTTGCAATATTTATAGAAAGAATTTCATTAGGAAGGGATTGGAATGTTGTTTGAGATCCTTTTCCTTCCATTTTTAACAGTCATTCCCTGGTCTAAAAAATATAAAAAAATTTATTTAAGTAGAATAATAGACATAGAGACTAACCATGTGTTTAACTAAAACTCATAATCATTAATGTTGTCTAAATAGACCTCTGATACCAACTATAGGGACCCAGCCTTAAAACATTACATAATCATTAATTAAATGAATAATTTACATTGAGGATATTTTCAGGTTTAGAGTTTAAAAGAATTAGTCCATAACTATTACCTTACATCTCAAAAATCCCAAAGTGTAAAATTCTACGTAGTTTCTATTTTTTTCTTAAAATAAAAATTCTTAAAAAAGAGTCTTGTCTTGTTCCATGTTTTAGACAACATGAAGTTTCCTTGATCCCATCCATAACCCTATTAATCTTTATGTTCTATGTTTTTTTTTTCAAAATTTACGATGAGCATAAAAATATCAGAATGGGTTATAAGATAAAGAAAGATATCATTAGTCCATAAATACCTACCAAGTATAACGTCATTCCTCATGAAATCATAAGATTTATGATTAAAAAAAGAAATCACCAATCATAAATGTAACTTGTCGCATACATAACATACATACATTATAGATATCACATCTACATATGGAGTTACATTGGAATACCCAATATAGTATATTACCAAAATCTCTTAGGAGAAACATTAATTTTTACTGATGTTACATTACCCAATGCATTGAAGACCTATCTCAGGCTCACCCGCCCTAGGTTTATCATAGAACTACCCATATACATAAACAATACCCAAAAATCATAACATAATAAAAACAAACTACAACATCATTAAATAAATATAAAAATTCCACATTCCAATAAAAATATATCAAATCATGATATTCAAATAAACAATGCATTATTAAACCATTTTCAAACCCATTTAAAACATTTAATAAAGGGATTTGTGAGTCAAACTGTCTTATAAAACATTGAATATTTTAAAGAAATCTACATTTTAAAACATTAATGTCCATATAAACAAATCCTTAAAATAGTTTTTAAAACATGGACATTAATGTGAATGATTGAGGATAATAAATCAATAAATCATTTAAAATGATATATTAGTTAAAGAGTTTCGACCCAAATGAGAGATGCTAAGATAAAAATAATTGAAAATTATTTTTTAATCAAAACGTTATAGTATCCTCAGAATAAATGTATTCAATATATAATATCTCAATGGATAGTATATACCCCATATAAAAGTGAATTGGCACATAACAACAACGAAGTCTCAATGGAATGTAAATTGAGACGAAATCCCTTATAAAGATGATATCCTTAAATTAAAGATAAATAAATGACATAATTATGTTGGAAAAATTTAAATACACCAACTATAAGTGGATATTATGTGTAACAAAATCATAGGTTACTCATAATATTTATCTCATGCCATAATCATGATGTATAAATTTAACCCAAAGAATTCCAATGGGTGAAGAAGTTCCGTTACAGAAATTGGACAACCTAATATGGTCACTTTAAAATTATGAAAATTAGTTGATGATATAAAAAGGGGTATCTCATCCGTTGGACATAATATTTACAGTAATAAGGATATATAATATCATATCCCAACATAAAAAGATCTAACTTAAACGAAATAACAAAAAGATGTCTTTTAAAAAGGGGAGCGTGAAAAGTCCCCTCACCGATTTGGTAACATACGAAAGATACATTACATGAAATAAGGATCATATGATGACAATGTAAATACACATAAATGAATGTATACTTCACAAAGAGAACAATCATGGGAAATCTATACACCACACAATGTAAATAGTAACACATATAACATGAATCTCCCAGGAATAAGAAGTGAGTTGAAACCCCATACCACGTTGTAATAAATCGATTCGTATGACAAAAAGTCAATAAAAAACAAAATAATCAAGGAACACGAGGAATATTAAAATAATGATGATAATATATATCAAACAGAAGTAAAAAATACACCACATGCAATAAATAAGTGGTGAACAATGGAAATCTCACAGAATTAAAAGTGGCATAAGAAACCCCTTACCTCAATGTAATCAATCAAGTCGTATGATAAAAAGTTAATAACCACCAAATGAATCACAAAATACCATGAATATTAACAGAATCACGATAATATATATCAAATGGTTGTAAAAAATACACCACAAGCAATAAATAAGTGGCAAACAGTGGAAATCTCACAAAATTAAAAGTGAGATAAGAAACCCCTTACCTTGTCTCTGACTTGAACCGTTAATTCTTTAATCTCTTGATTAATAAACTAAATAATATTTATACTTGCTTAAGAAAAATTTTCATGTTTATTATTTCTTTTATATCACTTATTACCATGTTATTAACATTATGAAATCATTTATGTTAATAATGGTCTCTTGGCTGATATTTGGTACTTGAGTCAGAAATAAACATCTTATAATTACATGTTGATCATGTGGTCAAAAATACATTATCTCCAGATTGATATTCATGATTTAGATATCATATATATCATATATATCCACTATATGTATGTATTCGTAATATTACATTTCATATTGAGATAAGAAATGAAATGCAGCGTTCAAGGAGATGATAAAAAAATTACAGAATCATTGAGAAAACATAAACATTATATATATCATATATAAATATAGTTCCATCATATTGGCCACCATGAGAGGCCGTAGGTGATAATTGAACAATCATCATTTTGTGAGCCAGTAGTTCAACGTCCACAGAAGCAATATGTTCTTTAACCATTTGATGGATGTGTGTGTAAGTGTAATTTGAATTATTTTAATAACAACAACCTAGTATATTAAGGATACTGGAGATGTTATTAAATAAATGAATAAAAATAGTTTATGGGGATGTATATGTAAAATAAAACAAAGGAACTTAAGTGAAGATGTTACATTTAAATCGGGTATCTCTATTTAGTTTGAATGAAAATGTTTAATTGAATTGCCTTATGCCTGAGAGAAGGGTTCCAGGAGGAGTAGAGGGATGTAAAGAGAATAATTGGGCAGAGTTTGGATGAGCCAAGGGGATTCATAAGTTTGAGTAATGGGTTAGAATTTAAGGATTTTAATAAGGGGGAGGAGGGTCTCTTTACTAATGTCTAAAAATATTATATTATTATATAATTATTTTCAGTTTCTAAAGGTCCAAAACATATTAAAATTTAATATAAGATGACTTATGGTCAAAATAAAAGTATCCAATATGAATTGGATAGGTTTTGGATAAGGTTTTAATATTTATAATCATATTTATTTAAATAATTCATTATTGAGGTAAACACTACATCATTATTGTGTTATAAAGATGTTTATTTATATGATGACTAAAAATTATGAAACATAATATCATGATGTGGGAAATATTTTTAGCTTTCATATGAATATTTATAGTCGAATAGATAATATATATAACCTCATGTAAAAATTGATTTACTAAAAGATATATGTTTATGTGTTTAGTTCATTACTTTAAATTAATTAATATAAAGTTTCATTATCACTCCCATGTGGCTCCATGGGGTCCCAAAATCGACCCAAGGATGGCCATGGTCAGACATGTATCAACCAATAAAATTAAGACACATTTAGGATAATTTAATATTATTATTATAATATTCTTTTACCCTTATTTACCAGATTTACCCTTTAACCAAGGTAGATAAATTTTTTCTGAAGTTAATATTAATAATGTATAAAAATATAAGTTAATAATTTATAAAATCTGTTGCTTCTGATTCCAAATATAGAATCAATTTCCATATTCAAAACACAGAATTTACAGAAATAAATTTAAAATTAATTCTCTCTTTAAAAACAAAAAATTTGTTTTAAATAAATAATAACTATCAAATGATTGACACTAATTTATGTCAAATTTCAAAATGAAATTATTTCCAATTACCCAAATTTTATTAAATTTTAAAAACATAAAATTATTAAACTTAAATTAAATTAAATGTATAATATAAAATTTATCAATATATTAGAATAAATGGAAGTATTTTATTTAAAATACAGTATTTTTCATTATTCATTAGAAAATTAATTTTATCAGATTAATACCAAAACATTACCCAAAGTAAATTATGATGTCCCGATTCTAAAGAAGAATTTTATTTTGTCAAATAGAAAATATAAAAGTGACCAAAACTATATTTAATGAGATATTTCCATCAAATGGTGGTAAATCTACCTTTCAATGAGTATTGGAGTATTTGTGTGTAAAATTAGATTCATTCACATTTTAAGGTTCTAGATTTTATTGGATAAATATAAAAACACTGAAAAAACATATATAATCACAATTTATTTAGTTCTACTTATTCCCATAATTAAAATATCTATGTGGTATCTTCCACCTAAAATAATAATAATGTTATATTATCTTTCATTATAACTCATCTTTTTGTGCAACTTAATATGTTAATGAATGTTGTTGTTGTGTATCGGGTACACCATAGAACATAAAATCCCATTTAAAGTAAAATTAATATTTTATTCACAAATATAAATAAAAAATGAATATGTCATATTCTTTATTTACCTTGGATGATACATGTCATCGCTAAAAATCTCAAATAACTAAGGGGTCATTAAGGTATTCCTACCAACATTTCAAATTTCATAGAAAACCTAGCTGGAAAATTTATCCCTTTCACAAAGATAATGACGAATGAAATTTTTTATCAATTGATTGATGAATGTCAACAAGCCTTTACAATTATTTAGAATTAACTGCAATAACCACCATTCTAAATTCCATCTGTAGAAGTAAATACACATAATATATATGGTACTAACTTGGAGTCATCTCCGGGATCTCTCCTCACGTATGGGAACAATGAGGTTAATGATAGAAATATTTACTACCTCACCTAGAGAACTCTACAAACTATGTCTTGAAAATAAGATGTTGAGAAAATTTTATTTCACTAATCATGGTAGTGAAAAATGTTAGGCATTACCTGAATCACCAAATATGTCCACCTAGTCTTTCAAAAAAATTTCTCATCTAAATCCTTGGGCATCCAATTATGATTGGTCATTGGGCCCTTTGGGTGGTCATTTATTTAATGGATGAAATCCAGTTCGTGTCGTATAAATTAGTAAAAGTGAATGACCTGACTAATTTACTTATGGAACATCCCAACCAAAAATTTATATCAATGGAAAAAGATATTCTAGATGAACAAGTATTTAATTAAAATGGAACTCCCAATAATGGGGATATTACAATTTATTATGCCTCTTGAATCCCTATTTCAAAAAGAATTGAAAATCTATAGATTAATTAGGTTGGATTAATGATTTTATTTTTTTCTTTGAACAAATAAAATTTTCCATACACATTATAAATATATTAAGGATGGAATAAAAATTAGGACCAATAGAAAATAAAAATCACTACTATAGAAATATCCTTAAAGCTTCATATATCATACCTGAACATATAAGCTATTTAGGTTTGGTGATAATGAAGATCTGTTGGGGATATTCCAGTAAAAACAATGAACTGGGCCCTCCCACTAGCTAAGTAAGTGGAATATTGATTTATTTTCATTTTGAGTCCACATATCATCATGTTCCAAAATCCTAGAATGGTTTTTCCAATATAATGGGTAATGTATCTATAGTCTTTCTCGACACAGATCAGGTGGAAGAAATCTTCCATATCGTTCCCTGATTGATGGTATTATCAAAAACCGTCTAGGAATTGGAAGAAATAAATCATGAGAACTCTATCCCAAATCATGGGGGACTGATATCCACCCCTGGATGGAGGATTTGATAGTTTATTTTCTCTAAAATGTGTCTCTCCCAACATATCGTATAGAGATGCAATAAATTATACAATGAGAAACAATCATTACCATGTCATATGGTCCAAGTAAACCTAAATCCCTATACAAGCATTGATTTGATTTATTCCTCCTTATATTCATATCATAAAGGTAATTTCTCACCATCATAGAATATTTCCATGTTTTAACTTATGGAAATAATCAACTTGGGATGATGGGTTACCACTAAATCAGGAGGATATGTTATGACATAAAAACCATGATATAAGACAATGTGTAATTGACTAGCAATCTTCAGGCATGAAATATTCATGATTGTTTCTTCCATAGAACTTCATTATATCTATTTAAAGCTAAATATTCATTAAAAAATTCTATATATGGAAGGGGTGTTTTGGGTCTATATCCACTTTCCACAACTAAGCAGTTCATCTATATCCTTAATGCTACAATCTTCCTTTTCGGATAGCCTGAGAAAATAAACATAAATGTATCCACATTGAAAAAAATTATAAACACACTAATTTTCCATTTCATCACTATTTTCGGAGTCCCTAAAAAAATATATAGTAAAACCTAACCTACTTTAATTATATAGAGTTAATTAAATTTTACCAGGAGGACAACATAGCGTCCAATCAGTCATCCCTCTATCATACTATGGAAAATGGAAAAATAGAAGCCTTCTACATGACTGTGTGAAATATACTCCAGATGATGGTAAATAATAACATGAAGACCTGGTTAGACATGATCCTCCATTATGTATTGGATACCTCAACAACACACATACCACTACACAGTCAACTATATACTTAGTCATATATATAACTGAGGTCGTGTTTTTTATTTTTTTGTAGTAATGATTTCTTCTAATATCAATTTGATGAAAAATATCGAATTATAAGAAGTATAATTTTTTAAGATATTGATTGGCCTGATTAGAACATGTTGTGTACATATTACAAACTGAAATTCCATTAGAATCAGATCACATGAGATATCAATAAAATGTTAATCCCTCATTCATTCCTTCATGGAAAACTTTTATTTGTTCTTCAAAAAAAATGATACCAGTTAAGAAGCATCCAAAATTGGAACCAAAATTCGAAGTACCTTATGTCATAAAAATTTATATCATATTGGTGCCTTATCATGAGGATAAATGGATCAGAAACACATAAAACCCATTACAAATGAGTGGATTCATAAGAATTTCATTTCATATCTTCTAGTTTGGATATTTCATCCTAACTAAACAACAATTAAAATTATGGATGTCATCAAGGAAGCTTGATGATTAACTACACAATGTTAATTATCCAAACCACATGGAATTAAACTATATAATGATCCTCTAGGTAGAATGATGCTAAACTAAAGAGAATATTTCATTCCGACTGCATGATGTTAAACTATATAGATATCATCTTTGAATCAAGTTGATAAAATAAAAAACATCCATCATCATTACCATATGATGTTATACTATATATAGATCATAATGATATAAAAATTATAAATGTAACTATATCCTTCATCTTGACCAAACATAATTAAACTATTCGGGGATTGTCATACCAAAAAGATGTTAAACTGGACAGTTTCTATCTTCATGGCCACACAACATTAATCTGTATAGAGATCATCATGGAAACAAGTCAATAAAATGAATTGTTTCCATCATCCTACCCACATGTTGTTAAACTAAAGAGATGGTGTCATTAGAAAATGACATTAAATTTCACTTATCCCAAATATCCCATTTCTCCCATGTTTCTTGACCAAATATATTCATTTGGACACTTGAGTTTTCAAAAGTCATTCATGTCCCTTGGAAAATGGAAAGGAAACCCATGTTTTACCTTGATATTGATGCATAAATCATTTAATTTCCACCTAGAGGAGTCCCCTCTTTGAATGTATGGAATAAGAATTATTGTGGGACCGTATAACACAATTACAGAACCTATTCCCATAGGGTGTTATCGGTAATCCCCATAAAATATACCCATCCCATATTCGCTGAATGAAACAATTTTATTTTTACTTACATCACCTAAATTCCTACTATCAATGTAGATTCTGTATCTCTAGTAACTCCCCATCAGAAAATACTACCCCAATAAATCTTCCATAACTCATGGAAATGTGTATAGAACCATCTTCATGAAAATTCATAACACCCTTAATGTATTTTAACCACCAACCATAGTAATATCCCCGTATTTGGAGAGGAACACTAATACTCATGATCCTGAAAACAACATTGTAGATCTCATCATCCTAGTGTGTTTTGGGTTATCCCTATAACATCTTCACCAAATTTGATATTCATCAATAAATTCCTTGTAGTATGGAATTAAACCGAACAATATATCTACAAAATTACCACAAGATTTTAAAATGCATGACAGATATCCATTCATCATGAAGATAAATTAAATGGGTAAGGAAACATTAAAACCAGTAAACTACAACAAACATAAGGTATAAGAGAAATCAAACATAAATTTTAGTCATAGAATTTACAATCTTAAATATTTTAACCTAACAGCAATAGATGGTCATAGTTAAAAGACCTTAAGACACAACACTGTAATTTTTTAGTTTTCATGAACTTGAAATGAACTAAAAATTTCATGATAATACCCCATAAGAAGGGATCCATAGAAAAACCCATGTCCATGCTCACAATATATTCCCCTATATTATGTTTTGAAATCGATAGTTTCAATATAAATAATTTAATATAATGAATGTGGTGGAAATCATATGGATTTAGTAAAAAATCAGCTATTATCTCCATATTTACTCTCTTTAAAAAACTCCCTATAATGCATCTATTCTAATAAAATAATCTTATGGTGAATTTTGTGGTCTTGCGATAGATGTAGAAGATATATCAGTGAGGTATATCAAGATGGTGTGAAATAAAGGTCTCTTATTGAGGAGAATGTGTTATAACTTGTACATTCATATCCAAGAATTAAAGTTTACAAGATATTATTAAAAGGATCGATATTATTGTTTATTCATGAAATTTTGATCAATTAAATGTCACTCCCATTATGGATAAAAGAATATTATAAAAAAACATAGAATGTTTATTGGATTTATTCGTAGATATCTTGAAAAAGTAGTGATACCACAATTTTTTACCACTCTAATGATTAAATATAAATGGAATAATATATATATATATATATATTGATGAAAAAAATAAGATTTTATAATATGTGATTGAATAATTGGCAGATGTCTGATGAGAAACATTGATTGCGCACTTATAGTTCACCAACCCATGCTTCTTCCAATACTTCTTGAGGAAAAAGTTTCTTAATAAGTGTAGAAATCATCAAAAAAATTCTATGTGAATTCCAATTAGTATAATGTCATTTAATGGTCAATTTTTATGAAATCCTTGAATTCCTCATACCTCCAAATCCATGCAGTCAGAGAATCTATTTGATTGTGTGGATTAGATATTAACTTGAAGATCTGTTAAAACACATTTAAAGATTCATAAATCTATTATTCTAGGGTACCTCATATTCAAGATCCTGTAGGCCCCTTTAGCTGTTAGCCAACTCCAAATTTTCAGATGAATTTTCATAGTATTTATTATAATCATTGTATGTCAAATAGGTTGTCCCTCATGTCATGAATATTCTAGTGATGAAATTATTCATGATCGCGAAATGATTGTTAGGGAGTCTTAATGATAAAGGTATAGATGATATCAAAGATAATCTAATGAAATTTTAGATAATTTTAGGTATCTTATAAATTAGGTATGTGAGAATTGGGATTAACTAGCTAAGCAGACATAGACAAATCCTCATATTTTAATTACTCAAAATATTCCCCTTCAGTTGCTTGTGGAAAACATCTACCTTCTTCCAAAAAGTATACCCCACTACATGGTTAATAACTACTAGGGTTAAAATGATTATTTAATGACACACCTGAGCCGTTAATTGGCACCATATTTTTTAAAACTAGGGGTCCGTGGGGTTTATATTTTTCCCATTTGGGAGGCTACTCTATTCCTCACCCCACCTCGGAAGGCTTCCACACAAACCTAGGAATAGACAAATGTATGAAAATAAAAGGATCCCACATGTGGAAGGATTTTCTCTACATTAGTATCTTCATGATCCAATATCATCCATAACATGTGGATGGTCCCATGGGGTTTCTCTTCGAACACCCCAGCCGAGGGGAGAGGGATACCCCTTTTGATATATCTATACTACTAAGTGAGATCATATTGGGTATATGGATGTCAAATAATTATCTCATCCATTATGTCTACAATAACACCATCCTAAAGGGAAATACTATAGGTACATTCATCACGAGATCCACTACAGTTATCAATAATTAGACTAGTTTTTGCTGGATATGGAGTGAAATTGGAACAATGAAATCAACTCATCATATCCTCAATCACATCAGGGCCTAATGGGAAGGTATCATCCCTATATATTTATTGAATTTTTTTATGATATGTGGAACCATGGATTCTTATTGTATTTTTGAATCTTTATAAATAGAAGATATCCCCTATCCATCGAAATAAAAACTATAAAGTACTAAAAATATTATCCGAGATGTTTCCCTACTTGATTTGGACCAGAAGATTTTAATGGAATTAAATAGATATACAATATGAATAGATTTGTTGTCCCTCTATTAACTCTGCTTCCATCACCAGCTTACTAACCTGAATTCAATAGAACACATCTCTATGAACATGGATACAAAACCATCCATCCTCAGGCTCAGAGATATCACTATAATCACCATATATCCCCATGTGGTTTGTTCTTTTGAAAACATGATTTCATTATATGAATCAAATATATCACAAACTTGTTGGGAAGTGCACTAGTGAGTGTGTATAGAAGTTAGATGTTATTTGATATGATAAATGTAAATGATTATTCAAACATTGAATGAGGTGATTGAGCATGTAGTTAGCAACATTTTAAAATTTCTTCTATAATGTTTAGTATGATCCCTTCCAATAATGGTGTTTGTGTAGAGTTATCCCATATGTTTGAAGATGAAAGAAATTCATCATAAATTTTCCCAAGAGGGGATATCGTTCTGATTTATTAGATGTCCCATAGGTTGATTCATACATTGTCATGGTACATATGAAAATAATTTTCTATAGGATATGAATGGGTATCCAATGATTGGAGAAGATTATACTAATGATAAAAAATGAAATGGAAACCCATAATGCATCAAAAGTATGGATATCACAAAACAACTCAGCAATAAATAATAATAACTCCTTGACCATGAATAGCCACACCCATTCATCAAAGACGTTTCCACTATGATTCAAATCACATTTTGATCTCTCTTCATGGACTGATTTATTTGAATATGACAAAAAGTTTCTCATGTGGATTTTTGAATGAATTTGAGTCCATGTTAATTCACATGGGAGTATCTACTGTATAATAAAACCCATGGGTCCTTTTGGGGACCAGTTGTTATTGTTAAAAATCTGTTGTAAAATTAGATTTTTGATATGTTGGTAACTAGAAATATGGAAGATTCAAGTCTAGAAAAGGGATGAAAACAATATTCAACAGGCCAGATCCATTTAGGGGAAGCTGTTGTGAGAAAGGAATGTTATTGAAATCATATGGGAGAAGCCATTTCCAAACCACGTTGTCAGAGCGTACAATGAACCAAGGCTCCGTATTATAGTTCTTTGGAATCATGGACCACTAATTGGACATTTTAGATAACAATGAAGATAGCTATAAGAAAACTACATAAAATTAATAATAATAAGATTGAATAATTAAAATCCAATGAAAATAAAATTCTAAATAATGAATCCTCTTGTGAATCATGTGAATTGATAGGGGATTCAATATCATATATTGCAATCATGAGTCAAATAGATTTATAATATATCATGTACAACATAAACCCAAATGAAATTGTATGACCCCTCAACCCATCATAAGACTATAAAATTTGTGAAATTAGAATTTTCACTTGATCCACGTAATAATTGGGTCATCAGGGTACTAAACTAATTTATTCTGTGACACCATAAATGACAATTGTGAAGCTATGTGTCCAATGTCCATGAAAATACCCATATTTTATTAACCATTGATTCTAAACGACACTATATAGAAATATATATCCAGAATTATTCCATGGGATGCAGCCTTACAAAATTACTTATTAGATCATTTATCATGATATCCCTTGTGAAAAACGCTCGTGATAGGTTCTTTTGGAAGGTCTTCTAAAATGGGCACCCGATTGAAGGAAATCGTAAGAACTTTGACAGTTTTTTTAAATAGTGAATGATCAGGAATCCAGTTCCATATATATAGGGTGTTCGTTGGAATACCAAATGTTTCTGAAAGACTAAATGATTCAAAATACACCGATGTTTAAAATCCCCATAGACTCATGTATAATTCACATTCTTCAAAAACAAGGTCGTTCCCCATAAAAGTCGCTCCCAAGGGAGGAATTTTTTTGAAACCTACTGAATGTGATTTTTAAAATATTCAAGGGATGAAATTCTTGAAACATGTGTATTATTCTCTCAAAAAAATGAAGAATGTAGTCACCACAACTTATAGATTGTGTGATCCTTCAAAATAACTTATGTGTCATGATTAAGAAAGGTGCTATGGGAGATCAGATGAAACACATTGAAACTATATTATATTTATTAGAATGTGTCTATTACATTATGTGACCATGAATAATCCCTCATATGTGTTCCTCCTAATCATGATACCTTTCTATTCAGTGGGCATTGAAAAAACCATCCAAAAATATATGTAAAATATGTTGAAGAATATTAAAAAGGTGGAAGTCCTTCACTAACATAACTATTTTTTTAATGCACCCATTATGTTCTCTTGACACTACGGAATCACTGGAGACATGTATTCATTTTCATGCATGATCCCACTATATATTCACCGTCATCACATATAGGGATTTAGACACGTCATGGTGGTCATGAACTCCCCCTACAACTCCAAAAAAAATAAAATTTTTGAAATTGAGAGTTCATGTGTATCAGCTCATTACCTCTCATTGGTCACCCATTAAATCAGTAATAGTGTGATTTGTTATCTTCGATTAATCTTTTACAAAATAATGGGAGCCTTTACCCATGTAAAATAAACAATAACCTAAAAATTAAAATGACGATATCTTTTTTGGAGTGGATGATATTGAAATTTTATGTGAAATAATTTATATTCCCCATGAAATCAACATTGAAAATGTGAAACCACCTCAATAAGACAATATGGTTCCACAAGACCCCTTGGAATGACACCATGATCTCACAAAGGCACCATGGCTTACCACATCTATCTGTTGAGTGGTCTCATTAAAGCTTATTATATTTTATGTAAACATTTCAGTAGGAATCCTAATCATGTAAATAAATTTAGACATGTTTACGTGAGATTTTAAAAAACCCCATGGAATGTACACCTTATTAGTAATGACCCATTTATTTTCAAAAATTCAATAGATGGAGTCATGAAGGGTTGGTCTTGCTGTTGGTAAAATCTTATGAAACCTATAGATAGATCATATGAAGTGTGTATCACCAAATACCCAGATAAAATCCATTATAAATATCCATTATATTCATCGCATAAGGAGGAATATAACCAGGGTGTTGAGGAATAAAATTAATAAACCTTATCACAAACAAAATCATATATTTTTCACACACTGAAATATCTAGGAATCCATGACAGATCACCAAAAAAGAATATTTTATAGTGTGGCCAAATCTCATGATCAGAATGGCATTCGACTATGTAAAAATTCGGAGGAAAACATAATGGATCAAATATTATTCAAAAGAACATTTTGATAAAACATGATACCATGTGATGGACTTCTATCCAATCAGATGGGATATGTGAAAGAGGTATTGAATATATATTTCTTCACACATAACCTAAAGACAATATGAAATTAAAAAAATATAAGGCACATATGAAATCAAAATTTGAATAATGACCCAATAAAGAGGGACATATGCAAAGGACATATATAATGATCATCCGGAACATCACAGAATACATCTAGATCTTGGGAAAATACAAGGACTTATCACCCATTCCATGTTACATCCTCTCTAAAGGTTGTTCAGATTACATGATGTATTTCTGAAATGTCAATAATGTTTCATGACACCCACCAGGCATACCATTAGAGCCTCATAAAGAAATCTAGGATGGCTAACCAGATCAATAAATGTACTCAGAATGGTTTCCATAAATTTGTAAAAATAGGAGTGTGTTTAATATATGTCTCGTGATGTCCTCCATGTTCAAAAATTAGATCATATGACACTATCTAATCATTTCAGACATATTCTGCATTGTTCCCCATTAAATTCATCAACATCGCACAACGTCCCCCATACATGTCTTCCATGACATGCAGAACCCTCTAAAAATGTCGGCCTAAGCCTTGTGATGCCCTTTGGACATGTAAGCCATGTTATGCATCGACCTTCAAAATTGATGACATAGATCGTGTATCTCCCTCAAGACATGTCAACCATGGTTATGTGAGAACCTCCAAACATGCCAAATTGATCATACCATGGTATCATATCAATCCATTCATATTATGATATGTCCATTGGGCATGTCAAATGGATCACATGATTATGATTCAATACGTCAATTATCCAACCATGAAATGTCCAAACATCCCCAAACATGCGATGAACATGATCATAACATACCAATCATATGATCATTCCATGCAAATAAGATATCTCAGACAAGAAAACCATGCCTAGTGGATATAATAGGACATCTTACGCATTTCAAAATAAATCAGTGACATGACATAATTGACCGGGTACTAGAGAATCCTTACTTGGTAATTCCTGATTAGTGGACTGATATATCTTCTACCATATTTGGGAAACCAAAATTTTTTAATCCTTAATCAGTTGCATGATATAATTAACCACATATAAGGGAAACTTTAGTATGTAATCCTTGATTATTGGAAGAATATGATATGTCCCACATACTAGGGAATTGATAGTGTGTATGCCCCAATAAGTGGAATAATTTGATACATACCACATACTATGGGAATGTTAGGGTTTGATCCCCAATCAACTGATCAACAAGAACTATGCTTCCTTCACTAACCATGATAAATATGATGAATTTCTATAGACTAATCACAAATGTGAAGATAATTACTTGTATGTACCCCCATGTATTCCAACTAAACATGACCCAATTTCTCCCATTGAATATTCATTATTCCTCATACATTAGTTGGCTGAGAAGTAAACTGAACTATCAGAACTCTAATTCATTCAAAAACCATGATATATATCACAACATCCAATGGCCATAGATATATATTATGAATCTAAATGGTTTTCCTTGTGCATAATTCCTGCGTCCATATGATGTGATATTGATTACATGATACCTAATGTTTATCAAATCATGAATAGATCACATTGGCTTAATGAATTGTAATGGTCATGTCATTCACATCCTGGATATACTCATTTCTTGGAAACATTAGTGTGTAGGACTCACTCAGGGGAATTATATAACTACTATTATATAAGGGCTTGCACCTCACATTATGCCCCATGGGAATGATCAAAATATGATAACATTGTTTCTTACTATAACCCAAATACATAGAATCCCTCCTTGAGGTATAAGATCACGTACCAGGTGCCAAAGTTCCCTTATATATGTCTTTTCTACATGATAATAAATCTACATGTGTTAAACCAACTATTTGGGATTTGATTAATTTTATAAATAAGATTTTTTGGAACCTCATAAGATCATAATATAATCCTTGATATGCTAATCTTCTCCTTGAATGAAAAAATACTTCAAAGAGACTAGTTATATTGTTTCAAAAAATTACTTGGTAGTCATTAAGATGAAATGTGTAATGAACATTAGATATATATAGATTGGCCAGTAAAATATTCCCATTGAAATATAAAATGATTTAAACTATGATAATTTTTTAGGTAAACTATTTCAATATCATTATTAGGAATATATTCAGAATCATATATTAAATATATGGGAGAGTCTTATAATAGGAATCAATCCCCCTAGTAGGGAGTAATGAACATAAACACCCATCCTATTGTCCATTGTGACTTATTTAGCATCAATGGGATTGAAACAAAAATTTACCAGCTTCCATAGAAAATAAGTTCTATGCTCTGTTCTGAATGTGGGAACACTTGGGAAGTTTTATGAAATTTAACAATATGGTGTTCTCTGGGTGATGGATTGTAAAACACAATCAACCACACCAAATCAATAACTGGGAAATCATGAAGTGTATTACAATGAAACAAAAGTTTTGAACTCATAATATAATCAATTAACTATGTTATAACCATTACATGTTGAAAATGATATAATTTATGCCTATCGTCTATCCATTTTGTTCCTAATTAGGTATTCTGTGATCTTTCCGATGAAATAATATTTCACCACTGTGATACTCTTCATGAAAGTATTGTATGTAAATCTATTTTCATTATTCATCTACTATTGTGGTATGACGTTTAAAAAATAAAAAAAAATTATTGGAATACACAATATGTAATAATATTTATTCTTGATTATACTTCAATAATTTTATTAATTTTCTAGGAATACATATCTATTTAATATGGAACTACTCATTCTAATTTAGGAATATTCCCTAGTAGTTTTATTATCAACATTATATTTTATTACCCTTATATATGGACTTACAATAGTTTAATGGGTTGAAATATTATTCCCATAGATACTATTCATATTAAAAAATATTCAAAAACACCCTAATCTACCAATAAATCATGTTAATTTATCTTTAGGCACATAAAATATAGTTTATCTTGAATTTTTAAATTTTTTATTTAATTTCTAATCCCAAATTTTTGGGGTCAATTTTGATAGATTATTTGCAAGAAATAATTTATAATGTCTCTTGATACATTGTAATGACTCTGAATATTTTACAATCGAAATGTTTCTTGAGGTTTTTTTAATATAGAATTAGTAATCTATACTTGTTTGGTGAGGGATGTGTTATCATGTCTTTGGATATCATTCTACTTTATTAAAAGGAGGTTCCTTCTCCATATGTTTTCATGTTTTTTGTTTAGCCAATTTTAACCGTTTTCTTATTTTAATCTTTTCACAATTACTTGTGGAAGGAGTTAATATCTTAGTAGGGTGGGTGTTTTTGGGTTTTTCCATATCTAGAACTCTCCACATTAATCAAAAATATATGTTCTTCATATTACATGAATATTTTTCAACCTAATATGATGCAATCCTTATACAGTAGTAAATTTATATATTCTAAACATGTTTCACATGAAATGATATAGTTTTTCATAGAAATGTTTCGTGGTATTTGATTATTTTATCCTTTAATTCCAATAGATCTTCCTTCAAAACAATTGAATAATTGTTAGATTATTTAAATACGTAGAAAAAACTCACAAATTTTATTCATTTGATCATTTTAATCATTATTATAATTTAGGATTGCATCATAACTAAAAAATTTCACTCGAATAATATATTAGTACAAGACCATAGGTTCAATTTATTCCAGGAGAGTGTTTCAATTTTTTAAATATCATTCCAAAACATTTTTCATTAAATCAACATCATTTATTAACTATTATTTTCCATCATCTAGATCCTAAAATAACACAGATATATTGGTAAAAAACTCAATATGATAATTCTAGATTTATTTCATGTCATTATATATTAAATATTCATCAAAATAAATACAATTAATATTATAATAGCTTGAACAACATGAAACATACAAACTAAAATCTCTTTGTGGTGGTTCACCATTTTTTCTATTATATTTCTCATATTACGTGGTAGTTTCTATTTAATATTATCAATACTCATTAACAAGGTTTTCACATGTATCACAATAATAATGTGAACTTTTTCTTATATCATATAATCTATTTAAGAAATATTCAAATATGCATTGAAATAACTAAAAAAATACATAGTAAAATAAATTTAGATAAAATGAAATGGATTTATAGCCTTAATACTAGTTGAAATCCCTCAATGGATTAGTATAGTGACTTTATGTGTGATAAATCTGGTTTTCCTAACATAAATAAAAATAATTTAAAAATAATTAACCCCTTTTTCTTATTAAAAAACGTGGCTTGTTAAAACAATTAAAGCTTCATTTTGATAAACCTATAATAAATAGCACATGTAATGAATGAAATTTAATTAAATAGAGGAAATTTTATATGTATATATATTCCTTGAAGTACTACTCCATTCCTTGATTGTTTATTAAACTAAATCAAGGATTCCTCACTAAAATTTGTCATAGAAAAAAATGGTTAGTACAACCGACACTGGAAGATAATATCACAACACATACAAATGTTTTCTTTTTATAATACATTTCTAAATTCAATTTACATTAATTTAATAAAATCACAATGTATTTTACATATATAACATGTCTATAATAGCTCCCACATCTTTCTAGTATTTATATATAATTATTTTCATTCCATATATCCTATGATATTCATCAATAATTCACTTCAGGTTTATTCCACATAAATATTTTCGATCATTTTGCTTTTAGAATAAGCTTTTAAACTACAACATGATCATATTTAATATATTCATATATATATACCACTATATCATATAATATTCAAAAATCATCAATATATTATGTTCACCATTATTTATGAACCATTTCAGTTCCACTTAACTTTTATGTGATATGATCTTTAAAAATATTAAAAGGCTCGATAACAGCGATTAGAGACATCTACATAGCTGCTCTATCACTCAATTTAATTCATTCTTCATCAATGGCTAGAACTATACAGTAGAAACGAATCAAAATATCTATATTCCTTGATACAAAAATGATCATTTCTTGTAAATAATTATCACATTACTTGTTCATCATCACTGACTGTTCTCTGATTATTAATCTTTATCCCAAACTCCATTTCTATAATATTCACACAATAACATTTTTTTCACTTTTATATATATATATATATATATCTATCAGTCATTTTTATTATAATTAAAATAAAGAACATGTTAAAATGATCCATTCCAAAATTCTTCATTTATATATAATTAAATTATTATGTTTGTGTGAATGATCCTAGAAATTATATTATTTTCATTCTCTTATATGGTTTTATCTAATAAATTCATAGTATTTACATTTTAATTTACCATCATGTTTACTTTTCTCGGCTGAATATCAGTTAAAAAAATCTACAGAGATCGGATATATCATTATATTCTTATGAATATTTCTAAACAATATGTGCATAAATCATTCAATATAAATGAATAATTAATAAATAAACATATTCAATAATAATTTAAATACCTAGAATTCATTTATCACTGAAACATCTCAAATAAAACTTATTTTTGAATCACACAATAGAACCCTATATTTTGAGTCATTATTTTTAATTTCATTCTCCCTAGAACACAATTATTCTTATCCAATATAGTCTCTTCATCAATCAATTTAATTATTGTGTTATTTAGAACATCCTCATGTCAGTACCATCATCATCATAACATTTTTTCATCTGAATATACCAATTTCAAAAATCTTATATTGTCACATACATATATCTCACAAAATCTATGTTCGGTTGATCATCGGTATTCCCAATTCGATGATCAGAATATCAATAATTCAGTGGTTGTACCTCTACTCTAATTTTTTTGAATCATAAACAATGTTATTAATTTCTATTATTTTTTAATTTAAATAACAATTTATATCATAAATGAAGATTTATAAATTTTCCCATTCGATAATTATATATAGATATACATATGATCCTCTACCTTAATTATCACCAAATCATTTCATGAATAATATATCATTCATGAAACAATGAATTTTTAAAATATTTTATCTTTATAGGAATCATTGTAAAATAAGTTTGAATACAAAATGAAAATCTATAATCTTCCTCTTTTAGTTAGTATAAATATATAATTTTTCTACGTATTAATTCCTATGGAGATAGATACTTCTATGATCATGTTATCGATGAATTGTAGATAATGGTTGTGAAGACATGATACATTCTTAGGAACATTCAATCCATTTTTATATAGAGCATGTTTAATACCCCAAGCTTCCACGGTATTCTTCCTTTTGAATAATATAATAGCATGGGTTGTTCACAACTTCTAGTTCTACAACACCACGACCAATCAAACTAGGTTTTATGAATAGTAATACCCAATTTTCCAAATATTAAAAATATTATTTTTCAAAATGGATTTCATTTTTGAATTAATAATATCAAAATTAGCATAGGGTTATTTTTGGAATTTTTTTTGAAAACATTCTAGTTTTTATGAATAGTGAAAAAAACAGTGTAATTGTTTAAAACAGACTTTTTATTTAAATAATTGTTGGTTTTATTTAAATTTATTTTAAGTAAAAATAGTTACACAATACCTATATTAGTTCAATGTAATTCATTGGGGTCATTTTATAATAATATTAGATGTATAAAATTTTATTTAACTAATTAACATCTTTTGCACTCCTTCTAGCCACGTTAGCTAATTTTCCTAAATCATAATTTGACTGCTTCTGTGAATTTAATTTCAAAAATCTGTGATACTCAGTTGACATTAGTAAGTAAAATTTAGTTCAATAGGATGAAAATATTTTTTTGGTGAATAGTAACTTTTGGATTTCATTTACCAGAGTTAAAAGTAAATAGAGTAATTAAAGGTAAAATTGTTATTATATTTACCCTAACACATGTCCTAATTCTTTTGGATAAGTCAATTTCGACACAAATCAATGTTAGGAATAAAATATGATCCACTTTGATCAACATATATTAGATTAGGAAATTTATGATTATTTTATTTTAAAAGAGGTAAAATATTAAAATTCAAATTTTCATAACTAATTTTTTTTAATATATGGTTATACATATGAGAAATTCAATTATAAATATTAATTAGAAATCTATAAATATTTCCTAGATAGTGGTTTTATTATTTATAATTTTTAGACATTGAATATTTAAATTTATTCATGACCAAATGATAATGTAGTAATTACCTTATTAATTAAATATTGAAAGAATTGATATTATAAACATCCAAATAAAAGTTATTTGAGACTTTTGATGAATTAATATAATTTTCTATGTTAATATTTCATTTTATTATTTTTTTTCAAGTACTCATGTTTTGTTGACATTTACAAAAAAAATATATTTAAGAGTGTCATATTTGACATAAATCAGTTTTTAAAACAAATACTATATTTTTAATTGATGTAATATTCAGAAAAATAATTTTTTTTGGAAAAAGTACTTATATAAGGTTAGACATGTCAATAATTTACCACTTGGGGTTCTCTAGGATTTTTATAGTATGTTTATTAACCATTTATTATAATAATACAAGAATACATGGTAAAAGTTAAACTATTTAACTAAGAGTTAAATATAAAATAAAATGATGTTATGGTTATCTAAACGTGTCTAAAACCTATTATAAATCAATTTAGATATATTATAAACCGAATATGATTTTATAATAAATTAATATTTCAAGGTTTTCCTAAAGTGACTCTAACCTCTCTTATAAAAGGGCACATCCTCTTCTCTAAAAATCACCACTCCAAAGCCATTTAGATCAGCCAAATCATTCTCAAATATCCTCCTAACTACCATCACGTTAACCTAGAGGCCATATTCAGATCATAAATCCTTCATATGAATCCATTTTGATAAAATCAAAAGAAAGTAACTGAAGAAGAGGTAATAATTCCATCACCTCATTGAATGTTCTTTTATTCTCCCACATTCTCTTTCTTTATTGTTTCCATACAAAAATATGAACTCCATTAACTTATATATAATTTTAGGTTATTATAAGTATGGTACAACAATATTCATTATTCTATCTATCTTATAAATGAAAAAGTCGCCATACGTGAATATGTACGGCCTATCGTCTCCACATTGTTGTATAGTTTTTTATTCAACAATTTATTATTCATATGGGTATAATAATGAGTATAAATTATTGAAATAATAAATTTAAAGTGATAATTTTTCTGTATATATGATATAAAATCCAATTAAATATGATTTTACCACGAAGAGAATGATATCGTTTCTCGTGTGTACGTCTGGATTACCGTCTCTGCGAACACGATAAGATTCATATCCCCATCTTAACCATTCAAGAATAATTTTTATTTATTGATTAAAAAAAGTTTTACGAACTTAATATCATTCTATATATGAATAAAATAGATCACATCCCGAACAAACACGACTTATGTAACAAAACATATAACAGATAACAAAATTGTTTACACCCAAAACAATGATACTATATAAATATTATTAACAAAGAAATATTAGAAGATTATATATGATATCATATTTATGTATTTTTTTTCTATTATTTAATAAATATCATTTTTAAATTATAAATGAGGTTAATGTACCCTTGGATAAGTAAATTTACAAGGTATGGGTTAATTTTACAATCTTGTTACTTATCCCAGGTTGATTGTAAGTAAGTATCTACTGGGAATTAATTATCATCCACATCTCTGTTTCTTAGAAATGTATTTCATAACATTTTTACTATTTCCTAGAATATGTGTTAATTTCATTTATACAATTTTTTGATATTATATAAAATGTTTTTGAAATAACAGCTCCATCGGTTTCTAGATAAGGTGCCTTACGACCTTTTTGACAAATTAATGTAATAATGTTTTTTAACTTATATGGTGGGTGTGGCTATTTTCTTCTATTTTAACACCTTCAAAATATCATATACAAGAATATATGAATATTTCCAAAATAAATGTTTTCTTTTATAATTATGTGACTTTTAAATTATTTGAAAATAGAATGAGATATTTTCCCATACAGTTTTGATTTCATCTATGTCATCATCCATTGATGTATTGTAAACTTTTTTGAAGATGATTTATTGTGATACAGTCTTTCATATCTTATTGAAGTGTTTGTGATATGTTTTTATTTGGATGTGTAATTTATATACCATCTAAGTATTATTGTTAATGTATTTACATTTTGTTTTCTAGTTGTAATACAAATGATTTTGCTAGGATTCAACCTTTTAATATGAGGAATGCATTGGACTTAGTAAGTGATGGGTGGATCCCACTATATATCCTGGATTCATTGGTAGGTCTCCCAAGACAAACTAGTTTCTTGGAATAATGCCTTGAAAAAATCATTTTTTTCTTAGCATGATGCCTTGACTATGTGGTTATGATGTTTGGCATTATGCATTCCATGATTATGAAATTTTCTATTGATATTACATGTGACTATCCGTCTAGTAGAATATCCATGATAATATGTAAATGGAATTATTTGATTTATATCTTCCATATCAGTCTCGTGTTGAATTTTAATAGTCATTTCTATTAGTCTTATAAATTTCATTCTATGTTTATTCTTATTTATTAATGTTTATGCTATATTATTATCCTTATTGAGCATCTGGTCTCACCCCTTTCTAATGTTTTATTTTTTACAGGATGTGAAAAAGTTTATTATGATTGACCTGTAGGTATAGGCTATGGGATCTGATTGTTTTCAAAGGAGACCCAATGATGTTTTTTATTTCAAAATTTTAACAACATAAGCTTCCACGATATGCTTCTCTTTGAAAAATACAATAGCATGTGTTGTACACAACTTTGAGTTCTAACATACCACAACTAATCAAATTAGCCGTTATGAATAGTAATTCACACTTTTGGAAATATTATAAATTTTATCTTTCAAAATGGACTTCATTTTTTGATTCAGATTATTGAAATTATATAAGGGTGAATTTTTGGTATTTTTCTGAATATATTATGATTTTGATGAATAATTAAAATTATTAATTTTAATTAAAAACAACTTTTTTAATCAAAATAATTTATAGCGATAAATTATAAAATTGAGTGGTTTTTAAGTATAATTATATTATATTTTTACCATTTAATCCAGTGTTTTTCATTGGACGTAATTTTACATTTAAACTGGAAATAACCATGCATGAATCTTTTGATAGTTATTGTTTCTTAAAAACACACTTTTTGTTTTGACAACGAGAATTAATATTAAATTTATTTCTACCACTTCTATGTTTTGAATATAGAAAAATTGTTTCCATATTTGGAATAAGGAGTTCCATATTTTTTAAATAGGTAACTTTTATTTTTATACATTTTGAATAAGTTATTCGATAAATATTTTCTTTAACATGGTTAAAGGGTAAATCCAGAAAATATATTTAAAAAAATTATAATAATAATATTAAATTATATGAACTCATGTTCTAACGCTATTGGATGATACATGTGTGACCATGGTCATCCTTGGGTCGATTTTGGGATCTCACGGAGCCACTTGTAAGTGATAAAGACTCTTTATATTAATTAAGTTAAAGTAAATTCAAAAATGAAAAAAGCATATATCTTTTATTAAAAAACATTTTACAGAGAGTTATATATGTTATAACCTCGACAATAAATATTCAATAGAAATATAAAAAGATTTCTTAAATAATTTTATGTATTTAAAATTTTTATACATTGAAAATTTAAATTTATTAATGACACAATGATGGTGTTGTATTTTCTTTATTAATGAAAGAATCAAATAAATGTTATTATAAATGTAAAAATAAATATAATTTGAATGTTTTTATGTAATAAACGAAGTTTATATGTTCCTATAAAATGTTATGAATTAATAAATTAATTTATTTTGAATTAATAAAGCTGTTAAGACGTTTACCCACAATCAATTATTAAAAAGTGTCAAAAGTGACATAAATGAGTTTTTTAAAGAAATATTATATTATTAATTGATATAATATTCCTAAATGTCTATGGATCGGCCAAATGACTTATATAATTATAGTTATAATTATTGAACAACTTGGGATTCTCGTGGAAGATTATAATATGTTTATTAACCATATAATATAAAAATACCAAGAGACATGGTAAATGTCAAACTATTTAACTAAGAGTTAAATCTAAAATATAATGTTAATATAGTGACCCAAACCTGTATGAAACCTATTGGTAGAGTGTTTTTTGACCCATAACCTCTTTAGCATTTGAATATTTCATTTTGGATCCACTAGAAATGGAAATTGATTTTATTATAAAATAATATTTCTAGCATTCCCTAAGGTGCACATCACCCCTCTTATAAAAGGGAACTCCCCCTTCTCTCTAATTCACATCTTCAAAGACTTTTGGCTCGTCCAAACCCTGCCCAAATATCTTCCCAACTAATCTCCCTTAATCCAAGAGTCCTTATCTTGATCATAATTCCAACCTATGGATCCCTTTTGATCAAATCTATTGGAAAAACCCGAAAAAGAGGTAAATATCTCACCACCTCTTTCAAGTTATTTTCTTCTTCCACTTCCTATTTCATTTTTGTTTCCTTTCTAAAATAATAACTCCAATATATTATATATACTGGGATGTTATTATTAATATGTTACCACCAAATTCATTATTCTATCCATTCTTTGAATGACATGTCACCATACGTGCGTACGTACAGCTTACCGTCTCTAAGTCTTGGTGTAATTGTTATTCAATACATTATTATTTGAATGGGTATAATAATGAAGTATAATTGATATAAATAAATAACATAACATGATTATTATTCTGAATATTTGATATAACATCCAATTATATATTATTTTAATATCAAAATAATGATTTTATCACTCGTGCGTACATACGTATTACCGTCTCCACGAACGTGATGAGATTCGTTACCCATCAGAATCATTCAAGAATAAATTTCATTTTATGATTACAAATAATGATTAGAAAAATAATATCATTTTATATATGAATAAAATAAATCCTATCCATAAAAAACTTATCTTACATAACCAATCAAATAATGGAAAACAAATCAGTTAACACCCGAAACGATGATACTACTAAAATATAGTTAACAAAGAAATATTAAGATCATATTTGATATCATATTAATTTATATGGATATTGTATAATTTAATAACAATTATTTCACCATTATACAGGATGTTAACCTACCCTCGACCAAGTAAAAGTACAAGGTAAGGTTAAATTTCAAAATCTCTTTATTATCCGAGTTTGTTTTTATGTAAGTATCTACTGAGACATCTTTATCATCCACATCCATGTGTCTTTAAAATTTATTTCAAAACATTTTTACTATTTAATAGAATATGGGATAAAGTCATTTATACCCTTTGTTGATTATTCATAAAATTGTATAAAGGAATCTTTTTGTCGTTTTCCAAACAAGTTAATTTTGACATTTTTGAAAAAATTAAGGTAATAATGTTTTTTAACTTATAGAGAGGGTGTGGCTATGTTCCACTGTTATAACATCGTCGATGCATCCCTTAGAAACTTATAATTATATTTTCAAAATAAATTTTTTCTTATATAATTATGTAACATAAAATTATTTCAAAAAAAAGAGGTACTTCTCTAAAATAGTTTTCATTTCATCTATGTCAACATCCGTTGATGGATTTTATACTTATTTGATGTTGACTCATTATGATACAAATCTTCCAAATTGTATTGATGGTTTTGTGATATGTTTGATTTTGGACATGTTATTTTTATATCATTCATGGTTTATTGTTTATGTATTGACATTTCATATATTTGTTTTAATACGAATTTTTATGTTATCATTCAACATTTTCCTATGAGGAATGTATTGGACATAGTATGTAACGGGCAGAGCCTGCTATAGCTCCTTGTTGCATCGGTAGGTCCCATGATACAACTAGACATGTAATTTTTCAAGGCCTTTCCCAATTTGATATATGGTTTTGGATGATGCCTTAAACATTTTTAGATGTCTTAGCCGAGGCCTTGACAAAATATTTCAAAATGTCTGGTATTTTACATTCCCTCATTATGAAAATAATATTTATGGTTCATGTGGTCATTAGACTACTATAATACCCATTATTATGATTTATTATGGTATTATTTAATCAAATCATATTCGTGCCATTAAATTGTTCATGTTCATTATTTGTGAAAGAATGAGTTTTCAATTATTCACCATGCTTAATATTTATTTTATCTTCCACTGTATTGCATACCCTTACTGAGGATTTGATCTCACCCCTTTCTTATGTTTCATTTTCCTAGGATATGATGAAGATAGTTATGAGTTAATTTCAAGCATAATATAGGAGGCTTGAATGTATCTAATCAAATAAATTATAGTTTTATTTCTTTTCAAGTTGTAAATTTGAACTTATGTATGAATCTTGTTTCCAATCATAATAAAATGATCGGTCTTTCGGGATATGATTTCCTTGTGATCATGCCAAGGTTATGTAATAATGCATTGACTCTGGGAAACTGGGGTAAGTGCATTACAATAATGTAATGTAAAACTTATGTATGTATATAGTTTATCCAAGGATACTATACTAATCTGTCTTTTGAGACTTGATCTCTTGCGATCATGAAAATGCTATGTAATGATTCTCCGAATCTGGGTAACTAGGGTCGAGGAATTACAGCTTGTATCATGGAATTGTTATTACAAACAATTGAAACTAGATTTATAAAATCTTTGATTAGGGATCATTACCCTATGAAAGAATTTGAAGATTAGTATTGAAGAAAATACTTAAATTTTTGAAATGTATAGATTTTTGGTATTTTACAAGAAATACATCAATGTATAGATACGAGAAGGTAGAGGTGGATCTGGAATCGATGTACCGAGGAATTAAAACATGGACAATGACTTTCATGCTTGACTTGGGATATCCTGGTTCATGAAAATGGGCCTTGTTGAACTTTTGGTTACGACACTCCTGGAGGATATTCTTTGGAGAATTCACATTTTCATTTCAAACCATTATTAATCATTTATGAGTAAATAATTTCTCAAAGAATTATTTTTATTATTATGGATTATATGACTAAAAAATTTAAATTATGTTAGGTTTATTACTCTTTCTGAATTATATATTGTGATTCTTAAACGATTCTAGTGTATTCCCGTGTTTAGAAATGGGATATAGTGGATTGAATGGAAACCATATCAATGCACATAATCCATGTAGGCATTGACCTCATACTCAATATAATTATAGTGGAGCTGGTGATGCAACCAGTGCTGAATTATGTATAACCATACTCAGATAACTCACTCTTGTTATGAATAATAACCTTTCTCATATGGATCACCCAGATCGACAATGTGGAGGATCAATGTTTGATATCATCAGGAGGAAACAACCACCAATATTCAATGGGACTAAAAATCCATTCGTATCTGAAATATGGATACGTTCCTTCATGAACATATTTCATGCTTTGGGGTGTAACGAAAGGGAAAAAATTTCATGGAAGTTTATCACCCCACTGAAGATGCAGATCAATGGTTGTAATTAATTCAAAACAAAAAGGAGGATGAATAAGTATCAAATATGTAATGGAGGTATTTTAAAGATATTTTCATAGAAATATACATTCCTCGGGACCATCGATATGGAATGAAAATTTCTGAGTCTGAGGAAATAGGACGATGATAATGTCATAAAGTTTGAGTCTAACATTAATTGGTTAGAAAGTCATGCATGAGTTTATTTAATTTACCTAAGGAAATGAGAGTCTGTTAAAATTGTGGTGAAAAAGGCCACCAATCTCAGGAATTCATGTTAATGAAAGAAGTTTTCAATTTTGAATGTAACAATTGTATATAAATGGGGAATTATGAAAATGAATTTCTTAAACGTTAGGGAATCGTACCTCATAAAAGACCAAGGGAGAAAGGCCAAGCTTCTTAAATCACTACTATAAAGGTTGAAGATCCGAATAACGTGGTTTCATGGAATTTAATGGTTTCCTCAAATTTATCCAATGCTTTATTTGATTATAGATCATCGCATTGTTTCATATCTTCCCAGTATTCTAAAAAAATTAGATATTTCAAGTTTTATTTTACAAGGGAGTTGTCAAGAAAAACACCTAAGGTATGTATCATTACATTAATGTTTTCTGAATCAATTCCTATTAGGGCATATAAACGTGATTCATCTACTGATCTCATTATCAAAACCATGATTGAATTTGATATAATCCTTGGAATGGATTGGATTTTGGACCATGATGAGAAACATTATTGTTAGAAGAAGGACGTTAAATTTTTTGATGATTATAAGGAGTACATTCTATTTAGAGAAAAAATGTCACCATTTGATTCACATCTAGATCCACCCCCTATAGCTCTACTAAATTCAATTATTGATTAGGTAGAGAGTGAAATAACTATGGGGGAGGAATGTAATGTTCAAATAGATGAATTTATTATTGTACAATAATATATTGATGTGTTTCTAAAGTATTTACCTATACATCCTCAAGAACGTGAAGTTGAATTTTCTATTGATGTAATTCCTGGTTCAAGGCCCATGTCTGAGACCCCTTATAGTTGGTCACATTGAAATTAGTGGAAATAAATAAACAAATAGATTAATTGAGTAATAAATGATTTATTCTCCCTTGTGTTTATCAATGGGGATCCCATGTTCATTTTGTTAAGAAGAAAGATTGATCTATGAGGTTTTGAATTGACTATCGAGAGGTCAATGCTATAAAAATAAAGAAAAACTATCCCCTACCTCAAATTGATGATATATTTGTTCAAATTAATTGACCACAATATTTTTCAATGATTAAATTTTGATTTGGATATCATCATTTGTGTATAATGAAGGAGTAAATTCTAAAGACAACATTTTGTAATTGGTATGGGCAATACGAGTATATAGTAATTCATTTTAGAGCGACTATTGCAACCTATCCCTTCATGGATCTAATGAATATAGTTTTAAAGGAATATATTGATGAGTTTTTAGTCGTATTTATTAATTGTCAAGACACGGAAATTTCACGGAAAATTTTTTTTCTAAATTTTCTTTGAAATTTTACAGGAACGCAGTTTCTGACGGCGCCTGATTCCAAGGCCCGGCGTGCCCGGAATCATTTTCTGAAATTTAGCTCGGGTACGTTCAGTGAACCAACGAGCGGGTTTTTCTAACTTTTGAACCGGTGCTCAGAATTGAAATCCGAGAGCACCAATGAACTCGCAACGCTGGTAATTGCTTAAGGGGACCCTCACCGCAGTTGCGTTTTCTCGTGAGGAGAAGTTAAAATTTGTGGGTTATATATGAAGTGAATAAAATTGTGGAACAATTTTATTTTTTGTATCTAAGTGGCTATATCCTACATGGGGGAGTTGGGGTGGAGCACCTAACTACCCATGTGAGGATAATAGTGAGGTGGGGCCCACACAAGCCCCAACCTTAAAACATCCCATAACTCTCATAACCTTTCCCCCCCTCTTTAATTTGTAACTCTCAAAGAAACCCCTCTTTAACTCTCCCAACATTTAAGAGGACCTTCTCGCTCCCTCTCTTAACTCTTTCCAACATACACAAATTAATTAATTGAACCTACTCAATTAATTAATTAAGTGTTTTGAGTTTTGAAATTTGAAAAGGCTTGTGTTAATAAAATATTGAGGGTAGCTTATTATTTTATTTTGGGAGGGATTTCGTTGTGCTAAGGAATATTGGGAGAGAATTCTTGTGAAGAAGAAGAGGACTTCCTTGTCAACGAAGAACGACATCTTCTTTGACGAAGAATGCCAGTTCCGTGAAGAACTATCGACGTGCCATCTTTTCTTTTATCCGTGACAAGTGAGGAGACGCTGCATCAGAAACACTCTGACGTCCCCTATGAATTCATTCCTCGCAACGCCGTTTTCCGCAACGCCCGACATGCGACATCATTTATCAATGTAGGGGAATTTATTTTGGTGTTATTTTATCTTTTGTGAAAAGAACGATGAGTGCGGACCAACCAATTCCAGGTTGACCCGCGGATCGTTCGTTCATGCGGATTGATGTTTAGGATTATTATTTAATTTGTTCGTGATTATTACCTTGATGATCTTCGTGAAATATGACCTATTGAAATCAATTCACGAGAGGGGGTCGGACCGCACAAACATGGCCGACCCTCCTCCTTATCCATGTGGGTTTCTTTTGTGGATTGAAATGGGAATGGCACGGTGTCGTCGCACTGCACGGAAACGTACGGCAAGTAATGCGTGGCGCCGTCAGGCCGCGTCGTGAAAACGAAGAAGGACACGACACCGTCGCGCCGTGTCAGAGAAACCTGAAGACATCCACGGAAGGAGTCGGGCCACGACGAAGGGGCGCGGCGCCATCGCGTCGCGGCGGAGAACCACGAAGACGGCGTGTTTTGTTAATTGACGTGCGGATTGACGGGCGATGACAAACAAAGCCACACGGGCGTTGTGGGATCTTTGTAGCGAAGGTCAGATTCCGGGGTGACCTCTGGCGAAGACCACAGGCGAATCGGACCACCGGAGCGCGTCCGGTGGTCCGCGGAAGCCCCTGCAGGCGCGCCACGCTGGTGCGGCGGCGCCGGCAGTCGGGGGCGACGGCGCCTAGAATGCCTTCGGAAGAATCCTCCGCGGCGGCGAAGCGCGGTCCCGCGACCGCGCGGGACTGGAGGGGAGCGGTGGGACGCGGCCGGCTGTCGCGTCCGCTGGCACGGGCGGCCCCAACCTCGGGGTCGTGGCTCTTCACGCGGGGGAAGCGCCCCCCGCACGGTTCGGCCGTTCGGCCGAACCCCCGGTCGAGCCATGCCGGAATGGGAAGATCGGGCTGGACCCGCACCTGGGTCGGGTCGACCCGGTTCGGGCCGACCCAGGGGGTCTCGGGCCAGGTCGGTCCGGGCCCGAAACCCCCGTTTTCGGACCCCTCATGGTCTTTCGCCCATATCATGAGCTGTAGACCTCCGATCGATGCACCGTCAGCAGTGATGCGATCCTTGGATCGAGACGGTCGTTTCAGTTTATCGCACTCTATGTTTCGGAACACTTTGGGCTTGGTCGGGTTGGTTCGGATACAAAACCAACCGGGCCCTTGGAGCGGAAACACTTATATCATGATCTCCGGACGTCCGATTGACGTGCCGTCGACTTTGATGAATTCTTCTAAGTGAGACAGATCTTTTGGATTACTCCTGTTGAGGCTTGGATGTTGTTGGAGTACGGTCGGGTTGGTTCGCTCATGAAACCAACCGGGCCCCTAGAACGAAAAATCCAATAACTCACAGACCGGGCGTCTGATTGACGCGCCGTCTGTCTCATTGAATTTCTATTGATGAGACGGAACTCTTGGCATACTTCACCCGAGTTTTTCTTGCTGTTGGATAGTGGCCAGGTTGGATTGTACCCGAAATCCAAACGGGCCCTTGGAACAGAAAAGTTGTTATCTTCCAAACCAGATGTCCATTTGACGAACCATCAACAGTGTTGGAGATCACGTTGAGAAACGGTCCCTATGAGTATACCCTATGAGAGTTCGGCGTACAGTTGAGATACGGCCGGTTTGGTTCGCACACGAAACCAAACGGGCCCCGGGGACGAAAATGCTAGTAACTCACAGACCGGGCGTCCGATTGAGGTGCCATCTGTTGCGTTGAGACCCATATGACGAGGCGGTCCTTTGAGATACTTATTCGTGGGACTTTGAGATACATGGAGTATCGACCTATATCTCTTGGATTGGACCCTCCCAGATATGAGCGTGCGGAGTACGGAGAATGTGTAGCCGACTGAGACCTGACGACTGCTTGACCGACTCGACTTGGAGTGAGTCGACTAGCCCAGTGGATGGAGCACTACATTTTTTGGGTGTAGACCAATGGCGGACGGAGCACTACCTGTGTGATAGTGCAGACCCGCGGTACTCGTCCGGAGAGTACCTCAGTAGGCTACTAGGGGGTGTGCAATACTGTGTTTGGGTGACATACCCCGGTGGGAAGCACTACTGTGTTTGGGTGGCTGGCCCGCGATACTCGACAGGAGGAGTACCTCAGCATTATTTGGTTAGTGAGCAGTTTCTTAGAGTTGTGACAGGACCACTATACACTCCAGAGACGGGGCTCTTCAGTAGTTACGGTTTCGTTAATAAAAATCCTGGTTTGAGATGAGACTTTTGACCTTTGTGTTTACCTCATGATTGAGATGAGTATCTTGATAACTTAGGTATATGTATGGGAATATACCTGGGTAGTGGTTATCCGTTGATTTCATGATCTTGGTGTTTTCCTCATGATTGATAGGGGTTACTTGATAACATAGGTATATGAATGGGAATATACCTAAGTAAAGGTTATATGTTGAGATCTTCTTTGTGGTTATCCATGTTTGTTTTAGTGAGACCTTGAGGGTATCTGGGTTCTTACTGAGTATCGTTATACTTGCCCCTGCACGGGCTATGCCCACACTTTTTTGTGTTGGTTGCAAACGACGGACAGTGCTTACAGAGGCTGAGTGTTAGAGGACTGGACGGTACCCGGAGGTGGACCACACGATGAGTCAGTACCCGGAGGCGGACCACACGATGAGTTAGTATCCATAGGTGGACTTTGCGATGAGATGACACACGGAGGAGGTTGACGGGTGAGAGCGTTGTGGAGGCTATCTATACCTACCCTTCAGGTAGGATCCATGGTGGATGATCCAGGAGCTGCGCCATCTGTACCTACCATTCAGGTAAGATCCGAGGAGGATGACCCAGGAGTCGCTTTCATTCTTCTAGCTGTTGTCTTTTTCTGTTGTACTTTGTTCTGTTATAGTTGTACTTTCATTTGGGTTTGTATTGTGGCTCATTTACCTTTCAGCACTTCTCTTTGTACTTAGTGTTTTACTTCCTCTTGTACTATGTAGTGTTTTGTTTACTTTTATAAAGGAAATTCCTTCCCAGTTATCGGGATTTATGCCTTTGGTGCTAGTCTCCAGCCCCTGGCCTATGGAAGGCGGGAATAGGGTAGTCACGGCACGAGCCCCGAGGACGGGTCGTGACAAATTAGTATCAGAGGAGTCGATTCTACCACAGAACATATAACTCTGATATTTTCTTTCTGTGAAGAAATAGTGTTATGGGTACCAAGTGTGGTCTTCAGTTCAGGGAGTCCAGTGTTGGTGCGGGAGGCCGACTTATCCATACCCCAGGACCCTGACAACTGAATTCTGACATTTTGCACGAAAAAACTGATTGCATGTGTGTTTCCAGAAGTTTTACTTAAATATCAACTCAAACCAGGTCAGCTCACCAGGTATAATTGTTTGACAGTGTCACGTTGTTTCTTTCAGGATGCCTTTTCACGGACGACCAGCTAGAGCCCAGAGGGATGTGCGTACTGACAGCCTACCGAGCGACAAGGCTTCGGTACAGGTCCCTCTTGCAGTTGAGGCACCAGCGGAGGCACCAGTGGTACTACCATACGTTGGGCCACCGATGCCACTAGCCCCAGCAGTAGGCGATGCACGCCACTAGAGTGCACTGCACGAGTTCCAGCGCTAGAGGCCACCCAGGTTCAGGGGAGAGATGGTCCCGTAGACGGCTGAGGTTTGGCTGGAGGCTGTGGTGAGAGTCTTCATGCTAGTTGGGACGCCTGCAGACTTCCTGGTGATCATTCCTTCCAGCCTCCTTCAGGCAGCAGCAGGCAAGTGGTGGAGCCACTTGTTCCAGTTTTGTGATGGGATGACCTTCGCATGGGAAGACTTAGAGACCTTCTTCAGGGTGGAGTTTGTGCCAGTAGCTCTACACCCCGAGCGTGTACAGGAGATTCTTCCATTGCTGCGTGTTTTTCAATTAGTAGCCAAGTCATCTGTGGGAAGTAGACAGACGATGCAGAGGTCTATGAGGACCAGAGCCAGACATACGAGGATCAAGAAGTGTTATGAATGCGGCAGGAAGGGTCACCTGGCACGTGACTGTCCGACTCCTCGTACAGTTGATCCGCAGGCCTTGGAGGAGCCACTTATGTAGAAGCAACGGCGGGTGATTGAGCAACAGCCGAGTAGTGGACAAGGCAGTAGAGCTCTGGGATCATGTAGACAGGAGCAGAACTAGTGGATGCGTACCTTGTACTTCTAGTTCCATGTTGTTGTTGTATTCATGTCTTTGTACTATGAGCTAAAATAATAAAAAGACACTTATCTTTGTTTTCTTTCCTGTCCTTTTGTTTGGTTGATAATGAGTGGTCCCGGTTAAAACTGTTGACTTGACCCTCACATTCGAGATTTCTACTGGACGAGACCCAGTGACCTCACACTGATGCCGACAGTGTGACTCAACCCTTGGAGGCGAGAGTGACAGTTGGATCTCTTAGTAGTTAGGTCGAGGCCTTACGACGTCATCTATGGCGTGAATGCATCATTCATGTCAGGATTGACTGCATTAGGCAATGGGCGTGGTTCATCCAGGGGATGAGACAGAGTTTCTCTTTTCGGAAAAGGAGAAATTTTAGCATCTCCCTCACATCATATTCAAAGAAGGTACAGATCATCCAGGAGCGGATGAAGACTGCACAATGCTGTAAGAAACAGGAAACCGGGTCTAGTCTTAGAGACTCGAGCGTGTTAAATGTTTAATGAACAGGAATCTTTAAGTAGATATGATTCTGCGGAGCAGAAGACGTGGAGGTAGAGCTAGGAGAGAATCATGAGGTGGTGTACATCTTAACATGCTACAACCACCCGCCTTAGTTACCCCAGCCAGGCTCAGGGAGCTGGAGGGCGGAGGAAGAGTGCGGCTGCATGCGGTCAAGGAGTGTGACCCAATGGATCTAAAAATGATTCAAGGGACAATCTCTATCCACTACTAGCTGTTGTAGTAATAGACGTCGATATGAACTATTCCTTGCTTTCGCAAATCTTGTTCCAGACCTAGTTTTTTCGGAAGCCGTGGACATGGCCCTCACGTCTGGAGATACCTTGGGAGGAGACTCGATAATCACACTTACGCCGACGGTGTGGTCAAACCCTCGAGGAGAGAGTTTCGGTTGGAATATCTTGGTGGCAGCATCGAGGCCTTACGATGTTAGTTTGAGTATGGAATGGGCAGTAACTGTTCATACTCAAATTGACGGTTTTAGGCAAACGTCGGGATGGGTTTTCCTTGGTCGGCGAAAAGGAACCCCCAGGCAGCACAGGATAAACTCGTTCACAGAAGGGTTCGACCGATCACTCTTAAGTCAGTCAACCATACCCTCGTGGCAGCAGTCATTTGAGTTTCAGTTCTAACAGGAATTAGAGACCTCTAGAGTTCGAGGATGACGATCACGTCCTTATACGGGTCTCACCTCGATGAGGTTTACGGAGATGTGTCTAGGGCGACATGTTATCTCCGAGGTTCAATGGACCTTTCTAGGTCCTCATCTAGGTAGGAGAGGTGGTTTACCGCTTGACCCATCCACCTCAGTTGCACCAAGTGCACGACGTTTTCCAGGTATCTCAACTGAGGAGATACGCGCTCGACCCTTCGCATATCATCGACCATGAAGAGCAGGACGATGGCGATGGGGTTACTTCCACGGAGGTTCCAGTAGGGATCGAGGATCGACATGAGTGGATCCTACAAGGATGGTCGATTCATCATGTGAACATTCTTTGGCAGTACAGAATCTCCAGGTAAGCACATCGTAGCGGAAGACTCAGGTGCGTGCTCAATACCGCTTTTGTGACCCTAGTTTGTGTTGAAGCATTACGGGGACGTAAAGGCCTGAGGTGGGAGTAATGTAAAGACCTGGAAATTTCAATGAAATTTATTTCTTAATTTTCTTTGGAATTTTACAAGAACGCAGTTTCTAACAGCGCCTGATTCTGAGGGCCGGTGTGCCCGAAATCATTTTCCGAAATTTAGCTCGGGTACGTTCAGTGAACCAACGAGCGGGTTTTTCTAACTTTTGAACTGGTGCTCGGAATTGAAATTCGAGGGCACCGATGAACTCAAAACGCCTGTAATTTCTTAAGTGGACCTTTACCGCAGTTGCGTTTACTCGGTAGGAGAAGTTAAAATTTGTGGGTTATATATGAAGAGAATAAAATTGTGGAAAAATTTTATTTTTTGTATCTAAGTGGCTATATCATACATGGGGGAGTTGGGGTGGGGCACCTAACTACCCATGTGAGGATAATAGTGAGGTGGGGCCCACACGATCCCCAACCTTACTACTTCCCATAACTCTCATAACCTTTCCCCCCCTCTTTAATTTGTTACTCTCAAAGAAACCCCTCTTTAACTCTCCCAAAATTTAAGAGGACCTTATGTCTCCCTCTCTTAACTCTTGCCAACATACACAAATTAATTAATTGAACCTACTCAATTAATTAATTAAGTGTTTTGAGTTTTGAAATTTGAAAAGGCTTGTGTTAATAAAATATCGAGGGTAGCTTATTATTTTATTTTGAGAGGGCTTTCGTTGTGCTAAGGAATATTGGGAGAGAATTCTTGTGAAGAAGAAGAGGAATTTCTTCTCAACGAAGAATGACATCTTCTTCGACGAAGAACGCCGATTCCGCGAAGAACGATCGACGTGTCATCTTTTCTCTTCTCCGCGACAAGTGAGGAGACTCTGCATCAGACGCACTCCGACGTCGCCAACGAATTCTTTCCTCGCGACACCGTTTTCTACGATGCCCACCGTGCGACATCATTTGTCAAGGTAGGGGAATTTATTTTGGTGTTCTCTTATCTTTTGAGAAAAGAATGACGAGCGCGGACCAACCAATTCCAGGTTGATCCTCAGATCGTTCGTTCATGCGGATTGATGTTGAGGATTATTATTTTAATTGTTTGTGATTATTACCATGATTATCTTCATGAAATATGACCTTTTTCTATCAATTAACGAGAGGGGGATGGACCGCACAAACACGGCCGACCCTCCTCCTTATCCATGTGGGTTTGTTTTGAGGATTGAAATGGGAATGGCGCGGTTCTGTCGCACCGCGCGGAAACGTGCGGCAAGGAATGCACGGCGCCGTCGTGCCGCGTCGTGAAAACGAACAAGGATGCGACGCCGTCGCGCCACGTCGGAGAAACTCGAAGACATCCGCGGATAGAGTCGGGCCACGGCAAAGGGGCGCGGTGCCATCACGTCTCGCCGGAGAACCACAAAGATGGCACATTTTGTTAATTGACGTGCGGATTGATGGGAGACGACATACGAAGTTGCACGGGCATTGTGGGATCTTTTCAGCGAAGTACGGATTCCTGGGTGACCTCTGGTGAAGCCCGCAGGCGAATCGGACCACCGGAGCGCGTCCGGTGGTCTGCGGAAGCCCCTGCCGGCGTGCCGCGCCGGTGCGGTGGCACCGGCGGTCGGGGGCGGCGGCGCCCGGAGCACCGCCGGAAGAATCCGCCGAGGCTAAACCCGCGGCGGCGGAGCGCGGTCCCGCGACCGCGCGGGACCAGAGGGGAGCGGCGGGACGTGGTCGGCTGCCGCATCCACTGGCACGAGCGGCCCCAACTACAGGGTCGCAGCTCTTCACGTGGGGGCAGCACCCCCCTAAGGTTTGGCCGTTCGGCCGAACCCCCGGCCGAGCCAGGCCGGCTTGGGAAGACCGGGCAGGGCTGCGCCCAACCGAGTCGGATCGCGCCGGCCGGGCCAGACCCGCACCCGGGTCATGTCGACCCTTTTCGGGCCGACCCAGGGGGTCTCGGGCCGGGTCGGTCCGGGCCCGAAACCCCCGTTTTCAGACTCCTCACGGTCTTTCGCCCATATCATGAGATTTAGACCTCCGATCGACACACCTTCAGTGGAGATGCGATCCTTGGATCGAGACGGTCGTTTCGGTGTATCGTAATCAATGTTTTGGAACACTTTGTGTTCGGCCAGGTTGGTTCGGATACGAAACCAACCGGGCCCTTGGAGCGGAAACGCTTATATCTTGAGCTCCGGACGTCCGATTGACACGCCGTCGACTTTTATGAATTTCACTAAGTGAGATGGATCTTTTGGCTTACTTCGCTCGAGGATTGGAAGTAATCGGAGTGCAGTCGAGTTGGTTCGCTCACGAAACCAACCGGCCCCCTGGAACCAAAAAGCTAATAACTCACAGACCGGGTGTCAGATTGACGCGCCGCCAGTCTCGTTGAATTCCTCTTGATGAGACGGAACTTTTTTCATACTTCGCCCGAGTTTTGGTTGCTGTTGGATAGTGGTCGGGTTGGATTGTACCCGAAATCCAACCGGGCCCTTGGAACGGAAAATCTGTTATCTTTCAGACCAGACGTCCATTTGACGAACCGTCAGCCGCGTTGTTGATCACGTTGAGAAACGGTCCCTATGAGTATACCCTATGAGAGTTCGGGGTATAGTTGAGATACGACCGATTTGGTTCACACAAGAAACCAACTGGGCGCTGGGGACGAAGAGGCTAGTAACTCCCAGACCGGGCGTCTGATTGACGCGCCGTCTGTTGCGTTGAGACCCCTTTGACGAGGTGGTCCTTTGAGATACTTCTTCGTGGGACTTTGAGATACTTGGAGTATTGAACTATAGCTCGTGGAGCGGACCCTCCCATAGACGAGCGTGCGGAGTACGGAGACCGTGTGGCCGACTGAGACCTGAAGACTTCTTGACCGACTCGACTTGGAGTGAGTCGACTAGCCCAGTGGACGGAGAACTACTTTGTTTGGGTGCAGACCCATGGCGAACGGAGCACTACCTGTGTGACAGTGCAGACCTGTGGTACTCGTCCGGAGAGTACCTCAACAGGCTACTAGGGGGTGTGCACTACTGTGTTTGGGTGACATACCCCGGCGGGAAGCACTACTGTGTTTGGGTGGCTGACCCGCGGTACTTGATTGGATGAGTACCTCAGCAGACTTAGGTTAGTGAGCAGTACCTCGGAGTTGTGAAAAGACCATTGTACACTACAGAGATGGGGCTCTTCAGCAGTTACGGTTTCGATAATGAAAATCCTGGTTTGAGCTGAGACTTTTGACCTTTGTGTTTACCTCATGATTGAGATGGGTCACTTGATAACTTAGGTATATGTATGGGAATATACCTGGGTAGTGGTTATCCGTTGATTTCATGATCTTGGTGTTTTCCTCATGATTGAGAGGGGTTACTTGATAACTTAGGTATATGCATGGGCATATACCTAAGTAAAGGTTATCTGTTGAGATCTTCTTTGTGGTTATCCATGTTGGTTTTAGTGAGACCTTGAGTGTCTCGGGGATCCTACTGAGTATCGTTATAGTCACCCCTGCATGGGCTATTCCCGCACCTTGTTGTGTTGGTTGCTGATGACGGACAGTGCTGACAGAGGCCGAGTGTTCGAGGACTGGACGGTACCCGGAGGTGGACCACATGACGAGTCAGTACCTGAGGGTGGAACACAAGATGAGTCAATATCCGGAGGTGGACTTTGCGACGAGACGACAATGGAGGAGGTTGACTGGCGAGAGCGTTGTGGAGGCTATCTGTACCTACCCTTCACGTAGGTTCCATGGTAGACGATCCAGGAGCTGCGCCATCTGTACCTACCCATCAGGTAGGATCTGAGGAGGACGATCTAGGAGTCGCTTCTGTTCTTCCAGCTGTTGTATTTTTCTGTTGTACTTTGTTCAGTTATAGTTTTACTTTCATTTGGGTTTGTATTCTGGCCCATTTACCTTTTAGCACTTCTCTTTGTACTATTTATTTTACTTCCTCTTGTACTCTGTGGTGTTTTGTTTACTTTTATAAAGGCAATGCCCTCCTAGTTATCGGGATTTACGCCTTTGGTGCTAGTTACCATCCCCTGGCCTATAGAATGCGAGCATGGGGTAGTCACGGCACGGGCCCCGAGGACGGGTCGTGACATTAATGAAATATTGGTTTACTCAAAAACAAATGAAGATCCTGAAAATCCCTTCCGTACTATTCTAAATACTCTTAGAAGAAATAAATCATATGGGATGTTTTTCAAGTGTGAATTTTGGCTTGAGGAGATTTCTTTTCGTGGATATATTTTCTCTAAGTATGGAATCATTTTTTGATCACCTTAAGACGAGAGCAATACAAGAATGGCCAGCACCGATAAGTATAACTAAGATACACAGTTTTATTGGTTTACCAGATTATTATCGACATTTCGTCCAAAATATTTCCCGATTGGCTAACCCATTAACCAAAATCACACGTAAAGGGGTTAAATTTGTTTGGAAAAATAGTGTGAAGAATGTTTTGAAGAATTGAAGAAAATTTTATTCAATTATTCTATATTGACTCTACCATTGATGATGGATAGGTTTTATATTTATAGTGATTCTTCAAAGAAATTTCATGGTTGTGAACGTAAGAAGAATGATAGAGTTGTTACATATGCATCACGAAAGGTTAAATTTCATGAAAAAAACTATCCCACTCATGATATTGAGTTTTCTGCTGTAATCATTTGTCTAATGATATACAGACACTATCGATATGATGAAAATGTGAGATATATATTGATCACAAGAGTTTGAAGTATATGTTCTCATAGAAAAAACTCAACATGAGGCAAAGGAGATGGCTCGAACTACCTATGGATTATGAATGAACTATAAACTACCCCCCAGGGAATGAAAAATAAGGTAGCTGATGCTTTGAGCTTAAAGGATCATGGACATCTGAAAAAGATGAGAGCAGAAAGGGATCCTATGTTCTTGGATCTAGTAATGATTGATATGGGAAAAATCATGGAAGGTGAAACATCAATAAATTTTGGAATGGTTTTCAAAACATCATTACTAGAAATGATAAAAAGTTTTCAGACTGATGATGATGATTTTCCAAAGAATATTAACGCCGTGAACAATGAGAGATTGATTGACTTCGTATATGAAGATGGAAATTTTATATTTTGGAAGTGACTATGTGTTCCTAAAATACCCGATCTAAAAAGGGAATTGTTGGATGATGCTCATAGCTACAATTTCCCTGTACACCATGGTATCACTAAGATGTATAGAAATTTGAAGGAACATTTTTTGTGGGTAAACATGAAGAGGAATATTTTCTAATTATGTGGCATGATGTGTGGTTTTTCAATAGGTGAAGGATGGAAGAAAGCATCCAAGAGGATTCCTGAAACATCTTACCATACCTATGTGGAAATGGGATGATATTACGATGGACATTGTCATGGGGCTACCAAGGACTCCTTGATAAAATGATGCAATATGGGTCATTGTTGATCATTTTTCCAAGTAAGCACATTTTCTTTCTTTAAGAGAAGATTTACCACTTGAACCTTTAGAAAGAATATATATTAATGATGTTGTAAGACTTCATGGGGTACCACTATAGATTTTTTCTGATCATGATCCCCATTTCATAACATAATTATTGAAATGTCTTTAGAAAGCCATTGTAACACCCGAGACTTTTATGTTATATAAGTCATCAAAGTAATATTCTTCTACACAACACTTGCTTGGCTTGCTTTACACGAAATCGCGACCTTCCTAGATAGCTTGCATCGTACGCAATACCGAGTTTCACTAAACAACGATATGCTATTAAAATATTATTAAAATTAGCCGTTATGAATAGTAATAACCAATTTTTGAAATTTTATAAATTTTATTTTTCAAAATGGACTTCATTTTTGGATTCGGAATATTGAAATTATCCTAGGGTGAATTTTTTGTATTTTTCTGAAAACTTTCAATTTTTGATGAATAGTGAAACCACTAAGTGGTAGTTAAAAAACTGAATTTTTCATAAAACTTAATTTTACCGCTTCTGTGACTGGAATTTCAAATATCCAAGAGACATGGTTGATGTTAGTAAGTAAAATGTGGTTCAATGAGATGAAAATAATTTTTGGTGAATAGTAACTTTTTATTTTTTTTTACCACAATTAAAAGTAAATAGGGTAATTAAGGGTAAATATTATATTATTATTACCCTAACACATGTCCTAATTTTATTGGACAAGTTTAATTCGACCAAAAACTATCTTAGTAATAAAATATGACCATTTAGGCCCACTTGGATTAGATTAGGACTTTTATTATTAATTTATTTAAAGAAGGGTTAAAATAGTTAAAATCAAAGTTTAATAAGTAAATAATTTTTAATATGGAATTATACATAAGATAAATTCGACTATAAATATTCATTAGAAAGCTAAAAAGATTTCCTACATAATGGTATTTTATTTTTAATTTTTAACATTAAATAATTTAATTTATATATGACACAAAGATGATGCAGTAATTATCTTATTAATGAAATATTGACATTATTAATGTTATAAACACCAAAATAAATATGTAATTTAAGAGTTTTTATGAATTACACTAATTATATAGGTTAATATGACATGTTAGTATTGATTTAATTAACTTTTTTCGATCTAATAATTCTGTTATGATTTTCACAAAAAAATCAATCACTAAATAGTGTCAAAATTGACATAAAATAGTTTTTAAAACAAATAGTATATTGGTAATTGTTATTTTATTCCTAAAAATCTAAGGTTCGGCCAAATGACTTAGATAAGGTTATATATATTAATAATAAACAACTTGGGGTTCTTTTGGCTACTTATAGTAAGTTTATTAACCTTATAGTATAAGAACACAAGAAAACATGGTAAAAGTAAAATTATTTAACTTAATGTTAAATCTAAATGATAAGGTTAAAATAGGAACCTAAACTTTTCTAAATTCTATTGGATGAGGGGATTTAGACCCATACCTACCTTAGCCTCGAAATAAATCAATTTGGAGCTATTTAAAACCGAACTTGACTTTATAATAAAATAATATTTTTAGTTATTCCAAAGGTGCCCCTCTCCTCCCTTATAAAAGGGCACCTCCTCCCCCTCTTCCTCACACCACATTAAGCCTTCAAGCTCAGCCAAACCGTGCCACTTTCTCCTCTACACTTCCCTAGAGACATCCTAGAGGTCCTGGTCTTTTTCAAAGACCAATTTTAGTTCCCTAATAGAAGGTCTCAAAGAAGCACTTCAAAGAAGAGGAGGTTCAGACACTTACAAAGCAAAACGGACCTAAGGTAAGGGAAATATCACAATCTCATTTTTATCCGAGATTGTTTATACTTTGGCATTTACTGGGGTGTATTTTATCATCCAAATCCATGTTTCTTAAATATGTAATATTATTTCCATCCACCTACAATTGTTTAAATCCAATTTTACCCTTCTGTGAGTTTTTAGTAAAAGATATGAAAGGAATCTTTTGTCATTTTTCGTACGAGGTACTTTTTGACTTTTCCGACAATAGTACGAGAAGAATGTTTTTTTAACATATACGACATGAATGGATTTTTAAAAAATTATTTCCAAGAAGATTCCTTTACAAGTTTTCAAGTTTATTTTTAATCATATTCTTTTACTTTATAATTGTATGACATGTTAACAAAGGAAAAGTGTTTTTGAAGTAGAAAGGATATTTTCCTCAAGAATGGAGTTCAAGTGTTTTATCAAAATTATTTTCCATCTATGATAATAAAGGGTTTTGTTTCAATCCCTATTATTACATTGATTTGACTATGTTGTGATGGAATTATTTTTATGAATTCCTTTATCTTATATGAATAGTTTTATGATGTCATGATGTTTAAGATTCCCATTTTTATTACATGGGTTATGAAATGATGTATGGTTTATGATTTTGTGGCACACATAAGAATGGTATCATTATGAGATGGGTGGGACCTATATCTCCCTCCAATTCATTGGGTAAAGATTTTATATCTAATGGGATAGACATGGCTGGAACGGTAGGTTATACCAGTTCAGTGAAACAGGACTGAAACGAGGGTGACTCGGTTCAGAAATGGACTTTGTCCACTAAGATAGTCTTCGAAATGAGCCTTGACTAAAAATAAATGATTCTCTATGATTATGTGTGTATGCCAGAATGTTTCATGTTTTAAGATATGATTATTGTGATTACATTTCACTGCAATGATTTATCCCATGTTATGAAATTATGATCTCTTTTGCAGGTTAAGATTTCCAAAAGTTATGTGATTATGTATATGATGTGATTGATATTTCTTTTGTTTACCCTTACTGATCATTTGAGCTCACCCTTTTGTATGTTTTCTTTCCCCGGGTTAGGAAGAAGGTTATTAAGTAAGATATTCCAAAAGGGACTATAGATATGATGAAATAAATGGGAGACAGTGTAGACAATTTATGAACCAGTTGTTTATGTTTCCCAGTTTCTAAAGACACTATACCTATACAGTCCATTTGTGGTTTTGTTATATGTTGTAATAAGTATGCTTCAATTTTGAAGTATTAACAATGTATGTAAAGTATGGGTCGTTATAGCCATGGATACAGAACATTGTTTGAGCACTACCTACCACCCTCAAACTGATGGAAAATCATAACAGACTATTGAAACCTTATAAGCAATTTTGATATCATGATCACATGAATTTTAAGGTATGTAGGATCAGAATTTACCTCTGGTAGATTTTTCCTATAACAATAGCTTTCAATCAAGTATTTAGATGGCACCATATGAATCATTATATGGAAAGAGATGTCACACACCAACTTGTTGAGATGATGTTGGTGAATGGAAACTCGTAGTCCCAGAACATTTAGAAGAAACAATGGAAAAGGTAGATATTATCAAAAATGAAATCAAAGCATCCCAATGTAGGCAAAGGATCTATATAGATAACCGAAAGAAGTATTCGGAATTTCAAGTAGGAGATGAGGTTTTCTTGATGGTATGTCCATGGAAGGGTGTTTTACGATTCAGTAAGAAGGGTAAATTATGTCCCAGAAAAATCGGACATTTCAAAATTCTAAAAAGAATTTGTGTTTGTATCTTTCCATATAGAAATGCCTCTATGTCTCTCCAAATATCATGATGTGTTCCATGTATCATTGTTTAGAAAATACTTGTCTGCCTCAACACATGTACTCACATTTGATAAAATTGAATTGGAACTCAATCTGTCTTATTGTGAGAAGCCTATCATGATTCATGATACTAGAGAACAAGTGTTGAGAAACGAGATGACTCATCTGGTAAAAGTTCTATAGAGAAACCATAATATTAAAGAGGAAACTTTGGAAACCAAGGAACTTATAATGAAGAAGCACCTGAATCATTTTATGCAGTAACACTCTAGATTTTTCGAGGATGAAATTTTTTTAAAGAGGGATGAATGTAACACACCAATCATCCATAATATACTTATCTTTGAATAATACAATAGCTTTCACTATATGAAACTTCACGTTCTATCACACCACGAACAATTAAACTAGCCATTATGAATAGTAATATCCACTTTTTGAAATTTTATAAATTTTATTTTACAAAATGGACATCATTTTTGGTTTTAGAATATCTACATTAACATCGAGTGAATTTTTGTTATTTTTCTGAAAGAATTCAATTTTTGATAAGTAGTGAAAGGCATTGAATTATTGTTTAAAACCAATTTTTTATTTAAATAATTATTTAGTTTATTTAAATTTATTTTAATTAGAAAATAGATATATAATTACTATATTAGTTTAATGTAATTCATTGGAGTAATTTTATATTAAGATTATAGGTATAAATTTTTATTAATCTTTTTAACATCTCTTACCCTCCTTCTAGGAACATTAGAAAATTTGCATAAACCCTAATTTTATTGTTTCTATTAATATAATTTAGAAAAAATAAGAGACATAGTTGATAACAGTAAGTAAAATGTTGTTCAATAGGATGAAAATAATTTTTGGTGAATATTAACTTTTGGATTTTATTTATCACGGTTATAATTAAATAGGGTAATTAAAGGAAACAATGATTTTATAATTACCATAACACATGTCATAATTCTATTTCATAACTTTATTTTGAAAAAAATAAACCATAGAAATAAAATATGATCCTCTTTTATCCACTTCGATTATATTAGTACATTTATTAGTATTTTTTAAAAGAAGAGTTAAAAGTGTTAAATTCAAATTAACATATGTAAACCATTTTTAATATTGGTTTATACAAAATATAAATTTGACAATAAATTTTCATTAGAAATATAAAAATATTTCTTACATAATTGTATTTTATTTATAATTTTTAGACATTATATAATAATTTTAATTATGGAACAATGATGATGCAATAATTGCCTTATTAATGATGGTTTAAAATAGTTGATATTATAAATAACCAAATAAATATAAATTGAGGCTTTTGATGAATTAAACTAATTTTATAGGTTAATATGACATATTATAATTGGTTTAATTTATTTTTTCTATGTAATAATTATTATTTGACTTTCAAAAAAACAAAATACTAAATAGTGTAAAAATTGACATTAATTAATTTTTAAAACAAATACTATATTATCAATTTATAAAATATTCCAAAAAATCTATCGTCCTGCCAAAGGACATAGATATGGTTATATATTTCAATATCCAACCACTTTGGGTTCTCTAGGATTTTTATGGTATGTTTGTTAACCATTTATTATAATAATTCAAGAATACATGGTAAAAGTTAATCTATTTATCTAAGAGTTGAATATAAAAGATAAGGTCAAATGGTGACTTAAACCTGTCTAAAACCTATTGGTTGAGAGTATTTTGACCCAAGCACACCTTAGTCTAAAAATAAATATTTTTAGAGCCATTATAAACCGAATATTATTTTATAATAATTAAATATTTCAAGATTTTCCAAAAGTGACCCTCACCTCTCTTATAAAAGGGTACTTCCCCTTCTCTCAAAATCACACCTCCGAATACATTTGTATCATCCATCCCCAGCTCAAATATCCTCCAAAATACCCTCACATAAACTTATAGGTCTTATTTTGATAATAATTCCAAACTATGTAAGTTATTATAAATATGGTAACACTATATTCATTATTCTATCCATCCTATGAATGAAAAAGTCACCATACGTGTGTATGTATGGATTACCAACTCCACATCATGGTGTAGTTTGTTATTCCACCATTAATTATTTTGATGGGTATAAAAATGAGTATAATTGAATTAAATAATAAATATCACATGTTAATGATCCTATATATATGATATACCATCCAATTACATATGATTTTACCATCAAAAGAATGATATTGTCGCTCGTTCCTACGTACGGATTACAGTATCCACGAACATGATGAGATTTATTTCTTCATCAAAACAATTCAAGAATAATTTTCCTTTTATGATTAAAAATAATTTTTATGAACTTAATATCATTTTATATATGAATCAAATAAAACCTATCTACAAAAAACATGACTTACATAACAAAACATATAAAGGATAACGATTTAGTTAACACCTGAAACAATGATACTAATAAAATAATATTAACTAAGAAATATTAGAGGATCATATATGATGTCATATTTATTTATGTGGTTCTTGTATAATATAATAACAATGATTGAGCTATTATACATGAAGTTAACATACCCTCGACCAATGTAAAGTCCAAGGTAAGTGTTAATTTTATAGTCTCTTTATTATCCTAGTTTGTTTGTATGTAAGTATCTACATGGACTACTTTATCATCCACATCCATGATTCCAAAAAATATATTTCAAAACATTTTTACAATTTTTTAGAATATGGGTTAAAGTCATTTATACCCTTGTATGACATCTTATAATTTTTTTGAAATTATTCTTTTTGTCGTATTCCAAACAAGGTACATTATGACCTTTTCAAAAAAATAAGGTAAGAATGTTTTTAACTTATATAACGGGTGAGGATATATTCCACCATTACAACAAATTTTAAGATTCCATTACAGGCATATAATAATATTTTCAAAATATATGTTTTCCTTTATAATTATGTGACTTTTAAATTAATTCAAAATCGAAAGAGATTTTTCACTCAAATAGCTTTTAGTTCATCTATGTCAATATCTTTTGAGGGATTTTACACTTGTTTGATGTTTATTTATTATAAAATAATCTTCCATATTGTATTGAAGGTTTTGTGATTTGTTTTACTGGGTATGTGTTATTTCTATACCATTCATGGTTTATGGTTAAATTATTAACATTTTGTATTAAAATTTTAATACGAATGTTTTTGTTTTGTTTCAAACATTCAATATGAGGAATGCATTAGACTTACTAAGAGATGGGTGGAGCCCATTATAGATCTTCTATGCATCGGTAGGTCTCATGAGACAAACTAGTGTGTTGGAAAAAGGCATTGACAAAATCTTATTTGTAGTCTTGACACAAGGCCTTGACAATGTGGTTACAATGTTCGATATATTGCATTCAATCATAATGAAATTAACTATTCATGTTACTTGTGATTATTCGACTAGTAGAATATCAATGAGAATATGTAAATGGAATTATTTGTTTTATCATTTCCATATTATGCGGAAGATTAATTTTAAAAGGCTTGTTTTTTAGTCTTATAAATTGCCTTCAATGTTTATGCTTATTTATGAATGGTTCTGCTATATTGTTACCCTTACTTAGCATATGATCTCACCCATTAAATATATTTTATTTTTCCTAGTATGTTATGAAGTATATTATGATAGACATGCATGGATAGTCTATGGGATATTAGTGTGTTCAAAGGAGACACAATGAAGTTTTTTTATTTCATAATGTAATGTATAACTTATGTTTGTTTCAAGAACTTATAAGGATACTAAACTAATCAGTCTTTCGAGAAATGATCTCTTGTGATCATGCTAATGTTATATAACAATGTAACGAATCTGGGTAACAAGGGTTGGGGAATTACATCATGTATTGTATATGATTCCTAAGAAGTACAGATTATCATTATGTAGATTCAAAATCATATTTAATGTAATGTATGATACTGCTTATGAACAAGTAGTGTGACACTTCAAATGGTGAAAAAAACACATATAATGTCTACATAGTGCAAATAATTATCCTTATGTGGTTAAGTGGTCATTGATATGATTATTATGAAGAAATATCTATGTAGACAAATTTCATACATAAACTCTGAAATTTTGATGTCTTTAATATAACATCAAATACAATTAAGAAAAACTCGACCCATATCATAACATTTCATAATGCATTTAGATATATTTTAATCCATACAAAACTATTCAAAACCATTCAAATATTCATCAATAATATCAAAACACCTAATGTTGAGTAGTTAAATTTTCTTCAATTCCCAATAAATATGAAGTCCACCACATCTATTAAAATTCACCAATGATGTGTTCTATTAAAATGATTCATTAGTGGTTTATATTAGTGGTTAAAGGAATGATTCATCTGAATAAACATCCCACCCTTCTTACAACAAATTATGATTCTCAATATAACACTATATCTATATGAAATTTCACAGATTCAATTTAAATAGATAGAACATTAACCAACAGTATATTATATTAACATGATAACCAAGTCTTTAGTTTATCCTATTACAATACAATATATTCAAAAAGGTGAATAATTCAATTTTCTTCTATAAATATATGCTAGAAAATTTTACATCCGTTGGGGGATAAATTTTGTATCATATATTTTAGTATGCACCTTAAAAATATATATTTCGAAATTATTTATTGACAACATAAACATCCATACAATAATGGAAACATAAAAATCCCCAGTTTTTATTTTTTAAATATATTATTAATAGAAAAATTGTAAAATAAAAAATAATATCTCAATATATGTTTTATTTTCCTCTTCCACTAAATGAAAATATATACAAAAAATGAAAATGTTTTCCTTTTCAATTTTTCTATAAAATAAATTCATCGGGAGGTCTTCTAAGGGATTTTTTTTCTCTCCCCCCAATACATTTGAATTCATGAAAAATATTCTACAACATTATATATCCACTTCCATTTTTTCATGTGATTACATTTATGATGGAATTCAGCACTGATAAAATAGAAAATAACCTTATGTAAGTCTACAACAATTTTACATGTGATATCATGATGTTGAAAACGATGGTGATTTTACTAATTAATCCAATATTTATAAATAGATTAGTCAACACGGTCCCAATAATAGAATTAATTTCATTATGTAAATTTAGATATATTATTAGCTTAATTAACGTTTGTATACTCCTAATGAAAAAATAAATAAAATAATGTAATGTTAAACATTATATCCCATTTTGATAGACAATCACTCCCCCATGATGATAAGTATAGTTGTAAATTATAATATATATATATATATGATAAATAGTATAATAGCTAATATATTATCATTTTATAGTAATATATATATTTACTATTAAATTTGAAAAAATTCATGCCATGTAGCTTGAATAAATTTGTAACTAACAATCGTGTAACTATTTCCAAAACACTAAATCAGTGATAATATTATTCAAAAAGAATTCTCAATGAAACAATTATATTAGTTTATATGTGATAACACATGAAACTAAATACAAATTTTATCTTTAGTACATCATGATTAAATTTTTTTATTCCTTATTCACCATAAATCCAATAATAAATGATAAAAAACGTATGGGAATAAGGAACTCATTCACTACTCATGATTTTTGGAAATTGGGTTGGGCTTTATTTCTCTAAATATAAACATCTATATATGAATTTATAGTATTTTTAGATTATTTTATTTTTATTTATTATTTATAATTTTAAATAATTTCTCCTTCGTACATAATACAATAAATTTCATTTTTTATTTATATTATTTTCTAAAAATTTCTTCTTCACCTGAGATTGAAATGAAAATTTACCATTATTATATTTATCAAATGTCTATATTATTCTAGCAAATCTAGTTTAAATTTAAATATATCTTTTGGATCATTACAATACTTACATTTCACCATGGTCTCTTTATTTAGAGTATCATATATGGAAAATGTTATCATTTATGATTTTTTTTCTTTTGACTGATACTTTTGACAATGAGCCCATTTATTAATTTTTCTATCTAGGTAACCTACCATTATGAACCTTACACACATTGTTTTAAATAGTTGAGATTCCATTTATTTAAAATCATTGAAAAAAAATTCTACACAAAATTACTCCAAGAGGTTTGATTATTTCTACTTATATTTTTCAAGTTCTTATATAGTTATTATCTTATGAAAAAATAATTATAAGTGTTCGATATGGTTATAATATACAATAATTTATCATATATATGTACAAATATTATTTAAAAATTAGAGAAATTTCTAAGCATTTAAAACCAATTAATTATATAAATATTGATTACATTCTACTAATTCTATCCAATATAATTATTCTTAAAATTATCTCTACTCATTCTAAATGTATGAATCATTCTAAATAAATATGCTTAAATATTATACCATGAATTTATTACCACATTCCCATATCCTTAGTATTGAAGTTTCCTATCAATAATTTATTTTATTTTCACCCTTTGTGTGGGATGAAAAAGTTTTCGAAATATTTGATATTATTGTTATTGAGATTAAATTAATAAAAAATAATTGTAATTTTGGGGATAGTAATATTAAAAATAAAAAAAATAGTATATAGAGTGATAGGTTTATTAAATATATTTTTTCCATATGAATGTTTTTAGATTTTGATTAAAATATTGAACAATTTTCCCAAAATAAATTTTGTGCATTGATATATTTTTTTCAAATTAGTATAAAATTGTCACATATATTTAGTAATATTCAACTCTATCTATTTTATAGACCTCTTTACCAAACTATTATTTCCATTTTTATGTCAGAAAATTTATATTCGAAAAAGTGACAAAATTTACTCTATCAACTGATTTGTGTGTTTTAGGCTATAAAATTTCATTATACATAATCATTACTATGAAACTATATAAAAATAATGATGATATAATATTTACCATTCTCCAAAAAATTTAATTTGACTATACCAATCACACTTTTTCTTTCAAACATGTTCTAAATGGTATTTTCTACATTCATTTATACACTTTTCATGTTTTGTTATTTTTTATCACTCAAATTCTAAATACGATTTCCTAAAACCAACTATAGATTTATGAGATGCATACAAATCATTGAACCAATAATCACTGATTTTATTTTTCATACCATTATCATCTCAGGATAATTACATGCATCCTTCTTTATTTTGAGAAGTACTCTTCTCTAATTTGTAATGATTGGTCCTTGGATTTTAACTCATTAATGATATTGTTGAATTTCTTCAAAAGTACATCAAATTAATATATTATTTCGATATTATCAAATATCTACTATGATATAACCATTTAAAATTCATAAATAATGCATTATTTTTATGTAACAGTCACTGTCTGAAGAATCATAATTATAATGACCCAGGTGTTTCAGAATATTGAAAATTTAGATGAATTGTAAATTTTTTTCTTCTAGATCATTATGAAGTATAAAATAGTTACATTCCTATATAGATTTTATTTAATAATATTTCAAACTATTTTTTTATTCATATAATAATGTATTTACTCATTGACAAGAGTTTGATTGAAGTCTGAGATGTTCGAAATTTTTATGAAAAAATTAATATATACGTTTTACATATATAAATATTAAATTATTTTTAAATATTCATTTCGTTATGTCATTTTAATGGAGAATTGGATGAATATTTCATATATTCTTCTAAGTATGCATTAGGGGTTTTTCGTAGTTGTGGCTAAAACTCATTTTTGGCAACAAATCCAGACCAAGACCCCTTTTTTCTTTTCCTATTTTCTTATTCCCATTCATTAATTCCTTTTTATGTTCTTTATATATCTTCTCTAATAGGCCCTATTTTTTTATCCTTCACAATGAATGAGATAATAGGGAAATATGGATAGAGAAGATGATAGAGGGAAAAATGTTTGTATTATTGTAGATCTCAGGAGTGGTCGGATCATCATACGACAACTATGGATCACGAAAATGGGGAAAGCATAATTGGATTCCATAGAAACAAAATTTATATTTTATTAATCAAATACACACAAAATTACAAATTTCAAGTTTTAGAGCCTGACTATGATTTATATTGACAATCAGTGGGTATATTTATGCTTAATTGAGGGAAAATGGTGTTTCAGGCTAATTGTAGGGGTTCCTATTTCGGAAATATATATCACATGGTGTATGATACAATGAACATAAATTGTGCACTGATTCTATTAGGACATGTTGTTTTATTAGATGTAAAAAAATTAAGTGGTCTACATTCAATTTACTTTTTCTTCTCCACATATCCAAGTTCATAGATATGTAGCCCATGTATTGGCATATTGTCCTGAAGATTATATAGAATGACCCAACCTAGGTCACATTATTTTTATGAGTTCATGACCCATTTTTAGCCCATGTCCATGACCTGTGAGGTACATTGGAAGTTACCTTATGTAGGGTATATTCAATTTACATTAATTACATACCATGTACATGGGTTTTAAATGAAAATTCATTCTAAAGTAAACTTCTAGTAAATAGTTAATTAGATACTTTGAGGGATACCTATGGTGAGAGCCACTTGAGGGTAAAATTAAATGGTTAGTGTAAATAAAATTGGTTTTCTAGGGTATCTATCTACAATAGATTTTTAAATATAATGATCAGAATATGTAATAAAATTATGAGGAGGTTGATTGGTTTGGTGTTCGAACAACCCTAGAGTATGACCACTACTTGACATAGGCTTTGATCAATTTATCTGAAAATATTTTTATATAGAATTGACTATCAGGATTCCTAACATGTGATGTGTTCATTTCTATCATAGGAGGAGGGGGTGTGTAAGATTTATAGATTATAGTATGCCTTACCCTGATAACTTATATGTTCCTGATGATCCCAAGGAGGATGATGATATTTATTTAATCTCTCTATTGATATAGTGTTCAATACCTTTAACCTCTAACTTTTTCTAATGATCTCATGAAGGATTCATCAAATATCTCATTCTTCTTTTTTATCCCATGTTTTATTCATGTTCTATTTTATTATTTCCATGGATCTCAAGAGGGATGTAATTCATTAGGTGCCCATAGAGAGGATCCAAGATAAGATGCATCTCTAGTGTTATATCTTGAGGGGAACATTGGGAACCCCTGATGTTTGACTGACCCAATGATAATTTATTTTCGATTTGGGTTGATATTGTCACTTGTGTCACCTTATAACCCATAATGAACATGAAAATCTCTTTAGGATGTGGAATTAGTAGTGGATTTGTTCATTTTCTACCCTCAGTATTGTGTTTTTACATAAATATGGTTATTATTGATATAGCTTTATCTTCCAGTGGTGATCCATAGTTTTTTTATAAGATTAATTTGGGGATTTTTTAATAGGAACGCCAAGAGGTTTTTCTTTGGATATAGCTTTAGAGACATCTTATTTGACTATAACTTTGTATAGATACTCAGATGTACTTCCTATGTTCCATCTTATTGGCCTCTTATTATATATTATTCATTGGTATTCTCAACCATTAATTTTGAGATATATCATATGATATAAAAATGATTGAATATTATTGGAAATTGTCTTACTCATTAATGAATATTATAATCTATAGTCGACATGGTATTCTAAAAATAATATTGATATTATTAGTTATGGTTATCCATAGTGGAAATGGTGTTCCATGATTTCAATTAAGATTATATTGTTCATTAAGATATACATAGATTACAGAAACCAAATTCCATGTACATAATCATAGGTTACATATAATTATGTTATTCCTTGAGTGATACCAAAATTATAGATATGGAGTTCCATGGATGGGGTGATATGTTTAGTTAAAATAAATTTATCCTTAAGCGATACTTGTATAACTAATATTGAATTCAATGTACGGGATCATAAGAAAAATGTAATTATTTATATTACTATTGTCTATCATTATACATATGTAACTTTTCTGTATGCCTCTTGAATATATTTTACTCATAAACATATCAATGGATCAAATAATTTTTCAGTTCGTTTTTAAGTAGGTATCATCCCTGAGGGTTACATATAAAAGGTTCGAAAAGATTATTAAAAGCATTAGAGGTATGCTATCTTACTGAATTCCTTATTTCATAGGATTTGTAGTCAATCGGGTTTATGAGCCTCATGAATGATTATTTTTTAAAATTTTTGTTATACCCTATATATTTCATGGTTTGGATACACATATTATAACAGCATACACTTATCACAATAGATTATATATTCACAATTGGGGGTGTCCTACTGAACTTTTTTTTCTCCCATGTACGTGGTCCTCTTTGGTGAATGTAGACCTCATATTTTCTTTCAGAATAAACATTTATACATTAAAAATCAGGATGAGGCTCATGATTTCACAATTGAGAGGGGCCATTCATGTGGATTTTAATAATCCAACTGGACCATCTCAATAGTGTCATAGAGACAGCTTATGTGGATCTACATAGTATTGGTATTATCTTAATTTTCTAATATTTATCTTTATTTCATTAAAGCATGTGTATTTGATCAGCCTAGTGGGTGATGAGTGTTGTATGTGTGAAATGATCATACAATAATGTAATAGATTTAATTTTATTATAATACACACATTTATATTTATGAATCCAACATTCAATTTATTTACAACTATAGATGATATTTTCTTAATTACCTGTTTTCTTAATCTGATATATATGTGTAGTATTGTCATGGGAATATTCTAGGCCACTTCTTGAAATTGGAAGACTCTGGTGCGTGAGGAATAATTTAGGCCATGTGGTGAACAACATATAGGAATCAGTGTAGTGGAATCTATACAGGGATGTTACAATGTGATTTTATAGATATTCATTTCATTTAATATTACTATTTGGGACATTATTGATATTTGTTATAATAATTTGTTAGAACATTTAATTTATATAAGGAATGTTTTTTGAGAACACTTATTCTATTAAAATTCATGGATGTCAAGGATATAGAGATGATGTGATAGATATGTGATTATTGTGTTTCATATGACCCTCTATTTGAGAAACACACATTTTGTGTGAATTTTATTATTTATTATGGATATTATGGAACTTGATCCACTATTGACTAGGCAATGGTTGATATTGAATCTTTGATAGTAAAGAAAATAGAAATCACTTGCATAATATTTTGTGTTTAGTTTCCTCATATTATAATCCTAATAGTGTATAATTAATAACTATAATAGTGGTAAAATTTTTAAAGGCTAAAAAATTACCTGAACGGGGTTTTCCTGTATAGGTTCTTACTGACATGAAGCATAGTTGGACATATATATATATATATGTATATATATATCATTTGGAAGGATGGTTATATGGATCTTCAGTGAAGTATTTTATAGTGGGATTAAAGAGTCTTTATTCATGAAAAGGAGGTGATGTAACCGTTTTAGGTTAATAAATAACATGTTTCTTAGTGAAATACCCATGTGGGTGTGTTTTAGGTCATAAGATTATTTATTAAAAGTGTCTATAACAATGTATAAGTTGTATTATTGAAAATATTTTATTTTAATTATACTCAACTTAATATTGTTTGTGGTGTGCCATAGATCATTGAGAAGATGTTGTGTGAAACTATTAACCGTCGTATTTTAGTGTTGGAAATTGATGCCTTTCAAATAGAACAATTATGGGTTTTTAAAACCGATAAAATCAATCTTTTTAGTAATCTAGATGATTTATTATGATCAATCAGTATATATTATTTTAAATAAGTAGAATTTAATTTTTTATCTTGCCATTTCATGTGGTGAAATGCTGATAAGTACCTAAATATTAATAATAATCTACACCTTATGTGGGTATTACTATTTGATGATTCCCAGTGAATGTCAATATGTTTCCTTTTCTGTGTTCATATCATTATCCTCTAAAGAAAAGTTCTATACAAGGATTCTTAGATAGGATCACAACCCAATTAGTTATATTCATGAAATGTGGTTCCATTGTAACTATTTATTTATATTAATAGTAAAAAATTGGATTCAAAAAAATGGTACTCTCTTAACAAATTATATTGTATTATTAACTATAAATTGGCTAATTCAAACTGTAATGACCCAATATCTTATTAATAAGAATTCATCCCGATCTAATTAAATGAATTATTATATAAAATGGTTATTTAAAACATATTCACTATCTTGTTTTTATGTTTTTTTTGGTTTTAGAAATATCGTTAAGAATTGTTTCAATTTCTAATATAGTTATTTAATAGTGATCACATGATTAGTAGAAATGTATTTCTTTAACAAAACCAATTTACATTGAAAAAGGAAGATGTGGCCTCGGCCAGTAGAATTAATCTGTACAAATCCCATTTGACATAACTTAGAAAGGAGGTGGTGTCACTGGGCCTGACTCTTGACCAAACCCAAGATGAGCTTCAACATGTTAATCTTGAGTCGAACTGCCTATGGGATAAGTATAAGTTAATAGAGATTACCACCTGAGCAACGTTATATGAGCCACACCAAGAGTCTGTCAACATCAAACACATTACCCTTAAGGTCTTTTGTGGGTGTTATAATAGGTTATGTAACAAAACCTTATAACAATGATAATGTGAATTATTTTTTATAGAATTAAGAATATACATTCATTTTTTTTATTGATACTTTGTAAAGAGTTTTTAAAGCACAAATAGTATTTTTTGTAAATATTCATTTAAGAAATCCATTTTAAAGAATTAATGGATTTTTGAATTAAATAATAATTTAATAAAATATTATTACCTAATTAATTTTTGTTAAATATATATAATCGTATTATTATTATGAATAAAATTGAAATTTTTATTAAATTTTAAAAGGTGTTTTTGTCAAAACCCATGGATTTTCGATAAATGTTATTTTTTATTTTAAAATTATAACAAATTATATTTAGACACTTATATAGATAAAATTAATATTATTTTCGGATTCAAGATTTCGAAATTATCCAATTGTGAAATTTTCTTAATTTCGTGAGACAGTCGAATTTTTGGGTAAAAATTAAATGCCGTTTGAATATATAATGAGTTTTATGACATCATACTGACATGAAAGTGATTCAATAAAATAATATAAATGTTATTTTCATCTAATATATGTTAAAAATTTAATATAATTTTATTTTAGGGTTTTTTTAAATTATTTTAAAAATCCTTAGTGGACCCTCTAAGACATAAAAAACATATTTTTTTAAAATGATTTCCTTGAGAGTGTGACTCACCTCCTCATAATCAAGCTTAATATTTTATTATGTTCATCAATTATAATTATAATATAATTTTTTACACTCCACTTTGCAAAAAAAAATGGGAGAAACCATGGGATGGTTTGTGATTTTGATTAGTTTAATTCATACTTTCTAAAACCTAAATAAAAAATAATTCCCTCTCTTTTCCTATATAAACCCACCCAATATCCCACTTCTTATTCACTGAAATCCTTTGTAGCTATACAGAAATCTTCCCTAAACTTTATATAATCCTTCATTTTCTCCCCGTTCTCCCAATAAGCGACTCTCAAGCCTCTCCTAAGCAATTGGGATCACACTATTATGTATGGGATGTGTTCCTTCCTCAATTTCTTCCAAATTTGTTTTTATTGTTATTCAAGTTTATATTCAACTAAAAATGATGGGTTATGATTTCACAACACACCAATACATTCATCCTTATTTTTGAATGATTATATACCCCTTTAACGCTCATTAATTTCTCCCATGTACATTCATTACCATGCCAAAATTCCGTAATGGATTTCTCTTTCCTTATTTACATTCAAGAAGTTGTTTTATATTATGAATCTAAATTCCATTACATATGTGGGGAAATGTATTTATATTAACCCTTACTATAAATTTCATGTACATATTATGAGATACGATTTTCTCTACCATCATCCATTTTTATCAATTCTTATGTCAAGTCGTTATGAAGGAGAATTTGTACAAACATTTTCCAAGCCAAAGTCATTATGTAGTGAATACCATGCCCATTTCTCTATCAAGGGTATTCACCTTTATGCACATTTAATTATCAATTATATAGTTTCATGTATCTTTTCCACATTCTTTTATCGTGGAAGAAATGATGATGTAGATTTATTCCATGTTTTATGATCCACGTGGCACAGTTATGCATGAAATGAAATGATTAAGAAGCATTAGCCCAGATAGGACTCCAATGAATTCGGTAAATATTAGTATCATGAAACATCAATTGAAATGAGGGTTTACTCATGACAATACAAGTGCAGTGAGGGTTTTATAATTCTCCATGTTCAAGGACAGTTGGAACATGCTAATATCATTTTAAATGTTGATGTCGCATTTCCATGATATTATAATCATGCTATATCATGACTTTATGTTCATGATTCTATTATGCTCCATCGATATTCCTATTGCATAAAATATGGTTTATTTTTTATTTTAGGCCATTTTAACCCCTTACTAGGCTTTATAGCTCACCTTTTTCACATTTATGTCCTTCGGTTATGCCATGAAATGAAAAGTACGAGGGAATGTTGTGGTCATGTAAAGTTAGTTTTCAATAAAGATAAGGAATATTTACGTCAATAATTTTTATGTAATGTAAATAATATACCAAGACACTAGAACTATTGATCCTTAGAGTTCTGTTAAGTGCATTTTTATGTAATAAATCATGCTTAAGTGTGTAAAAAATATCATGGTTGTTATAGTTGGTATCAGAGGATAGGTTTAGATATTTTTGGGATTAGGATTAACAAAACATAGTGAATTCCTTAGGGATAAGTCTAAGTGAAATAAAAACATCCCTAAAATTTGGTGAGTACTGATTAAGTTGTTTATAATGAAAATTCATCCTAGTCTGGATACAATCATGTTGAGTTGGCTGAGGAATAGATGTATCTAGGGGTAAAACACGAGAACCCTACATTGAACTAGAATCGAAATGGAATCGGTGCATGACATCAGGCCTTTCTGCACTCTTGGTTACGAAACTCATGGGGGATATACATTGGTAAATTCATAAGCTTTTTATGAACCATTATTATGGGAATTAAAAGAATACCCCTATGAATATATATTTGGATGTAAATCATGGATAACAAAGATTGAAAACTATAAATTCATAAGTTATGATAATAAAAGTAATTTATAAGTTATCCTTTTTTCCTTTGGATTCTCCTTTATGTGTTATCCCTATCTTTAATTTTATTCAACCAATGGATTGTAATAGGATAACTTAGGATAATAACCAATGAGAAGATAATTTTGATGGATGTTCTAATGAGATGCCCAATGCTATGGGAGAAGTAATCACAGACATTGTAATAATACCCTCTTAGTTAACACATGTTTTTTGGATAGAATCATGCATCAAGAAGAACATTAAACCCCCTCCCCCCTACGAAAGAACAAGAATAAATCGAGAGCGTCATGAGAGAATGTCCTCTTACATTCAATGGATCATCCAATCCATCAATTTCTGAACAATGGATTATCTCTATTAAAAAGATATTTTCCATCCTTCAATGTTCGAAAAAAGAGAAGGTTCTCCTAGAATCTTATTGTATGGAAGGTGATGCTGATCAATGAGTGAAATTTGTCAAATATATGAAGCATGAGGAAGATATTGAGTCACTGTAATGGAATCATTTTAGGAAAATTGTTTCTGTTAAATATATTATGCGCCCCCTACAACTTAAGATGGAAAGGGACTTCATTTCCCTCAAGGAAAAGAGATAACGAATCCAACAGATCGTACAAGGAAAACATCACAAGGCATGCATGATATGCCACCGGCTTTGTCATTACCCTCCAATGCAAGGATGAATGCTTCTTTCACGAGTTAAAACCTAATGAATGGAAAGCCCATGATATTCGTGACTTTGAAAGATATGAGGATATTTTATGATATTTCCTCAATGTCTAAATAAGGATCTGAAAATCTCAAGGGTATCATGGGGATAAGAATTGTAAGGTATACCTTCATTTAGTCAGTCTGATGGATAAATACAATGGTGCTAATAAAATTCATTTCCCAACATACCAATGGTGAGTAAAGAAGCACCCCATAGATTTCTTGAATGGGATGAGGAAATACTTTAGGTGTAGAAGAGAAGGGAACCTAAACATTAACTGTCGACATGAAAAACCCACAACTATGATTGAGGATAGGAACGTTCTGTTCAAACCTCAAAACATTTTTCATTGTATAAACTACAATGAACTTGGGAATTTTTCAAACCAGTGCCCTATGTCAAGGGTTTTCAGAGAAAACCAATAACCTCCAACGAAGGAAGGACAATAATTTTCCATCACTACTACTGAAGTGAACCCCAACAATGATGTGGTGATAGGTACACTAGTTATTCATTCAAGAATAGTGAATTTAGTTTTGGATTATGTTTATATAAATTCTTTTATATCCTAAATTATTAGTAGAACAATACCAACATCAACACAAATCATGTATATAGAGATGTCAGTTAGAATGGAAAATGGGGAAATCATTGCTACCCATGAATTTAACTCCTCCCCACTCATAATTTGTGGATTTAAATTTCTGGTGAACCTCATTATAATCCTTTTAATGTAATTTGATTCAATTCTAGGCATGGAACGGATTTTCTTATATATATCCAACATAAATTTCCATGAGATAAAATTCACTCTCTATATAGAGAATCGACCCCCGATTTTGTACACGTGCAAGGAGGAGGATGAATCTCCATTAGCACGATCATATCAATAGTGGATATTACGTCACTATGATCATGTTCATCTTTCGTAAATGATGTAGTCTATGGAAACAATAATCCATGAATACATGCCTATAGTGTGGGAATTCAATGATGTTTTTCCAGGGGAATTGGCTAGACTTCCTCCTAGAAGAGATGTTTAATTTTTAATTGATCTAATACATGGGACATTGTCAATATCCACTAATCCTTATAGAATGGATGTTGTGGATATTTTGGATATGAATAAACAAAAATAAGAGAATCATGATAAATGTTTTATACACCCAAGTGCTTCACCATGGGGTGCACCAGTACTCTTGGTCAAGAAGAAGGATGGGTCGATGAGCCTCTACATGGATTATCATGAGATCAAAAATCATGATAAAGAACAAGTATCTTCTTCCACAAATTGATTACTTATTTGATCATCTATGTGGAGAATAATACTTCACCACGGTGGATCTGTAGTCATGAAATTTTCAAGTAAGGGTGAAGAAGGAGGATATCGCTAAGGCTACTTTTTGTACAAGTTGTGGGCATTATGAATTCATATTAATTTCTTTCGTTCACAATAATGCTCCAAATATTGTCATGTAATTTATGAGTAGATTCATTAGAGATTAATTCAAAAATAATTTGGTAGTATTTATAGATGATATTATAATATACTAAAAACCAAGGAGGCGCATGACGAGTGTGTAATAAGTATACTATATATTTTATGAAACGATAGGTTCTATGAAAAGTACATAAAGTGTGGGTTCAGGTTGAAGGAGGTATCATTCTAGGGTCATATCATCCCAAAAAATGGGATATATGTGGATCCCACCAAGACAATTGCAATTAAGGGATGGCAGAGGCCAACATCAGTAACAGATATCCATATCTTTCTAGGGTTAGCTGGATATTATCAACGATTTGTGAGAAAAATCCCATGATTGTAAAACCCTCTTACCAAGAAACCTTATAAGGGAGTCATGTTTTCAGGGAATAATGAATACAAAGAGGGATTCAAGAATTTGGAAAGGAGTTTTATCACTGCACCAGTTCTCACACTACCTAGAAGTGGATAACTTTTTGTGGTATTTAGTGATTCTTTGAGGAAGGGCTTAATCTGTATGTTGGTGGAAAATGAAGAATTCATTACTTATTATTCAAGTAAATTGAATGTCAATGGGGAAAACTATCCGATAGATGATCTAGAGTTGGATTTAGTAATATTTCCTTAAAAAATTTGGTGACATTAACCCTTTGTGGGGGAGTTTGAAATATATACAGATCAAAAAAGGCACAAATATATATTCACATATAAATAGTTGAATATGCACCAATGAATATGGCTAGAGCTGATCAAAGACTATTACTGCTCAATCCATTACCACCCAAGGAAATAGAACCAGCTGGAAGATGCTCTATGTAGAATGCACCTAGTGATTTTAAAGTACATGAAAATTGAAAAGGATACAATCATTTAGATTTTATGATGTTTGAAATTGGAATGATAATGAAGGGAACAGTATCAATCCTTTCACAATTTACTGATCAACCATTTCATTTGGAATGTTTATATAATACTCAAAACGAAGATGTGTGAGTTCAGAAGAATGTGGAAACTTCCATAAAAGGGAATTATAAAGAGTTCAATGTTAATTTAAATGGAATTGCGAGATTCTGGACAACACTATGTGTTCCATCAAATCCGCAGTTAATGAATGATCATTTGGATGGTGCAAATAGTTTAATGTTCTCCATTCAACATGGAAACACAATGATATATTGGGATATCCATGAGCATTATTGGTGGGATAGAATGAAGAAGGGGGTCACTAAGTTTACATAAAAGTTCTTGGTATGTCAGCATGTGAAGGCTGAGAGGCAGATGTCTTAGGGTATGATGAAACCATTACCCATACCTGCATGGAAATGGGATAACATCACGATGGACAATGTCACTGGACATCTGAATTCTTCCAAAGAAAACAATGATATATAGGTTGTATTGGATCATCGTAGAAAGACTGCACACTTCATTGCAATTAGAGAGGATTTCTAATTAGATCAAGTGGAATAGATATAAATAAAAGAAGTGGTAAGGCTGCATGGAGTACCATTATCTATTAAATATGATTGAGAACCAAGATTCACCTCTATGTTCTGGTAGATTCCTCAATGTGCTCAAAATACAGTGCTAATCTTCAATACTAATTACAATCCTCAAACTAATGACCAATCTGAGTAAACTATCCAAACACTTGAGTACATATTGAGGGCATGCTCAATGGACTTCAATGGAGGATGGGATATACATATTCCACATATTCAGTTCTCTTACAATAATAGTTTCTACTGATGCATCCAAATGGATCATTTTGAATCCATTTATGGGAAGTGGTGAAAAACACTAACAAGTTGGGATGAAGTTGGGGACAGAAACCTCCATGGTCTAGAAATGGTGGAATAAATGGTAGAGAATGTTAAGACCATACAAATCCACATTAATGCTGCTCAGAGTCGACAAACGTGCTTTGCTGATAATCATATATGAGACCTAGAGTTTTATGTTGGAGACGTGATATTTCTCTGTATATAATCGTGGAAGCGTGGTATGATATTTTGAAAGATGGGATATCTTATTCATAGGTACATCGTCCATTTTGAGATCTGTGATATCCTTGTAGCAGGGGCCTATCGACTAGCTCTCTGACCAAACCTATCTCATTTACAAGATGTATTCCATGTATCACTCTTGAGTAGTATATCCCTGACCCATCGAATGTACTCAATCCAGAGATAGTACCATTGGAGAATGACCTCTCTCATTAAGGGAATCTTGTGAAGATCTTAGATTGTAGGGAAAATGTTCAATGAAATAAAAAATTGACTCTCATCAAGGTGTTGTGGAACAACCACATGTTTGAAGTGGCATCATGGGAATTGGAAGTAGATGTGAAGAATAGTTACCATCATCATTCTATTGTTGGAAAAGGATATTTATATGGAAAAGTGTCTTATAGTGGGATGCATGTAACAACCAAAACTTTTATTAATGAAAATTCAACTTGATCTAATTAAATTTCTTATTATGTACAATATTTCTATAAAAAATATAGACTTACTTTGTTTTATTATTTTGTTATTTCAAAATTCAATTAACAATTTTTACCATTTCTAATATAGTCGTTAAACATTGATCACATGATTAGTATAAATAAAGGGCTTTAACAGAACCAATTTACCTTGATAGAGGAAGCGATGGCCTAAAATAGTATAATTGCTCTATACAAAGACCATTTTATAGATCTCAAAAACGGGGTGGCATCACTGGGTTTCACTCTTGACCAAGACCAAGATGAGCTTCAACACATAAATCTTGATCCGAACCAGCTTTGGGAAAGTAGAAGTTAATAGAGATTACAACCCAATCGATGTTATCAGGGAAACCCCAAGATTATGCCCCCATAACACACGATTGCCTTATGTCTTATGATGGTTTTATAAGGGGTTATGTAATAAAACCATAGAACTATGATTATGTTCATTAATTTTGTATAAAAACATTCAATTTATTATTATTATTTTTAAATACTTTTTAAATCACAAATAATATTTTTAGTTAATATTCAATTAAGAAATATATTTTGGATAAATAATAAATTTTTTAATTAAATAATATTTTGATAAAATATTATTACTAAATTAGGTATTATAATATATATATAATTGTATAATTTTTATGAATATAGTTGAAATTTTTATTAAGGGTTGATAGTTGTTTTTTTCAAAACCCAAGAATTTTTGACAAATATTGGTTTTTATTTTAAAAGTTAAAATTTACAAATTTAGAAAATTATTTAGATAAAATGATTATTATTTTTGTAATCAGGATGTCAAAATTATCCAACGCAGAAATTTTTATAATTTTCCAAGACAGTCTAATTTTTGGGAAATAATTGAATACTATTTTAATATCTAATGAGTTTTATAACATCCTAAAGACCCAATAGTGACACTGTAAAATAAAATAAATGGGATTTTGGTCTAATATATTTTTTATCTTTAATATAATTGAATTTTAGGTTTTTTTTAATTTTTCAATGCCTTAGTGGACCCTCCATTACTTATAAAACTTTTTAACATTTAAAATGATTTCAATGAGACTACGACTCACCTCCACATAAGCAAGCCTACTATTTTAATAGGCTTGGTTGTTGTCCTTATAAAATATTTTTTTTCACTACACATTGGGATAGAACATGTCTAAACAGCATGGTATGTTTTGTGGATTTGATTTGGTTAATGTGTATTGTCCAAAACCTAAATAATAAATAATTCTATCACATTTCCAATATAAACCCAAAAAATCATCCACTACATCTTCACTAAGAGAATCTTTGGGTCTGAAAATCTCTTCCATCCTCTCTCTATATTCCTCTCATGGCACCCCAAGATCCCATGAAGCCTCTCTAAAGTTTCTCCAAATCCTTTGGGATATCAATTCCATGTAATGGATATCTTCCATTCTATTTTTTTTCCAAAAATTGTTATGTTGTATGGACATTTTATTTTTAATTAGAAATGTTTGGGTATGAATTAGAACCACCCCTATACTACCCTCTTTATGTATTAATTACTAGATACCCCACTCTTTCTCATTAATTTCTCTAATGTTCACTTTTTACCATGCCAAAATTCTACAAGGGATTTCCCTCTTATCATTTACATTCAAACAATTATTTTATATAATGAATCTAAATTCAATTACATATATTGGTACACGTATCTATATGACCACCTTAATTTCCATTTAATTTACATATGATGAGATGCACCTTTCTCTCTTATAAGCCAATTTTATGAATTCTTATTTCATGCCATTATGCTGTCGAATTTTCACTATCATTTCCCAAGCCGGAGACATTGTTTAGTGAATAACATGCCAATTTCTCTTTCAAAGGAATTCAACTTTACAAAAAATTACTAATCAACTATATAGATTCATTTATGAATTACAAATTCCTTTATTGTGGAATAAATTATGATGTTAAAGGATTCTATGTGGAACACTTATGCATGAAATGAGATGATTAACAAGGGTGCACCCTGATAGCACTCCAATGCATTAGGTAAATATTATTGTCATGATACGTTAAGTGAACTGAGGTTTTACTCATGAAAATTCAACTGAAATAAGTGTTTACTCATTCTCTTTGTTCAATGAGACATGGCGCATGTTAATATCATGTTAAATGTTGATGTCTCATTTTCCATTTATTATAATCATACTTTATCATCCCTTTATGTTTAAGTTTTCTCTTGTAATCCATTGATATGACTATTTCCAAACATGTACCATCTTTATCATGTTATTCCTTGTTTACTCCCTTACTAGGCTTTATAGCTCACCTTTTTCACATATATTTCCTCATGTTAACCCATGTAATGCTTTGTAAGAGGGAATGTTGTGGTCATGTAAAGGATGTTTTCAATAAAGATGTTCTATAATGATGACTTTAATTTATAGGTCATGTTTTTAATTTCCCAAGACAATAGACCTCTCGATCCTCAGGGTTGTCTTAAATTCATATTTATGTAATAAATCATTTCTAAGTGTGTAATTAAGGGAATGGGTTTTATAAAAACCTATTTAATTTAAAACTTATTGAATGGTTTTAGCCCTAAAACATAAATGTTATACTCAACTCCCTAAAGAGTGTTGATAGGAATATTAGTCACCCTTAATTGAGATAGGAGTTCAGATGATGTTCTATGATATATGACCTTGGGGAAAGGTACATCTAAATGTTTGGTGACTATATATATTGTATTGTATGTGAGACAAGATCAGTGTTGTTAACAAATTACCTAGGGTACATTAGATCATGACTCATACAATTATTGACTAACAGTGGTTTGATTGAGGGAAACTTGTGATTGAGGTTGGACTAGGTTCACAGATTCAATTTTAGACAATGATCTTGGTGGTAAAATCATGTTGAGACTATTGAATGGTATCTGATATGGGGTTTCTTATACACATGTTTATTCATTTTTCTTTTTAGGAAGAACATGGAGTTTTTTTTTCACTCTCTTTGATGGGTATGAAACTCATGGTTTCGCTCTGTATTATCCATAAGTTTTGTGTTTGATTCTTGGATTTCCTAAAATTCCATTTTGTGACATGTGGTTATGAATCATATTATGTCAAAAGAGAGGTGATTGATTTAAAGGTTTGTTCCATGGGAGAATCTCAATTAATGATACATCTATTATTTTCACCACAATCAGCTTATCTTATAATGTATGACTCATAAGAGTCTGTGTTGGATGATAATAGGTTGTGTCGGTTATACCCAATATCATTTATATAATAGTTTTTCTGTGGAATTGTGGGAGGAAATGGAATATAGTTATAAATATGTATTTTGGGAATGTTTCCATGGGTGTTATTATAAAATTTTGATCATTTATATTTGTTAGATTAAACATTGAGAATAAATTTGGATGTTGTCAAGTAGTTGACCCACGGCAGGACATGAACACCCATTGTTTGGAGACATTGTTTTAGTATTTTTATAAAGACATCAATGGTATGGTGTGATGAGTTTGTGTCTTATAAATAGAGATATGAGAATAATAATGAAATTTAATAGAAATTCATTTATATATATGATAATGCCCTCTATTTGGACATCATAGTGAGTTTTCTATGAGATCAATGAATTTACACTGTGATTTTTAAAATCATTGTTGGTTTAATGGATGAAAATTTCAAGGATGACCTAACTGATATATATAAGTTTATCAATATATTGGTGAGTGAACAATTAATTTTTAGAGTTCCATGACCCTTGTTATGAGTTGAAGATTCTATAATTTTATTGGACACCATCCCTAGGAAGTGGAAAGGTGTGGTAATTTGATGTGACCCTTTATAAATAATGAATTTCTTGTTTATCGATACTCCATTCTTATTTTTCGAGGACTAATGGAAGGTGGTCCATTGGGCATTATCTTTTTTCTAATGCCAAAATAACAATATTGTATTGGATGAGGGTAAAAAATCAGTCATCGCTAAAAAAATCATTGATGAAAGAGTTGTTGATGTTTTGAGAATGATTGGTTGGTTTTCATGATAGAATCGTTTATGTGTTATGTAGGATATACGAATGGACTGGTTTTGAACACAAAGGATTCTTGGGGTCATGCGGTTTATGATGTTAAGGTTTCAATGAACTATTTTTCTCATTCTGCAAAATAAAGATTAAATTTTAAATTTTTCCCTCAGATTGTCATGTGGGTTTTAATAGTCATTTAACCCATGAAAATGATCTCAATTAATTTCTATATCCACTCCATTTGTTATGAGATAGACTGTTTACCCTAGAGAAGATGATTTTTGGAAATTTGAGCCCTTTAAATTTTCCCCGAAACATTATTATTTAATTTTTACATAATTAAATATTAATATATAGGAATGTGATTGTAAAGAGATATATATTTAATAGAGAATTGAGTGAATATTCTGTATCATCCATAGAGCCTATAATTTATTTCCTCTATAATGCATAAAATATTGTCATGCACCAGATCGTGGTCATATATATATATTTCATATTCTTTTCATTTTTGTACAATTTTTTTAACGTTTTCACATCCATGGAATCTCAAAAATGACCCATTTTGGACTACATCAATGCCCTAGAGAGTAGAGATGGAGAATGAGGTATTATAATATATGGGTAAGAAATGTGTTATCACAAGGGAGCATGTGAGGAGACATGTAGCTGTATAAAAGCTGTGAATCACATAAAAGAATAATGCTTTAGAGTATTCCACTTAGAGGTAGTCCGTTTTTATTTATAGGACATAAATCCAAAAATATTTTCTCCATTCAGGTTTTTCATCCCTATTATGTTTTATAATGACACATAAGTGTCAATATATGCTTTACTGGTGGAATCAAGGGGTTTTATGTAAATATCATGGGATACTATGAAGGGAAGACAAATTCTTATAAGTACACTCCATGTACTTGGAGTAATCTCAATGTACTGGTTCTTATCTATCTATCTGTGTACTAGTATAGATATCACATGTTAGGGTACGTGGCCATATAGAATGTATGACCAAAACCCATATAGATTATGACGCATATAATAGTACAAAACCAAGAATCAACACATGTAAAGAATGTTTGACACACATGATAAAGGACTATGTGGAGGGTACATAGAATGTACATGACTTACTCTCCACATACATGGGTTTTAAGTGAAATATCTAGGTTTTATACATGTATATGTGGATATATAAAAGTTCACACATTGTAAAAGGGTATACATGTTGGGTGCCTCTTTCTTGATCCACTTTGAGGGTTATTTTCTTTATTCCCTAAATTCTGAATTGGAAGTATGATTCATCCATTTAGAGAATTTATCTATGCAGATAATGATGGTGGAACCAATGGGGTGATATGTGGAATCCTAAGAGGTATTTTGTTGTGATTTATATATAATTGATAGATTATTCCTCCAATAAATAGTTTTTATGATCTCTATAGTGAGACACAGGATGAGACCCACGTCTGGATCAGATGATGTGGTTAGTGGAAATGGTATTCTTTAAAACAATATGTCACCTAATATATCTGTATATAGTCAATGATTAACATGATTTAGATGAAAATATAGGAGAATGGTTGATTGAGTCTTCAAACTAGCCAATAGTGAAACTATAGTATGATATGTTCCACGAGACATCTCTCTTGTGAAAAGAAAATAATTATTTTCTTATGTGGAATAATACCTTTAGATATATGACCTTGTAGAATAGGATGTCATTAAAATTAATAGACAGGTGTTGTAGGATGTATTAGCACATGAGCATTGTATTTAGGAGGATATCATGTAGGATTATTATGTCATGTTATTATTTCCACATATCAATAGTAATATGCCTTCCCTATCATAATATTTCCATGGATCATTTTTAGGATTCATATTCCCTCTTATTATTACTGAGGTTACCATGTAGTATTCGTCTTATAATTTACTATTTATAAGGATCCCATGATGGATTCCATTCCTTAATCACTGAATGTGTGGATCCCATGTAGAACTCATCTCTAGTATTTTACTAGATGGGACCATTGGGTTCCCCTATGATAGACTAATCCTCACCTAGTTAATTGTGGGTTCCAGTAGCGATGGTGGAAGATGTATGCATAGAACACATACTAAAAATGAAAATATTAAGTGGTGGTGGTCATCATGGAGAGTTTAGGTGTTTTATCCCCACAATCTATTATGTCTGATGTCACATGGTAATTGTGGATGAATCTTTGATTTCCAAATGACCTTTCATGGTTTTTTGTGACAATACTAATGTAAGGTGATTTTTCATTGGGATTCCCAAATCTAGTACATGTGAGATAGTTATTCAGCCTTATTGTTTGGATATCACTATATAGGTAATACATGATGTAATTCATGTTATCTGGCATCTAATTAGTGAAATCCATGATGCATTTCACTAGTGATATTCCCATTATGTGTTATTGTATATGAAATTCCCCATTAGTGTACACGATGTTCCTTAATAGACATGAAAATATATATATTATTGATATTAGTGGTCATGTTGATTCGTATTGGACATTGAATTAAATGGTTTTAAAATGAAATTATATGAACCCTTCAGACGTTAACACCTTCTTGATATATAATTACAAGGATTAAATCATAGGGAAAATAATATTATGTCACTCTCTTAGCAATAAATGGATTATTGATATGGAATTCCTTGGAAAATCTCATAAGGTTAAATGAAATTATGTTATTCCTTGACTGTATGTGGATTATTGATAAGATATTTCATTAATGGATCTTATGTAATATATAATTATATATAACATGCTTGTATATTCTTATACATTGAATCATTGGATGTACTCATCAGGTCTCATGTTTTTTTCTAAATGTATTATTTTTTAAGAGAAATTTATGGTGATGGATAAATCATGTATTATTGATATGGTTCAGGGGACCAATGATTAATAGTTTTATAGAGTGATTTAGTAGTAAGAAATCAGGATAAAAGTTTCTTATTTCAAAATATTTCCAATCAATTTGGTTCATTGGATAGTGGATCAACTATTTCATAACTTATTTATTTTAATCTAGTTATTACTCAGATAGGATGGTCATATTGTAGGATCACTTACATAGGAACATATATTATAGGATTACAATTTATTGATTTAAAAGGAGATTTATTTATCACCCACTATACATATCCAATGTATGGATGAAGAACATACATTTGTTTTCATACTGGCCTTGGATATATAATGTATAGTCCTGAGACCTATTATTGTGTTATCAAGAAGAGCCACTTTTTTGAATTCTTATGATTGGGATGGTGTGGATCAATAATGATATAGAAATAATATATTTTGTTTGGATAAAATTTTGTAGTGTATCTACCAATTTTTATTTATATTTATTATATTTAATCCAATATATGTGGACATCCTAGTTTGTGAGCAGTGTTATATGTTAGACTTGGTTGTTCAGTGATTTACTAAATTTCAATTTTAATTTTTAGAATATTTTATATTTATAAATTCCTCACACTATTTATTTCATATTGTAGATGATTATTTTTCTATACACGAGTCTAATACTCAGATATTATGGACTAGTATCCTCACAATCACATTATAGGCCCTATTTTCTAGTCAGCAACCTCAACAGTATGAGGATGAATGCTTGAAGTATTTTGGGGAACCTAATCAGGGTACCAAATGTTATATTCTAGTATTCTTTGACCTAACAGAAAAAATTATCTGAACCGTTGAAATAATTATTCTCATTGTAACATAAATTGATAGTTCTACATTAACTATTATCTACTTATGTTTTATATTTATTTTAATCATATTTTTTTTAATATTTTTTCCACTTTCTTTTTACTATTTTCAATATCCATTATAAAAAATTACAAAAGTGTAGAAATTTGGATAACATCTATTTCATCCATTGATGTAACTTTATAAAATAATACATAATATATATATCATAAATAAAGATAAAATTACTTATGGAAATAAACATAGATATAACACAAGGGAACCATGGATATGATACAAGTTCAATTTCACCATAGGTGTAAAGAACCGTAAAATTCAAGGGAAATATTTCTAAATTTTCTTAGGGATTTTAAAAGAACGCAGTTTTTGACAGCACCTGATTCCGAGGCCCGGTGTGCCTGGAATCATTTTCCGAAGATTAGCTCGGGTACGTTCAGTGAACGAATGAGAAGGTTTTTCTAACTTCTGAACCGATGCTCGGAATCGAATTCTGAGGGCACCGATGGAATCATAGCGCATGTATTGGCTTAGAAACACCTTTTCCAGAGTTTCATTTTCTCGGGTGTGGTTTTTAATTTTTGGGGTTAAGTTAAGAAATAAAATAAGAGTGGTGCCACAATTTTAGTTTATTTCACTTAAAGCGGCTTAACCTAAGTTAAGCAGATAAGGTGAGACCCACAATATCCTACCCAATTGGTAGGATATTTCTGAGGTGGGGACCGCACGAGCCCCAAAAATTCTTTCCTTCTATGTAATGCACCCGCACACCCATTTTTAATGAAGTCAGCCATGCATTTATTCTGGTTAGGAAACACCTCATTAAATTGGGCGGTTAAATCGTTACAATTAATTCATTGAATTAATTGTTCATTTCTTATCTTTTTAATTTCAAAATCTTATGTTGTGATAATAAAATAATGGAAAGAATTATTTTATTATGGTTGGGTTTTTGTTGTGTTAAGACGTTGGGAGAAAAGGAGAGGTCTTGAGGATTCTTCGTTCTTCAATGAAGAACGTGAAGAACGCACCACCGCCGACGAAGAACGCCGACCTCCGACGGTGTACGACGGTGAGAGATGCCTCCCTCAGAGATCACCTAATTCCAACGACGTTCCTTCTGTGATGCTTTCTTCCACGACGATCCTATTCTTCTGCGACAGTTAATTCCGCGATGAACTCTCGTTCGACGACAACGCTTGAGGTAGGGAATTGATTTGAGATTGATTTTATTCCCTTTTTCATTCATTCTAATGAAAACAAAGAACACGGATAAACTTATTATCTAGTTGATCCGTGAATGTTTTCCTTGCGGGTTGAGAATAAATTGTTGCGGGAAGTTGTGGGGGTTTATTTTTATTATTGACCGTGATCTCATCTGTCGCCTTTCTTGGTTTCAATTGGGCCCCCTGTTATCGTAATAACGGGAGGAGGTCAGACCGCACAAACACGGCCAACCCTCCTCCCCCCTTGTTTGTTTGAATTTGTTGCGGCACGTGAAAGGCGGGGCGGTGCGGTTGCACAGCGCGGAAACTTTGATTAGGTGCGAAGAAGCGCGGCGCCGTCGCGCTGCGCCATAAAACCTTGAAGAGGTCGCGGTTTGATTTTGAATGTTGAGTGCAGATTGACGGGAAACGACAAACGAGGCCGCAAGGTAATTTTGAAGCCTCTACAGTAAAGGTCGGGTCCTGGGAGGACCATTGGAGAAGGCGACGAGCAAAACGGACCACCGGAGCGCGTTCGATGGTCAGCGAAAAATACCGTCGGCGCGCCTCGCTGGCACGGCGGCACTGGCGGCCGGCAGCAGCTAGCTACCAGGAGGCGGCGGCGCCCGGCGCGCCGCCGGGGTGGGCCGCAGCTGGTCCCGCTACCGTGCGGGACCGGAGAGGCGGGACACGGCGCTCGTCCACATCCGGTGGAAAGAGGTAGCCCAACGCGGGGCCGCTGTTAGCCAAGCAAGCGGGGGGCAGCCCCCCCCCCCCCCCCGTCTCAACACTCGGATGGTTCGGCCGAGCCTCCTGGTCGGTGCGCCAGCGCGGCCAGACCGGACCGCTAGGCCGAGCCGCTCCCAGGTCGGGCCAGGCCGTGCCCAGGCCAGGCCGGGCCGCGCCCAGGCGGGCTGGATCCGGACCCGGGTTGGGTCGACCCAGTTCGGGGCGACCCAGCGGGTCTCGGGTCGGGTCGGCCCGGGCCCGAAACCCCCACTTCCGGACCTCTTTTGGTCTTTTTCCCATAACATGGGCTACGGAACCCCGATCGACACACCGTCAGTTGCGTAGTGATCCCTAGATCGAGACGGTCGTTTCGTTATATTATACTCAAGGTTTTATAGAACTTTGGGTTCGGCCGGGTTGGTTCGAATACGAAACCAACCGGGCCCTCGGAGCAGGAACGCTTATATCTTGAGCTCTGGACGTCCGATTGATGCGCCGTCTGTCTCATTGAATTCATCTTGACGAGATAGAACTTTTGGCATACTTCTCCTGAATTTTGGATTCAGTTGGATAGTGTCCGGGTTGGATTGTACCTGAAATCCAACCGGGCCCCTGGAACGGAAAAGCTGATAGCTTTCAGACCAGACGTACGTTTGACGAACCGTCAGTGGTGTTGGTGATCACGTGGAGAAACGGTCCCTATGAATATACCCTATGAGAGTTCAGGGTACAATTGGGATATGGCCGGGTTGGTTCGCACACGAAACCTATCGGGCCCCTAGGACGAAAAAGCTAGTAACTCACAGACTGTGCGTCCAATTGACGTGCCGTCTGTTGCGTTGAGACCCCTATGATGAGGCGGTCCTTTGAGATACTTATTCGTGGGACTTTGAGATACTTTGAGTATCGACCTGTAGCTCGTGGAGAGGAACCTCCCACAGATGAGTGTGCGGAGTATGGATACTGTGTAGCCGGCTGAGACCTGATGAGTGCTTGACCGACTCGACTTGGAGTGAGTCGACTAGCCCAGTGGATGGAGCACTGCTTTGTTTGGGTGCAGACCCATGGCGGATAGAGAACTACCAGTGTGATATTGAATACCCATAGTACTCGTCTGGAGAGAACCTCTACAGGCTACTAGGGGGTGTGCAGTACTGTGTTTGGGTGGAATGCCCTGGCGGGAAGCACTACTGTGTTTGGGTGGCTGACTCGCGGTACTCGACAAGAGGAGTACCTCAGTAGTCATAGGTTAGTGAGCAGTAACTCGGAGTCATGACAGGACCACTGTACTCTCTAGAGACGGGGCTCTTAAGTAGTTACAGTTTCGATAAGGAAAATCATGCGTTGAGCTGAGTCTTTGATCTTTGTGTATACCTCATGTTTGAGATGGGTCAATTGATAACTTAGGTGTTTGAATGGGTACATACCTGGGTAGAGGTTATCCGTTGATTTCATAATCCTTGTGTTTCCTCAAGATTGAGATGGGTTACTTGATAACTTAGGTATATGTATGGGCATATACTTGAGTAGAGGTTATCTGTTGAGATCTTTTTTGTGGTTATCCATGTTGGTTTTAGTGAGACCTTGAGGGTCTCGGGGTCCCTACTGAGTATCGTTATACCCACCCCTGCACGGGCTATGCCCACACCTCATTGTGTTGGTTGCAAACGACGGGCAGTGCAGACGGAGGCCGAGTGTTCGAGGACTAGACGTTACCCGGAGGTGGACCACACGACGAGTCAGTACCCGGAGGTGGACCACACGAAGATTCAGTATCCGGAGGTGGAATTCACGATGAGACAAAAGACGGAGGAGGTTGAAGGGAGAGAGTGTTGTGGAGGCTATCTGTACCTACCCTTCAGGTTGGATCCGTGGTGGACGATCCAGGAGTTGCGCCATCTGTACCTACCCTTCAGGTAGGATCTGAGGAGGACGACCCAGGATCTGCTTTCGTTATTCCAGCTGTTGTATTTATCTGTTGTACTTTTGTTCAGTTGTAGCTTTACTTTCAGTTGGGTTTTTATTCTGGCCCATTTACGTTTTAGCAATTTCTTTTGTACATAGTGTTTTACTTCCTCTTGTAATTTGTAGTGTTTTGTTTACTTTTGTAAAGCCAATGCCTTCCCAGTTATCGGGATTTACACCTTTGGTGCTAGTCTCCAGCACCTGGCCTGTGGAAGACGGGCTTGGGGTAGTCACGGCACGGGCCCCGAGGATGGGTCATGACAAATTGGTATCAGAGGAGTCGGTTCTACCGTAGAACTTATAACACTGATATTTTCTTTCTGTGAAGCAATAGTGTTAAGGGTACCCAGTGTGGTCTTCAGTTCAGGGAGTCCAGTGTTGGTGTGGGCGGCCGACGTATCCATATACCAGGACCCTGACAACTGATTTCCAACTTTGTGCATGAAAACACTGTTTACGTGTGTGTTTCCAGAAGTTTTTAAAATTCATCTCAAACCAGGTCATCTCACCATGTATAATAGTTTGACTGTGTCACGTTGTTTCTTTCAGGATGCCTTTCCACAGACGACCAGCTAGAGCCCAGAGGGATGTGCGTACTGACAGCCTTCCGAGTGACGAGGCTACGGTACATGGCCCTCTTGCAGTTGAGGCACCAGTGGAGGCACCAATGGTACTGCCATACGATGGGCCACCGATTCCACCAGCCCAAGCACTAGGAGATGCACGCCACTTGAGCACGCTGCATGAGTTCCCATGCCAGAGGCCACCCAGGTTCTGGAGAGAGACAGACCCGCAGGTGACTGAGGATTGGCTGGAGGTAGTGGTGAGAGTATTCAGTCTAGTGGGGATGCCTACAGACTTCATGGTGATATTTGCTTCTAGCCTTCTTCAGGAAGCAACATGCAGGTGGTTGAGCCAGTTGTTCTATTTTTGCGATGAGATGACCTTCACTTGGGTAGACTTCGAGACCTTTTCAGGGTGGAGTTTGTAATAGTAGCTCTGCACCCCGAGCATGTTGAGGAGTTGCTGCTTTTGCCGCATGTTCTCCCAACAGTAGTCGAGTCATCTGTAGGCAGTAGACATATGATGCATAGGTCCAAGAGGACCAGACCAGCAGGTGGGAGACCTCGGGTTATAGGATCAGTAGTGCTGGGTACCCGGGGTGGAGTCAGATCCAGGTGTGCCAGAAATTGACAGTGTTTCTCCTGCGGCAGGAAGGGTCACATGGCATATGACTATCAGACTCCTCACACAGTTGATCCGCTGGTGTTGGAGGAGCCACCGAGGCAGAAGTAGCAGCTGGTGCTTGAGAAACAGCCGAGCAGTGTACAAGGTAGTAGAGCTCCGAGAGCTGGTGGATAGGAGCGGAACTAGTGGATGCGTCCCTAGTACTTCTATTTCCATATTTCTATTGTATTTGTGTCCTTGTACTATGAGCTGCAATAATAAAAAGACACTTATCTCTGTGATGTTTGCTTTCTTGTCCTTTTTTTGGTTGAAACTGAGAGGTTCTGGTTAAAATGGTTGACTTGACCCTCACTTTCGAGATTTCTACTGGAGGATACCCAGTGACCTCAAACTGATGCCGACAGTGTGACTCGACCCTTGGAGGTCAGAGTGACAGTTGGATCTCTTGGTAGGTACGTCGAGGCCTTACGACGTCATCCATGGCATGAATGCATCATTCATGTCAGGATTGACTATATTAAGAAATGGGTGTGGTTCATCCAGGCGATGAGACCAAGTTTCTATTTTCAGCAAAGGGGAAATTTTAGCAGATCTTTCAGATTGTAGGCAAAGATGGTGCAGATCGTCCAGGAGCGGATGAAGACTGCATAGTACAGTAAGAAACAGGAAACCGGTGCCAGTCTTAGAGACTTGGGCGTGTTCAATGTTTCAAAAATAGGAAGATTTAATGAGAGATGAGTCTGCGAAGCAGCAGACGTGGAGGCAGAGCTAGGAGAGCAGTATGAGGTGGTGTACATTTTAACATGCTACAACCGCCCGCCTTAGTTGTTCCCGCTGGGCTCAGGGAGCAGGAGGGCGAAGGAAAAGTGTGGCTTCATGCGGTCAAGGAGTGTGACCCAATGGCTTTAAAAATTATTCAAGGGATAGTCTGTGTCCACTACTAGCTACCTTAGTAACAGACGTCGATATGAATCATTCCATTCTTTCACAAATCTTGTCCCAGACCTAGAGTTTTCGGTAAGCCGTAGACTTGACCATCACTCCTAGAGATACCTTATGAGAAGACTCAATAATCACACTTACGTCGACAGTGTGGTCAGACCCTCGAGGAGAGAGTTTCGGTTGGAATCTCTTGGTGGCTGCGTCGTGGCCTTACGATGTTGGTTTGAGTATGGACTGGGCAATCACCATTCATACAAAAATTGACGGTATTAGGAAAAAAGGGTGTGGTTTAACTACGACGTCGGGATGTGTTTTTATTGGTCGACGAAAAGGAAACCCCAGGAAGCACAGGATAAACTCATGCACAGGAGGGTGTGACCGATCACTCTTGAGTCGATCAACCTTACCCTCATGGCAGCAGTCATTTTGAGTTTCAGTTCTAACAGGAATTAGAGACCTCTAGAGTTCGAGGATGATGATCAAATCCTTATACGGGTCTCATCTCGACAAGGTTTACAGAGATGTGGCCAAGGCGGCAAGTTATCTCCGAGGTCCAGCGGACCTTCTTAGGTCCACATCTGGGTAGGCGTGGTGGTTTACCGCTTGACCCATCCACCTCAGTTTTACCTCGTGCCCGATGATTTCCACGTATCTCGACTAAGGAGATATGTGGTCGACCCTTCGCATATCCTCGACCATGAGGAGCTGGAAGATGGCGATGTGGTTAATTTCATGGAGGTTCCAGTGGGGATTGAGGATCGACAGGAGCGGATCCTATGAGGACAGTCGATTCCTCAGGTGCACTTTCTTTGGCAGTATGGGAACCTCTAGGTAAGCACATGGGAGCGGAAGGCTCAGATGCGTGCTCAATACTGCTTTTGTATCCCTAGTCTATGTTAAAGCTTTACGAGGACGTAAAGCCCTGAGATGTGAGTAATGTAAAGACCCGAAAAATTCAAGGTAAATTTTTCTAAATTTTCCTTGGGACTTTACAAGAACGCAGTTTCTGACGGCACCTGATTCCGAGGCCCGGTGTTCCTGGAATCATTTTCTGAAGTTTAGCTTGGGTACATTCAGTGAACGAACGAGCGGGTTTTTTCTAACATTTGAACCGGTGCTCAGAATAAAATTCTGAGGGTACCGATGGAATCACAGCACCGGTATTTTCTTAGAGACACCTTTTCTGTAGTTGTGTTTGCTCGGGTGTGGTTTTTAAAATTTTGGGTTATGTTAAGAAATAAAATAATAGTTGTGAGACAATTTTATTTTATTTCACATAAAGCGGCTTAACCTAAGTTAAGAGGATAAGGTGGGACCCACAATATCTTACCCACATTCTAGGATATTTTTGAGGTGGGGCCCGCATTACTCCCAACGTTTCTTTCCATATAAGTAACGCACCCGCACCCCCTTTTTAATGAAGTCAACCGTGTGTTTATTCTGGTTAAGAAACGCCCCATTAAATTGGGCGGTTAAATTGTTACAATTAATTTATTGAATTAATTGTTCATTTCTTTTCTTTTGAATCTCAAATTCTTATGTTATGATAATAAAATAAGGGAAGGATTTATTTTATTATGGTTGGGTTTTTGTTGTGTTGAGACTTTTGGAGAAAAGGAGAGGTCTTGAGGATTCTTCGTTCTTCGACAAAGAACGCGAAGAAAGCACCGCCGCCGATGAAGAACGCCGACCTCCAACGGCGGACGATGGCGAGAGACGCCTCCCTCGGAGAACAACTAATGCCAACGATGTTCCTTCTGTGAAACATTCTTCTACGACGGTTAATTACACGACAAAATCTCATTCGACGACAACACTTGATGTAGGTAATTGATTAGAGAATGATTTTATTCCCTTGTTTCATTCATTCTAAAGAAAACAAAGAACACAGATCAACTTATTATCTAGTTGATCCGCGAATGTTTTCCTTGTGGGTTGGGAATAAATTTTTGCGGGATGTTATGTGGGTTTATTTTTATTGTTGACCGTGATCTCATCTGTCGCCTTTCGTTGTTTCTATTGGGCCGCCTGTTATCGTAATAACGGGAGGAGGTCGGACCGCACAAACATGACCGACCCTCCTCCCCCCTTGTTTGTTTGAATTTTTTTGCAGCACGTGAAAGGCGGAATATTGCGGTTGCACCGCGCAGAAACTTTGAGAAGGGGAAAAAAGTGCGGCACCTTCGCGCCGCGCCGTTGAAGTCGAACAAGCCGCGGCGCCGTCGCGTCGCGCCAGAAAACCACGAAGAGGTCGTGGTTTGATTTTGAACGTTGAGCGCGGATTGATGGGTGATGAAAAACGAGGCCGTAAGGTAATTTTGAAGGTTCCGTAGTGAAGGTCGGGTCTCGGGGGGACCATTGGTGAAGGCGGCGAGCAAAAGGGACCACCGGAGCGCGTCCAGTGGTTCGCGGAATATACCACCGGCGTGCCACGAGGGAACGGCGGGGCCGGCGGCCGGCACCGGCCGGCCGCCAGGAGGCGGCAGGCCGCTGGTCCCGCAATCACGCGGGACCGGAGAGGCAGGACGTGGTGCTCGGCCGCGTCTGGTGGCATGTGGCGGCCCCACACGGGGCCGCAGTTAGCGAAGCAAGCGGGGGGCAACACCCCCCCCCCCCGTTTCTCAATGCTCTATCGGTTCGGCCAAGCCTCCTGGTTGGTGCACTGGTGCGCCGCACGACCAGACCGGACCGCCAGGCCGGGTCGCGCTAGCCGCGCCGGGCCGCACCCAAGCGGGCTGGACTCGGTTCGGGTCGACTTGGTTTGGGCCGACCCAGGGGGTTCTCGGGCCAGGTCGGCTCGGGCCCGAAACCCCCACTTTCGGACCTCTTTCGGTCTTTTGTACTTAACATGGGCTACGGACCTCCGATCGATTCACCGTCAGTTGCATAGCGATCCTTGGATCGAGGAAGTCGTTGCGGTATATTATACTCAAGGTTTCGGAGAAATTTGGGTTCGGCCGGGTTGGTTCGGATACGAAACCAACCGGGCCCTCGGAGCGGAAACACTTATATCTTGAGCTCTGGACGTCCGATTGATGCACCGTCTATCTCGTTGAATTACTATTGATGAGATGGAACTTTTGGAATACTTCCCCTGAGTTTTGGATGCATTTGGATATTGGCCGGGTTGGAATGTACCTGAAATCCAACCGGGCCCCTAAAACGGAAAAGCTGATAACTTTCAGATCGGACGTCCGTTTGACGAACCGTCAGCGGCATTGGTGATCATGTGGAGAAACAGTCCCTATGAGTATACCCTAAGAGAGTTCAGGGAACAGTTGAGATACGACCGGGTTGGTTCACACACGAAACCAACCGGGCCCCTGGGACGAAAAAGCTAGTAACTCACAGACCGGGCGTCCGATTGACGCGCCATCTGTTTCATTGAGACCCCTATGACGAGACGGTTCGTTGATATAAATATTCGTGGGACTTTGAGATACTTGGAGTATCAACTAATAGCTCTTGGAGAGGACCCTCCTAGAGACGTGCATGCGGAGTACGGAGACCGTGTAGCTGGCTGAGACCTGATGACTGCTTGACCGACTCGACTTGGAGTGATTCGACTAGCCTAGTGGATGGAGTACTACATTGTTTGGGTGAAGAACCATGGTGGACGGAGCACTACCTGTGTGACAGTGCAGACCCATGGTACTCGTCCGGAGAGTACCTCTACAGGCTACTAGGGGGTGTGCACTACTGTGTTTGGGTGGCATACCCCGACGGGAAGCACTACTATGTTTGGGTGGCTGACCCATGGTACTCGATAGGAAGAGTACATCAGCAGTCTTAGGTTAGTGAGCATTACCTCAGAGTCATGATAGGACCACTGTACACTCCAGAGATGGGGCTCTTCAGCAGTTACGGTTTCGATAATAAAAATTCTGGTTTGAGCTGAGTCTTTGATCATTGTGTATACCTCATGATTGAGATGGGTCACTTGATAACTTAGGTGTATGTATGGGTATATACTTGGGTAGAGTTTATCTATTGATTTCATAATCCTTGTGTTTCCTCATGATTGTGATGGGTTACTTGATAACTTAGGTTTATGTATGGGAATATACCTGAGTAGAGGTTATCTGTTGAGATCTTCTTTGTGGTTATCCATGATTGTTTCAGTGAGAACTTGAGGGTCTCGGGGTCCCTACTGAGTATCGTTATACTCACCCTAACACGGACTATGCCCGCACCTCGTTGTGTTGGTTGCAGACGACGGGAAGTGCTGACAGAGGTCGAGTGTTCGGGGACTGGACGGTACCTGGAGATGGACCACATGACGAGTCAGTACCCGGAGGTGGACCACACCACGAGTCAGTATCTGGAGGTGGACTTCACGACGAGACAACACATAGAAAAGGTTGACGGGTGATATTGTTGTGGAGGCTATCTATACCTACCCTTCAGGTAGGATCCGAGGAGGAAGACCTATGAGATGATTCCATTCTTCAAGCTGTTTTCTTTTTCTGTTGTACTTTTGTTCAGTTGTAGCTGTACTTTCAGTTGAGTTTGTATTCTGGCCTATTTACTTTTCAGCACTTTCTTTTCTACTTAGTGTTTTACTTCTGCTTGTACTATGTGGTGTTTTGTTTACTTTTATAATGGCAATGACTTCCCAATTATCAGGATTTACAACTTTGGTGCTAGTCGCCAGCCCCTGGCCTATGGAAGGCGGGCTTGGGGTAGTCACGGCACGGGCCCCGAGGATGGGTCGTGACATTAGGTTTGTTTCTTCCACCTCAGATTCAATGGTGAATCATATGTTAACTAATTTCTACCATAATTATAATTTATATATAAAATATTACATCACTTTGATTTTGTAACACTGTTATTGGGGAATAAATTAGAGTCAAATTCATGATTTTCCAAGGATTCATACAACATGATATTGCTGAGTTGATAAAAGAGGGAGAATATATTATTTTAACAAGGATCAGCTATATGGTCAACTATTTTCATTGATATTATATTTTTCCATATATTGGATACCTGATTATTATAAATCTCATAAAAATGAGTTTTTCTTCTAATCCCTAAAAAATATACAACAATGCATAAATTTAATTCTTACTACAATACTTCTACAAACTATAAATCACAATAAAATCAATGTTTTTATCTACGTAATCATTATATACAATGATTCACATAGGTTCTACTTTGTATCAGTTTCTATTTAAAAGTTCTTTAGTTTCATCTCTAATTTTAGGTATAACATCAATTATTCATGGGATATTTTATGAAAAAAATAAGGATATGTTTCTTCCTTTCTCATGGTCTTTGGATAATATTTTTAAGAACGACTTCTTGCAGATCCTTCACATCATAGATCACATTAATTGATCTTATAAAAATTAATATCACCTATCTTTACCACAATTCTTATATCCTATGACATCATCAAGATTAAAATCTATTCAAATAGTAAAATGTTTTATTCCAATTTATAGAAATATACATATAAATATAGCGATTATCTCAAATAAACAATTGTATTATATAGTACTGGATTATGTTTCAAAAATGAACTAGGTATGAAACTCCTTCTTCATAGATATGGAAATTACTTTCTCCATTTGTTTTTTTGGATTCATTGTTTTTTTTCATTGAAGGTTTTATTGTTCTTATTATTCCTCTCAAGGTCTATATCTAGATGATTAAAACTAAATGATTAATTTGTATTTATTTTTATATTTATATATAGATTATCATCAATTTTCTATTATATTTTGAATATATAATATCTCCAATATATTCTTTTCCCATTAAACACTATTTTATTCTCAGTTTCATATATTTGGGAATTTTACATGATCTTAATTAATGGTTTACCCCTCAACAGTTGTTACATACAAAATGACATGAGTGGCCTCCCATTCATCTTCTTCCTAATTAGTCATAGTTTATTAAAAATAAAATATATTTCCATAAAGCTCTTTCTCTTCTTCAAAATTTGCTAAAAATCACATCTAAACTATTGGGTGAAGCATTAAATATGAAAAAATATTTGATAGATATTAATAATTATGAATTCTATAAATACCCAATTTGTATTCCCATTGAAGCTACCTGATCTCTTCACTTATTTGAATCACATAGTAGAAAACCACAAATCTACTATATGAAATGAATTTTAATCACCTAAAACATATATTAATATCATCGGGCTAAGTACTAAGATGAATCAAAATAATGGTTCTCATATTTATAATGACATCACAACATTATTGGTGTATTCACATTTTTTATTAATCAAATTCATTTTTTTATAGGAACATAATATTTATATTATAAATAAGTATCAGAAATCAATCATTACATAATTTTTTATATTATGAATTTTAATGTCATCATCATATAAATCATATTCATGTATCAATTTACATTTTTAACCATGATCTATGATATTCAATTGTAGTGATTACAAATCTTATTTTACAATTTCATATAAAACAATTATTTCAAATTTATTTATCTAGAATAATATATTGAATGACCATATATCTTCAGCATCAATCATATATAAATTTTATTTCAAATTATTTCGCATTAAGGGTTTATGATTTTTTTAACTTGTTTGACCACCTATGTAATCATCCCAAATTAATTTATAATTCTGAATATAAAATTTGGATGACTGAGATATTATTCAATAGAAATAAAGAATATATCAATTCATTGATGACTATATAGAATGATCATATTTCATATGATTCTTATGCTGGAAGACATATGGTGGTTACATAGAATTGATTCATGAGTACACATATGAAATTCATGGATACCCATATCATACATCATCGTATGATTCCAACATAGTGTATCTAATGTTTATAAAAAAACAAAGGATCTATACAAATAATAGTGTTAATTCATACTCACATGTAGAATGATTTATATAAATAATAAAAATTAGGTTTATTAATGTCAACAAAAAATATATATTGACATGTATATTATTTTTTAGGCTCATATAAAATGGCCATGTTGAATTTTATACTTATCCAAATCAAAATGTTTAACCACAAAATCCAAATTTGTTCAAGATACAACATTAAAATCACATAAAAGTTTCATTTGGAAAATTATAATTAATAAAAAACTATTCAACATAATTCTTTACTTATATCATCATAATAAAAATAAATGGTAGAGTTTTTGAAACCTATTCCCTTATCCTTTTATTTCTTCTCTAATTTATACTTTTTAATAACTCATATAATGTTTAGAAATAATGAATTCATCATATTCATTATAGTATAGAATGTATTGGATCTTTAAAATAAATAAATATCACATCCTAATTTAGATAATGATTCTTATCTAGCTATGTAGCTAATGGAGTGGTCACTATTATGAATTCTGTTGGCCAAAAATCCCTTAAGGTAACATTGCAGCATTTTTGGGTTGATTGTGTTTGTTGACAAAGAAGGTCTCCAAGGTGAATTGTCATGTTCTACAGATGTTTTTGACAATACTTGTTGAAAAAGAACCATGCCAAAGGAATGCATGATCTGGAGGTGGTATAAAAGAATAGATACAAGGTGGCATCGTTTCCGAGTGTTTTCCATATTTTGGGGGTCACAAAATTGGATTTTGGTGATCATCGCAAAAATAGGATTTCCTTGAAGATCTACTTTAAATATGGAAACAACATGTGTTTCGTGAAGATTGGCCTCATGGTGTTTATTTCACGAAGAGCGGAAGAATGTTGATGGTGATTTATCGTGATTACGATGAGCATCGCGAATGGTGGTGTTGAAGGGAAATGCGAGGGAGCATTGCGGAAGAGGCACGAAGTAATTGAAGAAACTCTCCACAGTTTGGGATGAAGTGGTGTTGACTTTGCGTGGATGGTTCGAGGTTCAGTGGAATCCCCTATAAATAGGCCTCATCCCCCTTGAGAGAAGAAAAGATTTTATCAGAAAAAAATATTCTATTTGTTCACGAAGGTAGTTTGTGATGGTAGTGTGATTCGTGACAGGATGGAGCTTTGCCGTGGCTATTCTAGCTCCGTGAAATTTGGATGCTCTATGTTGGCTTAGTGAGCTACATGAGGGATGATTCTCTATGATGAATTGAGCTTCAAGACTGCCTAAGATCTGAATAGGCGTGAACGTCATGAAAAAGAAGGAGCTTCCAAAAGGATGGCTTGAGCTTCGCGAAATTGGGAGCAATGCGCAGTTGGGTGAATTGTGAAGGTAATTCCAAAGGTTCTTACCTTGAGATCAGAGGAAAAGTGGAATTCATATGTGGATGGAAGTTGGAATTTAAAAGAGCATTTATCAATAGTTGAGGATGCATGTATTCATGCAAATGAAGAGACCTACATGTCTATAAACTATGAGATGATCTCTTCCAAGTGCAGTGAGAAATGGAAGAGGAAGAAGGTAATTCTTTATACAAGAAGTGATCCAAAGGGAGAGAAATAGGGATTGAACCTTGGGAAATCTATGAGCTGACCCTGGAAATTTTAATGGCAATGAGCCTAGGAATAGATGTGATCTATCCCGATCATTATTGGAAGTAAGATTTAGTGGATTTGGTACAGCAGCACATTGTTGTTGTATGCTCCTTGGACGTAGCCCAGTGATGGCGAAACAAGTAAAAATCTCTGTGTCTTCCAGGTTTCTTCCCTATATTGAATCTAAATAATAACCATCTGATAAATATAAAAATAAGTGATAAACATAATCAAATAGGAGCAAACAAAATGACCCTTATAATATAAAGGTCATGATCCAGTGGGTTTAGACGAATTTTGAAATTGAATATCTATACCATGATTCACCTCCCCCCCCTTTAAGGGTATCTAGGATCATTTTGGTCCTAACAATTGGTATCATAGTGTAGGTTTCTTTTATCATATTTTTTTTCTCTAACATGGTTCAGTGAATGGCTCATGCTAAATATATGGTATGCCCTTATCATGGTGTGCAATGGAAAAGGGGAAAACGTCACAGAAGAATCAGATGCCAGAATGTATTCCACAATGTGGAAGTGCTTATGGAAAAAGTGTGATTCAACTAAAAGAATCAAATACCCTACTGAAGGAACACATAGATGAATTTGATTGGGAAAATATTGATTCACTCAATCATGATGTTGGAATGAGTGAAGTAAATGAACTTCAAAATGATACTGAAACAACTGATGATGAGGAATTTTGAAGAAGGAGGCTTCTAGTAGATGTTGTCAACATGAAAAAAAAATTGGATCAGAAATTGGATGAAGAAGTTAAATCTAAAGATATCAAGATCCATGTATTGGAAATATAGGTCAATAAGCTAAGAGGTTTAAATCAAAGGCTTATTGATGTGGCTATTGACCTAAGGGATAAGAATGATTCTTAAGGTGAATAACAATAAAAATGGATAGAATTAAAGGAAAACAAAAGGCTGATTATTATGAAGAGAACCAAAAGTCAGATGAAGTTCTGAATCTGAAATCCAGAAATGATGATATAGCTACTTAGTTGATTGAAAATGTTTAGAACAATAAAATTCTACAGCAAGAGAATGTATCTGTCTCTGAATCTGTTTCTCAGGAAAAATTGAAAGTAAAGGAGGAAAGTGACATGACAGAAAAGCTCACACAAGAACTGGAAGACGACATGAGTTGTTGGAAGAATCTCAGAAGAGAACTTAATTCCCAACATGAATCAAGGGATATGTAGATTCAAAACATAGAATAAGTGATAGAATTAGTGAAGAAGGAAGTGGAGAAGTCCAATGCAAGAGGAAAGCCTAAAATTAAGGATGCCTTGAACTTACTATTTTATTATCCTTCGGCAGGAGATGATAAAATGAAATAAAAATTTTCTATTTCTGAAAAGTAGCAAGAAAAAATTTTCTCAGGTCAAATTCCATATAGTTTGGGAAAAACATGTATTGTATTTGCTGAATTCCATCTCATGAATTATAGAAAGGGGGTCATGAATAGTTATATATGTGGAGGAAATCATGTAGGTGCTAAAGACAGGACTAAGAGGACAGCTACAGGAAGTAGTGACGACATGTGCTATTTCTGCGGGATATTTGGCCACACCTAAAGCTTTTGTTCAGAGGCTCAGGATTACATTTTGGGCTAAGAAAATAGAAACATTACTAAATCTGAGAATAAGAAGAAGTGTTTGGAGAAATCAGAAAGAATTGTCTCTTAGAGGAAAGCATTTATTAGATGTTATTACTTTTGAAGAATGGGAAACACTATGATTATGTGTCAGGAAGCTCAGGATCTCAATGTCAGAGGATGAACTTAAGTTGTTTCAACATCCAAATAGAGAAGAATTTCACTGAGGTATTCCTTTTATGGAAAATGTTTTATATGTTTTGATTGTGGTCATCTTTCAAGACATTGCAACAAAAAGTATGTAGGAATAGAAAAGGAACATGAGAGAAGATTCCAAACTCCTATGGTGTATAATGAGAAATCATAAAATTGAAGATGAAGTGGTATATTAAACAATAAGTTTAACACCTCAAGAGAATCACTATGAGATTAAATAAATGTGTATCAATAACCTTCACTTTCATACTCACAACAGCTCTCATGGAGAGAATGTGAACAAACATGTAAGATTAAGGGGAGATCTACTCCAGTAGTGAGAAAGAAGAATGCAGGTTCAGTGGAGTACTCACACCCAAAAAAAATATTGTGTAGTTAATCAGATATCTGATAAAAGAAAGATAAGAAATGAATGTATTGAAAAATTCACATGTCCTGTGCCATAAAGAAAAGTGGAGGAAATAGAAAGATCCCAACAATTGTGGAATAAAAAGGGCAAATTCCAAACATATAGATTCTTACCCAGAGAAGGAATCAATAGAAGTGGCATATTAGTGGAACATCAGAGACAGAAGTGTGTACAAGTGGGCTTAATCCCCAAATTGTAAAAAATTCCAAGCTTGTAGAATCTATATATGAGAAAAAGGCTCAGCATTTTGGTAATGAATACTAGGCCATATGACCAGAGTAGTTGATGTTGTCTAGGAAATTAAAAGATGCATTGAAGGAGTGTGATGATCTGCAAGAAATAATGAATGGGTTGACCCATCAAAATCAACCACAATAATCTTCTTGAGGATTCTAGAAGATCCCCCTCTCCACATGTATTAAAATTCTATTATCTGATGATTCATGCATTTCAGGTTTTAGGGAGATACAATCCAAGGGGAAGTGGCATCTAATGATGGAAAGTGGAAAAGTGATATGCTTTATAGTTTCAATTGTCTCAAATCAGGTACCAGAGTTCAAGAAGAAAGGGAGACACAAAGTGCAATAGGAATTGATTGTGTTATTAACAATGTCACTTGTTTCCCACACTATGTTTCTACTCAGTAGGCTTAGAGATTTTTTAATGGATCAATGATTTATTTTAAGAATAATTTTAATGGGTCTAACCACAGGAAGTGTTGCGTAACATTAGTGGGTCTCTATATCCAAATCAGATGGAACATATTAATGGGATATAAAGGATGAGTGTTTCTAATCAAGAAGTCTTAATGTGATTTGGAGGAATAAAACAAAGGGGGGGGGGGGGAAGAAGTAGATGATGCTGATTCAGAAAATAATCAGACATGTGAGATTATGTGGAGGCTAGCTGATAAGAATATCATCGGGACTAAATAGGTATTTCTCTTCAATTTGAATGAAGATAGAACATTGATTCAAAACAAAGAAATAAGAGTGTGAAAAGGAAACTCTCAAATAGATGGAATTGAGGATGATGAGACATTTTCACCAGTTGTAAGGATGGAAACAATCATATTATTCCAATCCATTATATTGCAAAGGATGCTCAACGTGTTCTAGAGGGACGTAAAATCTACATTTTTGAATGGGGTTCTAGAGGAAAAGTGTATATTGAGCAGCCAAATGGTTTTCTCATTCGTGAGGATGACAACTAGGTTTGAATATGGAAGAAAGCATTATGTGGGCTGAAATAAGCACCAACAACATGGTACTCAAGGCTTGATCAATACTTTAAGAAACATGATGCAGTGTGGTGGAGTTGATTAAAATATCTATTTTAGCAACAACAGTAATCAAAGGATGAAATTAATGTTTTATTTCGATGAAATAATATTTGGGGGATCAGATGAAGCTCATTGTAAAAAGTTTTCCAAATTCATGAAAAGTGATTTCGAAATGTCAATGATGGGAAAGCTATGGTTTTTCCTTGGTCTACATTTGACACAAGGAAGTAATGGAACATTAATATCTCCATCCTAATATGTAAAAGAGGTTTTGAGAAGATTTGGAACGGAATGTTACAAGGAGATGAGGACTCAGGTTGCTACCTGGATGAAACTGTCAATGATGAGGATGAAAAGGCAGTAAATATCACAGAAGAATGCCAAAACATTAGAAGTCTATTGTACTTTACTACAACAAGGCCGGACATTGTATTTGACACATGCCAAGCAGCGAGATATTAGATTAATCCCAAGGAAATCCACATTCTTGCAGTGAAATGAATATTTCTTTATATCAAGGGACATTAGATTTTTGGTAGATATATAGTGATAAATCATAGTCATAGTTATTGGGATCTACTGATTTAGATTTAGCCAGTTCAGCAGATGATAGGAAACCAACATCAGTAGGTGTTTTCAATCGTGGTGGACTATGTATTGCATGGATAATAAAGAATCATGATTGAATTTCACTAAACACCATATAATCTGAGTATATTGCGGCACTCAAGTATGCACACAGTTATTGTGTATGAATTAGTAGCTTGATGATATGGGAGTTGAAGTGAAATCTCTGATCGGAATCTAGTGTGATAACTCAAGTTCTATAAATATCAGAAAAAATCTCATCCATCACTCAAGGAAAAATCACATTGAGATAAAGTATCATTTTATATAGGAGAAGGTTGATTAGGGAATCATGAAGTTATAGTATGTGCCGATAAAAATATAGGTTTCAGACAATATAACGAAGGTCTTATCCAAAAAAAAATTGGAGGAATCGTCGAGCTCTAGGAGTCCAGTCAACTCCCCGCACTTGAAAAAGTGTGGATGTGGGGAACACACCCCCTCTCCCCAAGGTATGATGTGTTTTTACATAATGTAATAATATGTGTTTTTACCCTGTTAAAGACAGCAAATGAGTTCCCTTTGTGTTCTTTGACAAAGGTAGAGAAAATAGTGATTGTTCAAGGGGGAGATAGTGTGGTTATTTGATAAATCATGAATGATATTGGGAGAAGCTAGTGGAGCAGCGATATTGGGGAAGCAATAAGATAGGGCGAGATTATTAAATATGACAATGCTATAAGTGGTAGATCAATTCTTAGATATCATGATAGTAAGGAATCATGATAAAAGGATAAGAGTGATATTGGAATGGTGTGAGAATGGTTCCGGCGATCAAAAATAGGTATCAATTTTACAAATGTTATCTGATTGGTATCAACAATTGGTATCAGTTTAGAAATTGGTATCAATGGGGTGTCAACCGTTGGTGGTATAAATGAAGTGATTCATTGATGATATTTTCATTTACTCTTGTTTCTCACAACGAACATTGACCATGTGGATTATATATCATGGTGAGTGAATATTTGGTCACTATCTGAATCACAAGAGGCGAAGTATGGTTGATGATGTAAAGAGACTCAGTGAGGTATCAACGGGACGAAACTAATTCTGAGAAGAGTAGTCAACAATCCTAAAGTAGGAGATTGTTGGGGAAAATCCCTCAAGGTAACATTGCAACATTTTTGGGTTGATTGTGTTTTCCATATTTTGGGGGTCCAAAATTTGGATTTTGGTGAGCATCGAGAAAATTGTATTTCCTTGAAGATATAATTAAAACATGGATAAGGCATGACATTCATGAAGATATAACTCATGGTTTGGATTTAGTGAAGACCATAATAATGTTTATGGTGATTCATCATGACTATGAAGAGCATCAAAAATGGCGATGTTGACGGAAATTGTGAGGGAAAATCGCAACGGTAGTGCGAGGTAATTTGTAGTATGTTATGTGATTACAACGGGTTCCGCGATTGGAAAATTTCCATGGTGCTTCACGACATTGAGAAAATTTCCACGGTAATTCTGAAGCATCACGATTTGTGATGACGTAGTGTTGACTTCGAACAAAAGGTTTGAGGGTATGTGTAATCGCCTATAAATTAGCCTCAACCCCCTCGGGAGAAGAAGAGAGTTTTTGAGAGAAAATATTTTTCTCTCGGTTTGTGAAGGTAGTTCATGAAGGTAGTGTGCTTCGCAAAAGGAAGGAGCTTCGCGGCGGGTATTCTAGCTCTGCAAAAGTTGCGTGATCCGCGTAGGCTCAGTGAGCATCATTAGGGATGTTTCTCTACGACTACATGAGCTTTGCAATGGACTAAGTTCTATGTAGTCATGAACTTCAAAAAATTGCAGGAGCATTGCAAAGTCTTGTTTCAACTTCGCGAAATTGGGCGCTTCATGAAGTAGGGTGATTTGTGAAGGTAATTCCAAAGGTTGTTTCTATGTCTTTAGAGGAAAAGTGTTATTCATCTGTGGATGAATGTTGGACTTTAAATGATCATTTATCAATAGTTTAGAATGCATGTATTCATTCAAATTAAGAGGCCCACAGGTCTATAAACTGTGAGTGGATCCCTTCAAATGTAGTGAGAAAAGGAAGTGGAAGAAGGTTATTCTTTCTACTGGCAGTGAGTCACATGGAATGAAATAGGGAGTGATCCTTGAGAAGGTAGTGATCTAATCCTAAACATTGTAAAGGTAGTGTTCTTAGGAATAGAAGTGATATAGCCTGAACAATGTTGGCAGTGAGCTTTAGTGGATTTGGTACAGTGGCACATCGTTGTTGTATGCTCCTTGGATGTAGCCTAGTGAGGGAGAACCAAGTAAAATTTTTTGTGTCTACCTGGTTGTTTCCCTACATTGCATATATATAATAACCATCAGATAAACATAAAAAGAAGTGATCATAATAAACACATAATAGAAAACAAAGTGACCCTTATAATATAATGGTCAGGATCCAGTGGGGAAAGAAGAATTTTGAAATAGAATATCCATTCCCTAATTCACCCCCATCTTAGTGTGTGTAGGCCCCTTTTGTTCCTAACAAATTCATATAGAGAAAACTGCATGATTTAGTTTGAATAATTGATATAACAACAAAACCTTCCATTTCTACCTTTTGATTTTTATTTATTCACATTGGAAACTAATATATAATTTTATTATCCAAAATATTGAGAGACTCATTATTTTTAATTTGGTGGATACACATTCCATCACCCAATTCACCACTTTCATTGAAAACATACTTATTGAAATACCTCAACAACAACATATACAATTTCATTGAATATATAACTTAATACATGACTCTATATTCAAAGGAAACTAATAAAAACCCATTGTATACTCACAACACAACCACAATATAACAACCAACACATACACCTCTATTTATATAGAAAACCATAGAATGTATACTAACACTTTCATAAAAAAGTTCTAAAATAAATAAAAAAATTAAAAAATTATAATCAAATATCAATAAATCAATCATATTATCCACAATTCCTCCTATTTGTGAAAAATAAATTAAAAAAGAAATAAAAATTTCATATTCTACTAACCAATTTTAATAAATATCATTATGTTTTTTATCCAATTATTGCATGATGAAACACATATATAACAATGTAAATACATATAGTAAATTTATTATAAAATTAATTAGTAAAATCAAGGTAATAAGAAGAAAATATATAAACCAATATTGTTATATTGTCAACATAATTTATTTCTGTTTTTATTCCTTTCAATATTTGTTTAACAATACCTTATTTATTGAATAAATATATTCCATTTAATTACACATAAACTCATTAATACAAATAAGGTCCATATTTTAACTACCATAAATAGAGCATCAATGAAATAACACAAAATGAAAATTAATATAGTGATAAAATATGAATGAAATAAAAATTATATCTAAAAAGGAAAAATAAATCCACATTAAATGAGAATTTTAAATGTGTACAAAACAAACCAAGTAGAAAATCAATTAATATGATAAAAAATAAGAATATAAAAAAAAAGAAATGTGGAATAAGAAGGTAGAACTGTCTTGATAATATCAACTCAATGTTAAAGTAATGGGAAAAAATAATGAAAACAATGTATAGGAATCTGAGTATTACTAGTGACAGAAATATGTTATAAATGATTGGATAAAATCAGAAGAAATATTAGATTCAATTTATGTTTATAATTATTACCTTGGTTGCCAAAATTATAGAGTGAAAAAGAGGATCATTACTTAATAGTGTCAGGATTGATGAATGAATGAACACAATAGTGTAGCTCCCCTATAACAAACCATTTACTTGAAATTATAAGTCATTCAAAATCAAATATAACATTTATTTTGATAACACAATGGGGTTCGCTATGCCACAATAGATGTTATTCCAAACTAGAGAAAATAACCCTTGGACCTCTTATTAAATTCAAAAAATATCACACATATATAATAGAGAAACCAAAAGGACAATTACAAAAAACATTATATCATCCAAAACGTCCGGGGAAATTATTCATAGTGAAACATATCACTACACATCTCAATCTCATGAATCTTGGTGAAAATTATAAGCTATAAAACTCAATAATGGTTTTTATCATTAGGATATACTATAAAATGATTTAAAACATAATATCAATGAATGAAAATGAAATGTTGATTAATGTCGAGTATATCATCTAAAATCATATACACCTCTTCAATCGATCTCCAAATTCACACACAATGCCTCAGAAACGTCAATATCACTACATAGAAGATCAAGTAAAAGTTCATAAACAATAATATATTCATAGGAAAAATTATTCCAGTTATATTAAATAATCTAAAAACACATAAGGTAATTAAAAAATCCAAATGAGTAAATGATTTCAAAAGTAACTCTGAAAAATAAAGATTTCAGTCATTAGGGAATAAGATAGAAAATAGGTAATAAAAAATGAAACAAATAAAAATAATATCATTAAAAATATCTAATAATGAATAATGAACTCAAAATCGATCGTCGCAATGAGATCCCATATTTGACTCACATTCCAAGGTATGGTATTTTATGAAAAAATGTATATATAATACATGAAATAATGTAATGACACACCCATATATGACCATATATAAAACATAAAAATCCCTATAGGTAATTATAATACCCTAAAATACATTTTAACATTCATATTACCATAATATATTTAATGATATTCCACATACAGATATGGATGATGATACAACAAAAAAAATGATATAAAAAATCAAATATATCAAAATATGAAAAGTTAACTAACACACCACATAACTAACACACTCCATCATCTCAAATTTTAAAATAATCAATGAAGAATTGATTCTCCAAATGTTAAATAATTTGTTCCCACAATTTTTATAAAAAATCCAAAAACAATTCTGAAAAATTAAAATATCAAATTTATCCTCCTCCAAACAACATATGATAATGAAAAAGATGAAAAACATTAATCCATTCACAAATTACAATCACATTCTCTCACAAACTATACAATAAATGCATCTTAATAATAAATATCTCTCCATCCATACTCCAACATAGTTATGAATTAAAATTTTACCCATATAATTCCTTGAATGGATCATAACAATTGTGTATAGTATAGATATTATAAAAATAATTATGAAATAAAGGATAATTATCACCCTTGAACGTCCACATTCCAGAACACATGTGACCAATATTTCATGAATTATATGGATTATTTTTTCATAGAATAATAAAATTGGGTAGAAAAACAAATATGTAGGACAAAAATTATTCTCAAATCTTATTCCAGATTCTTCTAGTATTAGGTTATAAAATAATGATATCATTAGAAATGATTTTTTTGGAATAGTGAAATGTTTTACAATATCATCCACATTAAAACAAAAACACAATCCACCAAAATTAACTACATAATATAATAAAAATGTTTCAAATTAATTATATAAACCATGGTATACTATTTATCATTACATTATCTTTAATATAATAGTAAAATGGTATTGAAATCTTTCGAAATTCTTTCTTACGTCCCTTGATTTCATTTCTATGGTTGAAGAGAATGATAAAAAATATGTTACTTAGAATTAAACATAGGTATAAAAAGCACTATCATTTGATATATTTAAGAAACGTTTTAATTATTTAATAATTCAATTTCATAATTATTATTATCAATTATATAGTTATAATAATTGTAAAAATATCAGGTAATTTTTAATCAAAATGTAAATTTTTTAAATTAAACACATTACTTTTATGGTTTTATATAAAACACAAATTTCTAAATAATATATTTTTAAAATCATAAAATTAGAATACTTTTTGAAATAATCATACCAGAAATTACATTGGGTAAAATTGTGGGATTTGTTTTTGAAAATACTGATTTTTCCGGGAGTAGTGATAAATAAACATTTTTTGTAAAAATAGTTTTTTTAATAATTTGTGTAATTTAACAGTCTCAATATGTATTTAATACTTTATAAATTATACAATATATTTTTATTTTTTATTTAAACTACATAAATAATTTTTAATCATCTTTAAATTGCGTTTTATTATAAGTTTTATTTTGGGTCTAAAAAAGAGCTTGTCTAAAACAATTTTATAAAATGTGTCATTTATCTTCATTTTAATTAATTAATATAATAAATAATGGGGAATGTATTAAATAAATATAATATATATTTATATAATAAAATATGAAATTATGTTCGTTAAATAATTATTATTATTCTTTGAGTTAACATATATTAATCTTTTTCTAATAAAACTCTTCATAAAAACCAGCCGTCTCACTGCATCTATCAGAATAATATTGAATTAATTTTTTTCCTAGTATTTTAAAATAATTTTTATAAATTATTTTATATGTTTAGTAATAATTATTTATAATTTCTAATGAGTACAAATTATTTTTATATAAATTTGATTCATGAAAAGTGTTAAAATTAATTAAAGTTATAAAGTTAAAACAACCTTCATAAAGATTAAAATTTAAACATAAGGGAAAAAATGACCTGAATCATGTCAAACAATAATTTTATGGACATAATATTACATAATATTGTATATGAAATATAATTTAGTATTATGAGGGCATGGTGATTTGGTAAAAACATGAGTGAAATACATTTTTAAAAAAAAATTACATGTGTTCCTCACAAACCACTTAAAAAATGCAACCCCTTTCCTCCTCTCTCCAAAAAATAAAAACAAATTTCATAATAATGATATAAATTAGTGACTTTTTCACATACCTTATCAAATACTTCTTGGGTTACTATGGGAATAAATCTATCGATGGGGGGCCTTTGGTGAAACCCAAAATGATATACCTTATGAAGAGGTAACATTAATCAATGATAATTTTTTTATTTCATTCTATAACATTTTTAAAGTTTCAATTAAAAATATCATATATAAACTATGGTTTCTTAAATATATTTATATGTTTTTATGTTAATTTTTTGAAATATAATGACCCACACTTCCATTAAATAGTTTTAGAAATCAACATTCATGTGTATGGTGAATTACCACCTCACTCCACAATATCGTTCTTTTATTCCAATAAAACATCTAATAGTATGTCATCCTGATTTATTTAATTATTATATTTTATTTTTTTAAAATAATTATACATGTTGAGTCATTGAATCACATATACCCCTTTTTGTTCCATTCTATATGCAACATGACAACATCACTCATGTGTACAACAGACTACCACCTCGCGAAGCGTGATAATTATTTTTTCAATAATGCATTACATGACTGGTAATAATAGTAAATATAATAAATATATTTGGTATAAATGAAATATTTTTTATATTCGTGAAATATTTTTTATTCTAGAAATATAATACATCATTTCATTTTTAACTCTTCACTCACTGAAAAAAGTTAATGATGTTCATGTACTTTTGGACTACCGCTTCATCAAAGCGATGTTATTCCATTTTTCATCACCATCTCACAAAAAACGATATGTATAATTAATATTATTAAATAATTTATTATTTATGATATAATTATAATTCTCTAAAGAATAAATTTTACACTCCATATTTCTATAATTTTCATTGAAATTAAATAAGTTATGTTTATTTGTTATTAAGAAATATAAAGACACACGTGGTAGGATGTACACAAGGTAAGGGAATTCATCTAAATAAACATTAATTAGGGAATATCTCTATTTTATGAATATATATTATTTTATTATTTATATATAAATACCATTTTTCATGTGATAATATGGATTTATTTATTCTCAAACTATTTAATTATTTTTTAATGTTTTCTTTTTAGGGGGATTGTGATTTAAAAATTAACATATTGATACTGGACTTTTCCTCTAAATAAATAATATTTTTTGTTTTCCTTAAAACTATTATTCTATTTTATGTGCATATTTAGTAATGTTTTTTGTAATTTACTATAAGGGCATAAATTAATTACAATATTCATTTTATTTCCCTTTTAATTTATTTCACTATTTTTCAAAAGCAATGCTTTTACATGTTTTAAAATATATTATGACAAATGATAAATGAAATGTTATATTTTAATATATGGTGATGAAAACATTTCTTATAACCATTAGTTTTATTTTATTTATAGTATCCATTTCATTCTAATATTTATTATAATATGAAAAATAACCGTTCCTTTTTTTGGTTACTCTTGTATTGAAACTAATTTTCGAAAATAATAGTTTATTTAATTTAAACTATTACATGAATATTTAATTTTAATATCTGATTATTTTTTGTATTGGAGTTTAAAAGAGTTTTTCAAATGATCAAATTTCTTCTTCATGTCGAGGTTATTAAACTTTATATATGATGGGTGCACCTAGATAGTATTCTGTGATCCCATTATAGTTAAAAAATTTGGTTTTCCTAGATAAAAATATGATGAATTTGGTAATTTTTATGTTATCTAGCAAAATAAATTGGATGTTTCTTATAGGTTTATACTATTCGTAAGGGTTATTTAATGGTTCTATAGGGTTACTTCTGTGTTTTAAGAGATTTTTTCCAAATGTAGGTGCATGACTATTTTATTCCTTCTAGAGACTATTTATGGAAATAATTTCTTTTTAATAGGAAAATGAAATGAGCATTTAATGGAATGATATTTCACATTATTAGTAATATTTCATGTTTTAAATAATGGTATTTCTTGGGTGAAACTTTTTTCAGTGGGAACTTGTTTTTTGTCTTTTAATGTCCCTTACTAAATAATTTCTTATCATCCCTACTTTTTAAAATTTTTTCATAAGATTTTAACAATTGGTAAGGGAAATAAAGAGGTAAAGTTTAATTTTATGAAATTTTTTCATGAAAATAGATAATTATTTATTATGAATGTATACTATTATTGTAAAAAATTTACAGTAGTCATATGTTTGCAGTTAATATTTTAGAGTATTATTATGTATGAGTTATGAAAAAATTATATAAAATTTTCAATCTAAAGATAAAATAAAAGGTATTGAATGTAAATTATTGAATTGAAATTATTTTTATATAATGATTAAGGTCTATCCCTTGTATTTTGTATCAAATGAATGGTTCATTTTAATATATGGGTTAGGATAATTTTAAATTATTTTATTATACAGTTATTTTAATATTATATTGAATTTAAAGATTACAAATTTTATTCTCCTTAATTAACTCTCTATAGATAGTTTTTTCATAATTAAAATGGAGATGATGTAATGAGAATGAACTTAATGGGTAATATCCTTTCAAATCAACATCATAATATGGATAAAATCATTAAAAATAAATTTTTTATAGTTAAATCATAATTGACATATAATGTAAATGGTTTTTCAATCCAAGACATACAAGAACCCAAGGAGATGTGTAAAAATTAATATAATGATGAATTTTATGGGGAAACATCCAACATAATACAGTGGACCATTTTTCCCAGTTGTAGACATAAGATGGATCAATGCACTGGATAATATATTGGATGTCATGGGATGTTCAAAACAGAAAAATATATCTCTTTACTTTATCATTTAGAATGTGAATATGTTCTATGGTAGGCTTTGGTTAAGAATTAATAATATAAATATGAACACGATTCCTTGAAATGTGAAAAATTTAGGCGGTTTTCCGTGAGAAATATTTCCTAATTGTTGTTCAAATCATGATGGAAAATCCTAGATGTAAGTCAAATAGATGATGATATATAACCTGATTTGATGGAATCATACAAAGTGTTTCTAGGTATGTTCAGAATATTATTCAATAAAATGACATCAGAATTATATGTTTTACTCTATATTAAATCCTACTATACATTGTGGTTTTCACATAATTAATTAAATGATATTAAAATGTTGTTATTTGTGCTGAAAATGTTTATATGAAGATTTAAGACTATTATGTGCCTCTTGATGATGAATGTGTATAGAGTTCAGGATGGTTGGTGATGGGGAAACATAAAACAAAATAATAAATATGTAAGAAAATGAAGTTCAAATATTTTTATAAGAGTTATAAACATCACATTGGAGAATTTATTATGAAGTTATTGAAGTGTTACAAATGTAGAATGTTTGGAATCATGGACCATAATTGAAAAAAATAGTTCCAAGAATTAATAAATGTAGCATCCAATATCCAACTATTGGTTTTATGTTTTACTTGTAATGTGTTGGATCATTTTGAAAATACCGTTATGAATTTTGTTAAAGATTATGGAAATATCCATGATAATCAAGAAAAATTTATTGAAGGATCATTTATACTAATATATTTTTTTGTTGGATTATCAAATGAAGTGGTGATAGTTATGTTACTTATTTATTCTAATATATACAATAACCCTTATGACTATGTTTCATCACATTAATTTATTTCCATGATATTTTTATGTCAATTGGGAATATCAACTAATTAATGTATGATATGACTTTTGATGAAAACACTTGGTGGAAGTATTAAACCAACATAAATTTATAAAAATATTCACATTGTTATTAGAGATACTGGATTTCTTATAAATCATGTTGAACTAGTTGTAGTTTATTTTTATATCATTCTTTATATATATTGGATTTATTTTTATCTGGAAAATATAGATTGTTTCTACTAATAATGGTTTTGTCAATGATATAATGGAGTTGATAACATAACAATATGTAGTGAAATTGATTATAGATTATAGATAATGGTACCTAGATATTTTTAACTAAAATTATAAAATATGTTCCAATTAGTGATGTTATAGTTGTAATGGAATACATGTATGTCATTCTAGATTATTTTCATAGTGTTATTCTGAGCCTATAGGTTGAGTTTTTTTGACTCCATACCAAATTCAATGGCTATTTAAAATCCCCCATATCAAACATCTTGACCGGAAATTTTATAATTGGGAATTAAATTATAGGAATTATTGGATAAAGGTTTCATTCGACCTATAACATCACCCTAAGGTTCTTCATTTTTGTTTGTTAAAAAGAATGATAGATCAAATTGACTACGAATTCATTATAGATTTTTAAATTACATAAATATTAAGAAAAGTAATTTAATTCCACATATTGATGACCATTATGATCAACTCTATGTATAATATAATGTTTTGATGTAGTAACTTAGGTATGGTTACCATCAGTTGAATGTGATCGAAGAAATCATTATGAGTACTATTTTTTGGACTTGATATGAGAATTATGAGTTTCTATTTATGTCATTTGGGTTATATAATGAACCAACTATATTTAAATTCTCTATGATTATAATTTTTCATGTGTTCTTATACATATTTTAAGTAGTTTTCATTGATGTGAAATTGTTATATTAGAAAACTCATTAAGAACACGAAATACTACTAAGGATTGTTTTAAAACAATAAAATAAAATAAATATTATGTGAAATTTAGTAAGTGGAATTTTTTTGAATAAACATTTTTCCATGGTCATATTGTTTATAATTATGAAATTCCAATTAATTGTACAAAAAAATTTTACTAAATAATGTCAAATTCCCATATATATCATAGAGATTTTTTGTTTTCCTGTATTACTAGGTTATTATATGTTATTTGTTGAATGATATCCTCTGTTATGTTCATATGATTATGCTAAAATGAAAATGAGTTAATTTAATCAAAATAAAACAATGTGATGTTTTTTTCGATGTAATAAAATGATTACTGGAGAATGCTCCATTTTTTGGGCCATAAAAAATTCCCTCATCTGTAATGTTGTTTCATATAATTATCATGGTTGTTTTGTCATGAAGAATGATCAGATAATTCCTTATGATTCATGTCAATTAAAACATCCATAGTTATATTACCAAAAATATAATTTGGTAATAAGTAGTGTGGTTTATACAATAAAAATTCAGAGGTATCATTTTATTGATTAAAGAGTGAAATATTTACTGATCACAAAATAGTGAAGTATATATTCAATTATAATGATATTTCCATGAGATAGTGATGATGGATGGAACTTTTAAAGGGTTATGATTTTCATATTAATTACTGTATTAGAAAAAAAGAAATTGTATGATAATTTGACTTGAAAACATAGTTCTACATTAACTATGATATGTTTGGAATATGACAATTGGGTTAATTAATTGATAAAATCTTCCAAATAATTTTTACATGAATTGACATCTTCTGTTTTGTGTGAGGTTATTCTATTGTTTTATTTTCTAGAAAAGATTAATAATGACAATAAGGATGATCATCATTTTCAATATAAGGATTAATCTATTAAGAAGGGTAACTTACATTATATTAATATTGATGAAGTGGGTGTTATACAATTTAATATAATATTATGTGTTCCTTGTGATTCTTTGTAGAAGAAAGAGTTTTCATGTGATGATCATAGTTCACCGTTTTACATTAATCCATATATCACTATGATTTAAATATACCATTATGATTATTTCTAGTGGAATTGAATATAAAAATATATTTCTGAATTATTCAAGTTATGTTTGACTTCTATGTAGGTTATTGTAAATTTTAAAATGGGAGTCTTTAATCATTTCAATTGTTCGAGTGTAAATGGTATAATTTTTCAATTTATTTCATGGTTGGTTTCCAAAATATTTCTCATGGTAATAATGAAATTTATCTTTGTTATTGATAAATTAACTAGACAATCAATTTTCCTTCCCAGTCAACATATAATTTACACATATCATATTTTCAACTATTTTTAAATGATATTTTCGAGTTACATGGAGTGTCTCTATATATAGTATTTAATTGAGATCCAAAGTTTACTTATAATTTTATTAATGGATATTATAAGTTATTGGGTACTGAATTAAATTTTAGTATAACAAGTCATCCTCAATTTTATGTACATTATAAGAAGAAAATTCAGACCATGGATGATTTTCTTCATTCTTGATTAATGGATTTCTATGTATTTTTGGAATAACATCATCATTTGGTTGTGATTTTTTATAAACATAGTTTTATTTACTGTATATAGACCTAACAAGTTGAAAATATGTGATCCACATTAGTAAGAAGGGAAATCTGAGTCAACTATTCAATTTACCATAACATACTTTTGAGAAAAGTTGGTAAGTTTTCTACCAATTGTACTTATAGTCAAATCTATCTCTAGTACACAATGTATTTCATGTTTCATTGTTGATCAAATTTTTGTGAGATTCATCTCATTTTTTGTTCCTGACTATAGTTCATTTGGTATATATTATTTTTTATGAGGATTAACAAATTATGATTATTGAACATGAAGTGAATATTTTTCAGAATATAGTAATTCAATAGGTTATGGTTAAATGGGAAAACCATATAGTTGATGATGAAGAACAAAAATATAAAAATTCTATGATAAAAAGATATCCCAACTTATTTAATAACATAATACATTTGTGTGGTCAAAATTTATAAAATATCGCTATTAAGAAAGAACCATGTTAATTATAGAAAAAATCAATTTTTTATTTATTAATAAGAATTATATAGTAATATTAGTTATAAAAATATCATGTAATGTTTAATAAAAAATGTAAATAGTTTTACTTAAACAATTATATTCTATTGTTTCATTAAAAACAATATTTTATAAACATTAGTATTTTGTTTTACAAAATTTATATCCTTTTAATTAAACACTTTCGATGTATCCTAAGTATTATTTAGTTATATTAATTCCACCTAAATAAATTTTTATGAATATAATTTTTGTTTTTATTATATATATTATTTCTAGTCTAAAATTCATAATAACTAAAAAATAATTTAAAATGCAGAACGTATTAACTTTGTTATTAATTAAATTATTTCAAAATAAGGTATGTATTATATAAAATATTTAATTTATGTACTAGTCAATATAAATTTATATTCATAAATTTATATTTATTATTCGAATAATTAATATAGAAGAATAATTTAATTAATAATACTCTTTTTAAAAACCAATTGTCTCACTGCATCAATGGGATTAATATTAAATTATTTTCTGAAAATTAGTCTATTATAATGAGAGATAATTGATTCAATCTTTTTAATAAGAATACATTATAATGAATTATAAGTCTGATGTAATGTTTTACAAATGTTATTAGTGAGAATATTTGGAAATAAATAGAGATATTATGGTGAAAATGGGTTTACCGTGGGATTAAACAGTATTCATAAGTGACCCAATAGCCTAGGAACAATAAAAAAACATTTATTATGGATATATTTATACCTTTAAAAATATACTTTTGGAATTTAAAATTAGTGGGTCTTTGTGATAGGGAAAAATATTTCTTGAACTCATTCTTCCATAAAATTAAAAGTCTACCACTCCCCAGAATTTGAAAAGGCCACCCCCTAACCTCCTCTCCTCACACTAGAAAAAAAATAATTAGGACCATTACAGAGAAATTAATTTTTGCACATCCCAATTATCATCCTATAATCCATATTTTTTGAATAATTATTTCAAGTGAAGGCCTTTAGGGAAAACCTACTGGATATCCCCAAAGAAGTGGTAACCCTCATCACTGAGCGTTTTTGTTTTATTTCATTATCTTCCGACATAAATACTTCTTATTCCATATTGATATAATTATCACTATATATTAATTATAATGATATATTTTTATATCAATATTATGACATAAAACCATACTGACATCCATGAAATGAGTAACAAAACCATCAATATTGTGTACGGTGAATAACCACATTACGAAATCAAATTGTTCTTTTTTTCATTACCACCTTTAATGGTTAGATATAATGATGGATATAAATATTATAAGTTTTATTTATAGAATACCCATTATTTGGGAGTAATTATATAAAATATATCCTTTTAGCTTCAATTTGTCTGAGGATATGATGTCATCACCCATGTGTATGGTCGACAATCACCTCGCGAAGAAATGTGATTAGTTTTTCACTAACATCGTACAAAGAAGGTAATAAGAAAATATATAAAAAAATGTATTTGATATATTTGATATATTTTGATAATAATTACATATTTATCATTATTTATATATAATAAATTTTTTTAACTTTTTACTCAATGAAAATATTATAACATTGTAAGTGGTCATGTGGACTACTGCCTACGCAAAGCGATGTGATTCCATTTTTCATCACCATATATCATGAATTATATATATAAGTAAATATAATAAAACAAATATGATATTTATTATTTAATAAAAATTATGGAAAATAAAAATGATAGTCACCATATTTCTAAAATGATCATTGAAAAAAGGAAATGTTTCGCAAGGATATGTTCGACATATCGTCGCTATGATCATAATGTTAATTCAATTTTCATAACGATATTTCATGATTAGTTTTAATATAATAATTTATGTATAAATATTATTATTATTTTAATATTTTAATTCTTTATATGTTTATAAAATGACTTATTTAACATATTCAACATACCAATATCATTTTTCTCATAAAAACCAAATATATTAAAAAGATTTGAAATTAACATAATTGATTAATTGATATATTATAAAAAATTAATAAGTGAAATAGAATTATTGAAAATGTGGAATAGGTTATCATGAATGTAAATAATTAGAATATGTTTAATATTTAAGAATATGGGAAAACATGTGAAAAGCAGGACTTGAGGTAATGAACTTTGTCTCAATTTCCTTGTATTGAGGCATATCATGATGTTATAAACATAGATTTTTTCCTGAGGTTTATGTTCATACCAATTTAAAATTTACATAATGAATATTAATATAATCAGGTTATTTATTATTTATAATTTTATATTATATTTTATCTTATGATTTAATCATATTCATTGTGATAATGGACTTTTTTTCTAAACAAATCAAATTTTACAGTTTACCTTAACATACTCTTTCTCTTTTGTGTCTATATTTTAAAAATATTTTTGAAATTTTATATATAGTTAAATATATATATATATATATATACATATAATTCTATGTATCTTTTGATTACTTTTAATAGTTTATATAATGAATATTCTCATGCCTTCTAAAGGAATGTTTTGACAAACTACAAATTCAATGTCCTATTTTTTATGTACCGTGAAAATGAATGTTCATGTCACACTAAATTTTTTTAATATGTAGATTCCTTTAAAAGAATACATATTTTCTTAAATTAAAAAAAAATTATTTCTTTTTTATGTACATTTGGTATTGAATAATTCTTTATAAAAGAAAAGTGTATTCGAAATTGGATTTTGAATGAAAATTGTATTTTAATATTTTGAAGTGATTTGAATATGTGTTGAAATAGTTTTTCAAATGACGAGATGTTATATTTATGTTTTGGTTCATGGAAATTATGTTATAAGGGTGCAACTAGATATAAACATGTTATCCAATTATGTCATAACCAATGTGTGAAACTATATAGCAGTCCACTGAATTGGTAAATCATTTTGTTCTGCTGATAAATATATTGGATGTTTGTTGTGTGGTTATTAAAATGTTTAAGGTTTTATTGAGGGTGTAGTAATATTATTGTTACATTATGTCCCATTTAACATATTTTTTGAAATAGGGAATTTTTTTTAGTATTCCATTACACTTCTTTTAAATGAATGATATTTCAATTTATTAGTTGTTTTTGTGAATGGGTTTTTACATGTAATAATTTTTTTCACTAGAATACTTATTTTATTATTTTTTATGTACCTTACTATCATTTATGTGATCATCCCAAATTTATAAAATGTTTCACATTATTTTATATAATTTTAATGGAATGGATGTGATCTTGTTAAATATAGTGAAGATTTATAAGAAAAAGGTAATTATCTGTATGTAATGATTAATATTACTAGAAAGTAAATACCAATGGGATCTATCCACGTCAAATTATATCGTTTTTTATATGAATTATGAAATCATTCATTGAAACTATTAATCTAGAAATATCCTCAATGATAAAAAAGTAAATTCTTGAGAAAAACACATGATTATGTAATGTTTAATGACATGTCCATGTAACAATGTTATCGACAACACCATACTAGGTTACATAGATTGACTCATGAATGAAAGATACAATATTGATATAAGAGGATGTTCTGTATGTTTTTTTCTAGGGAAATCATAATGAACTACCTCTAATCAATTACATGGAAAACAACACCTCATATTAATCATATTATTAATTTTACTCAAGATCATACATGAAGGATAAAATGTTCTACAAACATCATCACTTAAGGACATCATTGTAGAGACTCCTCTAATTATCATAATAGGATTTATTACATTATAATATAGTATAAAAATATTTATTTATAATATCCATTAAATAGTGATACAATGTTTTAAACTCTAATACCCTCTTACACTAAAATATATAAACTTTAAAAAAAACTATTCTAGAATAAATACACACCACATTTGATACAAAATTACCTTCCCTTAGTCTGTATGAAACATGTATGTCATAATCATCCATGAAGTAAATCCATATCTATATAAAAAAATTTAAATCATTCAAAGAGAATATATATCACATTCTCATTTCAATAATGAAAAATCTAAAGTGATCAATAATATAATTATGATAAAAACATATTAAGATAACACTACTAAATAATGTCAATATAATGGGTAGAAAAATAATTAGAATGTGCATTTATTTTTTGGTAATATAACAGACCTCAACTATTTATGTTTTTATAAAAAATAAAATATAATGATGGTAAATACTAAAAATGAATGAAACAATACTCTATATTCTAAAATAATCAAACTAATATAACTAATTATAATCACTTTGAGGTAAAAAACATATTCGCTACATGAATTTTTCCATAAATGTAGTTGAAATATTCTTTTAAATACTATTAATAATTTTATTGTCAAAGATATATCAATAGTTAAATTCCTATATCAGCTGAATTATTTAGATCCACCAAATAACAAACTTCTTCAATCATTGATTGATCAATAACAATAACATAGTAATTCCCAACATGCCTATCAAAATTAACATAATCTATCTGAAAAATATTCTCTAAGAACATCAACTATAATAGATGTGATAAAATTATTTCCAACAAAACACATAAATGATGAATTTAACCTTATCTAACTATAATAACATTGGAATAATATTTTTTAATACTTTCTCAATCTATTCAGGGAAAACAAGAAACACCATGGTAATAATCATAATGGTAATACCATGTGTGTTTACCAAATCATAGGGAAACACCAAGAAGTGAAATTACCTATAATTCCATATAATGGAATTCATCAATATATATCCATTAATAAATTGAAACTGATTATATTTAGATCACAATTCAATCTATTAATACATTAAATTTCAATTAAATAATTATATAAATCATCATTCCTATTAATGGGGTATTGTTTATTTATTTGTGTATAATTTAATGGGTTTTAATTGATAAAATTTTATAAAATAAAATACATTTATTTAAAAGTACTATAAAATATCCCATGATGAATAAAATTTCATATGAAAATCCTCTATTATAATAGATCAATCTAAATTCATAGATCTAATGACATAGAAGGAATCATAATGTATAGTCATATAGAAAATAGAGAATCTCCAAGTTTAGATTCTATTTTGATCATACTAACACTTTTAAGGAGTAGTTTCAAAGCCTATTTATATAAAATAGTTTAAAAATCATCAAAAAATTAAAAAAAACACAAGTGTTTAAAAATTCATTGATCTCAACATCATCAATACCATTAATGAAAAAAGGAACTAAACATCAGGGATCTATCTCATGATCAGTAATTATTATTAACATAACATTATCACCTTCCATATATAGGTAAAGGACACCTATATGATGTAAATATATAATATATCAAATATAATAAATCCAATAAAATATAATAATTAAATTTTAATGAAAATTATATTATCATTATAAGAATCTATTTGATTAATGTTTATTTATAATAAACTAAAAATGTCATCAAATAAAAGGGAAACTAGTTTAACCTACAATTTGTGTAGTATAAAATATGGGAACTAGAATTTAATCCACCAATGTCACATAAATAGGTCAAAGATAGTTGATATAAAAATGTTAAAGTATTAAACATCATGCATGAAAAGAAATCTTCATCAAATATAAAAATTTGTTACATGTAATAATTTCTATTAAACCTTGTGAAGAAAAATCAACAACAATAATGTCACCACAATCAAATTCACATAATATATATTTATTATGTGAACCACTTTTACTTCCATGATCCGTTGTAGGTTTATGATGTTTCGAAACATCATGTCATCGTCATCTACTATATTTATATCAAAACTAATACTGATAAGACCAATAAAACTATAACTACTTATATGGAATATGTGTTAAGGGATGAGGAGGATACAAATTATATTTTAAAAACATATATCGTGATTTTATTCTAGAATGGTTAGAAACTGTAAATCCTCATGGAATCAATTTTGAAAAGAAAAATAAACCATACTTGAAAACGTAATAGAGTCCCAAGATCTAAAGAATATAATTAAATACAATGATGTAAAATAATACCTAATCCAAGATGGCTAAGACATTTTCAACATAATAAAATTAGATACTCCATAAATTAATATACACTATGAGTACTTATAATTACATACTTATTGAGTTGATCTTGTCCATTTGAACCTCTTCACTATCAAAAAACTATTTCCTAGATCCTCAGTATATGTTAGAAACATTAAAGTTATTACATGTCATTTAATCTTTAGATAAAACACCTCATTTAATTTCTAATCTATATCCTCATAATTTGGTAGAAAATAAAATTCATCTTGAAGAATATACCAGAACTAAATTTTAAGTACCTACAAACTCATGATTCACTTTTAAAGAGAAAGAATCTATAACTCTAATGATTCAATTAATATATAAGATTTAAAATAAGTGAAAATTTATATTTTTATCTTATCCAATGATTCCATGGAATATTTATACTATTGAAAAATAAAATATCACTATAAAAATTCATTCCAAAAAATAATATGATAAAAATAATGATTTAATTTTCTTTTTATTAAAATTTAAATAAGAATATTTTCATGTGATACTCTAGAAACGATTATCTATCCTACTAAATGATAATAGACTTATAAATTAGAATGATAGTGTGTCCTAAAATGTTTATAATTAATCCCTGGGGTTTTCCTTCATAGGATCATCCGCTAAATAATTAACTACAACATCATACTACATCTCTACCACCTTAAAAATTCAAGGACACCTCCCACCATCTTTCTCAATAGAAAATTCAAACTCTTAATTTATGTTTAATGAATTAATAATTGTTTTCAAATTTTTTATCCCCAAAATTTTTATGATTTGTAAATTAGAAATAATAAATCATAATACATGTAGCATACAATTTTATTTACCACAAAATCAATATTTTCATGATTTTCTTCTTAAATTATAATTGATTTCTTTTATTAGATTATAATGTCAATTTCTATGACTTCGCCAGTAACCATTTCCTATATTTCACTATGTAATCAAATTATATGGTTTTACTGCCATTAAAATTCAATACTAAAAGGTTTCTTACTCTAAAATCTATCCTAAATCGAGAACAAACTCTAATATGACTCTACCAAACATCATCCCTAGAATAATCCATATTAGGATAGTTGAGAAATATAATATGAAACCCATGGACATCATCTAGAATTTTAGATGTTTGAGACATTAATCAATGATATAAAAAATACATATGGGGGAAATTTCCCATATACATAATAAAAGTTTATAATTAAACGATGAATCATTTATAAAAAATTAATATCTCTTAAAACCATTCTCCATTTGTGAATATAATATCACATAAAAAATGATAAAAAATTATTCTCATTTACTATATAAGGGACCCCAAATAAAAATTAACACTGAAAAATAAACTAATTGACTTTATCCTAATCACCAAATCTAAACAATGAGTCTATTAAAATAAAATAAAAATGATATGGGTGACCATACAAAAATACTAAATAGAATCCTCCATAGATAATATAATGAAAATGTAATTGAAGAATTAAAAATAATACTTAAATAAAATAAGAAAAATATAATTTAATAATCCAAGTCATCAAAAACCAATCATCAACTAGATCAATCACTAAATTAATAAAAACCTCTAAAAATAGTCAAATGATATATTAATGAAAGGTACTCATAAATAACATCCCACTAAACTAGTCTCCATCACGGTTAAATTATGGATAAAATAATTCAAAAAGAATATCAAAGTCCTAAATATGATATATATCATTTTTGAAATATAATTATATCACTATTACCAACCAATAAACGTGGTCATAGAGACATGAACAACATCTGTTTATGGGGTGGTACCATTTAATACACACAAATATTGATTTCAGAACTCATTTGATTAATGTTTATGGATTATATGGTATTATAAATTACATAAAATCATGTGTATATCAATAAAATACTTAGTTTATGTTATTCACATTGTGTAATTTTAATTTATGGAATTAAATAAGAAAATAAAATACAAATAATTTTAGAAAATATTTAACCCTTCTTCAAGTATCCTTTGTATGGTTGCACAAAAATTTTCTAATGGCTGGTTTTGGACTGAAAAAATGATTATATAATTGGTGGTGAAAATTTGGGGTTTTATTTTGTATATTCTTTTCCAATGTAATTATTTTTATGGTGTATATAGTGGAGGATATTGGATGGCCATTTATAATTTTGGTGAGTGGCACACATGAAAATTTTTAAAAGTGGGAATTCAAATTAGGTTTATTTCATTTTAAAAATCCCAAATAAGGTTAATTATAAAACATTTAAGGTATAATGGTTAAATATTTCCATTAATGTGTTTTTATATCTTTGCTAAATTATTCACATTTTATTCTATGTTTATCCACTAATTAAAAATGTTTTATTAACTTTCAATGTAAATAATTATACATTTTTTTCATTTATAAATTTGATGAAAAAACTATGTTTGTATCATTAGAATTTATTTATATTATTTATTGAAAATATTTCATTCATTTTTTCAAATTAAATCTAGAGAAGATTAAAAAATCATTTTAAAATGAAGCATGCAGATGTGAAGTGAATTCATATTTTTATAAAGAAAATGTTCAAATGTAGAAAACGTTTTTTGTCAAAGTTTAGCAAAAGGGGGATTAGAATGATCTAATATGGATTAATAGATGTATTAATGATTTATTTTCATTTTAAATCAATTAAAAATAATATTTAATATTATAAATTATTTTTTAGTCTAAGTAGTTTTGATTTAATTTTTTTTTATTTTTAACTCTTCAATAAAAATTAAACATCTAAAAAAGGTACCCAAATTTCACACAATGATGAATTTTTTATTATTATTTAAAAAATGATTATTAATTTTACTTAATAAATTTATAAATTTGTTAATAATTAATTTAAATTTGTGTACAAGTCTTTAGTAATCCATCTTTTGGAAAAAATATGTTTTTTCGAAAATAATTATTTTTCATTATATTAATTATAATTAATATTTTTAATAAATTTTTATTGAAAAAATGTGTATAAAATATAGATTTTTAAAATACTTTTCCAAATTTATATCCAAAAATTTAGAAAAAGATGTTAATTTTAATTTTAAAAAATCGTATTAATTATATTTGATAAAACTCATTCTTATGTGTAATAAAATCAATCGAAGAAAGTCTATATTTTTCTGTCAAAATTTTTTGAATCTATTGGTATTATTTATAATATTGTGTATATTTAAAATTATGAAGATGTTATATTACCTTATAATCTTGATGTTACATTTCATAAAAAAATATTGAATAATAAAGAATTATTTTATAATTTTTTGGGTGTTCTATTCTCTCATCCATAAAAAATTGTTCCCTCTCAATTTAAACATTATCTCAGTAATTAATGTTTTTACATTTTGAAAATATTTTGAAAAAAATATCGCATCATTGAGTGGTAAATAATATATTCCATTAATAAGATATAATTGAAGGTATAAATTTCACATATAATATCATATAACTAGGGTTCAATGTATAAGAGCATTAGGTTAATGTGAACATATGGACTTGGAGGACAGGAATAACTAATTATTGTTGGATCTGAATCTACAGATTATACACAAGAGGGGGGTAAATTGTGGCTTTTGTAATTTATTGGTCACTCTTTGATTGAACAAGCTATGTCCTCTATACTTTATCAGATTTGATCATGCAGTGGAATAAGTAAAAACAAGAACACAAAGATTTATAGTGGTTAGAGGAACTGAAGGCCCCTAGTCCACTCCACCAACGCTCAACTCCACAAGCTTAGTGATTTTCAATATCTGTTCCTCTTATCAACAGACCGGTCCACAACTGAGTACAGGCAGTTGACACCTTTACAATCTTCAGGCTAACAAAGCCTTCTGGTTCAAACATGAACCTACAGAGCTTAGAACGAGAAGCTGGTTACTCAAGAATAAAAATAATTCATGAAAGAAGTTTTCCAATTGATCTTCACAATTGCTACAAAATGCAATTGAAAGCAGATGGATCATAGTCTCTAGAAATATTTATTTTCAAAACCAAGTAATTCTGAGTCGATCCAGTTGCAATATATATAGAGGTATAGTTCACAACTTCAGCAGTAGTAGATCCACAGTAGATATTCGATTCAGAACAAGTGAATCTTATATTGAGTTCCTTTTTAGTAATTGAACAGAGCTTCGACACTCATTTTTTAATCAGCGGATCAACGTGAATTTTTGAAGTCTTTATTTTCCACCTTATTAATAATAGATCAATCACCATACACACATGTACCTGGTGTTTCATAGAGAACATATATAATAATGCTGAGCATATTTCCTGCACATTTAGATCCATAAAAGTCAAATTCTAATTCACGATGTTCAAAAATTTGAATTTACAGAGAAATCGTAACTTCCCTTAAGACTCAACATAAAAAGACCCTTTTAATTCGATCTTAAATCCATCGATAAATATGCTTTGAATCAGTCAAAGTCATACTTTGAAAACGAATTTATATCCGGCATTAAATCCACCCAAAAATCAGCTTGCTGACCTCTGCATAAAAATATCGTCTTTCAAAATTTTTGACGCCAAACGTAAGGTTGATGATGTAGCCTCCAAACGTAGGGTTGATGACATAGTCTTCAAACCTAAGGTTGAAAATGTAAGGTTGAACATAAATGTAGGGTTGATCATCCATACTTTTTCTTAAACACTCAAACGTACGGCAAAAGAGCCATACTTTTACTTGATTAGGTGAAGTACCTAATCCACTAACAGCATTATTTGCAACTGATGCAAATTGGTTCTCCATAAACGACTTCAGATCTGATAAATCTGACTTCATAACAATTTCATAATTCAATTGTGCGACTGCAATCAGCATATCCTCTTTAAACATTTCAACTTCTTTCCTTGAAACTGTACACTCCTTCATCTTTTGAAACATCAAATATTCTACGTCTAAGGAATTTCTCAGTATGACATTATCATATTCTAACTAAGATACTTTTCTATACAGTTCTTCAATTTATTCTTTCCTTTAATCAGATTCACTTTGTGCTTGATTCATATTCACATTCTCTGGTTGATGCAGAAGTACAAAATGTAATGATCCAGCATCAGTTTTTTCATTTTCTCTTTCCTGAGAAGGTTGGTCCACAGATTTTCCTTAGATTTTTCAAACTCCTCCACAGAAAAATCATCTTGAAGATCCTCTGTTGAAGCTTCAGAAGCATGCTCATCACATTTATCTGCATCTTTTTCTTCCACTGGAATTTCAAGAACAATATCTTCAGTAGTTTCTTGAGGTCTGTCCACTTCTTCACCAGGTACTACCTCCGTCTCTTATTCCTGTTGAAGTGAAACTCCAACATCAGCTAGAATTTATTGCGGAGTCTCCCTTTTAGCTTCTTCTGGAACTCTTGATCCCTCTACTAGTACTGTTATTTCAGTAACATCTTCCATGAACTTGTCAACAAAAGTCTCTCTTACAAAATAATAAGAAAATAAAGCTTCTCTGGTTGTTTCCAATGCAGGGGAAGTAATTTCCTCATTGATAGGTCTCATTATTTTTGATTGATGTCCCTCTTGACCTCTGTCTTCCTCAACATCTTCCACTTCAAAAAAAAATCCTTCTTGCTACATTGATGACTCTGGATTCAGCTTGCCCCTCCTTGGACTTAGCAGGTTGAGCCTGAGCACTCTCTGAGTCTTCCTCAGCTTCTACTGGAAAATGTTTTCCTTTAATTGTGCTCCAGAAATAGCCAACCTTCTTTAATGTTTCAGCATTAAACATATTACTATGATGACAGTTAATTCTGGCATCCACTAATCTCAAAATGTCTTTCTTAAGCAGTAGTTTAAAAATAAACAGACCGAATGGGTAGAAATTCATCAGGGCATCTCTATGACTGCAGTAATTGAGATACCTTACCATGTACCTTGGGAAGTTTAAATTAATATCGCTTTACATAAGAAACATTATATACCTTTGAGGGTACAAAATCTTTTCCATTTCTTCCATTCTTGGAGCTATTCCAGTCTGAATAAATTTGACCAAAATTTTCTGATCAGGCTCTAAATACTTGATAAACATTATATTTATAGTTTTAGTGCCAAAAATAAAAGACATGATGTCTTCAGATTTATGCACAGAATATCCAATATTTTTCAAATTGAAATGAAAAACTCCCTCATGAGGGCATTTGAGAATCTGACTAATCTCTACTGATGAGATTGAGAAATCCCTATCTTATATCTTAGCCATTATACTATCATCGGTATCTTCTAGACTAAACTATACAGATTTGAAAAAGTATCTAAGTTCTAATTCATACAGAAATTCCATATTTACACTGTTGAACATCTATTCAAGATTCTGAAATGACACTGCTTTCTTCAACAATAGATTTGTCTGAAATAACCAGTCGAGATTGATTACCTTGCACTGTAAGATTTTTCATCCCTCGAAGATTTGTCTCTTGGCATTTCTTGGCTCGGATTCACTGTCTCTTTTAGTTCTTATCATCTCTGCAAGAATCTCTGAAGGTTTGAAGGTTAGGGTTTTAGAGGTTCGTAGATTAGGGTTTAAGAGCAAAAGTGTGATTTCCGGATTTTGAAAGGGTTTTGATCGAAGTCAAATGGTTTAAAAGCTGAAAAGGCTCTGACATCCTTGATTCCTGTGTAATCACTAATCATTATATTTATTTAAAATAGACAAAATTTTCATATGGTGAAAGAAAAAATCATAAACAGTATTAAAAAAAATTAAAAAAATAATTAAAAGTAAATTAAAATTAAAATTATTTAAAATTAAATCAACCTATCTCCCCCATATAAAATCAAACCATGCAGTGGGAAGTGGTTTAGTAAAAATATCTGCTAATTAAATTTTAGTATTTATAAATTCTAAAAATATATCTTTTTTAATAACATGATCTTTTAAAAAGTGATGCCTTATATCTATGTGCTTAGTTCTAGAATGACTAAGAGGATTTTTTGAAATATTAATTACACTTGTATTATCGCATAAATTAGGTGTATTATTAAAATTCAATCCAATGCCCATAAGATTGTTTTTCATCCACAACACTTGTGCACAACAACTGCCAGCAGAAACATATTTTGCCTCAGCTATGGACAGGGAAACTAAATGTCGTTTCATACTAGACCATGATACTAAAGATTTTATTAAAAAGTGACATGTTCGTGATGTACTTTTTCTATCTAATCTACAACTTCCAAAGTCATAATTTGAATATGAAATCAAATTAAAATAAGAAGTTTTTGGATAAAGGAGAGATTGAAAAATAGTTCCTTTTAAATATCTAATTTTTTTAACAGCAATCAGATGGGATTATTTAGGATTTGGTTGAAATCTAGCACAAAGAAATAGTAAATACATTATATCTGACCTACTAGCAGTAAGATATAACAAACTAACAATAATACGTCTATATAACTTTTTGTCAACTGATTTACCAGTTTCGTCAAAATCATGTTTTATATCAGTACACATAGGAGTTGTAAATGGATTACTTTTTTCAAGCCCAAATTACTTATGTAAATCAGTAATGTATTTTCTTTGATTTAAAACATTTCCAAAATCTTTTTGAAAATTTTGAATACCCAAAATTAAATTTAATTATCTCATCATACTAATTTCAAATTCTTCTTGCATTAATTTTTAAAATTCATGACAAAGAGTTTTATTAGTTGATCCAAAGATTACATCATCAACATAAATTTGAACCAATAAAACTTTTTTTCATAGTTTTCTTAAAGAGTGTTGGGTCTGCCATTCCAATAGTAAAACCATTTTTCGAAAGAAAAAAACATAATCATTCATACCAAGCTCTAGGTGTTTGTTTAAGGCCATAAATAGCTTTAGTAAGTTTAAAAACAGAATCAGGTTTTTGAAAGTTTTCAAAACCAGGAGGTTGCTCAATATAAACTTCCTCCATTAAATAACCATTTAAAAAGTCATATTTAACATCCATCTGAAATAATTTAAAATTTATATAAGATGCATAGGATAAAAGGATTTTAATGGATTCTAACCTAACTACAGGTGCAAAAGTATCATCATAATCTATTCCTTCTTCTTGATAATATCATTTAGCTACAAATGTTTCTTTATTTATAATTATTGTGCCTTGGTAATCTTGTTTATTTCTAAAGACCCATTTGCTTCCTATTACCTGATAATTCATAAGTATTTCCACTAATTCCCAAACTTCATTTCTTTTAAACTGATTTAGTTTATCTTGAATTGCTATTACCCATATTTCATCATCTAAAGCTTCTTCTATAGTATTGGGTTTATGTTGAGATAGGAAGGCAGAGAATTCCACTAGGTTTCCTAAGTTTCTTCTAGTTTGAACACCAGTTTCTAGGTCACCTATTACAGTTTCTAAGGGGTGATTCTTTTGGGTTGTAGATATTCTAGGTAATATATTTAATGGTTCTTCAATATCATGTTCCTATGAACTAGACTGAATTTCTTTTATATCATTTTCAAAATCATTCTTTATGTTCTCAAGTCTCATGTTATCATTAGAGTCAAGTTCATCAATTTGTTCTGCCTTTTTCTCAAAAGGGATCAGATTCATCAAATTTCACATGAACTGATTCGTCAAAAATTCTTGCCATCTTATTATAAACTCTATAAGCTTTTTAGGTAGTAGAATATCCTAAGCAAGTACCTTCATCAAATTTTGGATCGAACTTACCAAGATTATCCTTGGTGTTTAAGATGTAAACCTTGCATCCAAAAATCTAAAAGTATTTAACTTTAAGTTTTCTGTTCTTCCATAGTTCTTAGGCTGTCTTTTTCAAAATAGGTCTAATTAAAACTATATTAATTATACAGAATGTTTTATTCATAGCTTCTTCTCAGAAATATATAGGTAAGCTATATTCATTTAACATAGTTCTAGACATTTCTTGGATTGTTCTATTTCTTCAATCTACAGTCCCATTCTGTTGAGGTGTTATGGGTGCAAAAAAGGTATGTTTAATACCCATGCTTGAGAAAAAGGAATTAAATTCTAGATTCTCAAATTCTCCACCATGATCACTTCTCATTGAGAATATATTAAAACCTTTTTCATTTTGAACAGATTTGCAGAAACATTCAAATAAAGTAAAAGCTTTATTTTTAAATTTCAAAATGAAAATTCATGTAAATCATGAATATTCATCAACTATAACATCTACATATAATTTATCATCTAATCTTGCTACTCTTGAGGGTCCAAAAAATCCATATGAATATGTTCTAGAGGTTTAGATGTAGCAACCTTATTAACAAATTTGAAGGATGATTTGTGTTGCTTGCCAAGGTGACATGCATCACAAAATCTGTCACATTCAAATTTGAGACAAGGTAAATCAGAAACTAAATGTTTCTTAGATAATTTATTTAAAACATATACATTGAAATGTTTAAGTCTCCTATGGCAGATCCAGGATTCACTTATTTAGAAGTCAAGATGTTTACTTGTTGTTTACAAAAGGAATTTAAATCCAAATTATAGACTTTTTCAGTTCTTGGTGCTTTAAATTTAAACAGTTTATCTTTAGAAAAATTACAACAATTGTTAGTAAAATGAACAATATATCCATCATCAAAAAGTTGAGAGATACTTATCATATTGTGTTTTAGTCCTTGTACATAATGTACTTTGTTGATTGAGACTGTTTTTGGATCTCCAACAGTTCCAATGCCAATGATTTTTTCCTTTGGCATTTTCACCAAATGATACAAGTCCTCCTTCTTTTTGAGTGACTGAAAAAATTTCAATGAGTTACCACTCATATGTCCTGAGCAGCCACTGTCCATGTATGATATATCTTTTCTACTCTGGTGGTTTGCTACCTACAAAGACATTCAAACAAATTGCTTTGGTACCCATATTTTGTTTGTTCTAGGGGTGTTAGCTAGCAATGATCTGGGTATCTAGATTTTCTTTATTCTTTTAAAATTATCTGAATCAACTAAGTCTTTTGAAACATAGGCTTTCTTAATACCACAAATTTGAGGTTGTCTTAAGAAATAGTTTTTAGCTATATGTCCCTTTGTCCCACAAAAATTACAATTAACCTTTTTAGAGCTAGGAACAAAATAATTTTTATATAGCTTATGTTTTTCTCCTATACTTCCAATTCCAAATATCTCCGTTTTAATGACATTTTTACCAAGAATTTCATTTAATGAATGATCTCCTTTTGTAAAAACCAATTCCTCCTATTTGTAAGATTCTACTTCATCCTCCATTGTTTTTATTCTTCATTAAAAATTAATATAGTTAGTGTTAATCAAATTGTATTTATCAGTTAATTCCTTATTTTGTTTCATCATTTTAACTCTTTCATCTGAAATGAATTTATGTTTATTTTTTAGTGACATATGTTTCTTAAATAGTGAATCATATCATTCTTTAAGAATATTGGAGTAGGCTGCAAGTTTTTCATTTGTGAAGCTTGATTCAGAATTTGATGCAGAGGAGTAATATGAGTGTACCTCATCAGTTTTTGCCATAAAACACATGTTTGCTTTTAGATTGACTTCTTATTTCTCTGAACTTGATTCAGGAGAGCTACTGGAGTCTTCAGATACACTCCAAGTGCCTTTCATATCTTTCTTGTCTTTCTGATCATAGTAATTTTTTTTGAAAAATTTATTCTTCTTTGCATCCTTTAATTATGGGAAATCTGGTCTGATATGCCCCATCTTCTTGCATTCATAACTTCTTATTTCCTTATTATCTCCATTAAAGGATTTTTAAGCCTCTTTTCTTGCTGTAGAATTTTCTAAATTTTATGGCTAGTTGAGCCAGTTCTTCATCTGAGTTGGATGGGTCAGAGCTTTCTGATCTAGCTTTGACTTCTTTGTTCTTCATATTTCTATTTTTTTGTTGTGAAGTTACCTTCAAGGAAGTATCTTCTCTTTTGATCTAGACCTTATGTTCATTTGCCTCATCTTGAATTTCAGCTTCATACATCATTAGTGTACCAATCAGCTCTCTCATGGTTATATCTTTGACAGGTGTTGATTGTCTGATTGCAGCAGAGATACCATTCCATCGAGTAGGAAGTACCCTCAGTAGTTTTAATGCTTGACCAGCCTGCATGATAGGTTCTCCTAGAGCTGTTATATTACTGACAATTTCTGTCAATCTCACAATAATTTGGGTAATGATTTCACCTTCAAACATTCTGAAAGTATCAAATTTCTATTTGGCAGTTTCATATCTCATTTGTCCCACATTATCTGTTCCTTCATATTCCACGGCTATCATTTTCCACATCCCATATGCTGTGGGGCACTGAGATAATCTATTAAATTATTCTGGTCCTAGACCATAGATAATTTCATTCATATCCTTCGAGTTCATATCATACTATACCTCTATAGCAGCACTCCATGTCTTAGGATTTTCAATAATTTAATAAGGAGACAATATATTTGAATAGAATTTATATCCGAGGTTTTCAGATATATTATCATGCACGATTTCTATCACCCATAGTTGTCTCCATTAAAATATGGTGCTTTGACCATTGACATTCGTTCTTTTTTATCAGTCATGATTCTCTGTTGTATAATCTTTAAATTATTCTATCTTTCTAGGTCTTTATCAGAAGCTACACCTCTGATACCAATTTTTGGATCTGAATCTACAGATTATACACAAGAGGGGGGTGAATTGTGTGTTTTGAAATCTTTTGGAAACTCTTTGATTGAACGAGATCTATCCTCTATACTCTATCATATTTGATCATGCCGTAGAATACGTAAAAACAAGAACACAAAGATGTATAGTGGTTCAGGGAACAGAAGGCCCCTAGTCCACTCCACCAACGCTCAAATCCATGAGCTTGGTTATTTTCACTATCTGGTCCTCGTTTCAACAGACCGGTCCACAACTGAGTACAATCAGTTGAGGCCTTTACAATCTTCAGGCTAACAAAGACTTCTGGTTCAAACACGAACCTATACAGCTTAAAACGAGAAGCTGGTTACTCAAGAATAAAAATAATTTCAGAAAGATGTTTTCTAGTTGATATTCATAATTGCAACAGAATGAAATTGACAGCAGATGGATCATAGTCTCTAGATATATTGATTTTCAAATCAAAGTAATTCTGAGTCGATCCAGTTGCAATATATATAGGGATATTGTTCACAACTTCAGTAGTAGTAGATCCACAGTAGATATTCGATGCAGAACAAGTGAATCTTTTATCGAGTTCCTTCTTCTAAATTGAACAGAGCTTTGACACTCCTTTTTGAATCAGCTGATCAACGTGATTTTTTGTAGTCTCTGTTTTCCACATTTTTAATAATAGATGGATCACCATACACACATGTACCCAGTGTTTCAGAGAGAACATATATAATAAAGGTGAGAATATCTCCTGCACATTTAGATCCATAAAAGTCTCCTTCTAATTCGTGATATTCAAATATTTGAATTTACAGAGAAGTTATAACTTCCCTTAAGACTCGGCATAAAAATCTCCTTTTAATTTGATCATAAATCCATCGATAAAACGGCTTTGAATCAGTCAAAGTCGTACTTTAAAAACGACTTTAAATCTGGCTTAAAATCCGCCCAAAAATCAGCTTGCTGACCTCTGCATAAAAATATCATCTTTAAAAATTTCTAACGCCAAATGTAAGGTTGATGACGTGGCCTACAAACGTAGGGTTGATGACGTGGCATACAAACGTAGGGTTGATGACATTGTCTTCAAACGTAAGTTTGACAACGTAAGGTTTAACATAAATGTTGGGTTGATCATCCATAATTTTTATTAAACACTCAAACATATGGAAAAAGATCCATACTTTTACTTCATCCATACTTTTCCAACAACATATGGTTGTTTACAAAAGTTAGGATGATAAACCATACTTTTGAGAAACAAACGTAACATTTAGTATTTACGTATTGTTCTCCTTCCAAACTTTACTGATATCAAAAATGTAAGGTTCCTTCCTACTGTAAGGTTCTTCTTCCATACTTTGCTGAAAACGTATGGTTGTTTAACCATGCTTTTCTATTATCTCAAAAAGTATACACGCTTTTCATCCTTACGCTACGTTTATCCGCGTAGTGTATGAACAGTGATTCCAGAATGCGCTAAAGTAGATTCCGCCCTATATTTCTCCACATAATGTATGAATACTGATAACAGAATGCGATAAAGTATATTTTGCACAAGTAATAAATTCTAGTTATTTCAAGAGTAAAATAAATTAATAAATTCATGTAAAATGCTAAATAAAATCATTATAAAACAACTAAGGGTATTTGTGAGCATCAAAATTATTGTAAAGAGACATAGTATTATATTCAATAATCTCCCCATTTAAATAACATTTTTATATATTGTTGAAAACAATACTATGCTCAACAATATCCCCCTTTTTGATTATCACAAAACCCATAAAATAATTAAAATTATTTAAATGAAATTAAATTTCAAAAATTAGTTACATAAAGTTTTAAAATTTTTAGAGGATGAAATAGTATTTAATTTTAGAAAAATTTCTCATTCTGAATAGCCTTTATACTAAACAATAAATTTAGAGAAAACTATTGAAAGAAAGTTTTGTAAAATAAAATGTTGTGGTTATCAAAATTTCTCATTTAATTCTCCCCCAAAATAAAATGTAGATGTTTATCCAAATTCTCACCCTTTTTGTGATATCAAAAATAATGAAAAATCATGGATTTTAACAAATTTAAGGTTGCAATGAACTGTAGGAAAATTCTTATTATTAACTATTTATCAATAATTAAATCTGGAGTACAGGAATATTAAAAATAAAGTCAGTAAAACTAATAGAGAAAGAAACAAATAAACAATGAAGGAAATTTTCATTCAAAAACAACATTATATACATAACAATGATATACACAGGAATCAAGGTTTGGGTAAGATAGGCAATAGGTTCTATCTCCTCTGGATTGCAGACTTGATTTCTGTAAATTGTTCCCGAAGTCTCTTCATCATCCCATCTCCAAGATTGATAATGATCTCTCTTTTCTCTTGATTCATATGAATATCCCTGATTAAATTGACTCTAGAAAACTCATGCATCCTTTCCTCTTTTCAAAAAACACTGAAACATTCTCTGATAACTGTTTTAACAGAATTCTGACAGATGACTCAATAGATGTTAGTTAATCCACTAAGAACTTCTGATTGTCCAGTAACACTGACAAAGGATCACTGTTACATTAAAGATCTTGTAATCTATCATTCATGTTTCTCATCACAGTTGTGATAGCTTGAATCCTTCTGATTAAATCAGGTGAAGTACCTGATCCAATAATAGCATTATTTGCAACTGATGAAAATTGGTTCTCCATAAGCGACTTTAGATCTGATAAATCTGACTTCATAACCATTTCAGATTTCAATTGTGCAACTGCATTCATCATATCCTCTTTAAACATTTCAACTTATTTCCTTGAGACTGTACACTCCTTCAGCTTTTAAAACATAAAATGTTCTAAGTCTAAGGCATTTCTCAGAATGACATTCTCATATTATAACTAAGATACTTTTCTATAAAGTTCTTCAATTTCTTCTTTCCTTGAATCAGATTGTCTTTGTGATTAATTCATATTCACATTATCTGGTTGATGCAGAAGTACCAAAGGTAATGATTCAACATCAGATTTTTCTTTTTCTCTATCCTGAGAAGGTTGGTCCATAGTTTTTTTCCTTAGAGATTTCAAACTCCTCCACAGAAAAATCCTCTTGAAGTACCTCTGTTAGAGCTTTAGAAGCATGCTCATCACATTTATCTGCATCTTTGTCTTCCACTGGAATTTCAAGAACTATATCTTCAGTAGTTTCTTGAGGTATGTCCACTTCTTCACCAACCACTGCCTCCGTATCCTGTTTCTGTTGAAGTGAAACTTCAACATCAGCTAGAATTTGTTGCTAAGTCTCCCTTTGAGCTTCTTCTGGAACTCTTGATCCCTCTACTGGTGCTGTTATTTCAGTAACATCTTCCATGAACCTATCAACAACATCTTCTCTTACAATAGAATAAGAAAATAAATCTTCTGTGGTTGTTTCCAATGTAGGGGAAGGAATTTCCTCATTGATAGGTCTCTTTATTTTTGATTGATGTCCCTCCTGACTTCTTTCTTCCTCAACATCTTCCACATCAAAGAAAATCATGCTTGCTACATTGATGACTCCGGATTCATCTTGTCCCTCCTCGGACTTTACAGGTTGAGCCTGAGCACTCTCTGAGTCTTCCTCAACTCCTACTGGCAAAATTTTTCCTTTAATTGTGCTCCCAAAATATCCAACCTTCCTTAATGTTCCAACATTAAACGTATTACTATGAGGACAGTTAATTCAGGCATCCACTATTCTCACCATGTCTTTCTTAAGCATTAGATTAGAAATAAACCGACCTAAAGTGTAGAAATTCATCCAAGCATCGCTTTGACAGTAGTAATTGAGATACCTTACCATGTACCTTGGGAAGTTTAAATTAATATCGCTTTTTAGAAGAAACATTATATACCTATGAGGGTACAAAATCTTTTCCATTTCTTTCATTCTTGGAGCTATTCCAGTCTGAATAAATTTGACAAAAATTTTCTGATCAGGCTCTAAATCATTGATAAACATTCTCTTTATAGTTTTAGTACCAAAAAAAGACATGGTGTCTTCGGATTTATGCACAGAATCTCCAATACTTTTCAAATTGAAATGAAAAACTCTTTCATGAGGGCAGTTGATAATCTGACCAATATCTACAGATGAAATTGAGAAATCCCTATCTAATATCTTAGCCATTATACTGTCCTCAGTATCTTCTAGACTAAACTGTACAGATTTGAAAAATTATCTAGGTTCTAATTCATACAGAAATTCCATATTTTTACTGTTGAACATCTATTCAAGATTCTGAAATGACACTGCTTGCATAAACATCAGATTAATCTGAAATAACTAGTCGAGATCAATTAACTTTCCCTGTAAGATTTTTCATCCCTCGGAGTGTTGTCTCTTGGAATTGCTTGGCTCGGCTTCACTGTCTCTTTTAGTTCTTACCATCTCTACGAGAATCTATGAAGGTTTGAAGGTTAGGGTTTCAGAGGTTCAAAGTTTATGGTTCAGGAGCAGAAGTGCAATTTTCAGATTTCAAAAGGGTTTAGATCGAAGTGAAATGGTATAGAAGTTGAAAAGGCTCTGACAGCCTTGATTCCCGTGTAATCACTAATCATTACATATATTTAAAATAGATAAAATTTTCATATGGTGAATGAAAAAAATCTTAAATAGTATTATAAAAATTACAAAAATAAATAAAAGCAAATAAAAATTAAAATAATTTAAAATTAAATCAACCTATCTCCCCCATAAAAAATCAATCCTTGCAGTGGGAAGTGGTTTAGTAAAAATATCTGCTAATTAAATTTTATTATTTATAAATTCTAAAAATATATCTTTTTTTAATAACATGATCTCTTAAAAAGTCATGCCTTATATCAATGTTCTTAGTTCTAGAATGACTAATAGGATTTTTTTGAAATATTAATTTCACTTGTATTATCACATAAAATAGGTGTATTATTAAAATTCAATCCAAAGTCCATAAGAGTGTTTTTCATCCACAACACTTGTGCACATCAACTACCAGTAGAAACATATTCTGCCTCAATTGTTGACAGGGCAACTGAATGTTGTTTCTTTCTAGACCATGATACTAAAGATTTTACTAAAAAGTGACATGTTCTTGATGTACTTTTTCTATCTAATCTACAACTTCCAAAGTCAGCATTTGAATATGAAATCAAATTGAAATAAGAAGTTTTAGGATAAATGAGAGATTAAAAAACAGTTCCTTTTAAATATCAAAAAAAAATTAACAGCAGTCAGATGGGATTCTTTAGGATTTGGTTGAAATCTAGCACAAAGACATACTGAATACATTATATCTGGCCTACTAGCAGTAAGAAATAACAAATTACCAATAATACGTCTATATAACTTTTTTTCAACTGATTTCCCAGTTTCATCCAAATCAAGTTTTATATTTGTACACATAGGAGATGTAAATGGTTTACTATTTTCAAGTCCAAATTTCTTAAGTAAATCAGTAGTGTATTTTCTTTGATTTAAAACATTTCCAAAATATTTTTGAAAAATTTTAAGACCCAAAAAGAAATTTAATTCTCCCATCATACTCATTTAAAATTATTCTTGCATTTATTTTAAAAATTCATGACAAAGAGTTTTATTATTTCATCCAAATATTACAGCATCAACATAAATTTGATCCAATAAAACATTTTTTTCACTATTTTCATAAAGAGTGTTGGGTCTGCTATTCCAACAGTAAAATCATTTTTCGAAAGAAAAAAACATAATCTTTCTTACGAAGCTATAGGTGCTTGTTTAAGGCCATAAATAGCTTTAGTATGTTTAAAACAGAATCAGGTTTTTGAGAGTTTTCAAAACCAGGAGGTTGCTCAACATAAACTTCCTCCATTAAATAACCATTTAAAAAGGCAGATTTAACATCCATCTGAAATAATTTTAAATTTATATAAGATGCATAGGCTAAAAGTATTTTAATGGATTCTAACCTAACTACAGGTGCAAAAGTCTCATCATAATCTATTCCTCCTTCTTGATAATATCCTTTAGCTACTAATATTTATTTATTTCTAGTTATTGTGCCCTAGTCATCTTGTTTATTTCTAAAGACCCACCTGGTTCCTATTACCAGATAATTCATAGGTATTTCCACTAATTCCCAAACTTCATTTCTTTTAAACTGATTTAGTTTATCTTGCATTACTATTACCCAGATTTCATCATCTAAAGCTTCTTCTATAGTCTTGGGTTCTAGTTGAGATAGGAAGCCAGAGAATTCCACTAGGTTTCCTATGTTTCTTCTAGTTTGAACACTAGTTTCTAGGTCACCTATTATAGTTTCTAAAGGGTTATTCTTTAAGGTTCTAGACTTTCTATGTAATATATTTAAATGTTCATTAGTATTATGTTCTTCTGAACTGGACTGAATTTATTTTATATCATTTTCAAAATCATTCTTTAAGTTCTCCAGTCTCATGTTATCATTAGAGTCAAGTTCATCAATTTGTTCTCTCTTTTTCTCAAAAGCGATCAGATTCATCAAATTTCACATGAAATGATTCTTTAACAATCCTTGACTTCTTATTATAAACTCTATAAGATTTGGAGGTAGCATAATATCCTAAGAAAATACCTTCATCAGATTTTGGATCGAAAATACCAAGATTATCTTTGGTGTTTAAGATGTAAACCTTGCATTCAAAAACCTAAAAGTATTTAACATTAGGTTTTCTATTATTCCATAGTTCTTAGGTTGTCTTTTTAAAAATAGGTCTAATTAAAACTATATTAATTATATAGAAAGTTGTATTCACAGCTTCTTCTTAGAAATATATATGTAGGCTATATTCATTTAACATAGTTCTCTACATTTCTTGGATTGTTCTATTTCTTCAATCTACAATCCCATTCTGTTGAGGTGTTATGGGTGTAGAAAAGGTATGTTTAATACCCATGTTTGAGCAAAAGGAATTAAATTCCAGATTCTCTAATTCTTCACCATGATCACATCTCATTGAGATTATATTAAAACCTTTTTCATTTTGAATAGATTTGCACAAACATTCAAATAAAGTAAAAGCTTCATTTTTAAATTCCAACAAGAAAATCGATGTAAATCTTGAATATTCATCAACAAAAACATATATATATAATTTACCATCTAATCTTGCTACTCTTGAGGGTCCAAAAAATCTATATGAATAATTTCTAGAGGTTTAGATGTAGCAACCTTATTAACAGATTTGAAGGATGATTTGTGTTGCTTGCCAAGTTGACATGCATCACAAAATCTGTCACTTTCAAATTTGAGACAAGGTAAATCAGAAACTAAATGTTTCTTAGATAACTTATATAAAACATATACATTGAAATGTCCAAGTCTCCTATGCCAGATCCAGGATTCACTTACTTTAGCAGTCAAGCAGTTTACTTGTTGTTTACAGACGGAATTTAAATCCATAGTATAGACATTTTCAGTTCTTGGTGCTTTAAATTTAAACAGATTATCTTTAGAAACAGTACAACAATTGTTAGTAAAATCAACAGTATATCCATCATCAAAAAGTTGAGAGATACTTATCATATTGTGTTTTAGTCCTTGTACATAATGTACTTTGTTGATTGAGACTGTTTTTTGGATCTCCAACAGTTCCAATGCCAATGATTTTTCCTTTGGCATTGTCACCAAATGTTACAATTCCTCCTTCGTTTTGAGTGAGTGAAAAAAATTCAATGACTTTCCACTCATACGTCTTGATCATCCACACTCTATGTACCATATATCTTTTATCCTTTGGTGGTCTGCTGCCTGCAAAGACATTCAAACAAATTGCTTTGGTACCCATATTTCGTTGGTTCTAGGGGTGTTAGCTAGCAATGATCTTCGTATCTAGATTTTCATTATTATTTTAAAATTATCTGAATCAAATAAGTCTTTTGAAACATAGGCTTTCTTAATAACACAAATTTGAGGTTGTCATAAGAAATAGTTTTTAGCTATATGTCCATTTGTCTAACAAAAATTACAATTAACCTTTTTAGAGCTAAGAAAAATATAATTTTTATATATCTTAGGTTTTTCTTCTATAATCCCAATTCCAAATCTCTCCTTTTTAATGACCGTTTTTCCAGAAATTTCATTTAATGAATTCTCACCTTTTGTAAAAACCAATGCCACGTATTTTTATGATTTTACTTCATCCTCCAGTTTTTTAATTATTGATTCAAAATTAATAATGTTAGTGTTAATCAAATTGTATTTATCAGTTAATTCCTTATTTTGTTTCATCATTGTATATATTTCATCTGAAACGGATTTATGTTTAATTTTTAGTGACTTATGTTTCTTAAATAGTGAATCATATCATTCTTTAAGCATATTGGAGTAGGCTGCAAGTTTTTTATTTGTGTAGCTTGATTCAGAATTTGATTCAGAGGAGTAATATGAGTGTACCTCATTAGTTTCTGCCATAAAACACATGTTTTCTTTTATATTGACTTCTTATTTCTCTGAGCATGATTCAGGAGAGCTACTGGAGTCTTCAGATACACTCCAAGTGTCTTTCATATCTTTCTTGTCTTTCTGATCATAGCAATTTCTTTTGATGAATTTATACTTCTTTGCATCCTTCAATTGTGGGAATTCTGGTCTGATATGCCCCATATTCTTGCATTCATAACATCTTATTTCCTTATTATATCTCTTAAAGAATTTTTTGAAGCCTCTTTTTTTGCTGTAGAATTTTCTAAATTTTCTGGCTAGTTGAGCCAGTTCATCATCTGAGTTGGATGGGTCAGAGCTTTCTGATTTAGCTTTGACTTCATTGTTCTTCATCTATCTATTATTTTATTGTGAAGTTAGCTTCAAGGCAGTATCTTCTCTTTTGATCTAGACCTTATGTTCATTTGCCACATCTTGCATTTTAGCTTCAAACATCATCAGTGTACCAATCAGCTATCTCATGGTTATATCTTTGACAGGTGTTGATTGTCTGATTGCAGTAGAGATACCATTCCATCGAGTAGAAAGTACCCTCAGTACTTTTAATGCTTGATCATCCTGATTGATTGGTTCTCCTGAATCTATTATATTATTGACAATTTCTGTCAATCTCACATTCATTTGGGTAATTCTTTCACCTTCAAACATTCTGAAAGTATCAAATTTCAATTTGGAAGTTTCATATCTCAATTGTATCATATTATCTGTTCCTTCATATGCCATGACTATCGTTGGCCACATCTCATCTATTGTGGGGCCCTGAGATACTCTATTAAATTCATCTGGTCCTAGACCACAGATAATTGCATTCATAGCATTTGAGTTCATATCATACTATACCTCTGTAGCCGCACTCCATGTCTTAGGATTTTCAGGAATTTCATAAGGAGTCAAAATCATTGAATATAATTTATATCCGAGGTTTTCAGAAATATTATCATGCACGATATCGAACTACCATAGTTGTCTCCATTAAAATATGGTGCTTTGACCATTGACATTCATTCTTTTGTATCATTCATGATGATCTGTTATATAATCATTAAATGATTCTAGCTTGGTAGGTCTTTATCAGAAGCTCCACCTCTAATACCAATTGTTGGATCTGAATCTACAGATTATACACATGAGGGGGGTGAATTGTGCCTTTTTCAATTTTTCGGCAACTCTTTGATTGAATGAGATCTGTCCTCTATACTTTATCATATTTGATCATGCAGCGGAATAAGTAAAAACAGGAACACAAAGATGTATAGTGGTTCGGGGAACAGAAGGACCCTAGTCCACTCCACTAACACTCAACTCCACGAGCTTGGTGATTTTCACTATCTGGTCCTTGTTTGAACAGACCGGTCCACAACTGAGTACAAGCAGTTGATACCTTTACAATCTTCAGGCTAACAAAGCCTTATGGTTCAATCACGAACCTACACAGCATAAAATGAAAAGCTATTTACTGAAGAATAAAAATAATTTCAGAAAGAAGTTTTCTAGTTGATCATCACAATTTCAACAGAATGCAATTGACAGTAGATGGATCCTAGTCTCTAGATATATTGATTATCAAAGCAAAGTAATTTTGAGATGATCTGGTTGCAATATATATAGATATATTGTTCACAACTTCAGTAGTAGTAGATCCATAGTAGATATTCGATGCAGAACAAGTTAATATTTTATCGAGTTCCTTCTTCTTAATTGAACAGATCTTTGACACTCCTTTTTGAATCATCCGATCAACGTGAATTTTTGCAGTCTCTATTTTCCACCTTTTTAATAATAGATAGATCACCATACACACATGTACCTGGTGTTTTAGAGAGAACATATATAATAAATTTGAGCATATCTCCTTAACATTTAGATCTATAAAAGTCTCATTCTAATTCGCGATATTCAAAAATTTGAATTTACAAAGAAGTCATAACTTCCCTTAAGACTCATCATAAAAAGCTCCTTTTAATTTTATCTTAAAACCATCGATAAAGAGGATTTGAATCAGTCAAATTTGTACTTTAAAAACGACTTTAAATCTATCTTGAAATCCGCCCAAAAATCAACTTGCTGACCTCTGTATAAAAATATCGTCTTTAAAAATTTCTTACGCCAAACGTAAGGTTGATGACGTGGCCTCCAAACGTAGGGTTGATGTCATAGTTTTTAAACGTAAGTTTGACGACGTATGGTTGAACATAAATGTTGGTTTGATCATCCATACTTTTTCTTCAACACTCAAACGTATGGAAAAAGATCCATACATTTACTTGATCCATACTTTTCCAAGAACGTATGGTTGTTTACAAAAGTGTAGTTGATGAACCATACTTTTGAGAAAAAAATGTAACATTTAGTATTTACGTACTTTTCTCCTTCCAAACTTTACTGATATCCAAAACGCAAGGTTCCTTCCTAACGTAAGGTTCTTCTTCCATACTTTTCTGAAAACGTATGGTTGTTTAACCATGCTTTTCTCTTATCTCAAAAAGTATACACGCTTTTCATCCTTACGCTACATTTATCCACATAGGGTATGAACAGTGATTCTTGAACACGCTAATGTAGATTCTTCCCTATATTTATCCATGTAAGTTATGAACAATGATTACAGAACGCGATAAAGTAGATTCCGTAGAAGTAATAAATTCTCGTTTTTCAAGAGTAAAATAAATTAATAAATTCCTGTAAAATACTGAATAAAATCATTAGAAAACAACTAAGGGTATTTGTGAGCATCAAAATTATTGTAAAGAGACAGAGTATTATATTCAATAATCTCCCCCTTTAAATAACATTTTTATGTATTTTTGAAACAATACTTTTCTCAATAATTATAAAGATAAATTTTGGTTATTGACTATATGAAATTGAATGATAACTGGAAATTTGAAGGCATAAAATCCATTAGTCTAATAGGTGTGAAAAGGTCATTAATATTTTAAAAAATTAAGGTAGTGGGATAGAATTTATTTGAAGATCCTTTTTCCAACATAGAGGAATTCATTATATATATATGAATATGAGAAAATATACTTAATGTATACATTTCTATTTCATAATAAGAATTTTTTCTTCTCATATTTCTTCGATAAATCTCTAATTAATCAGTTATTCCATGAAATATATTTTCTAAAATAATATTTTTAAGGAACAAAAATTATAATTTCCTTGATTGTATAATCCATAAAAGTTTGAATTTTATTTATTTATATATTTTATTATTTCTAAATATAATACAGTTAATATATTAATCTCTAAACCCCAAATTAATTTCTTATGGTTCATTATTTATATTTATTCTTCAAATTATTTAGCTTAAAAGAATTACATATTTACCAGGACATCACATATGCACGTTTTAGGTGTGAAACCATTATTATCCTTCAGTCATGGGTTGAATCCCCACATACCTTCCATTTTTTTTTGATATTTACCCTTATTTTTTTGTTTTACTTCAATAATAACATATTAATATAATTCGTATAATGTTCCAAAAATAATATTATGTAAATCATTGAAATAAAATATTCAATTATATATCCATTTCAATTTCGTTGTCATTATAACATCTTTTACAAATCCTTATAATATTATTTGTCTATTTTTAATGTATAATTAATGATTATATCCATTCTAATGGTTATTAATATATTTAAACAAGTTGTATATATAATTTAATGGAATTATTCCACATAAAAGTTTCCACTATGTCTTATTATTACAATAACATTATATAAAATATCATTAATTTTGGTTGAAAATAATCACAACAAACCTAAAAAAGTGTTTATGACAAAAAAAATGATCAATATAAACAGTATAAACATGCGGTGGTATTCATAATAATCAGGTTATTGAATAAAAATTTTATTCAATAATATAAAATAATACTTTGATATGTCATTCTTCTTTTAACAAAAATACTATTGGTAAAATGCATCAAATTTCTTATTTTTAAAATCACAATACAAAAATAAATCTCCTATTTTCATTATAGTTTGATCATTCATGGTATAGGGGTTACCCATTGGAAAAGGTAATTGATTCATGTAATTCAAATGTTTCCCAAATTTATGTAAATTATGTGTAAATGGATTCTTATGATGACATCTATTACAAAATATCCTAATCTTTATTTTTTCTAAAATTTTTATCTTTATTTCAATTATTTTAACACATAATTTATTTTCCAATTTAATTCAGGGATTTTATTAGGTTTCTCCTTCTACATATTGTGCATGATGAAAATTAAGCCTTATTTTATACAGGGTCCCCTCCACTGGATCTCTTAGTAATCTTACTCCTTAATTTATTTGATGAGTCTTGGAGTTGGTTAATGTATATGCCGTTAATAAATTTTTTTAAAAAAATTAGGCATAACTGTGATATATGTAATTCCTATCATCACCCCATATATAATCTCATTATCAAAATATTTTCTTTCATTTTCATCATTATCATGATTCCATCAGGTTCAATCTATTCACTAAAACCACCAAACATAGTGTGAAAAACAATAATCATACTGAGAATACAATATGATCATTTATAAGATATGAAAATAATGTAAAATTATTTTAAATATAAATAATATTATATTTAAGCAATATTATTTATTTTCATAATATATTCAACTCATTTATAAGATAATGTTTATAAAATTTGAATTCCCCTAAGAATATCCCCCAGGAACGTCAAAATAGTTTAATATTAAGTTACATTGTTGTGTACAAGGTTATACTCTATTAAATAATAATATTCCATTTTAGATTTATTATCCATAGGTATATCTATTCCTAAACCACATCCTCTTATAGTATTCAGATAAATATTTATTGCTAGGGATACCAACATAATTTCCAACTTACCAAATCATAAGTATGATCTTCAATAATTATCCTCAAATTTTATAGTAGGGTAATGTTCCCCAATCCTTGTTTTCCAAAATCTAGCTCCAAATGATACTACTAAACATTCACTTATATGAACTTTAGTGACCTTGACCCTAGTTTTATGGTTCTAGTTCCTGAAAAAATTACATTGGCATAAGATAGTAATTAATTATATCCCAAAGGACCGATCTGTTAAACAGTCTTGACAAAATAGATACATATATAAACTTTCTATTATTTTTAAATAAAATAAAATTATATAATATTTTTTTTATGAAAATTGACTTATTCCGAATAGTCTTTAATTGCATGTCAGTCATAATAAAATTCATGGAATCCTAGGGTTTGAAAAAAATACAGGTGTGATAAAATGATCAGTATGGGTTTAATACATTAAATGAAATAATGAATCAATGAAAATAATCAGTATGGAAACTGAATAACAAGAAACACATTCACGATAATCATAAACTAATAATGAAGTGAGGAAATAATATGGGAAGGAAAATAAATGAAAACACATTACATTTGAATAACATGACTATAATGATAATATATTACATAATCAAAATGGAAAGGAAAATAACTGAAATCAAATTCTATTATATCAATAAAATGATAATGGAATGAATCTAAATATTTCTTCATACAGAAAATATAATTGATTTAAATAATATAATTATCAATAGAGGGAATGCATAATTACTGGATTGCATTTTTCTTAGGTACATAGAGCATTTACTATCTTGACAATTAAAATACTATTTAATGCATATTGAGTACTATCCCATTTAGAAGAGGCAACCCAACCGACTAATCCCATGGTACTATCACGGAATCATGATTATTAAATTAAATGGTCCCCAAACCATGTCATACAAGTTCACATCACTCCTCATATATTTAATCATCAATTTAATTCAAAAACAGTGTTCCTTATACAACTTTTATATTATTTAATGAATATGGATTTATCTATAAATTCGTAGATAATGAAATAACATTCAATGAGAAAACCATTTGATAAAATGGTACAAGGGTTATGAAAAAATCATATTAATGGTAAATAATGTGAATATTTTGGGTTAATATAATTTTTAGCGGTAACAGGAATGTGAAAATTTCAATGTAATGTTTTTAACTATAGAAAAATGAATCAAGGAAGTAAATTTCAAAAAAAAATTATACACAATAATCTTAAAAATTACAAACAAAAAATTAGGATTCAATCAATAGAATTTATATAAATTAGTGTATTAATAAAATGTGTTTGTCATTGATGAATAAAAATAAATTAAAATATCATTAAAAATATTTAGTAGAAAAAATTGATTTTTTTTACAAATAAATTTCATAAAAAATAAAAATTTATTTGTTTAAAAAAATAGTCTTAAACATGAATAAAAAGTCTCCATGTCATGGAAATCATGTTGATTGGTAATTCGAAACATGCAATAAGAATATTTTTTGGAGGGTAAAAATGATAGAAAAATTTGTTGTTTGAAAAGAAACAAGAATGTTCCACTAATAATATTTTTTAGAATACTACTGGGTAAAGGTTTCTTTTAATAACACTTTCTAAAAATAATATAGAATCTATTTTTTAATTCATATTTAGAAAAAAAATGTTTTTTCTAGAAAACACGGTTTTTTCTAGGAAAATGATTTCCAATTAGAGAGGGAAATGAATTCATATTTGATTAAAAAATTTCGCAATAATTTTATATAATGTACATTGAAAAATTGGAATTATCACTTAAAATATTTAATTAATAAATGGACTAAAAAATGAATGGTTTAATAAAACAATTATTATATATTATTTGAAGGAAAATTCTAGTGTAAATAATTCCAATTAAAAAGTGACTATGAAGTAAATGGTTGAAAATAACATAACATGGATATAAAAATTATCCAATGTGTAAATTATGTGCATCAACTATAAATTATAATAATATAACTATTAATAAATAAATTTATATTAAAAATTCATTACACACAACATCAAATTATATTAATTACATCATGAAAATAATATACCCCAACAAAAAAAAATTTAGTTATGAAATTATTTTCCACTTGGTAACACTTAAATTAAATTCCCCATAGATGATAAAATTAATATTGAAACTAAAAATAAAATTAATAATGAATTATTAAAAATATTACAAGTTATAGGGGCAATATATACACTATATAAATAAACTAGGTACATAACATTATAATATTCCACAATGAAATGAGATTTAGATGAAATCCCACAACACACATTTTCCATCTGATGATAAATTATTTAACCTCTTATATAGAGCCTTCAAACATTTAATTAATTTATTAAATAACCATATTAATATTTATGATATTATTTATGTTTATTTTGTGATATCTTATCACCCATTCCTTAATAATCTCACTTTATTTTCATTACATCTAGTGTAAAATATATTGTTTTTCAAGTATGGTTTGACTTTTTATTTTTTGTTATATTACATAAATACTAATTTTATCATCACCTTGATTTAATGAATTATTTATATATCATATATATTTATAATATTATTACTTATATTAAACCATAAATTTTGTTGTTATGAAATAAAATAAAATGTTTTTGGAGAAGGTAGGCCACACGTACGCCTGAACGTTGTTTTCATTTTCTCATCGTGTTTAATGATATAAATTTAAATTATATATATATATATTCATTTATGTATAATTTTTATGTCATATATGTCACATATTCTTATTAAACCCATCCTAATAATGTTTCATGTATAACAGGAACATTTACATCACTTCGCGAGGTGGTAGTATGCCATACACACAAAAGACATTATCATACTCAATAAAATGGAAATAATGATATTTTGTGTAATTGAATAATTAAAAATTCAAAATAAAATACTAAATATCACATATATCATATATGAACTCCTCATTACTCTAAAAAATGAATGGATGTAATGGAAAAATGAACAACATCAGTATGTGATGTGATGATTGACTGTAGAAACCAATTTTGATTTCATAGCCCATTTTGACGTAAGTGTGTAAATTTATATTTTTTACCATTAATATTAAAAAATATTTATATTTATATTATTATGTTTATTATATAATCGTGTTATTATAAGAATTAATGGATGTGCATGTGAGAGTGAAAAAAAAATATTTTAGAAGAACATTAACTCTTCTTGAGGTAACCTAACTAGGTGTCCACTAAAATGAACATATTATTTCATTATTCAATAAATAACTCTTATATAAAGATTTTAGGGAATTTGGGGAGTAGTTTGGGAAGTTAATTTCAAAACCAAATTAGGATTAAGGTGTGATGATAGGAGGAGAGAGGATACCCTTTTATAAGTTGGGGGTGTTGCATAATTGTAATTTTTTTGAAAGAGCGAATTACACACATGTATTTTTTTAAAATTTCACCACGACACAATAATATCCCATTATATATATTACAATATATATTGTATAAACAGTTCTATAAATTTTGTTTTGATAATGTTTTAGTCCTATCTTTATTTTATATCCTATCATTAACCACTAAGTAAAATCATTTCTCCTATATCGCTATTATAAATTATAAAAATATTCATTTATCAAATTGAAAAATATTAAGTATCCTTTTTGTAAATTATAATGTATAATGACTCTGAATAAGGAAAATTTTTTAATATTCATGATTTAGTAGTGAAAAAATTAATTTTAAATTAATTCTCATATACAATATGAGTAAATGAGGTTTTACAGTAACGATTTTAAAATTATTATAATGTTATTGAATCATAATTAAATAGGATATTGATTAAAATGAAAATTATTTGTTTATTATAATTATAATTTAAGTAGTTTTATTATTAAAAAATATATATTATATTTTATCATTATAATTGTTTTAGAAGAAAATGATGTGTTGAATTTAAAATCATTATTTTTTCCAATTCATCAAAAAATAGAACTTCTTAGAAAAATAACAAATATAAACTACAAGATAATTTTATTAATAATTTTTAAAAATTATTTTCATTTATATATATTTATTTTTTATTAAATTGGTAAAAATTTATTTAACATTATTTTTAGAAGGGTGATTAATACGTTTTTAGAAGAAAATATTTTCGAAAACAATTAATTTTATTTTAAATTATTCTTATGACAATTAATAATATATATATAATAAATAAATTTGCGTAAAATATATATTTTAATATTTTTTTAATATAATTTATAAAAACTAATTTAATGTCTAATAGATAATTATCAATATAAAAAAATTACTAATTATATTCTATAGAACTCGTTCATCCAGATAACACAATACATAGAAGAAAATCACTATTTCATATATTGAATGAAATAAAATTTGTTGAATTTATTTATAATATTAAATTTATATTAATTTTTATGGATTTTATATGAGTTCATTCTTCACTTGGTTGAGGGATTAAAATATTTTATCAACTAAAATTTTATTCTCTTATAATTTTATAGGTGTTACAAACTCTATAATAAACACATAAAATTATATCCCTTCCACACCAAACAATAATATTACTCTTAATCTATATAATACACAACTAAACAAAAAAACATTATCGTAACCTAAATAATTATCTAATTTTATATTCAATTATAATTTTATATTATTGAGTTATCCAACATGTTACAGTTGTTAATCAAATTTCATTCCATCTTATATAAATTCATATTTCAACACTCGACATTAATATTTGAAATTAAATTAATATATATAAATCATACCAAAATATATTTGTCATTTATACCCTATTATTCTTATTAACACAACATATTCCAACTTTTTAATTGACATATATTAGAATCATTGCATAGTTTTTAGAAACTATGAGACCATCTTTGTACCCTTCAACACCATCATTGTAATAATTACAACCACTAATACTTTTAAAAATAAATATACCATATTATTTACTTAATATATATCATATTAAAAATTCCAACAGTACAATAATAGTATAAAATTAATCACATGTTCTCAAAAACAATAATCTTGTTCTTATCATAATCAATTTTGTACGAATGAATTAAAATAATAAACATGTAATCATAATTTCATATTATCATTCATCCTTTTCCATACTAATGTAATTTTATTTATCCAATTATATAATGGTACAATACCTAAATTAGATTTTTAATAATTATATCATGTTAATAAAATTTCTAAAAAACAAGTAAAATTTTCTTTTTACCCATTATGAAAAAATTTATTTATCCAATTTCCATTATCAATTTCACGTATCATCTATATTCGTACCTAAAAAAATATAACACATTTTAATTTTAGATCAGAAATTTCAAATAAATCCAATCTCACTTACCTCAATGAAATATTAAAAAAAACACTCTAAAAAAATTAAAATCAATATCAAACATTAAATAACTCACAATTATATCCATAAAAATATTGAAAAAAATCCACTATAAAAATTAATTCATCAAAACTATAAATTCCCCAATTAATGATTTAAAATATTTGACGGTGAAAATAAAATTATGATAAGATGAAGAGTAAGGGATAACTACAATGGTTAATGATATTATGCATTCATGTAAAGGATAATATAAAATAATATATATTAGGGAATTATGATGAATTCATGTAATGTGGTGGAATAAAAAAAGGATAGATATAATGTAACATCCCAAGTAAGTAATGAATAATATATATTTTTAACTATGTCTATTTATAAATTAGATAGTATTTTAGAGGCTTAAAATGAGAATAAATCCAATCTTAAGCATGGAATACACTAATATTTTTAAAAGATTGTTTTACTGCCTTTTGATGTCAAACCATTTTTAAATATACATTATGACAATTTTATAATATCTATTTGTCAAAATAAACATATTATTTATGATTGGGACATTGAAATTTAAATTGGATAAATTTTTGGTATTTTTCTGACAATGTTCATTTTTAATTAATAGTGAAAAATACTGCATTTTAATACAAAACTGCTTTTTCATCTAATTTAATTATATGTTTAGATTATCTTTTAATTGGTCCTAAAGTTTAATTTAAATATATTTTTACCATTTAATCCAATAGTGGTCGTTGGAATTAATTTCACTTTTACATTGGACTTAAACTAGTGTCAATCTTTTGGACTTATTATTTCATAAAAACACGCTATTTGTTCTGACAGCGGGAATTAATTATTCAATTAATTAATGTAACTTATAATTTTTTAATTTTGTGAAATAGAAATCATTTTTGAATTCGGAATATCAAATATATCTTAGGTTAAAGTTTTGGTATTTTTCTGAAAAACTTCGATTTTTGATGAATAGTGAAACCACTAAGTGGTACTTAAAAAACTGATCTTCCTTTTAAATGAAATTTTACCACCTCTGTGTTTTGAATTTAAAAAATCCAACATACACGGTTGTCATTAAGAAGTAAAATGTGGTTCAATGTGATTAAAATAATTTTTTTGGGTGAATAGTAACTTCTAGGTTTTTAATCGCGATTAGAGGTAATTAGTGTAGTTTAAGTTAAGAATAATGTTTTAATAATATGAAATGAACTTTACACATGTCCTACCCTTATTGGATGTGTCATGGCCGACCACGAAAATCCATGGGTAAACTTGGGGACCCCATTAAGCAACTTTGGTAGGAAAATTACATCAAGATCATTTTATTTAATGTTAAAATAAAAATGTCACAAACATGAGTTGTTTTACTAAAACAATTTTTAAATGGGGATATAAAAGTCATATTTTTAAATATAAATATTCATTAAAATAAAAAAAATATTTCCTAAATCATGATATTTTTTTTATATTTTTTAGACATTAAATAAATTAAATTATTTATGATACCATGATGATGCAGTGATTTCTTCATTATTTAACGATTTAAAAAAAAGAAAATATAATGTAAAATCTAAGAAGTAAACATGTAAAAAACCTTTTGGATGGGTTGATTTCTAAATCTTATCACCTTAAACTAGAAATATATAATTTTGGGTCCTTTTAAATCCGAAAAGCATTTTATAATAAAGTAACCAATTATAACTTTCCAAGAGTGCCCCTCCTCTCCCCTTATAAAAGGCACCCAACTCTACCACCTTACTCAGACCTCTCAAGCCTTTAGCTCGGCCAATCCCTATCCATTATGTCTCTCCACATACCTCTCTTACTCCTTGAATCCTCACTTTGGGACGAAGTCTTCCCAAGGAAGCCTTTGAGCTGAAATCAAAAAGTGTTACCCGTTTTAAAGGTAGTGTTTTCTCTTGTGCTCTTATGTTTTATTTTTCTTCTTGAACCCGCTAAAATCTTTTTATTCCATTATTTTGTAAAAAAACCAAAATCTTAAATAAACTAGGATGTTGTTATAAGAAGTATTCTAGCTACACTTACACACACCTACATCTAATGGTTAAAGAACATAATGTTTCTGTGGATGGCGAATTTCTGCCTCACGAAACGATGATTGTTCAACACTCATATAACACCTTCAAAGGTGGCCATTAATATGTCACTATATTTATATATGATATATAATATGTGTATTTTTTACTTAAGCTTCTTAATTTTTCATTTATGGAATACCTTTATGGTTTCCATTATAGTTAAACGTGATATCTTCATTTTAGGAAGTGCGGACTACCGCCCCCTCAAAGTGATTTGATTCGTTAATACCATATGTTGTACGTATAAAGGATAGATTGAATGATATTATATATTATAAAATACTGGAATTATAATACTATTATGTATCATTATGTTTTAATTCCACTAAATATGAAATAGAAATGGAAGTAGCGTTCATGCGTACGTACGGCTTACCGTCTCCATGAACAGTGCATTTTATTTCTTACCTCTAAATGATTATGTAATATTATAAATGCATGTATATACTGGATATATATGATATATATGATATATACATCATGAGTATAACTCTGGATATAATGGATACATGAACAACTTGTAATTATAAAGAGCATATTTTTTACTCAAGTACCAATGATCGTTAAAACGACCGTTAATAACTTAAATAATTACATAGTGTTCATGACATGGTAATAAGTGATATTAAAGGAATAATGAACTTGAAAAAGGTTCTTAAGCAAGTAGAAATTAACTCAAGTTTATTATTCAGGACGTTAATGAACGATCGAGTCAAGTCGGACCCGAGGTATGGGACTTCATCTAAATCTCTTTTCATTGAGGCCTATTATTGTTTTATACACAACCTTATTTTATACAATGTATAAACCCATTGATTTTTACGTTTATCCAAAAGGAATATTTTTTATACGAAGCATTTTACTAAATGACAAACTGGAATGTTTTTGTCGCATGTATGCAGCGACAACGACTTTTCTGCCGCCATGACCATTATTTGGGTTTCGGCTTCCTCTACAGGCCATACCATTTTTAAAATGAATAAATAAATACCATGTTTTACGTTTCTTTTATTTTGGTATTGAAAACGGTTTTCATAATGTGTTTTATTAATCAATGTGTTGTATTGATATCTTGTGATTGAAATGTAGAAATGTTATGTTTCCTTTATGCATGTTTTATGTGATATGACTATGTTATGGTTCTTGGGAATTGTTATGAAGATGGGTGGTTCCGTGATAAAATAAGGGCGGGTGAGCCCGATATAGCTCTTCAATGCATTGGGTAACGCGAAGGGGTTAAATGTTAAGGTTTCTCCGAAGAGATTTAGGGAATATACTGTGATGGGTATTCCAAATGTTACCAAGAGGGTTACTCCCTTATAAGAATGTTATGAATGCCTCAATTTACCTTTATGTCTTATGATTTCAATGTTTTATTCATGATTTGATGAGGTATGTTAACATTATTATGATTTATGAGTAAAGTATGATTTCATTGATTCTTATGTACACATGTACTCATGCTTCCTTTCCATATTTTTATATACCTTACTGAGCTCTTTATGCTCATCCCTAGTTTTTGAAATGTTTTTCACAGGTCAAGGGAAAGGCACATGATGTGATGATAGTGTCAATGAAGTGTCAAGAAAGAATCCATTTTTTATTTTAAATATGTTTCTGTTGATTGAAAAAATGAGTACTATATTTTATATAACCACTTTATTTAAATGTGGAATTCAATGCATGTTTTATGATCAAATTCTATAAAACTCTAAACCTGAAAAGATCCTCAACGTGTATTCAAGAAATAACTCAAGATTAAGTAATGTTTAAGGCTCGGGCCATATAGTTGGTATCAGAAGTTGGTTTAGATACATTTAGGAGTTAGAATTCTATTAAATTATTATCTGAAAATATATATATATATATATATATATGTATTATGGTCAAATTGAAATGATATATCATTTGAAGATTACCATGTTGCTTAATCTAAGACATGTTTGTTTAGAATGGTTTTCCGTAGAGGAAATAGGGAAGTAGTGCTAGGAAGGCATACAAAAGGAAATAACCTTCTGAATCAGCATCCTGAGATGGTCGGAATTAGAACTGAACAGTTTGTTGCAGCAATGGTGCAGTTGACTCAAGCTATAAATGGTGGTGGTATCCATGCATGAGATCAGCCAGATCAACCGCAGAAGAACATGTTAGTAGAGTAACATTTCATGAGGCAACATCCCCCATCATTTAGAGGATCATCTGACCCTATGCTAGCTGAAGGGTGGATTAAATCACTGGAGAAGATTTTCGATGTCATGGGGTGTTCAGAAAATCAAAAGGTTAGTCTTGCGATTTACCCTTTGGAGGGTGAGGCAGATCAGTGGTGGTCGATGGTTAAAAATATCAGGGATGCTGATGAGATTGATGCTCTCTATTGGGATGAATTCAAAGATATTTTTCTTGATAAGTATTTTCCTAAGGCAGTTCGACTTAGGATGGAAAAACAATTCTTCGAATTGAGGCAAGAGGAAGACTCAGTGGCTGCCTATGAAGAGACATTCACTCGATTTGCAAGGTATGCTCCAAATTTTATCCGAGACATTGATTGTAAAATCAATCATTCTTACTCAGGATTAAAGCCAAAATATCGAAGGGATTTATCTTATCGTGAGTTCAAAAGTTAAGAAAATCTTGTTCAATGTGATGAGAAGGTTGAAATGGAGTTTTCTGATGATCAAGTGTACTATAACAACCAGCAGAAGAAGAGACCGAGGAGGCAGGTGAAAGGAATGAATTCTTCAAAAAGGTCTGACGATAAGAAAACTAAGTTTCCATTTTGTGATAAATGTGGTAAAAGGCATGCTGGGGAATGTCTTCTAGATTCTGGAAAGTGCTACTGATGTAGTATGATGGGACATAAGGCTCGTGATTGCACTAAAAAATATCAGGGTGATGGTAAGACCATATTTGATTTACAGTTAGTGAAATGATTTAAGTACAATGAGATGGGTCACTATGCAAACGAGTGTCCGACAAAGAGCTCGAGTGATTGGAAGCAGTTAGACTACAAGCAGAAAGGGGTGGTGAAATCCTTTGTAACTACTTCAGCATATGTCGGGCCATCAAATGAAGTTGTATCAGGTACATTTCTTGTTTTTTCAGATTATTCCAGTGTGTTGTTTGATTCGGGGTCTACACATTCTTTCATCTCTGAAAACGTTTCTAGTAAAATAGAAATACCATCTCAAGAAATGACTCCCAAACTTGAGGTAAAAACACATGGGGGAAATGTTTTGGAAAAAAGAATTTATAAGGATCTTCCTATCCTTATCCGTGGAAAGAACCTACTTGCGAAACATATTGTTTAACCTCTAGTGGAGTTTGATGTTATCCTGGGTATGGATTTTCTCTCTATTTAGCATGCTAAGATTGACTGTATAGCTAAAGAAGTTTATTTTGAGAAAGACTTTCAGTTTGTTTACAATAATGAACCCTTACTGTTGATAACGTATCAAGAGGCCGAGAAACTTGTAAAAGATGGAAATGAATGTTACATTGCACATATTATTGAAAACAAGGGAACTATTCAGATTAAAGATGTTCTAGTGGTAAATGAGTATCCTGATGTTTTTCCTGATGAGTTGGCTGGAATATTACCAGATCGGGAAGTTGAGTTTACTATAGACTTAGTTCCTGATTCTAAGCCAATTTCAAAACCCCCTTATCGAATGGATCAAATTGAACTTTTAGATTTGAAGGAGAAATTGAAAGATTTATTAGAGAAAGGTTTCATTTGACCTATCACATCACCATGGGGTGCTCCTGTTTTATTTGTTAAAAAGAAAGATGGTTCTATGAGACTTTGAATTGATTGTAGAGCCTTGAATAACATCATTGTTAAGAACAAATATCATTCACCTCATATCAATGATTTGTTTGATCAGCTCTAGAGAGCTCAGTATTTTTCAAAGATTGACTGTAGATCAGGGTTCCATCAATTGAAGGTAAAAGAAGCAGATATTCCGAAGACATCATTTCATACAAGATATGACCATTATGAATTTGTAGTAATGCCTTTTGGTTTAACCAATTCACCTACTGTATTCATGTACATAATGAATAGAATTTTCGATGAGTTAATGGAAAAGATCGTGGTTGTTTTCATTGATGATATTTTGGTGTTTTCTAAAAGTAAAAAGGAGCATGAAAGACATTTAAGGGTTATTTTGCAAACCTTAAAAGAAAAGTTATTGTATGGGAAATTTAGCAAGTGTGAGTTTTGGTTGCAACAAATTTATTTCCTTGGTCATATTGTTTCTAAAGATGGGACAACTGTTGATCCTTCAAAAACAAAGGTTGTGGAAGAATGGCCAAGACCCACAAATGTAACTAATATTCGTAGCTTCCTTGGTTTGGCAGGCTATTACCGAAGGTTTGTTATAAATTTTTCACGGTTATCTAGTCCAATGACTAAGCTAACTCGAAAGGGTGTTAAGTTTATCTGGACATAAGAATGTGATGATTGTTTTCAGGAACTGAAAAGAAGATTGGTGAATGCTCTAGTTTTGGAACTACCTTCCAGGAATGGATAGTTTGTTATCTACAATGATGCTTTATTGAAAGGACTTGGTTGCGTCTTAATGCAGAATGATCAGATAATTTCTTATGCTTCACGGCAGTTGAAAACTCATGAGCTAAATTACCCTACACATGATTTGTAATTAGCTGCTGTTGTTTTCGCTTTAAAAATTTGGAGGCATCATTTGTATGGAGTAAAGTGTGAAATATATACTGATCACAAAAGATTAATGTATATATTCACTCAGATAGAATGTAACATGAGATAGAGGAGATGGCTATAATTAATCACGGATTATTATTGTGCAATTCATTACTATCTAGGAAAAGAAAATAAAGTGGATGATGCTTTGAGTCGAAAAAGTAATGCTTCATTAGCAATGTTGTGTTTGGAACGTGATCCTTTGGTTATGGATTTGATGAACTTTGGCATAGAAGTTGTTGGTGCAGGATGTCCTTCTGTTTTGTTTCAGGTATCAGTGAAATCTTCTCTATCAGGCAGAATTAAGAAGCACAGAAGCAAGACATCGAGTTGCAGAAAAAGGTAGACCTGGTTCAGAAGGGTAGGTTTCCTAAATTCAATATTGATAATGATTTTGTCTTGATATTTGGGAAGATATTGTGCGTGCCATGTCATTCACATTTGAAGAGAGATTTGTTATGTGAAGCTCATAGTTCTCCATTTTTAGTCCATCCTGGCAGTACTAAGATGTATAGAGATCTTTGGGAGTATTACTAGTGGGACAGAATGAAAAGAGATATTGCTGATTTTACTATGAAGTGTATGACTTGTCAACAGGTTAAAGAAGAGTGGCAGTTACCAAAAGGGATGCTTCAACCTTTACGAGTTCCAGAGTGGAAATGGGAAAATATATCCCTGGACTTTGTTGTGGGATTACCGAAGACATCTCGAGGTAATAATGCAATCTGGGTTATTGTTGATCGATTAAATAAATCTGATCATTTCCTTTCCATATGAGATACATTTTCCCTAGATCAACTATCCTGTTTTTATCTTAATGAGATAGTCAGGTTACATAAAGTTCCTATATCCATTGTATCTGATCGTGATCCCAGGTTTACTTCTAACATTTGTAAAGGATTTTAGAAGTCGTTGGGTACTGAATTCAATTTTAGTACAGCTTTTCATCCTCAATCAGATGGGCAGTCAGAATGAACAATTCAGACTTTGGAGGATATGCTACGTGCTTGTTCGATGGATTATCAGGGAAGTTGGGACCAACATCTTTCTATGGTTGTGTTTTCTTATAATAACAGTTTTCATTGTAGTATACAGATGGCACCATTTGAGGAATTATATGGGAAGCGGTGTCGATCTCCAGCTTTCTGGGATGAAGTGGGTGAAATCAAGCTGATGGGACCAGAATTGGTAGAAGAGTTGGCAGAAAAAGTTCAGCTGATACAGAAACACATGAGAACAGCTCAGAGCAGGCAGAAGAGTTATGCGGACAATAGGAGGAAGGATCTCTCTTTTTAGGTAGGTGATAAGGTTTTTCTCAAAGTCTCACCATGGAAAAGTGTGATGTGATTTGGTAAGAAAGGAAAGCTGAGTCCAATGTTCATTGGACCATATGAAATTCTAGAGAGAGTTGGATAAGTTGCTTACCGAGTGGCTTTACCTCCGAGTTTACCTCAGGTACACAATGTTTTTCATGTTTCAATGTTAAGGAAGTACATGCCAGTTCCATCTCATGTTTTGAGCCCAGAGGTAGTTTAGTTGGAGGAGAATCCTCTTATGAAGAACAACTGGTCCAGATTCTTGACTGTAGGGAGAAAGTGTTACAGAATAAGGTGATTCATCAGGTAAGGGTTTTTTAGAAAAACCACATGATTGAAGTGGCATCATGGGAATCTGAAAATGCAATGAGGGCTAAATACCCCCACTTATTCGATAAGTAAATAAATTACAGGGGCTCAATTTTATAAAGGGGGGAAGGATGTAACATCCCAAGTAAGTGATGCATAACAGATATTTTTATCTATGTATATTTTTGAATTATATAGTGTTTTAGAGTCTTAAAATGAGAATAAATCCAATCTTAAGCATGGAATACACTAATATTTTTAAAAGATTGTTTTACTACCTTTTGATGGAAAACCATTTTTGAATCAAACTTTTGACAATTTTATAATCTATAATTGTCAAAATATACATATTCTTTATGATTGGGTCATTGAAATTTACATTGGATAAAGTTTTGGTATTTTTCTGACAATGTTCATTTTTTAATGAATAGTAAAAAATACTACATTTTACATCAAAACTACTTTTTCATCTAATTTAATTATATGGTTAGATTATCTTTTTAATTGGTATTAAAGTGTAATTTGAATATATTTTTACCATTTAATCCAATAGTGGTTGTTGGAATTTATTTCACTTTTAAACTGGACTTAAACTAATGTCAATATTTTGGTACTTATTGTTCTATAAAAACACGCTATTTATTCTAACAGCGGGAATTAATTATTAGATTAATTAATGTAACATATATGTTTTGAATTTTTTGAAATAAATATCATTTTTGAATTTGTAATATCAAATATAGGTTACGGTGAAGTTTTGGTATTTTGCTGAAAAACGTCAATTTTTGATGAATAGTGAAACCAATAATTGGTACTTAAAAAACTGATTTTTCGTTTAAATGAAATTTTACCACCTCTGAGTTATGAATTTCAAAAATCCTACATACATGTTTGTCACTAAGAAGTTAAATGTGGTTCAATGGGATGAAAATAATTTTTGGTGAATAGTAACTTTTATGTTTTTAATCGCGATTAGAGGTAATTAGTGTAGTTTAAGGTATGAATAATGTTTTAATAATATGAAATGAACTTGACACATGTCCTACCCTTATTGGATGTGTCATGGCCGACCAAGACAATCCATGGGTTAACTTGGGGACCCCATGGAGCCACTTTGGTAGGAAAATGACATTAATATCTTTTTATTTAATGTTAAAATAAAAATTTCACAAACATGAATTATTTTACTAAAAAAAATTTTAAATGGGGTTATACAAGTCATATTTTTTACTATAAATATTGATTATAAATCTAAAAATATTTCCTACATCATGAAATTTTTTTATAACTTTTATACATTAAATAAATTAAATTATTTATGATTCCATGATGATGCAGCGATTACCTCATTATTTAACGATTTAATGAAATGAAAAGATAATGTAAAATCTAAGAACTAAACATGTAAAAAACATATTGGATAGGTGGATTTCGAACTCTTATCACCTTATCCTCGAAATATATAATTTTGGGACCTTTTAAATCCGAAGAGCATTTTATAATAAAGTAACCTTTTATAACGTTCCAAGAGTGCCCCTCCTCTCCTCTAATAAAAGGCCCCCAACTCTAGCACCTTTACCCACACATCTCAAGCCTTTGGCACGGCCAACCCCTGTCCATTTTTTCTCTCTACATACCTCTCTTACTCCTTGAAGCCTCACTTTGGGCAGAAGTCTTCCCAAGGAAGCCTCTGAGCTCAAATCAAAAAAAGTTACCCGTTTTAAATGTAGTGTTTTCTCTTGTGCTCTTATGTTTAATTTTGCTTATCCAACACTCTAAACTCTTTTTATTAATTTATTTTGTAACAAAACCAGTATCTTCAATATACTAGGATGTTTTTATAATAAGTATTCGAGATACACTTACACACACCTACATCTAATGGTTAAAGAACAAACTATTTCTGTGGATGGAGAATTCGTGCCTCACGAAATGATGATTGTTCAACACTCATATAACACTTTCAAAGGTGGACATTAAGAAGTCACTATATTTATATATGATATATGATATGTTTATGTTTTACTTAAGCTTCTGTACTTTTCATTTATGGAATACCTTTATGCTTTCTATTATGGGTAAACGCGATATCTTCATTTTAGAAGTGCGGACTACCACCCCCTCAAAGTGATTTGATTCATTAATACCATATGTGGTACGTATAAAGGATAAATTTAATGATATTATATATGATACAATAATTAAATTATAATACTATTATGTTTCATTATGTTTTAATTTCATTAAATATGAAATAGAAATGGAAGTAGCGTTCATGCGTACGTACGGCTTACCGTCTCCATGAACGGTGCATTTCATTTCTTACCTATAAATGATTATTTAATATTATAAATGCATGAATATAGTGGATATATATGATATATATGATATATACATCGTGAGTATAACTCTGGATATAATAGATACATGAAAAACTTGTAATTATAAAGAGAATATTTTTGACTCAAGTACCAATGATTGTTAAAACGACCATTAATAACTTAAATAATTACATAGTGTTCAGGACATGGTAATAAGTGATATAAAATGAATAATTAACTTGAAAAAGGTTCTTAAGAAAGTAGAAATTGACTCAAGTTTATTATTCAGGACGTTAAAGAACGATTGAGTCAAGTTGGACCCGAGGTATGGGACTTCGTCTCTATCTCCTTTCATTGATGAATATTTTTTTTATACACAAACTTATTTTATACGGTGTATAAACACCTCTGAATTTTATGTTTATCCAAAATGAATCTTTTTTATACGAAGCATTTTTCTAAACGACAAAAGGGAATGTTTTTGTCGTATGTATGTGGCGACAATGACTTCTCCACCACCGTGACCATTATTTGAGTTTTGGCTTCCTCTACAAGCCATACCATTTTTTTAAAATGAAAAAATAAATACCATGTTTTACTTTTCTTTTATTTTAGTATTGAAAATGGTTTTCATAATGTGTTTTATTATATCAATGTTTTGTATTGATATCTTGTGATTGAAATGTGGAAATGTTATATTTCCTTTATGCATGTTTTATGTGATACGATTATTTTATGGTTCTTGGGAATTGTTATGAAGACGGGTGGTTCCATGATAAACTAATGGTGGGTGAGCCCGATATATCTCTCCAATGGATTGGGTAATGCGAAGGGGTTGAACGTTAAGGTTTCTCCGAAGAGATTTAGGGAATATACTGTGATGGGTATTTCAAACGTAACCAAGTGGGTTACTCCCTATGTAAGAATGTTATGAATGCCTCAAGTTACCTTTATGTCTTATGATTTCTATGTTTTATTCATGAGTTGATGAGGTATGTTAACATTCTTATGATTTATGAGTAAAGTATGATTTCATTGATTCTTATGTACACATGTACTCATGTATCCTTTCCATATTTTTATATCCATTACTGAGCTCTTTATGCTCATCCCATGTTTTTGAAATGTTTTTCACAGGTCAAGTGAAAGCCACATGATGTGATGATAGTGTCAATTAAGTGTCAAGAAAGAATCCATGTTTTATTTTAAATATGTTTCTGTTGATGGGAAAAATGAGTAATATCTTTTATGTATCCACTTTGTTTAAATGTGGAATGTAATGCATGTTTTATGATCTAATTCTCTAAAACTATAAACCTGGAAAGATCCTCAACGTGTATTCTTGACGTAACTCAAGATTTAGTAATGTTTAAGACTGAGGCCTTATAGTTGGTATCAGAGGTTAGTTTAGATAACTTTAAGAGTTATAATTCTATTAAATGATTATCAAAATATATATATATATTTTTTATGGTCAAATTGAAATGATATAGAATTTGCAGATTACGACGTTGCTTCATCTAAGACATGTTTGTTCAGAATGGTTTTCCGCAGAGGAAACAGGGAAGAAGTGCTAGGAAGGCATACAGAAGGAAATAACCTTCCGAATCAGCATCTTGAGATGGTCAGAATTGGAACTGAACAGTTTTTTGCAGTAATGGAACAGTTTACTCAAGTGATAAATGGTGGTGGTATCCATGCATGAGATCAGCCAGATCAACCGCAGAGGAACATGTCAGTGGTGAAACATTTCATGAGGCAACATCCCCCATCATTCCGAAGATCATCTGACCCTGTGCTAGATGAAGGGTGGATTAAAGTACTGGAGAAGATTTTCAATGTCATGGGGTTTTCAGATAATCAAAAGGTTAGTCTTTCTATTTACCATTTGGAGGGTGAGGCAGATCAGTGGTGGTCGATTGTTAAAAATATCAGGGACGCTGATGAGATTGATGCTCTCGATTGGGATGAATTCAAAGGTATGTTTCTTGAGAAGTATTTTCCTAAGGCTGTTCGACTTAGGATGGAAAAACAATTCTTGGAATTAATGAAAGAGGAAGACTAAGTGGTAGCCTATGAAGAGAGGTTCACTCGATTGGCAAGGTATGATCCAAATTTTATCTGAGACCTTTATAGTAAAATCAGTCGTTCTTATTCAGGATTAAAGGAAAAATATCGAAGGGCTTTAGCTTCTCGTGAGTTCAAAAGTTATGAAAAGCTTGTTCGATGTGCTGAGAAGGTGGAAATGGTGTTTTCCAATGATCAAGTGTTCTATAACAACCAGCAGAAGAAGAGGCCGAGGTTCCAGGATAAAGGAAATAATTCTTCAAAAGGGTCTGACGGTAAGAAAACTAGGTTTCCAGTTTGTGATAAATGTGGTAAAAGGCTTGCTGGGGAATGTCTTCTGAATTCTGGAAAGTGCTACCGATGTGGTAATATGGGACATAAGGATCGTGATTTCACAGAAAAAGATCAGGGTGATTGTAAGACCAAATTTGATTTACAGTTATTGAAATGTTTTAAGTGCAATGAGATGGGTCACTATTCAAACGAGTGTCCTACAAAGAGCTCGAGTGATGGGATGAAGTTAGACTACAAGAAAAAAGGGGTGGTGAAATCCTTTGCAACTATTCCAGCCGATGTCGGGCCATGAAATGAAGTGGTATCAGGTACTTTACTTGTTTTTTCAGATTATGTCAGTGTGTTGTTTGATTCGGGGTCTACACATTATTTCATCTCTGAAAACATTTCTAGTAAAATGGAAATACCATCTCAAGCAATGACACCCGATCTTGTGGTAAAAACACTTGGGGGAAATGTTTAGGCAAAAAGAATTTATAAGAATCTTGCTATCCTTATCCGTGGAAAGAACCTACTTGCGAACCTTATTGTTTTACCTCTAGTAGAGTTTGATGTTATCCTGGGTATGGAATGGCTCTCTATTTACCATGTTAATATTGACTGTAGAGTAAAAGAAGTTTGTTTTTAGAAATACTTTCATTTTGTGTACAAGAATGAACCCTTACTGTTGATAACGTATCAAGAGGCTGAGAAACTTGTAAAATATGGAAATGAATGTTACATTGCACATATTGTTGAAAAAAAGGGAAATATTCAGATTAATGATGTGACATTGGTAAATGAGTATCCTGATGTTTTTCCTGATGATTTTCCTGGAATAATACCATATCGGGAAGTTGAGTTTACTATATACTTAGTTCATGATGGTAAGCCAATTTCAAAACCCCCTTATTGAATAGCTCAAATTGAACTTTTAGAGTTGAAGGAGCAATTGAAAGATTTATTAGAGAAAGGTTTCATTCGACCTAGAACACCACCATGGGGTGCTCCTATTTTATTTGTTAAAAAAAGATGGTTCTATGAGACTTTGCATTGATTATAGAGACTTGAATAACATCATCGTTAAGAACAAATATCCTTCGCCTCATATCGATGATTTGTTTGATCAGCTACAGGGAGTTTAGTATTTTTCCAAGATTGACCTAAGATCGGGGTACCATAAGTTTAAGGTAATGGAAGCAGATATTCCGAACATCGCGTCTCGTACAATATATGGCCATTATGAATTTGAAGTAATGACTTTTGGGCTAACCAATCCACTTGTTTTATTCATGGATTTAATGAATATAATTTTCCATGAGTTCTTGGAAAAGATTGTGGTTGTTTTCATTGATGATATTTTGGTGTTTTCTAAAAGTAAAGAGAAGCATGAAAGACATATAAGGGTTATTTTGAAAACCTTAAAAGAAAACAAATTGTATGGGAAATTCAGCAAGTGTGAGTTTTGGTTGCAACAAATTTCTTTCCTTGGTTATATTGTTTCTAAAGATGGGATAACTGTTGATCCTTCAAAAACAAATGTTGTGGAAGAATGGCCAATACCCACAAATGTAACTGAGATTCGTAACATCCTAGGTTTGGCAGGATATTACCAAAGGTTTGTTAGAAATTTTTCACGGTTATCTAGTCCAATGACTAAGCTAGCTCGGAAGGGTGTTACGTTTATCTAGACATAAGAATTTGATGATTGTTTTCAGGAACTGAAAATAAGATTTGTGAATGCTCCAGTTTTGGCACTACCTTCCAGGAATGGGGAGTTTGTTATCTACAGTGATACTTCATTGAAATGACTTGGTTGCATCTTAATGCAAAATGATCAGGTAATTGCTTATGCTTCATGACAGTTGAAAACTCATGAGGTAAATTACCCTACACATTATTTGGAATTAGTTTCTGTTGTTTTCACTTTAAAAATTTGGAGGCATCATTTATATGGAGTAAAGTGTGAAATATATACCATTTACAAAAGTTTAAAGTATATATTCCCTCAGAAATAATTGAACATGAGACAGAGGAGATGGCTAGAATTAATCAAGGATTATTATTGTACAATTCATTACCATCTGGGAAAAGCAAATAAAGTGGCAGATGATTTGATTCGAAAAAGTAATGCTTCATTAGAAATTTTGTGTTTGGAACATAATCCTTTGGTTAAGGATATGATGAACTTTGGCATAGAAGTTTTTGGTGCAGTATGTGCTTCTGTTTTGTTTTACGTATCAGTGAAATCTTCTCTATCAGAAAATATTAAGCAAGCACAGAAGCAAGACAACGAGTTGCAAAAAAAGGTAGAGCAATATAGAAGGGTAAGTTGCCTGAATTCAATATTGATAATGATTTTGTTTTGAGATTTGAGAAGACATTGTGTGTGCCATGTGATTCACAGTTGAAGAGAGATTTGTTATGTGAAGCTCATAGTTCTCCGTTTTCAGTCTATCCTCGCAGTACTAAGATGTATAGAGATCATTGGGAGTATTACTGGTGGGACGGAATGAAAAGAGATATTGTTGATTTTACTATGAAGTGTTTGAATTGTCAACAGGTTAAAGCAAAGTGGCAGTTACCAAAAGGGATGCTTCAACCTTTACCAGTGCCAGAGTGGAAATGGGAAAATATATCCATGGACATTTCTGTGGGATTACCGAAGACATCTCGAGGTAATAATGCAATCTGGGTTATTGTTGATCGATTAAATAAATCATCTCATTTCCTTGCCATACGAGATAATTTTTACCTAGATCAACTGTCCCGTTTTTATCTTAAAGAGATAGTCAGGTTACATGGAGTTCCTCTATCCATTGTATCTGATCGTGATCCCGAGATTAGTTCTAACTTTTGGAAAGGCCTTCAGAAGTCATTGGGTACTGAAGTAAATTTTAGTACAGCTTTTCATCCTCAATCAGATCGGCGGTCAGAACAAACAATTCAGAATTTGGAGGATATGCTACGTGCTTGTTCGTTGGATTATCAGGGAAGTTGGGGCCAACATCTTTCTTTGGTTGAGTTTTCTTATAATAACAGTTTTCATTTTAGTATACAGATGGCACCAGTTGAGGCATTATATCGGAAGCGGTGTCGAACTCCAGTTTCTGGGATGAAGTGGGTGAAAGGAAGCTGATGGGACCAGAATTGGTAGAAGAGTTGGCAGAAAAAGTTCAGCTGATACAGAAACACATGAGAACAACTCAGAGCAGACAGAAGAGTTATGCGGACAACAGGACTAAGGATCTCTCTTTTGAGGTAGGTGATCATTTTTTTCTCAAAGTCTCACTATGGAAATGTGTGATGCGATTTGGTAAGAAAGGAAAGTTGAGTCCAAGGATTATTGAACCACATGAAATTCTAGAGAGAGTTGGATCATTTCCTTACCGAGTGGCTTTACCTCCGAGTTTATCTTAGGTACACAATGTTTTTCTTGTTTCAATGTTAAGTAGGTACATGCCAGATCCATCTCATGTTTTGAGCCTAGAGGTAGTTCAGTTGGAAGAGAATCTCTCTTATGAAGAACAACCGGTCCAGATTCTTGACCACAGGGAGAAAGTGTTACAGAATAAGTTGATTAATCAGGTAATGATTTTGTGGAAAAAACACAATATTGAAGAGGCAACATGGGAATCTGAAAATGCAATGAGGGCTAAATACCCCCACTTATTCGATAAGTAAATAAATTGCGGGGAAGCAATTTTCTAAAGGGGGGAAGGATGTAACATCCCAAGTAAGTGATGAATAATATATATTTTTATCTATGTATATTTATGAATTAGATAGTGTTTTAGAGGATTAAAAGGAGAATAAATCCAATCTTATGAATGGAATACACTAATATTTTTAAAAGATTGTTTTACTGCATTTTGATGGAAAACAATTTTTGAATCAAACTATTGACAATTTTATAATATCTATTTTTTAAAATAAACATATTCTTTATGATTGGGACATTGAAATTTACATTGGATAAATTTTTGGTATTTTTCTGACAATGTTCATTTTTTAATGAATAGTGAAAAATACTGCATTTTACATCAAAAATACCTTTTCATCTATTTATATATATGGTTAGATTATATTTTAAATTGGTATTAAAGTGTAATTTGAATATATTTTTACCATTTAACCCAATAGTGGTCGTTGGAATTAATTTCACTTTGAAATTGGACTTAAACTAGTGTCAATCTTTTGGTACTTATTGTTTCATAATAACATGCTATTTGTTCTGACAGTCGGAATTAATTTTTAAATTAATTAATGTAACTTATATTTTTTGAATTTTGTGAAATAGACATCATTTTGGAATTTGTAATATCAAATATATCTTAGGGTGAGGTTTTGATATTTTTCTGAAAAACTTCAATTTTTGATGAATAGTGAAACCACTAAGTGGTACTTAAAAAACTAATTTTTCTTTTAAATGAAATTTTACCACCTATGTGTTTTGAATTTCAAAAATCATACATACATGGTTTTAATTAAGAATTAAAATGTGGTTCAATGGAATTAAAATAATTTTTTTGGTGAATAGTAACTTTTACGTTTTTAATCGCGATTAGAGTTAATTAGTGTAGTTTAAGGTAAGAATAATGTTTTAATAATATGAAATGAAATTGACACATGTCCTACACTTATTGGATGTGTAATGGCCGACCAATAAAATCCATGGGTTAACTTGGGGACCCCATGGAGCAACATTGGTAGGAAAATGACATTAATATCTTTTTATTTAATGTTAAAATAAAAATGTTACAAACATGAGTTGTTTTACTAAACAAAATTTTAAATGAGGTTATACAAGTCATATTTTTGACTATAAATATTCATTAGAAATCTAAAAATATTTCCTACATCATGATTTTTTTTTTATAATTTTAAAACATTAAATAAATTAAATTATTTATGATAACATGATGATGCATCGATTACCTCTTTATTTAGTGATTTAAACAAAATAAAAAGATAATGTAAAATATAATAACTATACATGTCAAAATCCTATTGGATAGGTGGAGTTTGAACTCTTATCAACTTATCCTGGAAATATATAATTTTGGGACCTTTTAAATCCGAAAATCATTTTATAATAAAGTAACATTTTATATCTTTCCAAGAGTGCCCCTCCTCTCCTCTTATAAAAGGCCCCCACCTCTACCAGCTTACCCACACCTCTCAAGCTTTTGACTCAGCCAAAACCTATCTATTTTGTCTCTCCACATCCCTCTCTTACTCCTTGAAGCCTCACATTTGGCAGAAGTCTTCCCAAGTAATCCTTTGAGCTCAAATCAAAAAGAGTTACCCGTTTTAAAGGTAGTGTTTTCTCTTGTGCTCTTATGTTTTATTTTGATTCTCCACCCCTTTAAACTTTTTTTCTTCCTTTATTTTGTAACAAACCCGGTATATTCAATATAATATGATGTTGTTATAAGAAGGATTCTATCTACACTTACACACACCTAAATCTAATGGTTAAAGAACATACTGTTTCTGTGGATGGCGAATTCTGCCTCACGAAACGATGACTATTCAACACTCATATAACACCTTCAAAGGTGGCCATTAATATGTAACTATATTTATATATGATATATAATATGTTTATGTTTTACTTAAGCTTCTGTATATTTCATTTATTGCATACCTTTATGGTTTCCATTATGGGTAAACGCGATATCTTTATTTTAGGAAGTGTGGACTACCGCCCCCTCAAAGTGATTTGATTCGTTAATACCATATGTGGTACATATAAAGGATATATTTAATGATATTATATATGATAGAATACTTGAATTTTAATACTATTATGTTTCATTATGTTTTAATTCCATTAAATATGAAATAGAAATGGAAGTAGCGTTCATGCATACGTATGACTTACCGTCTCCATGAACGATGCATTTCATTTCTTACCTCTAAATGATTATGTAATATTATAAATTCATGTATATACTGGATATATATGATATATATGATATATAAATCATGATTATAACTCTGGATATAATGGATACATGAACAACTTGTAATTATAAAGAGCATATTTTTTACTCAAGTACCAATGATCGTTAAAACGACCATTAATAACTTAAATAATTAAATAGTGTTCATGACATGGTAATAAGTGATATAAAAGGAATAATGAACTCTAAAAAGGTTCTTAAGAAAGTAGAAATTAACTCATGTTTATTATTCAGAATGTTAAAGAACGATAGAGTCAAGTCGGACCCGAGGTATGGGACTTCGTCTCAATCTCCTTTCATTGAGGCATATTTTTGTTTTATACAAAACCTTATTTTATATGGTGTATAAACCCCTTTAACTTTTACATTTATCCAAAAGGAATCTTTTTTATACGAAGCTTTTTACTAAACTTCAAAAGTGAATGTTTTTGTCATATGTATACGGCGACAACGACTTCTCCGCCGCCGTGAACATTATTTGAGTTTCAGCTTATTCTACAAGCCATACCTTTTTTTAAAATTAAAAAAATAAATACAATGTTTTAATTTTCATTTATTTTGGTATTGAAAATGGTTTTCATAAAGTGTTTTATTATATTAATGTGTTGTATTGATATCTTGTGATTAAAATGTGGAAATGTTATGTTTCCTTTATGCATGTTTTATGTGATACGATTATGTTATTGTTCATGGGAATTGTTATGAAGACTGGTGGTTCTGTGATAAACTAAGGGCAGGTGAGCCTGATATAGCTCTCAAATGCGTTGGGAAAAGCGAAGGGGTTAAATGTTAAGGTTTCTCCGAAGAGATTTAGGGAATATACTATGATGGGTATTCCAAGCATAACCAAGAGGTTTACTCCCTACGTAAGAATGTTATGAATGCCTCAAGTTACATTTATGTATTATGATTTCTATGTTTTTTAATGATTTGATGAGGTATGTTTATGTTCTTATGATTTACGAGTAAATTATTATTTCATTGATTCTTATGTACACATGTACTCATGTTTCCTTTCCATATTTTTATATCCCTTACTGAGCTCTTTGTGGTCATCCCACATTTTAGAAATTTTTTTCACAGGTCAAGGGAAAGGCACATGATGTGATGATAGTTTCAATGGAGTTTCAAGAAAAGAATCCATGTTTTATTTTAAATATGTTTCCGTTGATGGGAAATATGAGTATTATCTTTTATGTAACCACTTTGTTTAAATGTGGAATGTAATGCATGTTTTATGATCTAAATCTCTAAAACTCTAAACCTGAAAAGATCATAAACATGTATTATTGAAGTAACTCAAGATTAAGTAATTTTTAAGGCCGGGGCCTTATATATAATTAATGAAATAGGGTAATACATGTTATATAATTATATTTCATAATATAAATGTGTTTATAAAATAATGACTTCATGTAGAGCATCTTGATTCAACAACGTTGAATCATCCAAACCTCAAAAAATTATAGTGGGATTTACCATATAACACTAATATTTCAAATGATTAATATCCATAAAATATTAACTCAAATAATCGTTTAATGTTATAAAATTTATATATTTACCAAATTATATAACAATCTAATTTTTTGAATGAAAAACATGACTATTTTCTGAATTTCAAAATTCTACTCAATATATCACGAAATGTCCAAATAAAAATAAATTAAATACATGAAATTGAGTCACACAAAAATATTAAGAAAAATGTTTCATGGAATAAAAAAAGAATATTCCAAAATCACATAAAATATATAAAAATGTTAATAAAAAGTTTTCTTGAAAATATCTAATATTTATGGTTAAATATGAAAAAATTAATGGAGTAATAGTTATGAATCATGGATTAATTATATGGATATTTTAAATTATCCCATAAAATCTTCTCCATTTACAATAATTAAAATCCAAAATCTATCCCAAAAGAACAGATATAAGAATATAAATAATTATAGATTCTGAAAAATAGATTCCAATAATGATTAATACACAAATCTGATGGTGTGGATTTATATTTCATTATTACAATGGATTATTAATATTTTTATTTTATAGATAATATTTAATTTTAATCATTATAATATTTTTTTGAATAATAAATTCAATTAAAAATTGGTGTTAATGAATATAAATAGATTAATGGATTAACAGAATAAAAAAGTAATGAATAAAATTTTTCATTTCTGTTAAGATATCTCAAGGGATTATTTTAGAACATTATATGAACCTTGATAATAATAAAAATGAACATAAAACTAAAAACTAAATTCAAAATTATAAAGTTAATTATATCAATAAGATAATCATATCATGAGTAGGTAATCTATATAATAATAACATAAATATTATTCCAAAAAATCTTAATTGTGGAAAAATTAAACCACCCACATATAATTATTAGATTCAATCAAAGAGGTAGTAGAATATTTAATCAAATAATTATCCTTTTTTATAATATAATATAAAATATTTATGTTGATAATTTTTATAGATTATTGTAATATGGATTTAGAGGAACATGATCTTTTTAAATTTTTATTTTACCAGTATCCTCTATAAAATTTGTGTGGAATGAAAAAGATATGATTTCATTGTATTATATATATATATATATAACATTTTTGTTGATAAACTAATGTAATTAAAATATAGAAAGTATCAACAATACATTACACCTATAATTGTGAAAAAATTATTGATATCATTATTGTATCTCTAATAAGGGCTCCATAAAGTTGAATAATCCAAAGGGAGAATTGACTGAAATGAAGGAGATGTTATCTTGTATTTGTATAAAAATATTATTTTTGGAGTAATGGAAAGGTAAGAGGATTGGGATGATATTAATCCCATAAGAGGATAATATCCATGATTATAATAATTAAATGGACAATAATAAATATACAAAAAAAATTTCCTCACTAAATTAGAATGATATTTCATCTTGTTAGAAACAAAAAAATAATTCCAAAAATATTATCAAAAAATGGTAATACATATTCCCTAAAGGAATCAAGGAACCATGGATATTATATTTAATATAGTATATTTTTTCATGATTATAAAATTTAAAAAAATTTATAGTGTTGAAATACATATTGAATTTGTACAAAAATTTTCGATTTAAATTATTGTTGTTCCTAAAAAAAATTGTACTCAGTGAGACCTAAGAAACATGAACATAAATAAAACACATCAAAAATATATCCCACTTATATTCTATATATTTTTATGTTAAATAATGAATACATTTATTGTTAGAGGTATTGTAATATTAATATTCATGTAAATATTGTTGAGAAAAATAATAATGATCTCGAGGAACAAATAGTATATTAGGAAGATAAGGAAAAGTCAGTCATATTAAGAGCCAGAAAATATATATTTTTTATTTATCATTAAAAATACATATTAAAGAAAAAATTATGATCATAAAATTGTGAAACTATATCTAATATCCAAATAGTTTGCTGATATAACTCTGCACATCAGTTTAATATAGATGAATTTACAAATTCTAATGTGACTAATAAAACAAAGGAAATTGATGTAATGAAAAATGATGGACACCACCATTATATGATTGTGTCCATAAATTTTATGTTTTTTATTGATCAAATTAAACTAAACTAAGTGGTCATGTGATCAATATAAAAATATTGAATTATTTCAAAGACATATTTTTTCAAAATGGGACTTGAACCTCGTCTAAATAACTAATCTATGATTTTTAAATTCATTACAATTATATATATATAAAATAATTAATAGAAAATTAACACTAATGTTTATTATTATATATGAAACTAAAGATTTCATTTCAACATTAATTTACACTTGAGGATATCATATATACTATATTGTTTTATGAATTGATTATTATTTTTTATTCTCAAATATTTTCCCTTGTAAATAGATAGTTATTTATTAATATATTGATTATAATGTAGTGAATATTCAGTTTCAATAACTACTTGATTTGGAATTTTTAGTTTATGTCATTTTTATAGGATGTTCATGATGGTCCAAATCTACCAAAATTGAGAGCACAAATTTCGCTTCAATATGATTATATTGAAAATGTATTCACAATTATCATGATTTTAAAAAGTAAAAAATCATTTCTCGGAAAATATGGCAAATATACAGTGGATAATTTTCACAAATCCAACTATATCTAAATTTGGGACCCCCATTAAAAGTCATGGAGAATGATCAAACACAAAAAGAGAGTGAAACTAAGTTAAAATACCTATTTCATACTGATTATTTTTTCAATTTAACTGTTCCATATATTAGGGATAAAATATAGATATATCTAATGATTATTTTATAAAATTTAAAAAGGAGTTATTTTTAATGTACAATAGATAAATTATAATAAAAAAATATTTTAATTCATTCAAAGTGGAACAAATGTCAAAATAGGATTTCATAAAAAATTTCTCTTATATTAATATTCAAATTAAATAAAAATTATAGAATAGTTTTAATATTCATGTACAAATGGAAGAAGTCCATCCATTGACCATTAAATAAAATTGATTTTTTTTACTGATTAATAATTGTTACTAATCAATTATGATCATTATTAAAATCAGTTTAAATCTTGAATGATTTTTTATTTTGAGATGCTATATTATTTTGAAAAAGTTCAAGAATACTCATAACTGAAATATTTCAAAATAATTATAGATATTGTGTACTTATTGGAAATATATATGTTTCGTAAATGATTTTTATGATATATTATAAAAAATGGGTTCTTCCAGAGATCATAATAATTATTCGAAGGAATATATGAAGATGTGTTGGGAATAAGGTTATTATATATTCTAGAATATATTATGTGATGATTTTGTTGACGGATTAGAAAACAACCTAATAAATAATGATTCAATATATGTTTCTGAAATTAAATAGTTAGATCAATGAATATTTTCATGAAGAAATATGTAGAACAATATTGGAATAATTTATTTATATAAAAAATAACAAAGATACCTTGAAATTTTACTTTATTTTCGAGAACATTATGTATTATAGAGAACTTATGGAATCTAGGTGGATTTTGGTATGTATCATATTTCATGTGAAGTTCCCAATAAACCATAATTTTGATTTAAAAAAAATGATTTGGAGTATTCACTTTTATGTAACCCTTTGATTAAGAAATGTAGCTCTATTGGAAACATTATTTTATCTTCACAAAATGATGTAAATCATGGATCAACATAATAAAAACGTATTTTATGGTTGAATGATGCTCTAAGTATTGTTAGTGGATAATTTAATCATATAATATTTAATTCATAAAAAAATATCGTATTGTGTATAAAGTTTTTATTTATTTTTATTGGATCGTTTCTTTATATAACCTTGTGATATAAATAGATACATATATCACATTCCATTCAATTAAATAATAGAGAAATTGAATATAAAATGAAGATCATGATTAGAGGTTTATTTTTTGTTTTCTATGGAATGATTATTATTTTTGGAATATATTATGGCTATTAGAGAAGACTAATTTTGAATTAGAGACATGAGATTAACTAATTAAGTGGAATAAAAATTTATATGAACTTATTATTAAATTTATTTATAATATTCCATAAATTTTATCTCATGGAATTAATGTAATACATTTATAGATGTATAATGTAATGATGTGAAATCAAATTAAACTCTAATCAGATAATGTAGAGGGATAATTCAATAACTTTTTATAAAAAAGTATCAATAACTAGTTACTTAATAATGAATTATTGACAAATCATTGGTTTTTTCATTTATAATATTCCTAAAATGAATCATTTTTTTTCAAATTATTACTCATTTTGTCTACATTTTAAATAACACCACACCTCAATTGATATATAATTAATAGATGAATTTTCTTTATATTTTATCATCAAGACATTATCATGATGGTCAAACAATAATGGAGTTAAATTATTTTAATATTATATAGAAAACAACAATTATTTTAGGAGAGTTATAGTCAAGGAATTTATATTTGAGTTTTAATTAGTATTTCGTGGTGATGAATTACATTATATTTTTGAATTTATATATTACACTATTACAATGAAAATGATGAGATAAAGTGTATCATTATTGAAAAGATTAAAAATTTAAAATCCAATATTTTTTTAATGGATTGATCTCATAAATTAAGTTCCCTCAAAATAATTATTGATGAATTTTACTATAACATGTTTAAAATTTAGACATTTCTCAAAGATGGGAATGGTAAGAGTCTTATATTTAACATTAAAATAGATAATGATATTTACATTTTGAATATATTAATAATCATAATTTCCAAGATACTATGATTAAAATATCTAACAAATAACTTAGTTTATTTTATTGAGATGAAGAGGGCCACCAAAATGGACTGTGATTGAGAGAATAATGGTATAGTCATTATATACCATTGTAGATGAAATTATAGATGATAAAGGATTCCAAAACATGAAAATGAGTTTCTTACTACTAGTATATTTAAAATATTTTATATTTTATATAACTCTAGGGTCTTAGAAAAAACTACAGTATCCATTAAAAAATTAATTAATTATTCAATATAAAATAGTGACGTTCGCAACTAGACAAAAACCATTGGATTCAAATGTGTATCCACAAAATAACAAGATCATGTAAAAAAATAATTTTCTTGGGTCATGTGCCTTAAATTAATACTCCCCATATCTCTCAATATTACCATTATCGTTCACTTATTATAATATTACCATGAATTTTATTAGGTTCAGATAATGTTGTTTCAATGAATAGTATATGAAAATTTTACAATGAATTTAAAAATGTTATCTAACAAAAAAAATATCAAAATCATTGTTTTTAAATATTAATTTTTGATTAGTTGATCAATTTAAATTAAATTTTATGACTGATCATTAGTAGAAAACACATATGAATTTGTATGATTAAAGAAAAAGATTAATGATTATCATGTAAACTTTTTATAGTGACAGTAGATTTATAAGAAGATTACAACATAGTATTTTTCCATAAAAGGATATTTTAACAGATAAAAATAAGAAAAATAAAATTATCATAAATTTTACAATAATTATTAATTAGAAAAAATTATTTATTTTTTTTGTTCTTTTATGATTGAAAAAAACTAAAATTTATATTGAATTTACATTAATCATATGCCTAACCAATGTAGGAATGAATTTCACGAACCTCTATAAATTAGATGTTGATAATCATTCTAATCAATTATGAATAAAACTCATGAACAGATAATATATTTATATATTTAGAATGTTTTGAAATATAACTTACTATTGTAAGATTCATATAGTGATGTTTTAGTTTAGTAACATTATTTTATACTTTAAAATTTTAGTTATTGTGAAGCCTAAAATATAAAAAATTATGTTCAGTGTTTAAGTCTGTGAATATATATTTTTGGTTTATAATGAGAAGGATAAATATTTGAGATTCAACAAAACAACTTTTCATTGTGAAATTAATATTTGAAAATTCTCACTAAATAATGAATCTGATATTGGTTAATAAAATACATGTGTTACATCTATGCTTATTTAGTTTAACACTCTATTTAAATATTTATTAATATTATAATAATGGTAATTAGATTAAAATGACTACAACCATTTTTTGGGTAATGCTTTTATTTTTACAATAATTAATAATAACAATATGTGTTTTGATATGATGAATAAACCAATATTGAATTTTGTGAAATATAGATTTATTATAAAAGTTAAAAATCTGAAAAATTCATAGATTGTATTTTAAGAAAATAATTAATAATTATAGTGGTTGATGAAATAAATTTCATCTAAATGATCTTGATGAAATTGATAATATGTTCATGATTAGAGAAGAATATAGAAAATGGATGTTGTGAGACAACATCCTTATGTTATCTACTATGGAAGTTATTAATATATATAGGAATAAAAATTTTGATTTTTATAAATAAAATACATTTCAATATCTAATCTAAAATAGTTTATTCAATCCTTTAGTAATTTTTAATTAACTATAATTGATAATATTTGATTTAAAATAATTTGACTTATTGAGTTAGTAGTGATTCACTATAGTGTCAAAAATTGATTACATATTTAATACATTAACATTTTAAATTTTCATTAAGATTTTCCATAATAAAATGAAGAATTTATAATGTACTTTTTGTTTTATTTATATTATTTCATGAGGATTGGTATGTTTGAGAGGTTATTTAATGCTGATTATAGATTATGAATAATATTTTTGTTAAAATAATTGGATAAGGAATATATATATATGATTATAAAATAGATTAATGTAAATGTATTGAGAATATAACCTTAGGATTAATTAAATCAACTTGATCAGACATAATTTTTCTCTTAAATTTACTAATTTACATAATACCTCATATTGGATTTGAAATGAAAAACTCTTGTTTTCATTTGTAGTTTTTTAATAGGAAAAGTTGTGATATGATTTATAAGGAACCTCAATTTATGTTGAAGATTATTTATTAGGTATGAAAAATTACGAATTATATTCATAATATAATATAATAGTAAAATCATTGTTCACATTGAAATATAAGTAAGATTCATATAATATATAAGAATACATTTTATGATTCAATGAAATTTAATATTAAATTTTTGAGGTCATATTAAAAACAATCTATCGATGCATTGGTTCTCTATAAGTTTATAAATAACATAATGACTTTAAGATATGTGGTAATTTCAAATATGTGACTTTAGAGTTCTAAAATTATTTGATATAACCATGTGGGAATATTTAGACCAATTTAGTTTTCTTATGTGATAACTGACACCTTAAATAAAGACTATTTATTTTTATTGAAATCACTTTAATAAATGGAGGATCCATTTATAGATTTAGAAAATTGTTTTTGAACAAACCATTGTGTGAAAAATATTGGAATTCAATATGAATGTGTCACTCTTATTTTTTTGGACCAAAGTGTTTATATTTATTATAGATATTTGAAACATTAAAAATTGGAAAATAATGATACCAAATATGAATATAATTTATACATTTAAAATATGGATAAAATTATTGTGATTTATTCTAATTTTATTCAATGAATAGGAATAAGTAGAAGTTATTATTGACTTTGATATATCATTCTAAAACTAATATTATAGTTATCTAGAAATGAATAATATTGTAGATAACATCTTAGTCCATATATAGATTATAAGCATCATGGACATAAGACCAATATTGAGAATAATGTTTAAATACAAATACTACTACATTTATTATTTCACTTGGATTTCATGACATAAGAGGTGTATAATAACATTAAGGATCCAAATATATTTTTGCATTGGTTATTCTGAAGATATGATGATAATGACATATTCGATCTGATTAATAACAATCTAGGTAGATTAGATAAGTTTATCAAATAAGGGTATCTTCTCATTTGACATCATAACATTATAAATGATACTGAAGATCTAATTTATATGTTTAAATTGGTGGTCCATTGTAAACTAGACTTATTCCATTATAAATAATTAATTAAGAAATAAATACTAGTCTGGGAGTTATCATTTGTGTTATAGTTGATAAATTTCCAGTTATTATGCACTCTATGGTATTATTGAATCACTAATGTCTCATCCTCATCCAAAAATATTAAATTCATAATCACCATAATTGAGGGTGATCAATAAAAAGTGCCATTTGTAGTAGTAACTTTTTTTATTTCTTCTAATTAGAATGTATATATTGCATGATTTAGGTGAGATCTATTAATATAAACAAGAATATATATTCCCATATTTATTTTAAGAGTTATTTAGTAAAAACAATATACCATGTGTATTTACCCCTCACCCCACTCAGTCTCACTACCTAGACAAATTTGAAATTAGATAGTATCAAAGAAATTTTTATACCTCTAGTTGGATCTATTATTTCTTCCAATAATTTTTTCTATGAAATATGCCATTGATATTTGAAAATTCTATGAGCTACCTATAAAATAATTCATACATTTTTTTAATCAACATTAGAGAACATGGACCAAATAAAATATATGATAATGAAAAATAACTCATCTATGATTAATGTCGAATAAGATTTACCACTTCTTGAAGGTATTAATGTTTTAGTTTTTTCATTGAAAATTATCCTATTGATGAATAAAATTCACGTTTGAATTAGTGTGATAATGTAATATCAATTTTTTTTTATTTTGAAATCATATTTCATATTCAAATTGTTCCCTTGTCAAGATGTAACATATATATTTTATTTCATCAATAGTTTATAGTATGAGAAAATAATGCTAGATTTATAATCAGATGAAGTTGAAAAACTATTTTAGAAAAGGTATAAAACATTTAAAATCTCATAAAAATCTATTCATTCTAATAGAGTTCTTCATTTTTATAAAAATATTCATCTTGGTTAAATATATTGTACAATTTTCATATTTGTGAACTTTAATATTAGAAAAATAAATGAGGATAAGATTCTAAGATTTCTAAGAAACTCAATGAGTTTTGATTGATATAAAAAACATATCATAATGAAAATAAAGAATATAATAATGGATGGTTACCATTACTTTTTGAACATTGTTAGATGTATAAATATCAAATTTTTATATTTAATTTATAATTAAATGAAAAATTTAAATTAATTAATGATGAAAAAATACTCTCCATAATAGATATATATGTATTGGATATTTAAATTGGAATTATATAATTTATACAAGCTGATTCATCCTAACATACTATGATAAGTGGTGTTTCCAGTGAATATATTTATATGTTTTTTATTTCAAACCGAATTAATTATTGTGCGAACAAAAATTTATAGATCTAATTAACCATCAAAAAATGTGTTTCCCCTTACATTTATTACATTATTTTATCAAATAAATATTTTATTAAATGTTAATGTTATAGTAAAAAATACGAATAAATATTTCTAGAGAAAAATGAAAGGAAAATAACAACAATATCAAGGGTGGATATTAGAAATACCTGATAATGAGTCTTTAAAAAATTTATCATTTTATGGGTGTTTTGATAGAAAATATAAATATTATAGAGCTTGGAAATATTTTCCCAAAAATAATCAAAAAATATTGTTACTGTGTTACTTTTTATTATGAATATTTGACCACAAGGATTTTTATTTGAGGAATAAATAGGTAAATTCATAATGAATAAATAATTACTACATCATGAGTGATAAATTTTGAGATGGGTCAATGTACGTAGATAAAAAATGTATTGTATCTATCATCTCTAATTGATTTTTATATATGAATAAATTTTGGGTATGTTTTAATAAAGTGGTATTTATTATGTTAAGTGGTTATCAAGATATACAATAAATAATACATATATTATAAAATAATTAATACCAAAAAATTCATGGAATTTAAAAAATGCATAGAATTAGAAACTACACATTAGAGTTGGAACCAAAAGATGTTATTTGACAAAGGTGTAACATCTGTAATTTAATTTGGATGTATTTTTTAATAATTTTTTGGTAATAATTTATTTCATAGATTTTACTAGGACTTTTTGTGAAATTTTGAAAATTTCTGGACCTGACATCTTGTATCATAGTGTTGGATAATAGTTAGTATGAATAATGTTCCATCTCTTAGGAGACTATGCATTGTGTATATTGAATATATCCTGGACACACGACCTATTTTGTGGGCTTGCAACTAATTGTGTTTCCAAAATAGATGGTCTAATTGAGGTGCACATTATATCACATTGGTTTCCACCCTCTAATTAGAATCCATGTTTCCTAGTTACCCCTTGGGTGGCGGTGCCAAAAAATTTGGCCCATGGTTTAGTACACCCAATAGGGAATTTTTTTTGGCCTTTATTGATCCTAAAAATTATTAAATTCATTAAACTAACCACCCACTTTTTTAACACAAATACACCCCTAGATAAATGAATATATATCAACATCCCTATGAGAATATCTAATCCCTATTAGTTCCCTTTAGATCTCTATTTATTTGTTATTTTGTGTGGATACATGAAGAAGACCTCAAGTTACCCTACACATTTGTTATTTTATCCTTTATCTTGGTTCCTTCCACATTGTCTCTTGGATTATTCTTTATATATTTGATTTTTTGATCTAATGAGGGTTACTTCATGAATTTTTTGGGTTACTTTTAGATGGTTATAGTTTATTTTCATTTCAATTTTCCTGTAGAAATATAGTTGTCGGTTTCCACTAGTTTTTAGATGTTTTCAAATTACAGGTAAGTGGTTACATGATTTAACATTGTTGAATGATTTTAGTATCCTTTATTTGCTTTCAAAATGTTTTATAAGAATTCAATAGGTGGTGAAAATCATTTTCTAATATGATTTTCTTGTGTGTTTTGTTTAATTAGAAGTTTTCCTAATGAAATTAGAGGTTTTAATGCGTCTCTAAACTATTGGGTGTGTGTGTGTGTGTATTTGGTTGTCCATATTATATATGAAATAAAACTTGGTATAATTAGAAACCTCAATAACAAGTTTGGGAATACTACATTTAGTATTCTAGGTGGTCTAGTTGGGTTGAGGCTCGGTTCCCCTAGTAGAATTGATTCTACCATACTAATGAAAATGTGAATATTATTAAAGTCCAATAGACCTTGTTATGCTTTCCAATTATTTGGCTTGGGTGTGAGGATTTTTTGGGTTGTTGATTTTAATCTAATTCACTGAGGCATGAGGATACTAGGACAAGAACTACAATAGATCAATAGATATTTCTTATGGATCTCATGTGATGAGATTATTATCCTTTTTCTTTTTGAAGTCCTTAATTTCCCAATATTATTTTTAAGAATATTTAATTTATGAATATTTTCTCTATTTTCATAAAAACGTGTAGGATGATTTGTCTTAAAATTATATATTATGGAATCTCATTCATCTGTATTCTACTAGGCATTATATGACACCCAACATATAACAACTGGTTTTTGTAGAAATTGTTATGTTTGAGCTGTATAAAGGAATGTTGTTCCATGTTTGTAATGGTGGGTCTGATTTTGATAGGTTCCCCTCTTAACGGTGTTATTGGAGGTTTCATAAGCGTGATGATCTGTTTTAATACTGGAGACATGGTGTCTTGTTGGTTCCCCTACCGATTTGGATACTTTTAGTTTTTGATTAAAGATATAACAGGATTGACTCATGAAATTTTTACATCGTATGGTATGGTTATTAATTTTGATTTAAAGTTCCACTCTTGTTGTTGTTTATGAATGATTATCATGGAATAATTAGTTTACAAAAAGTAACTCTTAATGCAATGGAAATTGTATCCATCCCATTGGGATATGGAATTCCTCCCGAGACATTCCATGGGCCTGGCCAGGTGTCATGTTGAATGGAATCCTAGTTTAGTCCATGAAAAATGTTATTTGAGTTATTTTAATTCATTCATTATGTCTTGTTATTTGGGGGAGTCTGGATGGATAATATTAGGGACTGTTGGGGCTTGTTTATCTATTTTCATATAGTGAATATGGCCAAAAAACCTCATGACTGGACATAGGTTACCTTGGGATGTTGTGATTTGTTTTTATTTAACCTCCATGTGGGTTTTATAGGTTGTATACAGTTAATGGATAGCATGTGGGGGTGGATTGGTTTCCTTATGATTGTTCTTTTTTGTTTTTTCGTTTTGTATTGATTTACAAATGTTCATTAAGGTTGTTATTTCGGAGTATTTTATTGATATTTTGTGTTGATGGTTTGATTATTCTGTTAAATGGTGTTGTATCTTTTCTAAATGGAAACATATTGTGCATCCATGGGATGTGCCCAGAGAGTGTTATCGCTCACCAGTTAATCAGATGCAAGTGCAGGCACTTGTTTGTGATATCATTTAATTTCATTATAAAGTAAGCCCTGGTAATTCTCTTGTCTAACATGTTCAACCCTATCAAAAATTGTATAACTATAGAGTGTTCCTCAAGAAGAAACAATGACATTTTGTGTTGTAGCATGGACCCTAAGGAAGCTAATAATTGAATTGAGAATATTTATTGGATGATTTTGTTTCTTGATACTAATGATTCAAATAAGGGGATATGTACCTTTTTTTGTTGGAATGTCCCTATCGGAACTAGTGGGACTCATTGGTTTGTACAGGAAAGCATGAGAAGATGGGTTAGAATGACATTATTTTCATATTCAATTAGCAGTGATTCTTAGTGACCATATACTTTTCCTAAAACCCTAGTTTAGATTCTATTTTTATTATAATAACACTTTAAAAGAGTAGTCTCAAAGCCTATTTATATAAAATATTATAAAAATCATAATAAAAGTATTTAAACATCGATTAATCTCAACATCATCAATACCATTATGTAAAAAATGGAACCAAACATCATGGATCTTTCTCATGATCATGATTTCTAATGAACACCACATTTTCACCTTCCATATAGAGTAAAATAACATTAATATGATGTAAATATATAATATATCAAATATAATAAATCCAATAAAATTTAATAATTAAATTTTATTGAAAATTATATTATCATTGGAATAATATATTTGATTATTGTTGCCATATGACAAACTAAAAATTTCATCAAACAATATGGAAACTAGTTTAACATACAATTTGTGTAGTATAAAATATGTGAACTACAATTTAATCCTCTAATATCCCATATATAAGTCAAAGATATTTGATATAGAAGTTTTAATGGATCAAATGTCAAGCATAAAAACGATTTTTTTTCAATATTCGATGTAAAAATTTATAAATTATTTCATTTATAAATATGCAAAAAATGATGTTTTTTCCTTATATTTTATTTAACATATTTATTGAAAATATGGAATGCATTTTTTTCAAATTAAATACATAGCCTTTTCAAAAATCATTTTAAAATTAAGCATGTAGATGCGAAGTGAATTAATATTTTTTATAAATAAAATGTTCAAAAGTATAAAATGTTTTTATCAAAGTTCAACCATAAGGGATTAAAATGATCTACTTCTGATTAATAGATGTATTAATGATTTATTTTCATTTTAAATCAATTAAAATTAATATTTAAGATTATAAATTATTTACTATATAGGGTAGTTATGATTTAAATTTTTGTATTTTTTACTCTTCAAAAAAATGGAAACATCTCAAAAAGTCCCTAAAAATCACAGAATGATGAATTTTTTATTAATATTTTGAAAATGATTATTTTTTTACATAATACTTTTACATATTTGTTAATAATTAATTTTAAATTATTTTTACAACTCATTACTAATCCATCTATTGGAAAAAATATTTTTTTCCCAAACCTAATTATTCTTCTTTATATTTATTATTATTAATAATTATAAAAAATATTAGTTAATAAATGTGTAGAAAATATAGTTTTTCTAATTTTTTATCATATTCAAAACCTCCAATTTCATAGATAGATGATAAATTTCATTTAAAAAAATTATATTAATTATTTTTGATAAAACTCAGTCTTATGTGTAATAAAACATATCGAAGAAAGTCATTATTCTTCTGCTGAAAATTACTGGATTTATTCGTATTATTTAAAATATTGTATATATTTAAAATTATGAAGATGATATATTACCTTATAATCTCGGTGTTATATTTCAAAAAAAAATTTAATAATAAAGTATTATTTTGTAATTTTTTGGGTGTTCTATTCTCCCAGCCATAAATATATTTTTCCCTTTAAATTTAATCATTATCATAGTAATTATTGTTTTTAAATTTTAAAACTATTTTGATAAAAATATCACATCATACTGTGGTAAATAAAAAATCCCTTTAATAAGATAAAATTTAAGGTATAAATTTCACATATAATATCATATAACTAGGGTTCAATGTATAAGAGAATTAGGGGAATGTGAATATATAGACATGGAGGAAAGGTATAACTAATTATAAAGAAATTTTTTTGTTACTGATCATATGAAAGTGAATGATTAATGTAAATTTGAAAGAATCAAATCCATTAATCTAATAGGTGGGAAAAGGTCATTAATATTATCAAAAATGAAGGTAGTGGGATAGAATTTATTTTAAGAACCTTTTTCCAGCATTGAGGAATTCATTATATATATATATATGAATATGAGAAAATATACCTAATATATAAGTTTTTATTTCAATAAAATAATTTTAGCAACTCATTTTTCTTTAATCAACCATTAATTAATCACTTATTACGTGAAATATATGTTCAAAAATAATTTTTTTCTTAACGAACAGACATTTTAATTTCATTGAATGTATAATCCATAAAAGTGTGAATTTTATTTCTTTTTGTATTTTTCTATTTCCAAATAAAGTACAGTTAATATATGAATCACTAAACCCCCAATTAACTTATATTTGTTCATTATTAATATTTATCCATCAAATGTTATAGCTAAAAACCAATACATATGAACCAGGACATCACATATTCATGTGGCATGTGTGAAAACGTTAGTATCCTTCAGTCATGGGTTGAATCCCCACATCCCTTCCAATTGTTTTTGTGAATTTAGCATAAGTTTTTTGTTTTCCATATATAACAACATATTAATATAATTCCTAGAATGTTCTGAAAATAATATAATGCAAATTATTGAAGTAAAATAAACAGTTATATAATTGTTTTAATTTTTTTGTCAGTACAACATATTTCACAAGTCCTTATAATATTATTCGACTATTTTTAAATTTTAATTAATGATTATATCGATGATAATGGTTATTAATTTTCCTATCCAATTTTTTAATATATTTTAATGAAATTATTATTAAAAAACGTTTCCACTATGTCTTATTATTACAATAACATTATATAAAATATCATTAATTTTGGTTGAAAATAATCACATTAAACCAAAAAAAGTGCACAAGACTTAAAAAATATGATCAATAAAAACAGTAAAAACATGTCGGGTATTCATAAAAATCATTTTATTGAATAAAAAATTTAGTCAAAAATGTAAAACAATATTCTGATATATCATTTTTATTATATCAAAATTACTATGGGTAAAATGCATTAATATTTTTATTTTTTGATTCACAATACATAAATAATTCTCTAATTTTCATTATTGTTTGATTGTTCATGGTATATGGCTTACCCATTGGAAGAGGTAATTGATTCATTTAATTACCAAGTTCCCAATATTTAATGAAATGATATATACATGGATTCTTTTGATGATATTTGTTTCAAAATATCATACTCTTCATTTTTTTAGGAAATTATTATCTCTATTCTAATTATTTTCTCACATAATTTACTTACCAATTAAAATCCAATATTTTCATAGGTTTCTCCTTCAATATTTTGTGCATGATTCAAATAAAGCATACTTTTCAACTTGGTTCCTTCCACTAGAGATCTTAGTAAACTCACTCCTTAATTTCTTTGATGAGTCTTGGAGTTGGATAATGTATATACAGTTAATAAAATTTCCAAAAAAAAGAATTATGCATAATTGTGATAAATGTAACTCCTATCCTCACCCCATATGGAATCTCAGTAGCACAATATTTTCCTTCATTTTCTTCATTATCATGATTCCATAAGGATCAATTTGTTCACTAAAACCCCTAACCATAGTGTGAAAAACAATAATCATAGTGAGAAAAGTATATAATAATTTATAAGATAACAAAATAATAAAAAAATATTTTAAATATAAATCAAATTATATTTAACCAATATTATTCATTTTCATAATCTATTCAACTCATTCATAAAAGAATTTATATAAAATCTGAATTCCCATAATAATATCCACTAGGAGTGTCAAAATAGGTGAATAGTAAGGCCCATTGTTGTGTATAATGTTATAATCTATTAAATAATAACATTAAATTTTTGAATTATTATCCGTAGGTATATCTATGCCTAAACCACATCCTCTTGTAGTATTTAGATAAAGATTTATTGCAAGGGAGACCCACATAATCTCCACCTTACCAAATCGTTATTATGTTCTTCAATAATTATCCTCTGATTCTATAATAGGGTAATGTTCCTAAATCTATGTTTTCTAAAATCGAGTTCCAAAGGATTCTACTAAACATTCTCTTATACAAACTATAGTGACCATGACCCCAGTTTTACGGTTCTAGTGCCTGAAAAAATTACTTTTGCATTAGATAGAAATCAATTGTATCCCAATGGACTGAGAAGTTAATTAGTTTTGATAAACTAGATAAATAAATTAATTTTATATTATTTATGAATATAATAAAATTATATAATTATTTTATTATGAAAATTATCGTATTCCATCAAGTGTTTACTTGCATATCAGCCCTAATAAAATTCATGGATTCCTCGGGATTTTTTAAAAAAATGGGTGTGATAAAGTTATTAGTATGGGTTTTATACATTAAATGAAATAATGAATCAATGAAAATAACAAGTACAGAAAATAAATAATAGTACACACACGTATGTTAATCATAAACTAATAATTAAGTGAGTAAATAATATGGGAAGAAAAATAAATGAAAACACATTACATTTGAATAACATGAATTTAATGATAATATAGTATATTAACAATTTCAAAAGGAAAATAACCTAAAATAGTTGCTATTAGATCAATAAAAAAATAATGAAATACATCTATAGATTTTTTTCATATTGAAAATATCCTTGATTTAAGTATTAAAATTCTCAATAAAGGGAATGCATAGTTACTAATTGCATGTTTATTAGGAAGATAGAACCTTTTCTATCAAAACAATTAATAAAACTATTTAAATCATATTGGGTAGTATCCCATTTAGAAGAGGCTACCCAACCAACTCATCCCATGATTCTAACAATGCATCAAGGGGATTAAATTAAATGGTCTCTAAGCCATGTCATATATGTTCACATCATTCCTCATATATTGAATAATCAATTTAATTCAAAAATGATGTTTCTTATACATCTTTTATATTATTTAATGAATATGGATTTATCTATAATTTATTAGACAATGAAATAACATTCAATGTGAAAACCATATGATAAAATGGTATATGTGTTATGAAGAAATCATATTAATGATAAATAATGTGGATTATTTTGGTTAATAAATTTTTTAGTGTTTACAGGAATGTGAAAATTTCAATGGAATTATTTTAACTACAGAAAAATGAATCAAGTAAATTTCAATAATTTATTATATAGAATAATATTAAGCATTCCAAGTAAAATATAAATATACAATAAATAAAATATATAAAAATCAGAGTATTAATAAATTGTTTTTGTTATTGATGAATATAAATAAAAAAACATTGATTTTTTTAAAAATTTTGCAACGAAATGTCATAAAAAATTAATTTTTTTAAAAAAAAATGTCATAAATATGAAAAGGATGTCTCGGAGAAATGACAACCATGTTGATGGTTGATTTGGTACATTCCATAAGAATATTTTTTTTAGGGTAAAAATGATAGAATAGTTAGTTTTTTTGAAAATCAACAAGAATATTCCACTAATAATATGTATTAGAATAATAATAGGTAAATGGGTATTTTAATAAGACTAGATAAAAATATTATGGAATCTATTTTTTAAATCATTTTTAGAAAACAATGTTTTTTCTGGGAAACAGATTTCCAATTACAGAGGAAAATAAAAACATATTTGATTAAAAAATTCACAATAATTATATATACCATAATATAAAAAATTTAAACAATCACATGAGAAATATAATTAATAAATAGATTAAGAAATTAATGGTTTAATAATTAAATTATTATATATTTTCATTGAAGGAAAATTCAAGTGTAAATTATCCCAATTAAAAAGAGATTAAGAAGGAAACAGCTGCAAAAAACATAACATAGATGTAAGAATTATCCAATGTGTAAATTATGTGCATCAACTATAAATTATAATAATATAACTATTAATAAATAAATTAATGGTAAACATTCATTACACACAACATCAAATTATAATAATTACATCATGGAAATAACATATCCCAAAAATAATAAATTTAATTATGAAATTATTTTCCAATTGGTAAAACTTAAATAAAATTCCACATAGGTGATAAAAATCGCCTTGAAACTAAAAATAAATTTTTTTATGAATTATTAAAAAAAAATTCAAGTTATAGGTGATATATATAAACTATTTAAAAGAAACTAGGTCTATAACATTATAATATGCCTCACTGAAATGAGATTTAGAAGGAATACCACAACCCACATTTTCCTTCTGGTGATAAATTATTTGACCTTTTCGGTAGATACATTAAACATTTAATTATCTTATTAAATAGAAATATTAATATTTATGATATTATACATATTTATTTTGTTATATCTTATCACCTATTCCTTAATAATCTCACATTATTTTCATTACTTTTAGTGTAAAATCTCCTGTTTTTCAAGTATGGTTTGAATTTTTATTTTTGGTTTTATTACATAAATACTAATTTTATCATCACCTTGATTTAATAAATTAGGTATATATCATATATATTCATTATATTATTAATTATATTAAACCATAAATTTTTTTGGCAGGAAAGGAAAAAACATGTTTTTGGAGATGATAGGCTATACGTATGCCTGAACATTGTTTTCATTTTCTCATCGTATTTATTTATATAAATTTAAATTATATATATGCATTTAAGTATCATTTTTATGTCACATAGGTCACATATTCTTATTAAACCCATCCTAAATAAGTTTCAGGTAAAATATGAAAATTTACATCGCTTCGAGATGTGGTAGTACACCATACACACAAAAGACATTATCATATTCAATAAAATAGAAATAATGATGTTATGAGTAATATAATAAATAAAAACTCAAAATAAAATACTAAATATCACATATATCATATATCAACTCCTCGTTATTCCTAACCATGAATGGACATAAGGTAAAAATGAACAACATCTGTATGTGATGCAATAGTCCACTGTATAATTTTTTTTGATTTCATAACCCATTTGATGTAAGTGTGTGAAGTTGTATTTTTTACCATTAACATAAAAAACTATTTGTATTCATGTTATTATTTTTATTATATAATCATGTTATATTATGAATTAATGTATGTGCATATGGGAATAAATTAAAAATTATGTTAAAAGAACATTCACACTTCTTTCGGTATCGAAATTAGTTGTCCACTAAAACGTTCATATTATTTATTTATTCAAAAAATAAGCCTTATATAAAGAATTGAGTGAATTTAGGGACTATTTTGTGAAGTAAATTTCAAAACTAAATTATTTTTTAGGTGTGATGATTGGAGGAGAGAGGATACCCTTTTATAAGTTGGGGGTGTGGCATAATTGTAATTTTTTTGAAAGTGCGAATTACACACTTGTATTTTTTAAAAAATTTCACCATGACACAATAATATCCCATTAGATATATTATAAGATATATTTTAGAAATAGTTCTATAAATTTTGTTTTGGAAATGTTTTTCTCCTTTTTTTATTTTATATTTTATGTTTAACCACTATGTAAACTGATTTCTACTATATCACAATAATTATTTATAAAAAATTTCATTTATCAAATTGTAATAAATTAAATATCCTTATTATAAAATATAATTTATACTAATTATGAATAATGAATAAATTTTTTATATTCAGTATTTAGTAGTGAAAAAAATTAATTTTAAATTAATTCTCATAGACAATATGAGTAAATGAGGTTTTACATTGAAAATTTTAAGATGATTATCAATTTTTTGAATAAAAATGTAATAGGATATTTATTAAAATTGAAATAAATTGGTTTGTTATAATTATAATTTAACTAGTTTTATTATTAAAAAAATTAAAATATATTTTAAATTTATAAATGTTTTAGATGAAATAGCTATTTTGAATTAAAATTCATTATTTTTACTAATTCATCGAAAAATATAACTTCATAGAAAAATAAAAAATATTAACCGTACAGTAATTTTATTATTAATTTTTAAAAGTTATTTTCATTTAAATATATAAATTTTATAAGTGTTAAAAAATTATTTTACATTATTTTTGAAAAGGGAGATCAATACATCTTATGAAAAAAAATTATTTTTATTCTGAAAACAAATCATTTTAATTTAAATAAATTTTATTTTAATTAATAAAATAAATAAAATAAATAAATTTGTATAAAATATATATTTTAATATTTTTTAATTCTATTCATAAAAACTAATTTAACGTCTATGAGATAATTATCATTATAGAAAATATTATTAATGATATTCCGTAGAACTAGTTCATCTATGTAATACAAGACATCGCAGAAGGTCACTATTTCATATATTGAAAGATATTAAATAGATTTAATTTATACAAAATATTAAATTTATAGAAATTTTTATGGATGTTATATAAGTTCTTCTTCACTTGGTTGAGGGATTCAAATATGTTATCGAATAAAATTTTATTCTATTATAATTTTTGATGTGTAACCAACTCTATAATAAACACATAAAATTCCATCCCTTTAGCACTAAAAAAATATTACTCTTAGTCTCTAGAATACACAACTAATAAATAAATATTATCCTACCCAAAAGAATAATCTAATTTTATATTCAATTACAATTTTATATTATTGAGTTACCCATCATGTTACACTTATTAATCAACTAAAATTATATCTTCAATAAAATAATATGTCAACTTATACATCAATATTTATAATTCTATTACTATAAATCAATCATCCAAAAAAATAGTTATCATATCAACCCTATTGTTCTTATTAACACAACACATTCCCACTATTGAATTGATTTCTATGATAATCATTGCATATTTTTTGAAAAGTATGAGACAATCCTAGTACCCTCAGACAAAATAATTGTAATGATTGCAACCACTAATACATTTAAAGATAATCTTACCATATCATTTACATAATATATCATATTAAAAATTCCAGCAGTACATTAACAGTATAAAATTAATCACACATTCTCAAAAACAACAATCTTGTTCTTATCATCATGAATTTTGTAAGAATAAATTACAAATAATAAACATGTAATCCTAATTTTATATTCTCATTCATCCCTTTCCATACATTGTTATTGTTATTTATCCAATTGTATAATGGTCCAACACCTAAATTATGTTTTTAATATTTATATCATGTTAATAAAATATCATAAAACATTATCATGAAAATTAAAATAAAACAAGTTAAATATTCTTTTTACCCATTATGAAAAATTTACTTATCCAATTTTCATTATCAATTTCAAGTATCATCCTTATTCAAACCTAATGAAATATAACACATTCTAATTTTAGATCATAAAATTCAAATAAATCCAATATCACTTACCTCAATGAAATATTAAAAAACACAACACCAAAGAAATGAAAATCATTATTAAACAGTAAATAACTCACAATTTTATCCATCCAAATATAGAAAGAAAATCAACTATAATAACTACTTCATCCAGAAAATATCTTCCCTAAATAATTATTTAAAAAATTTGAAGGTGAAAATAAAATTATGATAAGATAAAGAGTAATGGAAAACTGAAATGGTTAATGATAATCTACCTTCAAGCAAAGGATATGATAAAATAATATATAGTAGGTAATTATAATGAATTTCTGTAATGTGGTGGAATAAAAAATTGTTAGATATAATTGATGAAATAGGATGATACAAGTAATTTTATTTTATTTCATAATAGAAATTTTTTTATCAAATAATGACTTCATGTAGAGCATCTTGATTCAACAACATTGAATCATCCAAACCTCAGAAAATCATAGTGTGATTTACCATATAACTCCCATATTCCAAATGATTAATAAACATAAAATATTAACAAAAATAATGATTAAATGTTATAAAATTTCTATATTTACCAAATTACATAACCATCCAATTTTCATAATGCAAAACATGACTATCTTCTGAATTTCCAAATTCTACCCAATACATCACAGCATGACCAAATGAATATGAATTAAATACACTATAAAGAGTCACACAATATTATTAAAACAAATGTTTCATGGATTAAAAAAAATCATCATTACACAATCACATAAAATATATAACAAGGTTAATAAAACATTTCCTTGAAAATATCTAATATTCAAGGTAAAATATCTAATAATTAATAGAGTAATGGTCATTAATCATGGAAATATTATGTAGATATTTTAAATTACCACATAAACTCTTCTCTTTTTACAATAATTAAAATCCAAAATCTATCCCAAAGTAATTGATATATGAATATAAATATTTATAGATTCTGAAACACAGATTCCAATAAGGATTAATACACAAATATGATGGCATAGATTTATATTTATATATTAGAAGGGATTATTAATATTATTATTTTATAGATTATATCCACTTTTTTACCCTTATAATATGTTTTTGAAGAATATTTTTACTTAAAAAGTGGTGTTAATGAAAATAAATAGATTAAGGGATTAATGTAATAGGAAAGGTAATGAATTAAATTTTTTAGATCTATTAATATATCTCATCGGATTATTTGAGAACATTATATGAACCTTTACAATAAGAAAAGGATTCATAAAACTAATAAATAAATTCATAATTATATATTAATTTAGATTAATAAGCTAATCATATCATGAGTAAGTAATCTACATAAGTAAAAGATAAATATTATTCTTATAATTCTTATTTGTGAAAAAATTAAACCACTGTCATGGAATTGTTAGATTCACTCAAATAGGTAGAATAAATATTAACCAAATAATTAAAAAAATTATAATATGATATAAAAAATTTAGGTTGTTAATTTGTATAGATTACTATAATATGGATTTAGAGGCACGTTATCATTTTAAATTTTTATTGTATGAGTATCATTTATCGAAATTGTGTGGAATTAAAAAGATATGATTTCAATAGTTTTTATAATATATTTAACATTTAGTTCGATAAACTAATGTAATTAAAATTGAGAAAATATCAACAATACATTATACTCATATAATAGTGAAAAAATTCATGATATCGTTGTAGTATATATAAAAAGGGCTCCTCAAAGTAGAATAAAACAAAGGGATAGTTGACTGAAATGAATGATATGTTATCTTATAGATTAATAACATTTTTATATTAGGAGTATTGGAAAAGTAAGAGGATTGGGATGATATTGATCACATAAAAGGATAATATCAACGATTATAATAATTAAGTTGACAATAATAAATATAGGGAAATGTTTTCCTCACTGAATTAGAATGATGTCACAACCAGTTTGAAACAAAAAATAATTCCAAATATATTATCATAAAATGGTAATACATATTACCATAAGTAATCAAGGAAACAATGAAATTGTATTTTATGTGGTTTATTTTTACAAAATTATAGAATTTAAAAAAATTATTGTGTTGAAATATAGATTGAATTTGTAAAAAATATTTACGATTTAAATAAATTTTGTTCTTCAAATAAAATTATACTCTGTGAGACCTAAGAAATATGAACATAACTAAAACACATGAAAAATATCTCTCACATAGATTCCATATATTGTTATGTTCAATAAATAACACATTTATTATTATAGGTATTGTAATATTTATTTTCTTTTAAATTTTTTTGAGAAAAATAATAATGATCTCATGGAACAAATATTATATTAAGAAGAAAAGATAAAATCAGCCATATTAAGAACCTGAAAATGTATTTTTTTTATTTATCATTAAAAATACACATAAAAAACAATTAAGATCTTACAAGTGTGAAACTATATCTAATATCCAATTAGTTTGTAGATATAACTATGCACATTAGTTTAATATAGAAGAAGTTACAAATTCTAATGTGACATATAAAACCACGGAATTGGATTTAATGAAAAATTCAAGACACCAACATTATATGAATGTGTTTATAGAATTTATGTCATTTATTGATCAAATTAAACTTAACTAAGTGTTCGTGTGATCAAGATAAAAATATTTAATTATTTGGATGAAATATTGTTTCAAAATGGGACCTGAACGTCGTCTAAATAACTAATCTATGATTTAAAAATTATTTACAATTATTTATACAAAAAATAATTAATGAAAAATTTACGTTATTGGTTATTTTTATTTATGAAACTAAAGTTTTCTTTTCAACATGAATTCATACTAGAGGATATCATATAAACTATATAGTTTTATGAATTGAATATTATTTTTTATTCGTAAATAGTTTCCCTTTTAAATAGTTAGTTATTTACTAATATTTTGATTATAATTTAGTGAATATTTAGTATCTATAACTAGTTTATTTAGAATTTTTAGTTGATGGAATTTTTAGAGGAGGTTCATTATTGTCCAAATCAACCAAAATCGTGGGAACATTTTTCTCTTCAAGGTGAATCTTTTGAAAATGTATTCACAATTATCATTATGATAAAAATGAAAAAAACCTTTATAAAAAAATAGTGAAAATATAATGTGGATAATTTTCATAAATCCTACTGAATCTGAATATGGAACCGTCATTAAAAGGCATGGAGAATCATCAAACACAAGAATGAAGTGAAACTAAGTTAAAATACCTATATCATACTGATTATTTTTTCTATTTTTCTATTCTTTATATTAGGGTTAAAATATATATATATATTGAAATATTATTTTTTAAAATTTAAAAAGAGTTATTTTTATTGTACAATGGATTAATTATAATAAAAAATTTACATTTAATTCATTCAAAATGGCACAAACATCAATATAGGTTTTCATAAAAATGGTCTCTTATATTTATATTCAAATGAAATAAAAATTTTATAATAATTTCAATAATAATTTCCTAATGTAGGAAGTCCATCAATGTAACATTATATAACATAGATTTATTTTATTGTTTAATAATTTTTACTGGTCAATTATGATCATTATTAAAATCATTTTAGATCTTGAATGATTTTTTATTGCGAGATGCATAATTATTTTGAAAAATTTTATGAATGATCATAATTGATGAATTTGACACTAATTATAGATATTGTGTACATAATGGACATATATATGTTTTGTACATGATTTTTATGATCTGTTATAAAAAATTGATATTTCCAGATATCATAATAAATATAAGAAGGAATGTGTGAAGATGTGTTGGGAATTATGTTATTCTAGATTATAGAATATTTTATGTGATTATTTATTAAAGTATTAGAAAACAAACCAATAAATAATAACTATATATATGTTTTTATAATTATATATTTAGATCAATGAATATTTTTATGATGAAATATATAGAAAAATATTGGAATAATATATTTATATAGAAAATAACAAATATACCCAAAAAATTTACATTATTTTATAGACCATTATGGATTATAGAGAACATGTGGGAATTATGAAGATTTTGGTATATAACATATTTCATGTGATGTTCCCACTAAAACATAAAATATATTTTAAAAAAATGATTTGGAGTATTCACTCTCATGTAACCCTTTGATTATGAATGGTTTCTCAATTTGAAACATTATTTTATCTTCACAAAATGATGTAAAATAAGGATCAAAATAATCCAATCTTATGCTATGGTTGAAAGAATATTTACGTATAGTTAGGGGAATTTAATCTTATAATATGGAGTTCACAAAACACTATCACATTATGTATAAAAAATTTTATTTAGTTTTATAGGTCTATTTTTTATATAACCATATGATATGATTAGATACATATATCAAATTATTTTCAATTAGATGATGGGGAAATTGAATGAAAATGATGATCATGATTAGAGGTATACTTTTTGTTTTTCTATGGAATGATTATTAATTTTTGAATATGTTATGGCTATATAGAATACTAATTTTGAATCAGAGACATGATATTAATGAATTTAGTCGAATATAAATTTATATGAACTAATTAATAAATTTATTTATAATATTCAATGAATTTTATCAGATGGAATTAATGTAATACATTTATAGACATATAATGTATTAATGCGACATCTATTAAACACTTCTAAAATGATGTAGAGGGAGAATTCAATAATTTTTTATAATAAAAAAGAAACAATAACTATTGACTTAATAATGAATTATTGATAAATCAAGGGATTTTTCAATTAGAATATTCGAAAAATGAATCATTTTTTTCAAATTATTACTCATTTATGTACCTTGTAAATAACATCACTCCTCAATTTATACATAATTAATTGTTGAATTTTCCTTTGATTTTAAGTTCATTACATTATCATGGTGATCACACCATAAGGGAGTTAAGTTGTGTTAATATTATATCGAAAACAACAATGATTTTAGGATAGGTATAGTCCTTGAATTTTAGATTTCAGTTTTAAATAGTATTTCGTGGTGATAAATTATATTATATTTTGATTTTTTATATTAAAATATTACAATGATAATGATGAAATAAAGTGATTAAATATTTACAAAATTCCAAATTAAATATCCAATATTTTTTGAATTGATTGATCTCACAAATTTGTTTCCCTAAAAATAATTATTTATGAATTTTACTATAAAATATTTAAAATTTACACATTTTCCAAATATGGGAATGGACAGACCCTTATATTTTGCATGAAAATGGATAATGATATTAATATTTGGAATATAATAATAATCAAACTGTCCAAGGTATTATCATAAAAAGTTCTAACAAGTAACATATTTTATTTAATTTAGATGTATTTGGCCACCAAAAAGTACTTTCAGTGAGAGAATAATGGTTTAGTTGTTATGTATCATCATAGAGGAAATTATAGATGATAAAGGATTCTCAAACATGAAAATCATTTTTTTTACTTCTATTCTATTTAAATTATTTTATATAATATATATTTCTTGGGACATAGTCAAAACTATAATATCCATAAAAAATTAAATAATTATTCAATATAAAACAGTGAAGTTCACATCGAGATAAAAACCATTGGATTCAAATCTATATCCCTAAAAAAACAAGATCAGGTAAAAAAATCTCTAAGGTCATGTGCCTAAAATTAATACTCCATATATCTCTCAATATCACCTTTACCATTCACTTATTTTAATAATCCCATGAATTTTATGGGGTTTGGATAATGTTGTTTCAATGAATAATATAGGAAAATTGTACTATGAATTTAAAAACGTTCAATAAAAAAATTATTAAAATAGTTGTTTTTATATATTAATTATTAGTCATGTTGATCGATTTAAATTAAATGTTATGATTGATCATTTATAGAAACCACATATGAATTTGTATGACTAAAGAAAAAGATTAATGATTAGCATGTAAACTTTTAATGATGACTGAACATTTATATGAAGTTTACAATTTATTATTTTTCCATAGAAGGATATTTTAACACATAAAATATAAAAAAAAATTATCATTAATTTTAAGTAATTTAATAATTATTATTAATTAATTAAATTTTTGTTATTTATTATTGAAAAAAATACTAAAAATTTTATTGAATTTACATTAATCATATGTCTAACCAAAGTATAAATGCATTTCTTGACCCTCGATAAATTAGATATTGATAATCATTCAAATCCATTATAAATAAAAATCATAAAAAGATGAAATATATGAATATTTTGGAATGTTTTGGAATATTATTTACTATTTTAACATTCATATATTGAATTTTTAATATAGTAACATAATTTTATACTTTAAAAATTAAATTATTATGAAGCCTAAAAAATAAAAAATTATATTCCACATCTAAGTAAGTGAATCTATATTTTTGGATTATAATTAGAAGGATAAATAGTTGAGATTCAAGAAAACACATTTTCATTGTGAAATTTATATATGAAAATTTTCACTGAATAAATAATCCAATATTGGTTAATAAAATACATTTGTAACAATTATGCTTATTTAGGTTGAAACTCTATTATATTATTTATTAATATTATAATAAAGTTAATTAGTTTAAAATGACTACCACCTTTTTTGGGTAATGGTTTTATTTTTTTCAATAATTAGTAATAAAAAATATTTGTTTGGATATGATGATGAAAACAATATAGAATTTTTGGAAATAAGGATTTATTATTAAAGTTATAAATCTGAAAAAGTATTAGATTATATTTTTTTAAATTAATTAATAGTGTTAGTGGTTGATGATATAAATTCCTTCTACATGATCTCGAGGAAATTGATAATATGGTCATGATTAGAGAGGAATAGAGAAAATGGAATTTGTGATAAATCATCCTCATATTATTTTCTATGAAAGTTATTAACATATCTAGGCATAAAAATTTTGATTTTTAAAAAGACAACATATTTCAATTAGTAATAAAAAATAGGTTTTTCATTCCTCTATTAATTTTTTATTAACTATAAATGATAATATTTGATGGAAAATAATTGGACTTGTCTAGTTAGTGAAGAGTCACTATAGTGTTAATAATTTATTACATATTTACTACATTAACATTATGAATTTTCATTAGGAGTTTCCATAAAAAAATGAAAATTTTATAATGTATTTATGGTTTTATTCATATTATTTTCTTGAGGATTGGGATGTTTGAGAGATGATTTAATGATGATTATATATTAAGCATAAATTTTATTAAATAATTGTATAAGGAATATATATATATATATGATTATAAACTAGATTAATGTTATATTATAGAGAAGATAACCCAAGGATAAATTAAATCAACTTCATTAGACATAATATTTTATCATAAATTTACACATTTACATAATATCTCATATTATATTTGAAAGGAAAAACTCTTGTTTTCATTTGGACTTTTATAATAGGAAAGGCTGCAATATGATATATAATGAACCTCAATTTATGTAGAAGATTAACTGTGAGATATAAAACATTACTGATAATATTTATAATACAATATAATAGTAAAATAATTGTTCACATAGAAATATAAGTGATATTCATATAATATGTAAGTATAAATTTTATGATTCAACAAAATTTAATATTAAATGATTGAGGTCATATTAAAAAAATCTGCTCATGCATTGGATCTCTATAAAGATATAAATAGCATAATGACTTTATGATATTTTTTAATTTCATATATGTGACTTTAGAGTTCTAAAAAGATTTTATATAACCATGGGTGAATAGTTTCACCAATTTAGTTTTGTGTATGTGATAATTCACTCCTTAAATAAAGCCTATTAATTTTATTGAGATCATTTTAATAAATGTGTGATCCATTTATAGATTTAGAAAATTGTTTTTTCATATGATCATTGTGTGAAAAATATATGAATTCAATATAATGGTGTCACTCTTAAATTTAGGACCATAGTGTATATATTTATTGTATATATTTGAAAAATTTTAAATGGGATAATAAAGATACCAAATATTAGTATAATTTTAACATTTAAAATATGGAAAATATTATTTTGATTTATTATAAATGTATAAAATGAATAAGAATAAGTAGAGGTTATTATTTATTATGATAAATCATTCTAAAAATAATATTATAGTTATCTATAAATTAATAATACTATAGATAACATCTTTTTCCAACTATAGATTATAAGCGTTGTGGATAGAAGACCAATATTGAAAGGATACAGAAAAACTAATACTAATACATTTATTCTTTCTCTTGGATTTAATGACATGAAAGGTATATAATACCATTGAGGATCCAAATATATTTTTCCATTGGTCATTCTGAATATGTGATGATAATGACATATTCAATCTGATTAATAATAATCTGGGTAGTTTAGGGAAGCTTATTAAAGAAGAGGATATTTTCATTTGACATCATAACATTATAAATGATACTAAAGATCTTATTCATATTATCTAATTGGAGATACATTAAAAACTAGACTGATTCTATTATAAATAATCAATTATGAAATAAATAGTCATTTGAGATATATTATTTGGGTTATTGTAGATAAATTACCAATTAGTATTCACTTTATGGTATTATTAAATCAGTAATGTCTCATCCTCATCCAAAAATAGTACATTCATAATCCCCATCATTGAGGGTGATCCATATTAGAAATACATGAGAATGAGTCTATCAATAATTTCACAATTTATGGGTGTTTTTATATAAAATATAAATATTATAGCACTTCAAAATGTTTCCCCAAAATAAGAAAGAAATATTTTTAATGTATTACTTTTTTTAGAATATTTGACCACGTGGATTTTTATTTGAGGAAAAATAGATCAATTTATAATGAATATAGAATTACTACATCATGAGTGATAATTTTTTATATGAGGCAATGCAAATTGAGGAAAAATTTATTATATATATTATCTCTAATTTATTTGTATACATGAATGAATTTTTGGTATGTTTTAATAAAGTGGTCTTTATTATGGTAATTGGTTATCAAGATAAACAATAAATAATACATATATTATAAAAAAAAGAAGACCAAAAAATTTAGTGAACAAACAAATTCATATAATTATAAACTACACCTTACAGTAGAAACCAAATGAAATTATTGGTCATAGGTGTAATATCTGTGAATTTATTTTGATGTGTTTTTAAATTAATTTTTGGTCATAATTTATTTCATAGATTTTACTAATATTTTTTGTGACATTTTGAAAATTTCTGGACAAACAACCTGTATCACAGTGTTAGATAACAGTTAGTTGAAATAATGTTCCATCTCATATGAGATCATGCGTTGTGAATAGTGAAATTATCCGGGATGCACAACCTATTGTGTGGGATTACAACTAATTGTCTTTCCAAAACAAATAGTCTAATTGAGGTGCATATTTAGTTGCATAGTTGTGCACCCCCCCATAAGAAGCCATGTGTCCTAGTTACTCCTTGGGTGGAGGAGCCAAAAACGTTTCCACGTTTTTTAGTAGTCCCAACAGGCAAATCGTTCGGCCTTCATTGATCCTAAAAACTATTAAATTTATAAAATTAACCACCCCGTTTTTTAGCACAAATACACCACTAGTTAAATTAAATATATACCAACATCCCTATGAGAATCTATCACCCCTATTGGTTCCCTTATAGCTCTATTAATTTTGGGTTTTGTGTGGATATATCAAAAAGTCCTCAAGTAAGCCTATCCTTTTGTTATTTCATCCTTTATCATGCATCCTTCCTCATTGTCTCATGGGTTATTCTTTCTCTAGTTGATTTTTTGATCAAATTAATGTTACATATTTATTTTTTTGGGTTACTTCTAGATAGTTACTATTTTTTTCTTTTCAATGTTCTCGTAGAAATATAGTTTTTGTTTTCCACCAGTTTATGGAAGTTTGAAAATTATGGGTAAGTGGTTCCATGATTTAATATTGACGGATGATTATAGTATCCTTTATATGATTTTAAAATGTGTTATAAGAATTAAAATGGTGGTGAAAATGATGTTCTCAAATTAATTTGGTGTGTGTTTTGTTTTATAAGAAGTTTTCATAATGAAATTAGAGATTTTCATGTGTTTCTAAACTATTGGGCGTGTCTGTGTGTGTGGTGGTCCATATTACATAAAAAATAAAATTTGGAATAATTAGAAACCTTAGTAACAAGTTTGGTAATACTACCTTTAGTACGATAGTTGGTCTAGTTGGAACGAGTCTCATTTCCACTATTGCGATTGATTATACAAAACTAACAAAAATGTGAAGTTTATTAACATCCAATAGAACTTGTTGCGTTTTCCAATGTTGTGGACTGGGCATGAGGATTTTCTGGGTTGTGGGTTTTAATCTATTTCACTAAGGCACGAGGATCCTAGGACATGACCAACACTAGATCAATAGATATTTCCTACGGTTCTCATATGATGATAATATTATCCTTCTACTTTTTGACATGTTTACTTTCCCTATATTATTTTTAAGCATATTTAATTTATGAATATTTCTTCCATTTTCTTAAATACATGCATGATGGTTTGTTGAAAAAATGATATTTTATGGAATATCATTCACCCGTATTCTACTTGGAATTCGATGACATCCTACATACACCCACTGGTTTTTGTAGAAATTATTATCATTAAGCTGTATAAAGGAAGGTTTTTCCATCTTGATCATGGTGGATCTGATTTCTATAGGTTCCACTATTAATGTTATTAGTGGAGGATTCATGAGGGTGATAATCGGTTTGACTCATATAGACATGGTGTCTTGTTGGTCCTTATCCCTATTTGGTTACTTTTATTTTTTGATTAAAAATATAATAGGATTGAATCATGAAATTTTTACCACTTTTGGTATGGTTATTATTTATGATTTAAAGATCCACTCTTGTCGTCATTTATGAATTATTATCATGGGTTTATTAGTTTAAAAAAGTAACACTTGATGCAATGGAAATTGTATCTATCCCAGGGGGATAAGGAATACCTCTCGAGACTTTCCATGGGCTTTGTCAGGTGTCAAGTTGAATGGAATCCCAGTTTGGTTCAGGAAAATTGTTAATAGAGTTGTTTCATCTCTTTCATTACTTCATGTGATTTGGGAGAGTCTGGATAGATTGGATTTAGGATGGTTAGGGAATGAGGGATCTATTTTCGAGTACGGAATTTGGAAAACACACCTCCGGACAGGACATAGGTTACCATGGGAAGCTATGATTTTTTTTATTTAACCACCATATGGGTTGTATAGGTTGTAGATTATTCATGAAAATCATGTGGAGATGGTTTAGTGGTCATATTATTGTTCTTTTTTGGTATTTTATTTTGTATTGATTACAAATGTGCATTAATTTTGTTCTTTCTAAGGATTTTATTGATATTTTCTATTGATGGATTCTTTGTTTTGTTAAATGGTGTTGTTTCCTTTCTAAATGGAAACATGTTGTACATTCATGGGATGTGTTCAGAGAGAGTTATCCCTCACCAGTTGATTAGAGGAAAGTTGAGGTAGTTGGTCATGCTATCATGGAATTTCATTATGCAGTAAGCCCTGGTAATTCCCATGTCTAGGATGTTCAACCCTATTAAAATTTGTATAATAATAAATTGTTCCCAAAGAATAAATAAGGTTATTTCTATTGTATCATGGACTCTTAGTATGTTAAGGATTTAATTGAGAATATTTACTGGATGATTTGGTTTCATGATACTCATGATTCAAATAAGGGGATATGTGCCTTTTTTGTTGGAAAGTCCCAATCGAAGCTAGTGGGACTCATTGTTTTGGACTAGAAATCATGAGAAGATGGTTTGGAATAACATTATGGTCATATTCAATGAGCAGTGATTCATAGAGACCATAGCCTTTTCTAAAAACCGAGAGTTTCTGGATTTATACCAATGGGATCAATCGGTGTTGAAGTATTCCAAACATTTAATTAATTTATTAAACACTCATCCGGGGTTATTTCTAATGAATAAATATAGGCTCAACGGTTTGAAACATGTTTGGACTTGAAAAATCATCATATGTCTTCTTTTAAGATGAAAACATATATTTCTCTGGTTGATTGATCATTGATGGTAGTGATAGAATATGGTGCAAGGTAAGGGTTTGATGGGGCCATTCTTGTAGTTGGGTTGGGCAGTGGTAGCTTTTCTAAAATGAAAAACAAGTGATATGAGTAGGAAAATATAGGAGGTGGTAGTTCATGCCATCTTTCCATACAAACATCGTATACAATTTCTTATATCATATGATTCTTATTCCATTAGCGTGGAAGTTCGAGGAATATGTGGCCAACATGTCTACCAATACATATATGTTGTAATATGTATGGAAATATGGGAATATTAATATATTTTTTTAGTAATAATAGACCTTTTAGTGTGGTGAATGTTTCTTTATCTCTATGTTAATGACAGACTAGTCAGAACTATCCATGATACTAGCCTCTTGGTTTAGAGGTCATAGCGGTAGAGCTGATTCTCATCTGGGAAAATGTCGATTAAGGCAGAACATCAGGTCAATCATAATTCGCATGTTTAGTAAGAGATTAGGAATCTACATTTTATGGATCATGTTTCAGTGGAGTAATAAGCATTACCTTCAACTGTTCATGGTACATTTTTATTTCATCGTCCATAGTTTTTTCATTTTTTGATATTGGTACTTCATACCCATTTATATAACCCCTTCTTTTATTTTTGATGAAATTTCCAACTAAGGCCAGGTTATATGAGATAGAGTTACTATCATTGATAGGAAAAATGAGATTCCAGGTATTGAGGTGTCCATAAAGCATGACCACTTTGTTAGTGGTTAAGATAGAAAGTGATTGTCTGGTTTTAGGAATGGACTACATCGATCTGACCCTCGATATCAATTTTATGGTTCATTTCCATGTGAAAAACAATTATTATTGTTACTGATTGGTATTCAATGAACCGGATGGCAGTGCCTATATTTTTCATGGTGAATGGAGTCTGTATTGAGGATGTTCAAGACCTCCACATATGGAATTTATATTTCTTGTTTATCATGTCTCATCACTCATACCAGAGGGCAATGATTTGGGTTCCTGGGGTTGACTAACTTTTATAGTGGATGATTTCCCAAAGGTGTTTCTAGATTATTTTGGAAGGTTTCATCCATAGTGGGATGTGGTTATCACCATCCATTTTTATCCAGGAAAAAAACTTATTCGTGTTCCATCATTTCTATAAACCACACTGAGTTGGGGGAATTAGATATACAAATAATGGATTTGGAATCAAAAGGATTAATTTTCTTAAGCATAACACGTTGGTCCACCCCCATGTTTCTTGAAAAGTCAGTTGGTGGATCCCTCTATTTGTTAATTGATTACCATATGCTAAAAAATGTAACAATCAATAATAAGTTCCTCTTTACACATATTTATGAAGTACTTGATCATCTCAAGGGTGAAATGTGGTTTTATGACATTAATTTCCCCACATTGTATCACTAGTTCGGTGTTATATGTGCTAGTTTTCTTAATATGGACTTCGCAAGAAGTTACAACAACATTGAGTATTTGGTCTTCCCTTTTGGATTGATATATAATTTATCAATTTTCATTGTTCTTATAAAATTGGTTTTGGATCAATATCATTACTTTTTGTAGTCGTGTGTGTGGAATACATTGGATTTAACATTGATACTAAGGAAGATCCTAAGTAGAACTATAGGATCATGTTGGTAACTCTTTTGGATAAAACATTCAATGAAAATATTTCCATTTGTACATTACTGATCAGGTTGGTGATGTTTCTGGGTAATGTGTTCATAGAACATTGAGTTTTAGTGGACTTTGAGTAGATAGAGGTTGTGACATCATCAGAGAAACTAATGAATACCTTAAAAAGTTCTATGATTCATTGGCATATATCTACATTATAAATAATTCATTTGATATTACATTGGAATTTAATCACCCAATACCACACATTACCATAAATCTGAAATGATTTAGGTGAGAAAAAAATGTTTAGAATCCTCTAAAAATATTAATAATCCTTTCATCAAATCAATTATTTAGATCTTAATCATAACTGGAAAGGGGCATGTGGTCTTCTTTGATACCTTATGGTAAAGTGGTAACCTCACATCCACTGAACTAAAAACCACACAACATAGAATACAAAAAGCAACTAGATTACCATTGATCACCAGATTACAAAATGCCACTTTGTGTGGGAAATCAAAATTCAAAAATACATGCAAAAAACCACAAACCAAATTTGAAAATAAAATATCGAACCAGCACCTCGAGCAGTGAGCTGCCTCGAGGCATGCCCCCATACAACACCATTGACACCACTATGCCTGTGAAACCCACCATCCATCTTCCACCAGATCCTGAAACCAAAACATGAAAAAACACCTCTGTCATGATCACTACATCATGTGAATAATCACCAGAAGGGGACGAAATAGTACAAGGACCTCATCCACTATATTCCTGTAGATCCCCATAGAACATCATCAGTCACCTTCGGGAAATAAAAATCAGAAAACATCCACAAAACCCACACTGTAGATAAACCAGTACACCATCCACATCCTAGAAAACACCATAAAGACTCCCATTTTCTAGAAGACAATCATCCACCCAGACATTACATCCAAAAGCCTCATAGAATACCACCTCACAAGCCGACTAGGAGGATAGGTAGAAATAATAAGACAGAGATGATTTTAGCATACTAAGGCTTCTACAGATAATATAAGCCTTTGATCGGGGATGCAATACCACAGAATGACTCAAAGAATCTAGGAAAGGGATAATGAATTCCATTATCACAACCCAAATCGAATAAGAAAAAAATGAAAAAAAAAACAAAACGAGATCAAAAACCAGCCAAAACAGACCGCAAAACACCAATAAGAAATCAAGAATGCATAAAAAGGGGAAACACCCGAATGTGAAGGGATAAAGCACATAGAAAAATGGGTGGTCTACTGGAATGAATGTGGAGAAAAGGAGACTGGATGAATAAAAATAATTCAATCAACTACCAGTAGAATAAACAAACCCTAGATAGGGGTAAGAAGAAGGTGTGAGAGCCCGAGAGTGACAAGGGAGTGAATGATTCATTCTAGGCAAAAAGAAAACAGCAAAATTAAAATCCGCAAGATCAGTCGTGAAAGACAAAAAAAGTGGGAAAGAAGAGGAATCTCATATGTAGATGAAGTTAAATAAAAGATGGAGGGAACCAAAGAATCATGATAGATTTTTGTATAGATGAAGAGCAGAGGATCCAAAGATAGTGAAGGATAAGGCGGTGATATAGAAGGAACCCTAGAGGCAAAGAGCGAGAGCTCCATCCGAGAAGGCCTGTATTTGGGATGATTTATTAGTGGTAGTGATTTAATCCTTAATGATGTGGAATCATTACCACTTTTGAGATAAATATTTAGTCTACTCAGATCATTATTGATTTACTAAAATTTTCTACCAAAGAAAATAAATTTGAAGAAGTTCCCTTGGGTTGAATAGCTTTAGGGTATCGATTTTGACATCATTTATACCATGGGTAATGGTAATGTTTTAGCATATTCATTGTGTAAGAAAAAAATGGTGTAAGAGGAGAAAAATTCAAGTGATGTGAGTTGAATTTGAGGGATGTTATCACTTGAATGCATTATGAAACCCAAGAGTGTAGTGGATGTATGTTCTTGACCAGCGATCAGGTGATTTCCTCCATTATTGAACTTATTTACCAAGTGTAGCTGAGTGACCAATTGTGATATTTCTCTATACAATTTCTAAACAGTATGATGTCCCCATTAAGTTGTCATTATCATTAGATACAATTATATGCAATAAGATTTTCGGTGTGGTTTTATTTTCCTTTAGGGGGGTGGGGATGTAGGATATACATCGTTCTTAGTTGTCCTTTAATTAAAGGATATCCAAGTTGATCTATGATGTGCGACATTGATTTTTCTATTTGGTTATGAGGACGGATATAGTTGAATTTACATCCATGTTTTATACATATTAGTATGTCAATATAGAAAATAAATGGCCCTATAGTTTTTATAAGTCCCTTCCTATTCCAACTTAGAAGTGGGATGAGGTCAACATGTATGCCCTTATTTCTTTACCACATACAACTCGACGAAGGAATGTTATTTGGGTAGTTATTGAATTTTTGACAAAATCATCTCATTTCAGTCTAATCGAGAACTCAACCAATGAATATGAATTGGGAAAATTATATGTTAAATAGATATTTATGATTCGTAGTGTTATGTAATTTATCATTTCAAATTATTACCCTAGTTTGCCTATTTATTTTGGGAAGACCTTTAAAATGAAATGGGGGTAACATGTCATGTTGATCACGACCTTCAACCCTCAAACGAATATTAATATGGATGGTAGAATCAAATCACAGAACAAATGAACTAGGTATGGTATAACTTACAGGCATGAAAGGTAACGATTTTGGAATGGTTGAGTATTAATTTATCAACACTAACCAATCATCAATAATAATGTATCATTTTGAGTTTCTTTATTGTCAGCTATGTCGGTTGCCTTTGTGAACGAAAAAGGATTGTGAGACCTCATTTTTCATACAAATCCTTATGCAGAAGAAATAAGACAACATATTTTTAATCATCGAATTTTTTATATATCACAGATCATTCATATGTATTATAATGATAAATGGTTCTAATTCATGGATTATATCATTAGTGATTGGTTGATTCTTTATGTGGCTCCTGATTTGTGTCAACAACATTTTTTTGGGTAACAGAAGCTGACATTGAGGTATGCATGAACATTTGGGGAAACAAATAGGGTTGTTAAGGTGGAATACTAGTTAGATTTTACGTTATAGTTTTTGATAATTCACAAAATTGTTCATGTCTCACATATAGAAAATTACAAACCAGATTCTTCTCAGGTATTGAATAGGGATAAGTTGTAGTAAGAAACCGATCTGTCTATTTTAGTGTCACCAGTTGAGATTTTAGTCTCAAATGAGAAAAATACTTTAGATAATGTCTGTAACATTTTGTTGAGTTCTTTAAAATCATGAGAATGAATAGAATAAGACTTAGGAACATGTTTCTTTTGTGTATTATAAGTATTTGTTTCATTGATCAATAATCATGTTGAATTTATGAGGGTGGAATGTTTTCATGGTGGGGTGAATTGTAACATACAGGATTTTAATTTATCATATTTTAAATTTTTTGTCACATAATTATTGTGCAGTTTCATATGGGATTTAATTTGAAAAATTAAATATTTGGAGAAAAAATTATGTGGGACATAGTTGGAACTAGATTAGTATAAATCATTCACCCACATAAAGGAGAATATTCATGGTAGATAGTGGCACTATCGAATGAGCACAGTATACCACACAGGATTGTGGATAACCATACATCAAGACTACTGGCTTTGTTTTTGGAATATTCTCCCCCCCCCAAATGTACATCCTATTTTCTCCTTTGATTGAGGAGCTATGAGGTCGGTGCAAGGTCTTTCATATCATGTAAGAAAACCCTACAACATGCCTAAATATATTAAAAAGTAAAAAATAAAAAATTATATGCTCGATATGTCAATCTTAATCCACAAATATTTTGAAATATTTAATCTTCAATTCCATAAGATTGTCTTCCCCTCCCTCTTGAATCCCTTGGACCTCCTTTTTACTGTGTTTTTTGTCTGTATTATTTAAGAAATCATCAATTAATCCTCTCATTCCATTGTTTATTCCTTCTTCTTGATTATTTATTGCTCCTCTATTGGCTTTTTCTTTCTATAGTGGATTGTTTGATATGATGATGGTTCAATGCTGATTTAAATGGTTAAATCTATAGTTTTTTGGTCTACCATTTCGTTATAAGGACCTCCTTGAGGTGTAGTGGTTTTCTTCCACTAGTTTATTGATGTTTAAAATTGAATGGATGGTGGGATAATGATTGAAAAATGTTCAATAATTTTTGTATTCATTTACTGATTTTTAAATATAATTTTTGAATTGTATGATTGTTGAGAATGGTTTTTTGAAAGGATTCATGTAATTTTATGGGTTCAAAATGGGTTTTTTCAATTGAAAATCATGGATTTCATGTGTGTTTCCCTTATTGTGTGTGTGTTTAATTGGCGGTTCATATCAAAGAGGATATATAAATGAGCATAAAAAAATCCATATTTACAATGTTTTGTACACTAGGTCCAGTATGAAAATATGTCTCGCAAGTCTGAAGAACGGTTCCAAGATTATGATTGACACTACAACAACAACTAAAATGTGATGATGATTGGACACCATTGGACCTTGTGTTGTCTTTCTAACTAGTTGATCTTGCATGGGTAAATTGTGGGTTAGGGTTTATTATCCTTATAATTGTGGTATGAGGATCTACGAACCCCACTAACCCTAGTAATGTAGTGATAAACTATGGTCCCCATGTTATTATATTATTATTATTTGGATTTTTTATTTTATTAATTCCCATTTTTATTTCAAATCATGTTTCATTTAAAAAATAATTTCATCCTTATAGAAAAATGAATGTTGATTTTTATGGTATTTTTATAACATAGGTTACCTTTTTTTGTTGTCATTGGGGTGTTGGGTCACATTGTACATAGAGCCTTAGGTGTATGTACACCATATTATGATTTACATAATTAGAGGAATGATAATCTCTTGTTACAATGACAGATTCAATTGCATTGGAATCCTCTAATGAATATGTTAGTAGAGGTGGCCTTAGTGTTATGATCAACTTGTTTCATGGAGACTTCATATCTAGTGGGTTCCCCTCCAAATTGGGGTATCTTGATTTTCATAAAAATGTAGTTGTTTTAGCTGTAAAAAATTCTACAACATTTTGGTTATAGACAATAAAAATGATTTGATGTTCTATACTTTTGATTTTCTTATTTGGTGTTTAATGTGGGAGAATTCATTCCCAAAATGTATTGTTTGACGCACATGAACTAGTTTCTTGTTTATGTGGATCATGAATGACCTTTTACACTATCAACGATCTATTATGGGTGTTGAGTTATATGGTAGCTTTGCTTGGTTTGTGACAGTATGATTCACAATAATGTGTAGGATAATTCCTCACCAAAGATAAGTTCAAATTTCATCCACCTTGGATGAAAAAGGGACATCATGGATATTTTAAAAATAATTACATGAATGATATTATTTTCGGAAAAAATTAAAAAAATTAATGTGAACCAATATTTTAATGAGAAATAATTGTTGGTTTTGTAGATTTCATCGTGGAATGTGAGTGCGAGCTAAAAATATATCATGAAATTAATTATGATATTTAAAAAATTCAAAATTGTAAATCGATGAAATGATAAAAAAAATATCAAGGTAATTTACATTACTTTCATTTTGAAGTTAAAAAATTTCCACACGGTTTAAATAAGTAGAAAATATGGAAAACTATGTTGTGTATGGTGAATCGTAGTCACAAAAATCAAAGAATCATGTGTTAATAATTAAAAAATTACTAAAATATCTACTATTGTTTATGAGAATAATTTCAAATTCTTATATATCTAACTAAGAATCAATTCATAAGAAAAAATATAATAATATTTATTTACTTGTTTCATGTGAAATGTCTTGTATGTGATGCATATAAGAGGATTATTGGATGATCATTATAATTAAAATATAAAATGTTGATAAATCCATAATGGAGTATTATATTAATTATATTATTTTTTCAAGAATAGTAATAATAAATGAGAAACTTAGATATCGGCTAATAAAGGTCCATTATAGGGAAGAGATAATGGAGTTTACAGTTCTGTTGGAATTAATTTATGATAATTATTATAGAAAATATTGAAAAATTTAATGTCCATATAAAAATTATTTATAAGGAATATCCTTCTTATTCTATCATCATTGTTTTTATTTAATAAAATTTAATTTTAATTTTGAGAGTTTGTTGATTTAGAAATTAATTGATATATGTTGAATGTGGTAAAATTTCTCTTTTCAGAATCCTTTAAAATTTTCCTGTTTAGATGAGTGTATATGATTAATTAAAAATAATCTTGAATGAAAAGATTTTGTATATATCTAGGTTGTTATGAAATGATAAATAATACCTTATATTGTAGTGATTTCTATATTAATATTGCTATTTAGTTATTATAATTTATTTTAATTGAGATTATATTTTATTAAGTTGGGACCCATTTATTAAAAAAAATTGATACAACTATCTTAAAAATATAATTCCTTATTTTTAACCTTGGGGATATAATAGGGGAAGAACTATGAAGATAATATTCATGGGTATTTACTACAGGAAATTGAAAATTAATTTATGAAGTGTAATAAAGTGACAATTAAATTTTAATGATGATTTTATTTTATATATATGTAATAAAATCAATATTTTTTTGGTTATTATAATATGTTTAATATGTAAAAGAAATAAAATATGTTACATTTCTATAAATGGTTATTTGTGATAAATATTATTCCTACTTTATTGATTGGAATTTATTTAAAAAACAAGAAAATATTACTTAGTGTTTTATTTAATATAAAAAAATTTAAATACATATGAATATGAAAATTATTTAGTAAAAAATATAACCTGTTAATGAAATTATTTACTTTTTTTTAAATCACATTAAACTATATAATCCAGATTAATACGATAATCTATATATTATATGAATGAATATGGCTATTTGGATTTAAATAAAAAACATCCAATTAATATATATTGTGGAGGTTACTTGTATATCATGTAATAAACTTCAGGATGTTGATGAAGATGAATTGATTTTACTTCTGATTTTAATATTTTTCTTTATTATTATTGTAATTAAATAATGTGTTCTTATAAAAGTTTTTAAAAAAAATAATGTTCTGTGGTGGAGGTAGTGGATATTGATTTGGGTACCCATAATTATGAACTTATAGTAAATGTTAATATGATAAATTATGAAATTCATTTTCCTAGTTATATATAAAAAAATATATATTATTTTTCATTAGCATATATATAGTGGTTGGAGAATTTCTTATGCCAATTTGATGAATTCTAAATTTTATATACAATATCATAGAGGAATAAGTAAAAATAAAATGGGGTATATATGTTATTATAATATATAATATTAGTAAATAGATAATGGTTTCATTTGATAATGTGTTAGATTAATTATTTTAAATCTATAAATTATATTGAAATTTAAATTGATACATAATATCACCTAGTGTATATGAATGAATAAAATCATGTGATTAAACTAAAATAAGACAAAGTAAATGTTTAACTATTATATGTTTGAAAATAATGAAAATATTACATATTCATTGTAGATACATAATATTTAACTCGGTGTTCCCCTAAATACATAAGAGTCATCGATATGTTCACAATGCTATGAAAGTAGTATTTAGATAATTCATAAGATCAAAATTTATTATTCATATATATATACAAATTTTTTTTGTTCTCAAGATATGGAAAAATAATATAATATTATTTTATTATTTTGGATAATGATATATATATCACAATGATTTAGGGATATGTTTTCATTCTATATATGTTTTTATCTAGGGATAAAGTATTAGGATTTTACCATGAGAGAGTCTTTTTTACACAAAAGTATGTTTCAAATGATTATCTTCATATAGAATAAGATTATGGTATTTTCAAAAAATTTGGAAAAAAAATAGTTTGAGTATTTTTAATAATTACATGGCTATATAGAGGGGATATTTTTATAATAGTATTGTAATTAACTTTTAAGGTTGGAATGATTTTACTAATGAATTAATATGTGTTATATCTTAATGAATTTTGATAACTTTTATGTTATAAATTCATAATGTCTTTCAATAAGTTATTTGCAAATTTCAAAATATGTAACATATTCATATGAATGTTTAAATGATTTTATGTGAAGAACTTTGAGGTATGGATAATTATTAATGAAGAAATAATATTGTGAATATGAAGAATAATTATTGCATATAATGAATATGATATGAGACACTAACCAAATTTTACTTTATTCATTTGGTGTTAACAATAAATAAAAATATTGAAGGAATTAAAACAATTATATTTCTTATAATTCTATTCATGGAATGCGTGGCCTAATTATTTGAATAAATGAAAAACAAATAAAATATTTGAAAATACATGGGTTGATTATTTTTAAAATGCGAGGAGACCGAAGTGAATGTATTATTCATAAAAATCATGGTATTTAATGTACATTGATTAAGGATAAATATTATATAATCTCATGGCATGACATCATGGAGTGTACATAAGAACATATTTATATAGTGAAAATCATATTTCTATTATAAACATATGGGATTGTTATTTAAATAATATTTAATGATACAATAATTCAATCATTTGTTATCTATAGTGTTATATATAATCGATTCTATAAGTTTATTAATTCGGTGATATTTGTATAGAATATACGTGTTAGGGTTGACCCAAAATAATTTAGGACATAGTCATCAAAATTAGGGGACAACCATATAAAAATATCAAATGTTTCACACTATTTAATTGTGTCTTTGTATGTGGTAATTATCTCTTTGTCAATTTATATGCGATATATTCATCAAACCATGTTCTACAGTTTGAATAATTTATGTGAAAAATTAAATAAATTGTAAATCAGATCACACTGACCACATCATTAGTTTTTCCATACATGATACATGGGAACATAAATTTTAAAGTAGATACTAGGTATACTTATGTCTTACACCAAGTATTTCCTAACATCTTTGTGTTTAGTCTCCCGGAATATGTAAATAGTGGGTTCTATGATAAACTTTTAACAGTTTTATATAAATAATTCTTCTATTGGTGGTTTTTTTAAAATTTTATAACATTTAATCATTCATAATATCATATTTATGACACACTATGATGAATGATATCTACCACACTCTAAAACATTCTTGAGAAACATCATCCAAAAATTATGAATAATATATGATCTATCAGTGATGTCTGATTTCAAACTATAAGTGAATAAATATCCTTATCATGTTTTCAAAAGTCATCATTTTTTAGGTACAACTATTTTTTAATTTTCATATATATATATATATATATTTGTTTATTTTTCTATATTTAGTGTTTTAGGAAGAATAAAAAACCTATTCATTGTAAGGATTTATAGAAAATCATGAGAAAAGTGAAATCTCCAACATTTTACATTTAATAAAGAATTTATATTTAATTTTTGAAACCCTATTCTGAATTTCAGATGTTTGTGATATTAATTTAATAATGAATGAATATAACGTATTGTGAATTTAGGTATAAGAATTTATTATTTTTTTGATTCAATTTTGTATGGTTTTTTGGAATAAATTTATCATTATTTATCTTATCCCTAAAATTTAATAGAACCTTAAAAATTAACTAAATATTAACCTAAAATAATTATTCTTCAAGAAAAAAAATATTTTTTAAAGAATATAAATTTTTAGAAAATCATTCAAATAGGAGGACTATAAATAATATGCACAAAAATAACTAAATAATAAACACAAGAATTTTCAAATAGAGAGACATAAACACAAATATATGAAACCCAAAAATCATATAAATGGAATCCAACATGATTCAACAAAAAATAATATAAAATATTAAAAAAACATATTCTATTATATACACAATCCCCATCTTGTCTAGTAACACCTCATGTAGAAAAACCCTCTTGTGGAGGATCTTGATAATTTGGAACCATAAAATTATAGTTATTGGTCACCATTTCTATATATAATCTTCTAATATTGATCAATTTTATCCCATTAGAAAATTATTCAATAATTTTAGTAAAATATTCATGAATTAAGCAATATATAATTACCTTTAGAAATGGAATGGACCGATCCATTAATTGTGTAAGATATCACTAAAACACTTGCTGCCTGAAAGTGTATCATCTATAAAAACAAATTCCATTAATGATGGGAATGAATGAAATAAATAGACACTTATATAAAAAAGTGTAATAACCACATGATCATATAATGTTTCATCACTAACAAAATTACACCATAGTAAATCACGAATTTTTATAAACAGTAATTACATAATTAAAATAAAAAAATCAATTAAATAAAATCAAAAATATCATTGAAATATAAAAAAAGAAATATTATTTATAATCAATACTAATATTTTTCCTCTAAAGGATGAACATTCTTCCAGTATATATACACATCCTAAAAATAGAATCATTATATATATATATAAGACTTGAGTACATTATCACCAAAATAAAAACATCTCCTAAGAGTATAAATGAGTGAACTAGTCTATCCAAACCACTTAGATATTCATAAATTATATTTTGAACCAACCCATCAAAAAATAGAGGCATTCAGAAAAATAAAAAATTTAAATTGTAGATATATAATGTCACTTACATATAGAAAAAAATTATATTTTTTAAATGTATTTATTGAAATAAAACCATGATTCCTTAGATGGATTTCACTAAAAGACTGTACATAATTTTTCACATTTTAGGATATCTATGTTTCCCTTCCAAATTTTATCTAAAAAACACTTTTATATGTATGGAAACTTCAATCCATAGATAATATTCTATGAGGTATGATGATGAATCCATCTCCTAATGAAAAAATATCATTTATAAAAACAAACACAATATGAATCCAAAAAAAAGTATCTAATAGTTTCTAAATAATATATAGTGAAGTACTCATCATATAAAAATGTGGTGCACTGTGAGATTCATTGTATGATTTTTGGAATACATCATTAAAACACAATATTTATCATATATACCATTGAATTTTGATACTCAATGAGCATGACATGAAAATAATTAAACCCCTAAGCAACACAAACGAAAATATATCATCATATTTCTTTACACCTGATGTGGGTGAAATTTTTGATACAATGTAAAATAAATGGGAGATTATAATATTTTTAATATGACTCTAATTTATTCAATATAAAATTAATTATTAAATATTATTGTGATTCTAAAATTATTGTTTGAATAATATCTATAATTAAAAATTCATTATATTTTGATTTAATATTATATTATTCTTAGTTGATCATATACAGATTATGGTGAGTAAAATGGATTGAAATTGTTTATTTCATTTTATACTAAATTTTTCAACTATTTATTTACCACCTGAAAATATATTTTATTTATGGTAAAACTCATGGATATAGGTTATAATTTATTATGGTAAGTTTATAGCATTTTAAATCATGTAGAAAAGGGTTTTTAAATTACAATAAATTCGCATTAAATGAATTTAAAGGAGGAAAAAATTGTAGATATTATTATATTATTTAATAATTATATTATAGTGAAATTATGGTTTGATAATAATAGTTTTTGGGGAATTTAAATTGATTTAAATAAAACGAAATTTAGATAAAACATGCATAGTATTTTTTTCATTTTTTATTTGAAAAATAATTAAATTAGTAATTTTTAATAAAAAGTGGAAAAATTTTGTTGATGTAATCCTATGTCTATGTATTTTTGATGTTATTTGGTCACATTTCCCATTTTTCAAATTAATTTAATGAGTTTGATTAACTTATATGTATCCTTTTTGTTGGTTATTCCATGAGATGTTGAAATTTGAGGGATTCATTTTCATTTATATTTACGTAGGACTAAATATAATTTTATATTTCATGAAATTAAATGGAAAATACTTTATTATATGTTATTGGAAATACAATATATGCACATTTTTAGTGGATAATTTATTTATTTATTGGTTTTTATAGACGTTAAAATCATTTTATGAAGTTTGTATATATTTTTTTCAAGGTAATTTGTTTGAAATTAAATAATTTTAACTGTGTTTTGTAAATTATTTTAGTAGATGATTTAAAAAAATTAGAAAATATTTATATAAGAACAAAAAGTATCAATAGATTCTGGGGGATTTTTTGGTTTGTAATTATATTATTTCCCATATTTAATATGTTAATTTATAATTAGTTAGTAATTATATTATTTTAGATTGTATATAATTGTGAGTACCACAAAAAAGTTTCAATGATTTGAGTAGATATTATAAAATTGATTTCTAATGTTTTTGCAGTCTTTCTAAGTCTTTGTAAATATCATTTAATGCTACTTATTTCATTTTTATTTCCTAATAAATTTTTATTATGGATATATTTTCAACTCTATTTAGGTGTTTAAATTTTTTAAGCATTAATGTTTTATAATTTTAGTTATAATGATTATTTATATCTCTAATTATGATTGTGTAATATTTATAAGTTTTTTATCATGATTTCTTCTATGTTTGGTTTAGTACATAGAATATCACTACACCAAATATCCTAATTATAGTTCCTTGGTTATTTTTTCTAGAATATAATTACCAAGAAGTGAGATTTGTATCGTGTAGTAATTTACATTGGTAGCATGATCATGCAGGGGTATGATATTAAAAAAAATGTATCTAAGCCATAATTATTGTCATTTCTCCTGATATTCTAGGAATATGTAAAATATGGGATGGGATAATAGATGTTATCATGGAAATCATGAATATATTCTTGGAAAATATTCTGATTATTAAATTCATGTTTCCTAGTGTGTATATAATTCGATAATATTGATTTCTATACGTTATTTAGCGATATGATAATGAAAATCATTTCAGGTGAGTAGTGAGTTCTTTTTGCATCAATTTATTTTTTAATTGTATAATATATATATATATATATATATTAATATTTTTCTACATATGAATGTGAATGCAAAGATTATGTATCTAAATTTAGTTTAAATGTTTAATTATGTATATATTAATTTTTGTATTGTAGAACTTATGTTTAACAAAAAATATGTTACATGAAATAAATTCGATGAAATTGATGACATGATGATATATGATAAATTAATCTTAATAAATTTTTAATATATATAATAAATTATAACACGTTTCCGAATTAATTGAAAATTTATTTTTTATTTTTATTTTTTTCATTTTTATGTAATCATGACATCGTAATGTGTATAAACGTGTCTCATCCGAATGAGGTGGAGTTTGATTATTCTCATGAGGTGAATATAGTGTGGGAATTAGAGAATGATCTTCTAATGGGATAAACCATTTATCTAGTTCTTATTTATATTAAAAATACTGAACATGTAGTGAATTATAATATTAATGAAATAAATTCTAGGATAGGGGTATTGCTGATGAATGTGTGTTTTATGATTTTAAGGAATAGATACATCATATTAGTTGGGGATATTCTAGAACTGACATGACTGATGAGTGACTTGATGGAATAAATGGTACAATGGAGGTGATTTATGTAATATAATAATTGATGGAGAAGATTATTATTTTCACTCATTAGAGACCAGCATGATATTTCTATTATATTTCAATTTTGGTGAAGTGGACTAAGTGATGTTCTAACCACATGCACTAAGTATAATTATGTGTTAGAAATTTATATATCTATATTAGGTGAAAATATTTATTTTTTATTTTCCTCTATTGATATCCATTCTCTATTTTTCAATATCTTTGGAAATAAATAATCCCTTTAAATATGGTTATTTTTTCATTGCATGAATGTTTTTTCTTCATTTGATCATAATAAAATGTACTTTTCATAGTTTTATTAAAGTGAATATTGAATATAATATAAATATAATAATATATATGATTATAGGATAAATATTAAGGGTTCTAGTGTATATTTAGGTGTTATGAACAAGATTATATATGATTTATATAGGGATTGTGGGAGAGATGGATACTGGTTAATTAAATGAATTTAGTTCATGTAATAATACTAGTTGTCTCTAAAATCATAGTCTTGATTTGAATGAAGGCCTCCATTTTTTTAAATATTCTTGAAAATAACATTTTTAAGGATTAAAGGGGTTCCCTTACATGGCCCATATGCTTAGTAATACATTACTTGACTCGAAGGCCAAAAAAGATTTCATTTTAAAATAGACTACATTGAACTGCTCCACCCCATCATATATATTGATGTTAACTCTAATGATTTATAGGGATGTTCGGCTAGATGTCCTTTGAATAAATCCACATACCCGATACTGATGGCAATGACACACCCTATCATTCTTCCAATTCTGGTTATCTCTACTCGGGTGAATGTGCATGTTATGAATCCTTTATCTAATGTATTATTTCATTTAAATCTATATGGCTGCATTTTAATTTCATGTGGCTAGAAGTCCTTGAGTGGCATGAAATCCTTGAGTTGGCCCGAAGACCATCATGGACTCGAGGACCAAATCGGTGAAACAGAAGAATAGGTCTGGCTACTATATTACCAAATAGTACCTACTACAGAACTGATACAGTGTCCCTAAAATATTCTTCCACCCGGGTTTGATCTCGGGTCTCTTGGATGAACATGAATCGCCCTCACCAACAAGGATGAGTATCATGTTCATTGGTTTCTCTATTAATTTTATTAAAACCTGAATTTTGAGGGAGGAAATAAATACTTTTCTTCCACTTAGTCATATCATGCTTAGCCATGTTCATCGTATAATATATATAGTCATGTGTTTTTAGGATTCATATATGTTTGGTTTGTAGAGATTCTCATGTATAGTTTTAGTAGGTAGATATAATGAAGGGGGTGTGAAACCCTTGGGTGGAGTTGTGGTTTATGTTACCATTTGTAATTTTTCAGGAATAAAGTCCAATTGAATTGGGCATAGGGAAATTGTAGATAATATGGGGTATATTTTACCCATATTATGTAAGGAATGTTGTCTGATATTGGTGATTCATATTCATTTAAATATAGTTTCATTTTGTTTTAATTTTGTTTGTATGTTGAGTTTTTTATTTCATTTTGTGTCATGGGAGTTATTTTAATAAGTATATAGTATTACATTGAAAAATCCCCCATTATTAACTTTTTAATTTTTTAACATATTTTAGAGTTTTTTATTATATATATGAGGGAATTTTATGTGATTGTTGTAATATATTTTATGACATTTTTATAAGAATAGAGTTATTAGTTATTGATAGGATTAACCTTTCTTTTATTTTGTGATAAATATTAATATTTCTTAATAGAGAAGGATTCTCATTCCAGTATATCCAAAAAAAAATTAGAAAAATATGCATGATAGAATTTCAAATATACATAATGATTTTTCATCATATGGGGGTTTCAATAGTGAAATATATTCTTTTATGGTGGATTCATATTAATAAACTTGTTTTTAGAATATTGATGGTTTTCCAGGTAAAATTATACCACGGTTTTTTTATTGATAATGTTCTAACAATTGAGACTATATCATTTTTTCATACACCAAAACTCCTTGTAAAAAAATGATTTTTTTTAAAATACCATGAATCTAATGAATTCTAATGTAAATATTTGTTTTACTTTTTTTTATTGAAAAAATATTGAGATGAAAAATTGGGGATGGGGCTTATGTGTTGTAAATAATTAGGTAAATTGTGTTACAAATTATGAGGTGATACCTACCCTAATTGATCAAGGATTTATGATATAGTTGAGGGTAGATCATTGGATTCTTATAATAAATCACCAGCCACGTTTCCAATAGCATTGATTGAAAATAAATAATATTCTAATGAATGTGCAATGACAGATTTTCAAGAGAAATTAGATCCATTTTTAGACATGTGACACATACAAAAGATTTATCTCTAAATTTCAATGGTCTTTATTAATTGAGATATCCAAGATTATCTGGATTAATTTAAGATTATATTGATTAAATATATATTTATATATCAATGATATACAAAGGAGTATGATAATCATTTGGTTGTTTTCCTGTACACATCAGGGGAAAAATATGATATATTATTATTTAAAAGTACCAATTTGGAGTTGGGAGGTGAATTTCTTGAACATGTACATTTTAAATTTTTAACAAAAATATATCCTAAACAGATATATGTTATGAATCCTGATGAACTAAAATAAATATCAAGATATTTTTTTTCTTAATTATTAATTTTCATTGACAAGAGTTTATTCATTGTTTTTCTACACATATGAGTAAATTTTTTGTGTTGATTAGGAAGGGGTTATGTTTTAGTGGGGTAATATATATGAGACTTACTTTTATGTGTTGTATAAGATGATGACTTTAGTACATATGTAATTTTTCATGGCTCAGGTCTGTGTAATAATGATTAATCTGATATATGATTTATACACTTATGGTCATTATATTTGTAGTTTTGATGTTTTATTGAATACTCTAACCTACACCTTAGTGTACACGAGAATAAATAAATTAACTATGATATTCAATTATCTATTGTATTATATTTTCTTAAAATTAATTAGAATTATATTTTTACTAGTTTATATATATATTATTCTTATGATAAAAAAGTATAAAAATTTTCTATAAATGCATTAGATATTTTAAAAATAGGATATGTATAATATCATAAATTATTTGATTATAAAATGATATATACTCTTATAAAAGAAAAATTTATTACATATTTTTTATGAATAATATTTCATGATGATGTGATTATTGAATAAATTTATTATTTTCATGTTATATAAATTTTCTCAAAATTAAATTATTATTTATCTGAAGCGGAAGGACATATATTTTCTCTACCATTGTCCACCAGTTAAACCTCATTAGAGATAACGAATGTCAGATATAATTCAAATTTTTATTGATGGGTTGTTCATTATTTAATCAATGATGTAATATGTATTCACAGAGGGACTATTAATATTTATACAGTGTTATATAATTTTATAATGATATTTTTTCTATATAATTATTAATAAAAAGTTATATATGACTTCTATATTTCACTATGGGTAATTTATTCTTATTTAACCAGGATTTACCACAGTGTTATATCGAAATTCTTATTGATTGAAGTCAAATGGTACATGGATAGATTTATTTTGAGGTTTTTTCCCGTCAGATGGTGAAGAGATAATATGATAGACAAATTGGTATCCACTAGACATTGCTACCTCATAATAAGAAATTAATCAATTTTCTATTCATTTTATGACTTGTATTTTCATTTCACTATTAGGGGAATATATGTTATGGGTTATCAATGACCATGTAACTAAATTTGTATATTATCATTATATTAATAATTAAAAAACAATATATAATCTAAATAAGTTTCATGATTTTGAGACTATGATACATATTGTAACACATAATAGAATCATATCAAATAGGGATGCAATGATTATATCTATATTTCTGGAGTTATTTCAATGGTATTTGGAATGTATAGTGATTTTTCATAAAAATAACAACATATATGATAATGGGTAATCTAATTTTTCTTATAGAGTTTAATTTTGATAATTATTATCAAGAGTATATTAAGATGAATCAATTTATTGGGATTTGTGTAAAAATTCATGATGATCACAATTATATTTTATCGAATCAAGAGAGACTAGATTGTTTGGGAATAAAGTAGTTCCTAAAACATATGGTAGTTTGAAATAAAATTATTAAGTAGTTATTTAGGGAAATGTGTATATAGATTTTATATGAAGATAAAACATGAACCACTCATGTATATACAAGGAGATTATTTCTCTTCTAATGTATCACCAAATTTAGGATATAGATAATTTGGAATGTGGGGAAAAATAATTCAATGAATTTCAATACAATATATGATTTTTTAGATGATTGGGGAGGTTGATTACAAATTTAAATTTCCATTGAAATATAGGGGGTTGAATGATATATTCAATCTATCATAGTGAGGATATACATATAAAATCCTCCCATTAATTGATTGTGATGACTTTCAAATGGAGTCTTATGCAGCTCTCATTGAGAGAATGAAAAATATTTAGAATTATAAGGATAATATCAATGTGGAAAATTTGGGTAATGTATAGATTGTTTATTGGAGAATATATGAGTATAATATAAATCATAGAAATTATAAGAAAAAATTATTTCTCATTATAAGGATTTGTTTATTATAAATAATCTATTTTTCATCAAAAAAATTAGATGTGATGTGGTGGGGAATTTATAAAATATTTTGTTATATGAAAGCATTCATGGATTAAATTTAATTTGTACTTATTCATATAAATATTAATATTGTCTAAATTTTTTAGTATTGCAGTGAAATACAGATTTTGATGAGGGAAGGTATGTGTCCCATTTTCCCATACCCAATTTAACATTAATTTTCTTCCAAATGGCCAAAATTGAATCAAATTTGGGAATCTCATGCCCAAAAATATATATTGTTCAAGTGAGTTTTCATTAAATATTATATTAGTCTATTATAAATCCAAAAATACCATTTTATAGACATCATTACTTGCTTACTATGCAATATACCATGTTTTTTGGGGATTAATGAAGGAATTTATATCATGGTATACATTTAAGGAATGATGAGTTTGTATTGAATATTCCTAGAATATTTTTAATTATCGTAATTTCTTAGATATTTTTTAATATTATTATAGTGTGTTCATCTATTTATTTAATGTATGAAATGTATTGTATAAATATGTTTTTTGATATACGTAAAATACTTCCTATGATTTTCATGAAATCATTTTTCTTATTTTTCAGTTCTATGCTTTTATAGATGATTTTTAAGTGATTTTTCTCTTCGATGGTCTAATATTTCAAAACGCTACTAGTAATTTTTTTTAAATTATTTCATAAATACGTAGAACCAATTTCACCTTATGTTTTATGTATATACCTCATCTATATTTTCATACATTTCTCTCTTTATGATCAATGCGCGTTGGCCTATTGTAGCGGTTTTTGATAGGCCTTTTATCTTCCACTCTCATTGATTCTTTTAATTTTTTATGAACATTTAATCTTTATTAATCTATTTTTCATTTATTAGAGATTTATATTTTGATACATAAATTTAATGTATCTATTAAAGTTTTTTGGGTTGGAAACCATGATATGGTAAGTTTTAATCTATAATTTAGGACATATATTTTTAATGATTATGATATGATTTATTCAGATTAAATTTTTTAGGGGAATTACGAGATTGACTAACTGAAACGTAAGAGATATGCAATTCAAGCATTCTGTTAAGAGGTCTCGAGAGAAAATACAAATTAATAAGTAATGTATTCATATTGTAGATGTGTATTACCTAAATAATAAGTGAGGATTGATCTCAAACAAGTGAAAATAATGAGAAGGTATACAAAGGTATTGTAATATATTATAGCTCAATGCTCTTTAATAAATTTAATGTTTAATTTAATTGAATTTTATTCATTTTATAAATTTTTTAAAAAAAATTAATTTTCATGCCGAATAATATTACCATATAAATTTAAATCCAAAACGAATACTAATATGTGATACATGATTAAGTAAAACCAAAAAAATATATCATTATACAAAACAATACTTGGTTTTCTATTTCATCAATTTGAAATGTAAATATTAGTGAAATAGTTAAGGTGGTAGTCCTCCATTAATTTTTCATTATCAACATGTATTTTTTCTTTTCATTTTGTTCCTCACCACTTTACAAATAATTAATTTTTCTTGTATTTTTTCCATTTCATTTTTTTTTATTAATATTTATAACATATCATTTTTCAATAACTCATGAATATAGTTTGATCCACTTTTAATTAAATGATTGATATTTTTTCTAAATTATTTGAGTGGATGAAATGATCGTAGAGGTAAAATAACATCTTTTAATGAAAATAAACTACTATTAAAAACATTATCTTCCTGTAGAATCCCATGAAATAATTCATCCAATTTGGATTTGATATAAAATAACAGCGACCCATGCTGACTATAAATTAATATAATGTTATTTTATACTAAAATAATTTACATCACATCACCTTTTTATTCCCTAGAACCATGAAAATTATGATTTTGATACGATAACCAAGTGCTTGTCTATGAATTTTTTTATATACACTTAAAACCATTATAAAATGGAGAATTATGTGGAACAAATTACATGAGTTTCTAAAACCCTATATGATTACAAGGATAGATGACAATAATAACAGATACATAAGTATTTTTATACTATGAAATTATCTTAATAGTATATAAAATAGTTTGAATAAAAACATAACTTTTTTAAATCAAACTTTTTTCACTCAATATCCAATGAACTTATTTGTTCACTACATTATTAAGGAATGTTATCATAATGAAGCTGAACATACCTTAATATAATTTATCTTCCATTACAACCAAATTAAAAAATTACTTACTCTCTTCATTTCAAATTTTTTATTAAACACCATTTGTGGCATGATAGTAGAAACACAATGATTATGAGTAGGGATACCTTTAAAAGAAGAAATATTCTAATGAAAATTCACCAACAATCGATAAAGAGTTGAAATATATCCTATAATACCCCTTAAATAGTAAAGAAAATTATTTTATTAATCTTGTTATTTGACTTTGATATTATGAAATAAATATTTCATTACAACATCTATCAATCTATTAAATCATAGTCAGTACATCTCAAAAATAAATATATATTCTGAAAATAATTTCTTACTAGTCATATATAACAATGAATTTGTTTTATAAACACACGCAATAATGTGAAAATTATTATAATTTCACAATAAAATGAAAAATTAATAGAACTATAATTTCAAATTCAGGATTATTGGAGTTTCTATGAATTATCAATCGTATGAAAAAATGTAAAATATTACAATGATTTTTATTCTTTAAAAAAATATTATAAATCATTGGGTTTAATTTTTTTGGAATAATGAATGAATGAAAAAATATATGTCTAACTGATTTAATTGTACGATACGACTGTCGAAAATATGATGAATATAATTTTCACGTAATGTAAATATTAGTAACATATCACTATAATAATAATAAATCATTTGGAATAAATATATATCTAAATAAATATTAACTTTGAATAAAGTATTTAAATATATGTGTTTTAATATTATTAATTATTTATGAAATTTTATAAATCAATTTATTTGTTTTTTTAAAATTTTATGTATTTTTAAGATATTTAGATAAAATTATAAATTCATTTTACAAATTAGTTAAATAATACATCTATTTTAATAACTAACATTGATAAAATAGAACATTTATTTTAGTTAGTGTGTAATAATTAACGAGGATATGTTTTTTTGTAATTTTTTAAAAATGAATAATTTTTAGTGATATGTAATTTTTTTTACATTTACTGTTTGTTTTAGGACATTGTAATGATTTCAAAATGACCAACCAAATTTCTGAACTTTTTTATTTAAACATGACATAATATTAAATTAATTTTTTATAAAATAACATTCTTACATTAAAATCTAATATACAAATTCCCAAATTAAAAAATATATTTTATTCTATTTAAAACAATTTATGATTTTTTTCAGATAATTTAATATAAAAATGATAAAATTATATTTTTGAATTGTTTTAAAAAAATCTATTTTGTATAAAGAAATATAATATATTACTTATAGAAAAATAAAATTTTCAATGTCAATGAAAATATTACATTGAAATAATAAAATCTGAAAAAACATATTATAAATATTTTATAATAATCGAAATAATATCTTAAAAATAATAATAATTTGAAATGGATTCCTAACAATATTATTTTTGTAATATTTATAAGAAATTTAAAATATATAATATTTTCATTAAATTAAAATAAAAACATGTAATCTTTTGGATTTTTGGGGAAATTTTTTAGATACCTCCAAATGTTATTTTTATACATATGTTATATTGGAACACCAAATTTAACAACACAAAGAGTGTAACATATAATAAATAATTTATAAAATTAATTAAATCAGAAAAAAATATGAAAAAACATTTTCAATTATAATTAACATGTTTCCATTTTATAAAATTAATATATCCGATTAAACTATTTAGGAGAATATTGGACCACCAATAAATTGACCAGAGATAAATATGCATTAATTCTATATTCCTTTTAATATCTAAAACAAAAAATTTAATAAATTATAATATCTAAAGGACATACATGTTCATAATCATGGGAGACTATAAATATAGTAATCATATTTGAAAATAATTTTGATCATTTCTGCATAAAGTAACCATACAAGAAAATCCAAAATAGACCTCATTAGTAAGAATCATCATCATAACATGGGTAATGAAAACATAATGTTTTTGTGAGTTAAGACTCTCTCTAAGGGGAGAATAATCATTTTATCAATGATTATTTCACAATAATAACTAAACATGACTATAATTTAAATATCACATCATTATGAGTTTATAGCATAAATCATAAGTGATATTCAAATAGGGTGGAATCATAAATTATATCAACAATAGATTCAAATATGACTATAATAACGATAATATAACCTAGAAGAATTTATAATAAAATTTGAATCATGAGGGCATATGATAAGAGTACAGAACTTATTTAAAATGTTTAATATACATTTGTATGGAGAACATTACCTTTCAAAGGAAGGAAATTATTTTCAATATTTATGATAAATATAAATACACTCTCTAATACTGGTCTGACGAGATATTAACTCATAACCAATAATTCAAAGTGAGTTATATGACCCATCCATCATTCTTCCATACATGTATTTTCCTCTTAAAATCCTTATAATTAAAATTAATAAATAACCCCTAAAAATCATTTTCCTGAAACCTATTAATTAAAATAGTTAAAGATTCAAAAAAAATCCCATGAAAATCAAAATCAATTTTATAAGACCACTAAATGGAAATAATTCACCTTACATAATTATCCCATTGTAAATATTGGTTTCAAACAAACTAAATAGTATGAAATAACATGTCATGTTAAATTATTTATCCTTGAAAACATGCTCACATAATAGAATCACATAATAAAATAAAATATATGTTAACACATTAGACATAACTCTATTAGAATTATAATTTTTAAAGATAAAATAATAAAATGATTAAATGATATTTTTTAATGGATTTTTATTCATCATTATAAATTTCTTATTTATTTGCCTATATCTAAAAAAACCATTTTGTTTTAATAAAATTTATATATGAGACATTGAGGAAGATGGTATTGGATCAAAAACACTTTTCTCTATAAATAAATAGATAACATAATTTAAAATGAAATTTCATTTAACAAAATACATAATTAATAAGTTATTAAACTAAATGAAAAGTGTTTAAGTTAACACATACATTAAATATAAACTTTCTTTTCATGAAATCTCATCAAACTCCTAGTTTTAAAAACATTGACATTCCAATTGAATATTTATGATACATATTAAAAAAATGATCCAATTTATACTATTAATTTATTAAAATTACCCTTCTGTATAATATTATTAAAATAGTATTTTTTATATTTTTATTTAATAATCATAATCTTTTTGAAGCATATTCCATAAAGTAAGGATGGTCGTGGATTTTCTCCCAAATATTATTATTTAAAAACTATGAATGGTATTGTAGTTTATTTATTTACGAATAATATTATATAATTCCATTACATTGGATATTTAGTCATGCATCGTGTATCAAAAATTGTGGTGTATGAGTTTCGTGTTATTTGATTATATCGAATGATAACCAAATATTAATAATTAATTATTTTTGTTATACAAAAAAAACATTTATGATATATATTACATATATATAACATATATACTGATAAAATATTAACTAAATTTAGTATTGGGTCGTAACGAAATATGAAATTCATTGTTCTCAGAAGGCTATAGTCTGTACATATGCATAGATGTTCATATCTATTTAATGTAAAATGTATTAAATGATTAATATGTTTATCATTTTATAATATAAAATATTTTATAAATAAATTTATTTAATAAATTGAAAATTAGTGCTATCCATAAATGGTGGATAAGGAGAATCATACAAGATTTCTTTTGGAGATGATTTTCCACAAACACAAATATTTTTTTTTAATTCTATTTGAAAAGGTAAAAGTGATTCATGTATATATAATCACAATATAAGTATAAAATCATAGTATAAGTATAGATGATATCATTATCAAATATTAAAATTAAATTTGAGAATGAATAAATTAATATAAGTGAAAAGAAAATAGGATGAAATAGTCATAAATCAAAACATCACTACACTGATTATGTCATTTATAGAATGAGTTAATCAATTGAATTATTTTATGTTTATTATATAATAAAATCGATAATGTGGAAGGATATTTTTTAAAAAAGTTTTGGATTTAGTTTTTGATGAACATAGGTGGTTTTGGTGTTAGAGCATGTGAGGATAGTAGTAAACTATTTATCTATAAAATATTAGTGATAATTTTGTGAAAAATGTCATTTAAAACACTGGAATGTTAATCTTAATGAAAATTGATAAAAATGGATAAATAATATGAATCATAAGTAATAAGGTCTATCCACAACTAAATCTCTGATTAAAACATTTTTAATATTTTTTGACTAGTGTAAGCTATCTTTTATCTCTGTTTAAGGATTTTTTGTAATGTTTTATACTTCCTTGTGTTATATTTTATTTCTTTGGGGTCTATTTTCTTAGTTTCAGTATTTTCTCTTCATTGGAGTGATTTATTTCTATTTTTTATACAGGAATGAAGTGGCAGGATTATAGTTCTTTGTAAATTATGCTCTGGTTTTTATGATTTTTCTATTTGTTTTCATTTTGTGGCCTTTTTTGATTGATGTAGATTTTTTTGTGGCATATTTCATGAAGTTTCAACCTAGAGTGGACTACATTGTTGCTGATGTTTCGGATTTTGATTATCTCTTGGGAGTAGTTCATGATCTAATGCTCAAGGGTTTCCAGTTGGTTCATCCATTATTGAAGTGGAATTCCCCAAGAAGTTAGCCTCACTAGAGGACGTCTTTATGAATGATTCTGTTGGAACCACTCACATAGCTGCTTTTACAGAGGGTGTTTCTATGTACCTAAAGCCTTTTGTTGCGAGATTCCTTATGTAGAATCTTCTACTTTTCTTCCAGAGCCCTCCTTATTTCAATGGGTGTTTCTTGTTGATTTGGTTTTTGATCTCTTTCACCATAACCATACATTATGGTTGTTTGGTGTTTCTTTTTTTATTTTCCATGATTTTTTATCATTTTCTTTAATAAAATTCCATTCTTTATACCATTGCAATTTATCTTTTTTACATCAATGGAAAGTCGTCCTTATTATAAAATTTGGAGATATTTGTTAAAAATTTGAATTAAATTTTGTTTTATTCAATTCTTTTATATTGTTATAATTAATTTTATAATAATAATTATTATATAATGCATTAGTAAAAAATTTAATAGAATATAGATTAAATTATAAGATTCCAATTATAAGATAATAAATAAAATAAAAATATCTAAAATTATAAATTCAATTTAACTATATATATTATTATTATAGAAAGTTTTACTAAATTTAAAATTCAATATTATATACTAATAATTTCCTAAATTTCAAGTTACATCAAAAAAATTGAATTTTCAAAATTTATATAAATTTTTTTTTTTGGAAAAATATCATGATTTAATTTTAAGCAAATTTTTTTAGTTCATATAAAAAATGATTTTCAATGTATCTAAATTTTATTCTAATAATTCCAAAACACATTTTTCATTACAAACAATATATACATCCACATTATGTTTTTTTGGAAAGCAACTATTGTTATATTAACTATTAATTTCCCTATAAATTATAAATTAGTCAATGTTAATTATTCTATTTATATTCAAATATATTATAAATGAAAATAATTATATTTTTATAAAATTATTTTATTAGTATCTTAACTACACTACTTGACATGATATTTATAGTGGAATTTTTTTTCTTATATATATATTTCATAATGTTGTTTCACTAATTATACATACCAATTCTATGGCTTGAAAACATAGTCTATATTTTACTTGGTTTTTAGTTTTTCATGTGTAACAAGTTATTGATCATGGAAAAGATGTTGAGGTTGAGACAGAGTATTAAAAAATAAGCTACATCCCCACCATGTTATAGGACATCGAATAGACCAATATACATAAGGATCAGGTTCCCATTCTTCTTAATTAAAATAAAAACACTTCCAAGGAGGTATTTAATGGAAAATTTAATTAGAAAAATTACAGTATTGATCACATCAATGATTATGACTATAAATAATATTATATCTTTGTACTACTTTAAAGATTTCATTAATGGATTTATATTTCATTTTTGTTTCTTAGTTATGGTAACGAACTATAAAATTTATCTTTATAAAACAATCCCAACATTTCATCTTCCTAAATCTCGTCTCATTTATAGGATCATATGCAGAAAAATTAATGTAATAATAAAAAATATTGTTATATAAACATTCTACTTGGGGGAGTTGTTGGTCCCAATGTCCATGTAAATCCCTAAACCAATATCACACCATATCCTATATTGTTTTAATTTTCTTATCATCCTAACAATCCAAGCGTGGATGATATGTAATACTAAAAATCATCGTTATTTCTAATATTTTACTAACACTTTTCTATAATCATGAGGTAAATGAAATATAAAAACTCAATATAATGGATAGTGGTACCCCATGAATCCTTTCCTCTTGCCCAATATTTATCATGTAATTTTATTCATTTGTGAAATCATAATTGACCACACGAAAATGTGCTCAATTGTTAATTTTATTGATTATAACTAAAAAATGAATACTAAATTAGGTAATTATGGGGGTCTCAATAATTAATTCAATTATAATGTTTTCTAATTTCCATACTGGTATAGATATTGGTTTAAAAAATGTAATTTTTCTCCATAATTTACGTTCTGGTATACTATGTATTGAGATTTGTATTTTGAAATGTCATTATTCATGTTATCCTTTTGTAATTTTTGGTTTATAAATCCATAAATTTATGCTTCCAAAATGAAAATATGTGTATGATTAATTACCACCATTAAAAATTTCCAAAATAATTTATTGCATTTTTTTAGAAAAATATCTGTGTTCCAAATCATATAAATATTTCCTTAAAAATGTTGAGCTCTAGAATACTTGAGACCATTTTCATATCTCTATATCATTTGTGGATTGATTATTCTTTACATGAATATATATTTTAAAAAGATCATATGTAGGATATTATGTATCACCATCTATTATGAAAATAATAATAATCCTTTTAAAATCCATGAATATTGGGTCTCCTACAACCCTTATTATAGATAAGGTGGCACTATCTTTCCTCCTTAAAGTATCATCCTATTTTTTCATTCCAAGGTTCGTAATTTGTTTAGTTTTCATGGACATTGATCATATCCATCAATATATATTTTCCCATTTATATCTAATTATGTTTGAATATATATTTAAAACTATTATGGTAAATATAATTATAAAACTTCTCACCATATATATTTTGTTGAAAAAAATTAATGTAATGATCAGCATTACAATATTTGAATCGTGTTTCATGTAATTATTAACTTGAACATTTTTATGATGTATTATAAATTAACTTCTCATTTTTAATGAGTGAGTATCATTACATCTTTTTCAAGGTTTTACTGTATATTAATATGCATTCCCTACTATAAGGTAATTCACATAAAATTTTAGTGAAATTTTTTTTATTAATTCAACGAAAACAATATTCATATTCGTTCATCTAATAGAACATCACCTCCTAATGCATTAACATGGTTATTTCATATTATCATTATGAAAAATTTATAACCAACCACAAATATTATCTTGTTAACTTGAGAAAAATACAGATCTTAGTTTTTTGTATTCTCATGTTCATTGTAAAATTACTTCTATTTTTAACGTATCAATATATACTCCCTTCATAGTGATTAGTTGGGGAAATGGAAGTATTTGGTTTCTAGAATTACTAGTTACTATTTTTTTTAATTCAAAATTTAATTTCATATGTTCATCAACCTAATCTATAAAATATAATCATGCAATTACTTGATATTTCAGTTTGTAATAATATATTTATTAATGAAATCCAAAATATTGTTCATGTAGTCTTTAGTGACACTAGTCATTATATTTGTGATTAGTTTCACCAAATTATTAAATATAAATATTAAGAATATAAAATCATAGTGTATATACCCATTTCATATAGTTGTCTTTGAAATATCTTTTATTTTGATCCTAAAAATATTATATCTACATCAATGGTAAATATTTGATACCTATTGATATTATCAATGTTAAAAAAACCTTCCTTTAATATGGGTAATGGATATTTATTCATAATTGGGAAAATTTTGTGATTATGATATTTAATGAAAATCATTATTCATCCATAATTAATCCAAATATGTAGGACATGTTCTCTCTATAGTGATGAATTAGAGTGTTTAGAAACCCAGTACAAATTCTCCAAGAGATGATTCATCAATTTGTTCAATTTATAAGATCCAATATATATGGCCTCCTTAATATATATATATATAGGTATTATTTAAATACAGGAAATAACCTTAAACTATATGGGAAGTCAAAGGATATCATCTAAAAGCACATCAAAAAAATCTTCAACATTGGGTATGTCATCAATGATAACTTTCTCAATGATCTCTTCATGGATAAATATCATAATTTAACTAGAAAATAAATCATTTATATGGGTTCCTAAAGATATTATTTTAAACCATATAATACTCTTATTTAGTGTCTATCTAGTTATGTAGTTTTTTCTATTGGTTGTGATGTTGATCATGGTTGTTTTAACACTATAAAAACCCTCAGTGGATTATTAACCCAAGGAAATGATATTCTTGAGCATGAATACACATTCAAGTATACAAAAAAGGATCATTTTTATAGATTAACAACATAATACTAACTATACGAAGGTTTTTTGATATCAAGCTATACATAAGACTCATCTATAGGGTATTCCACTAAGGTCATCTGACTATAATTCTCAAAATAATTTCTCAAATGTGACAATCCAAATAAACCATTAATATAATAACAAAATACTTTGACCCAAGCGAAAATTGAAATAATATTATTTTTTTACAATATTTCAATCATTAAATTTCTAAAATAATAATCTCTCTTTGATACGTAGGTTCAGTGTAATTAGATACAACATATATATTAATATTATTTAGAAACAATTAGGGAACTTTTTCATTATTGTCATTAGAAAATACCATTTTCTACAAATATGAATATTTATATCCATCCACAGAATCTCAGAAACCAAAATAGATAAAAAGGGTGACCTTTAATGCTCATGATGGTTCAATAACATTTTATGATGGATTAGTTCATAATAATATGTAAAAACAAGTGCATATTAGATATATTGTATCATATCCAATGATAACCACAAATCATATGTTGACTTCATAGTATATTTAAGGAGTATGTAAAACCATAGAAATAATCATGGAATTAAAATATTTTTAACATGTCTTATATTATTTTAATATAAACTGTGAATAATGAGATAATTACATAATAAATAAGAGAGTTTTGAAAATATGGAACATAGATTATTACATGGAATATTATTCTAATGAGCCACAAAAAATACCATTTTTATGAGAAAGAAAAAAATATTCATGAATTCCAATTTCATGAGATATAAAGATGACTAATTTATTGGAGGGTGATATACAACCAGACCCATCAGATGTCTATACATATATGTGAAATAGAAAATTCATTAAAGATTTAGAACAAAAATAACCATGGAAATTAAATGGGTTTCATAAAAAATAGAAATGAAAATTATTTATATTTCATAAAAAATCCATTGAAAGAAATATAGGTTTCTTAAAACATCCACATAATAATCATTTAGTTTTAATAAAGAAAAAACAAATGGGTATCATAAAACAATAAATTTTCATAAAATAACACCATGAATGACATCATTTAAAAAAATAAATTTTTAACAAAATAATCTTATACTAATAGAATATATTGTGAGAATCACGAGTCATTAATACTTGGAGATTTTTTTAATGATAACATTAACTATATTATAAAAATACCTTTATGGAATCATTTTTTATTTATTGTAGTAAATGTCATAGTTCAAGACTCTTTCAAAAAAGGCATAATTTTTTTTATAAATGAAAATTAAAATATTATTAAATATTTAATTTATTTTAATTTTTCTTTTACGAAACCGATAAAGATATCCATAAAAACTTTAATCTCTCAAAACAAAAATGTTCAATAAGAAATTTCATAACTCAATTAAAGGAGTTTTAGTTAACTTATCCCTTACATTTACCCATGATTTATATAGTTTTCATTCAAAATAATGTATAATAAAATTATAAATATTAAATATATAAATATTAATGTAATTTATATATGGTTTTATTTATACTCTTCATTTATAAATTTTATTTTCATGTTTTAAATTTTATAATCTTTTTGTTTCAAAATCTGTGTCAATAATCTTAGCTTTTTGGAACTATGTTTGAAAAAGCATTTTTGGTCATCCTTTTCCTACAAAATAACATAATTTCATACCTATTAAATTTAATACTATATATTTAGTATAAATACCTATAATTTTATAATTCCATTATATTGGTGTTTTTTTCTCATATCATGAACTTGTGAATAGTGACACACTAAATTCAGTTTATTTACCATGGTCAATGGATTACCTTATAATGATCATAAATTCATTATTTTTGTCAAAAAACTATATTAATGATATATATTAGTAGTATATATAATATATAATCATCAAAAATAAACAAAAAATATATAAGTGATGGTGGTACTAAAAAAATAGAATATGTCATTACCTAGAGGTGGTAATCCACATGTACAATGGATAAATGATTTCATTTGTCAATAAAAACAAATAAATTTTTAATATTCTTTATATTTCTTGATTTAGATTTTTGTTAATAAATACATTATAATTTATTATATTCTACATTTGGACTTCATGTGCTTGGTGGAGAAGAAAACAAATAGAATGATTTTTCATGTGGTATCCCGCGAACATAAAAATGTCATTTCCACTTTTATATCATAAAAATGAAGGGTAATTAATGCTTGTAAGATCATATTAAAAATATTAAACAATAATAATGATACTTAATTTTTCATTTTATAGTGGACAAATTAATTTTTTTTAAGATTAAATTAATATATAGAAGAATGAAATGAGGATAAAATAGAAAGAAATATATGCCTCACTACATAAGTAATATACCTTGTGAAGGAGGTTATAACTCTAAAGGATGGAATTTTGAAATATAAAAAAGATATTAAATATTACCAGAACAATTATATATACACAAAACATTTCAATAATGTAAATCAATATTAAATATAACTAACATATATATTGTGAAATTATAATTTTTATAAATGTATGGTTGATCCACACATGAAACACTATATTAAAATATATTTATAACATGTTTGTCCCTTTAACGCGTATGTAACTAATTTTTACCATTTTGGTATTCAGCATGGTAAATTTGTTTACCATGCTAAAATATTAATTATTTCAAAAAATTAATTTCTTCATTTTCTTTAAATTTTTTGTAAAAATAAAATAAATTTATCATATTTTTTTCTTTCATTTTATCGAATTATTTAGAATAAATATTAAAATACCCAATACATAATTATTTACAATAATTTTTATGAATATAAAATTAAATTCAAGAATGTAAAATAATGAATAATAAAATAAAAAGTGTTTGAAATTATAAATAAAAATAAAATATTTTTATTTCAAATTAAATAAATTTTCTATAAATTTAGAATTCATAAATATATAATGATAATGAATTAAAATTCAGGTTTTTATCAAAGAAATTACTTTTCACCATTACCCTAAAAATAATTTTTTTCCTCCCTAAAATTCATTCCAAGGTAGTTTTGGAAATATAAATCCAAAAATTAACTTTTATTTATCTTACTATGATTATAACAATTTTTAAAATTATTTTTTATTTAAAAAGAAATAGAGAAAAACCTGATTCCATACATGAACGACCTTATATATATTAACTATATCATTTTATAAAAATAATTAAAAATTATAGGGTAAATCCTTTTTTACATAAAGATGTATTATACCTAAAATGATTTAAATTATTGGAGTAATATTTTATCAGTTACTTATCTTAACAATATGAGTCAATATTTAATGTGAAGATTTTTTCTCTATTATTTAAATATTTATATTTATATCACAAATTTTTATCTCCATTTAAATGTACCAATTAGATGGATACCATATATTATTCTATATGTTTTCAATTTTATTGTCTCATACGGAGAAATCTATCCAATATAGTTTTTTATATATATTAAAACCACAAGTCGATAAAGACAATGTTAATTGATTCACGGGGAAATGGTTCTTTGTCCTACATTTCAAATTTGATACAATTTGAGAATTTTATTTCCAAATCCTTTATTATATTCAATAGATATTACAATTCTATGTTATTCTAATCATTTTTTTATATATTTGATATTTTCTAACCCATTCTATCAATTAGAATCTATTTCCAAATCGATTATTATGTCAACGTAAGAGTTATCGATTATATAAATTTCTGGTAAAAATATTTTTAATTGTCAAATATATTATTATAGAAATATAATTACATATTACTATATTAAATTTTATATATTTTCAAAGGATCAGTTACCCAATACCTCACATAAAACCCAATTACTGGGTCGTTACAAAGTCAATGTATTTTTTTCTCCTTCAACCCCTTATTATTTCTATTTATTATATAGTTGTTTTATATATGACCTTTTATTCCCTGTCACTTTTGTATTTAAAGTATACCATACAATTTTTCCATTATATTATGGTATTCTTATCCAATTACATCACTTATAGTGTTAATGGGTCCCTCCCACTCATTTTCCCTATATGTTTATTTTTACATCTATCTTCTCCGACCTCTCTCAAGATGTTTACTTTTTATTCTATGTTCATATTTTTAATCTCATTTAGGTATATTACATTTATTGAATATTTATTTTAAAATGACAATATCCCAATTAATCTATACTTTGTGAACACTATATATTTATTTTTTTTAACTGTGATTATCTAGAAAAAATTTAAAATATTTGATTGGGAAATTATTGAAAATCCATATTCCCATTATTTCAATATAGGAAATTATTGATTATGTAGCCATGTTTATGTATGTATTTATATAAATAATATATTCAATAATTTAATTTTGAAAATATTATTAGATACTTTTTAATAAAAATATTTCTTAATAAAATACATGGATTGAAATCTCCAACAATCATTAGAACGATGTGCATATAAAACATCAAAATGAGCTCCTAAATCCCATTCAAATCCAAAAATTTGGAAACCCTGCGGAATATATAGCCAACAGTCGAGAGGGAAATCAGATTAAGATAAAAAACATGATAAAGAAACCAAAATTATTATTTAATGGTAAATCATGATGTCATAAAAGAGAGGGATAACAAGTAATCACATAGAGAATAACATATGCAACATGGTATTATAAGATCAAGAAGAATGAAAAATTTTACAACAACCCAAAACACAACTTATGCCACCGATGACATCTATCAAAACATTATCTAGTGGATAGAGTTTCATAGTGGATTAGGTGTTCCCAATTATCCCATACATAACACCTCATGGGATAAAAAGTGATGAATTAATTAGTGAACAATTAAGAAAAAATAATGATACATTGTACATGGTTATTTTTTACAAAAAAATATAAATCAATCATGATAAATATATATAATAATAACCCATGGAATGAAATGGGTAGTATATTCTTACCTCATATCAAAATATATTGAAATTTCATAAAGAAATAATATTAGACATAAACATTAGAAAACTTATTACGTTATAAAAGGATGGTATAATAAGAATTTAATATATATGGGACATGTATATAAATAATTTACAAAAATCCATAACATTAATAACATGTAGATAGTTTCTTACAAAGATATAGTTTATAACCGAAATAAAAAATGTGATTTTGAATGATCCCTTATATCAAGCCTAACATATCATGAGTGTTCCTTATATTCCTAAATAAAAATATTATTTTAATTATTTTCATACATAAGAAAATATTTCATTTTTATTGTTCATTTTTTATTAAAAGGGTATATTCAATTACTTAATCAACTAATTTATCATCACACATTTTGTGGATATTTTTCTTTTAGGACTAATATGACATCAGAAGGATGATAAAGGATAATTAGTGTATTATTAAATCATTTAAATAATTTAAATAATGAAATAATTATCATTTTTATATCTCATGTATTATTTTAGAACCATCCTCAAATAATGGTTATGAAAAATTAACCATGTTACAAACATGAAGATAGTTGGTTATACGTACTTGTGAGTAACATTTGAATTTATAAATGATCATTTTGGGAATTATGTGTAAATTATTTTAAAACTAAACAATTATAATTGTATCATATTATATAATTTAAATTTTTTATATAGTCCATCCATGTAATGTGGTAATGAGAAATGATTTATATTTCTTCATAAAGGTTGTAATCAACATGTACCCACAAAATGACATTATCGTTTATCAATGAATGGAATGGTAAAAAACATATCATATATTAATTATCCATAATGACAAAAATTTCATGAATAATATATATATATCAATATTTAATCCATCATTATATCTATATGTGATAGTTAGTGAAGGAATCAAATTATATCAGTTAGTGAGGAGATGTCTGCAAAATGGCTGAATGATGGTTTTGTTTCCTATTTTATAGAAAATGGTATGGATATTGATATGAAATTAATAAAACATGATATAATAATATGATATATACTGGTGTAATTATTTCATCATTTCTAAATAATATTTTATATATTTTTATGATGGAATAAAATAATATAATAGGGTTAAATGCCTCTTCTTAAAATGACATCATTAATTTTATACTAAATCCTTACTAGAATCACATTCGTAAAAACCAATGACATTATGTAATGGGTATGGATATAAATAATTAATTTTTCAGGTATTTTGGGACCTAAATGATTGTTATGTAGATAGAATGGAGGAGAAGTGGTGTCAATTTATTTGTAGGGGAGAGAACACATTTATAATTTTTGAAAATAATATAATATATTAAAATGGTATTCAAACCAAATGCTTTCAAAATAGACCATTACTAAAAATTATCTGATTCAGTGCCTATATTTTAACATAATATAGAAATTAGACAAGTATATAGGTCATATTAACAATAATATATTTATTTTAATCCCTTAGTAATCATATTTTAACATTATCAGTTGCAACATCTTTTTACATTCCTAACTAATCATTAAATGTATAAAAATAAGTTTATCTTATTACATAATATTAGTTATTTTAATTTAAATTATGAAATAAATTTTATCAAATTTAATTAACATTAGGGGACAAATTTAGAATAATATTATACCCATGAAACATAATGGAAATTGTTTTTTTTTTGAAAAATCTTATTTTATACCAAATAAATGCCCTTATACCGAAATTAGGTATAGAAATGAATAAAAATTTATCATTTTTTATTTAGAACTAATTAAAATTTATATTAAATTTAAATATTTTAAAAATAATATTAATACACATTAAATTACGTTATTTAATATAAAGAAATGACATTATTAAAAAAATGATGGTTTCTCTATATTATAAAAAATATATTTTTTATAGAAATAAAACAATTACCCTTAATAAAATTTCATATTATTGTTTCAAAAGATCTATACTTTTTGAAAATATGTTTTTATAAAATTTTAGTAAATTAAATATATTAATTTATCCCCTTAATATATGAAAAAAAAATCAAGAGAAATTTAATTCTAAAGGATAATATGTCATTACAGAATAATTGAGTGATTATTTAATTAGGAATTATCAATAAATTTATAATTGATTCATCAAACCCATTAATTTTTTCTATTAAGAAAAATAGTTCATACATATCAAACACTGTGATATATATTCTAGGATATCCTTATTCATCATCACTCATCAATTATATTACCAAAGACCATGATACTCCATCCTGCTCCCTTGGTTGATGGAGAAGGTTGATCCCAGGGCATAATTCAATAGCTACATCAAAATATATGAATTTTATAGTATATATAGTTTTTACTAAAATCATATAAATAATTCTTCATTACTTATAAATATCTAGGATCTATATTTTATTATAGATTCTACCTTCGTTGGAATTTCCACATCATCTATTTTAGCATTCATTTCTTTCTACAGATGTAATGGTTCATGAAACATTTATGAAACAAATAAATGATATTCCATCCTTTATAATTAAAATTTAATTAATTTTTTGGTTAAATATGATTGAATCCTTCTCAATTATCATCATTGAAAATGTATCCAGGTCTATTCTACAAAAATAATATTCCAAATTTTTTATTTACTTGGATTTTAATAGATTGAGAAGTCAGTGCCTTTAATCTGATATAACCATATTTTATGGTTCTTATTAATCTTTTACTGTATATATATATATATAGATCCACATTTATTTTACTCGTAACCCCATAAAGGTAATGTATTTATATATTCAAATAAAATATAACTTTATCAAAGTAAAAAGCATTTGTTGGTTTTTTATTCTCATAAAAATTAAACTACATTGATTCATAGGATATCACTTTTTCATTTTATATTATCAATAAAAAACACATCATTTTATAGTGATATAGTACCTTACAAAATACCCCTCATTTAGAAGTGTGAGGACTACTTTTTTGATAAACCACCTTTTAATGTTTTAAATATTTACTCTCATTTACTGGTCATGAAAAACACTTCTATCTTTTGATTCAACATTGGTAGTGGGTTAGAAAATATTAATAATTTTATCACAAATCATCTATAATATCTATCATGTACAAGGGTACTATAAAACACTATAAATTATAAAAATTTTGGAGGAACCTTCATTACTATTATCTTATAAAGATCCATAAATACCCCTTTATGGTGAAAAAATAGCCCAAAAAGAATACTTCCTTCATCAAGATCTATGATTTATTATAATTTTCATATTTATTTATCTTTTGAAATGTATTTAAGAATATAATCAAATCTTATTCACACATCTCATTTCTTTTGGAATATTTCATAATATCCTCAATAAATATTAACACATGTTTTAAAATGACATATATGAAGAATATATTCTTTAAATATATTAATATTGTTATATAATTAGTTAATCTAATAATAAAACCTATTAAATAATAGTTTCCATGACATGTTTTAAATATAGTTTTATAAATATGATTCTTCCTGAGATTTAATGGGTGATATCCCAACCAAAGTTCGACATTACTGAAATACTAAGACCACATAATTGATCGAAAAATTCATTTATCCCTAGTACAGGACAATAAATATTTATTGTTTTATTATTTCATTATAATAAATACACAGTCACATTAATCCATCCTTATAAATGATTAATAGGACCAATAAACCCCACAATAAATAACCAGAGTGTATAAAACCCATCCCCAGATTCCCTTGTAACTAAATTTTTAGCTCTCCCATAATAATATTGGACATTATATAAATTATATTTTAAATATTAATAGATCCTCATATATGTTCGAATGAGAAAAAATTATCATTCTGGAAGAATAACAAGAAACTCTTTTTGGATTACAACATAATGATTCCTCATAATGGTTATTAAATAAATTATGATTCTCTAATTTTAATTGATCATATGAGCAATATATTCTTTCTTATAAGGAAATAATATCAATTCGTAAAAAAATTATTCCATGGAGATTTATTCTTCCTATGTAAAAATATAATGAATTGAGGTATGTCATTCGAAATAAAGATATATCTATCTCGCAATGGTTTACATTGGTTTTATATAATGATATATAATACATTCCCAATGAAGCATCAAACTACCCTAAATGAAGTATAATGTGGTTTCATTGAAGATATTGACGATAAAAACATATTGAGGAATTATACACTTGATAATCAGAAAATTCTATATTTTATATTGTTATAGTTATCTCATCCCCCATGATTTGGGGTACTATTGGAATGACACTACTAAACATTCAATTCATGAGATAATTCAGAGAAAAATATCAAAAAGGACATTTTATATTCATGATTGAATGAACTCCATACTTATCACCATATAATTTTCATGATCCACCTCAATAGTAGTTATAGAGACTGATATTTACCATACATAGATATTACATTAGTTTTTATGATTATTCATTACATTACACGAACACATGTATGAGGACCGTAATAGTTTAGTGTCTTTAGAAACATGGAAATGCCAAAATCTATTCTGTAGATAAAATATATATTCTTCCACTATGATATTCATATCCAACTCTTTTCTTAGACATATAATAGTTAATAAATTTTTTCATAACATGGGGATGAAAACCATAAGATTGGATGTGATCAGATGCTCAATAAGTGTAAAAAAGGATATACATAAGCATAACATGTTCATAAGGAATTGAGAAAAGTTTCATAACATTTTTCAATAATATCATGCATATCAAATACCATAATATTTATTCATGTAACAACGATTGTACGTTCACTTGATATAAATAACAAGGGAAACAAATAATATGATAAATGAATTAGTAACATTGAAATAAGAAATATTTTTTGTACATATAATAATAGAAAATCATTTCCATATTAGTAAAGTATGATTTCAAAGGCTATCATATCAGAATGGGGTAAATACTAAAACTATCATAGTATTAATGGTTTTCACCCAGAACAATCCTTGAGAGAAAATTCCCTTATTAAACAATGTTTAAATCTCATAAAATTCATTTCTATCTCATGCGATATAAATATTTACCCAATTCATTAGAGGGAGATATAATTCCCACCAATCACATAATTAAAATCATACATATATCTACTATAATATCATAAAACATTCATCATATCATAAACTAGGTAATGAAATGGGTATCATAAACAGTTTAATATATCATAAACTATAGAAATTAGTGATTTTTATAATAATTTAATAACCATATCATAGCATAAACCCTGTTAAATGAATAAGGATTCATAATAATTATATCATGGTATAAACTATAGAATATAATAATCATTCTATAAACATTATTACATCCAAAAAATCAACCATTAAGAGATAAAAATAATAATCATATCCTTGGATCATATCACTAATAAGGCATAGGTGACAACAATGGATGTCAGTGTAGATAAAAATGAATTGTATCGATAAATTGAATAATTTTATAAGGAAAATATCATTTCTCATATGAATGAAAATGTTTTAAAACAAGAAAATATGGAAAATATTTTTCAATGTACATAACCTTGGAAAATTATGTAGTAAGATTCAAATAAAATAATGGTCCTGATATTGGGTTATTACATTTTTGGTGTATATTATAAAAAATATATTCCATTAAATTTTTTTAAAAAAAATAAATCCAATCATAGTTTAGAAAAATATTGGAAGATTAATTACCAAAAAAAATATTAATTTTCAAAAATGGGTTAAAATTTCGATAAAGATCATACATAATTAATAAATAAATTTAAATATTTTTTATATAGTTTTTTTGATCCTGAAAAGGAATTTCAACCAATGATAGAAATAAAATATAATTTTATTAAAATATTATTCTCAATTATTTTAAATACGAGGAGATTAAAATTGTAATATTAATTGAAATTACCATGAATAATCAAAGGAGAATAAATTTAATTATTTTATCAAGGGATGGATAATAATATTTTAACGTTAGATATGTAATAATAAACAATCCCAACTAACGGTATGATTTTAAATTAAAATTTTTAACAATTTAGTAACAATAAATTTTGTTCACCATGATGAAAAATAAAAAAAATAGGACTTTAAATGTCATGAGGATTAAATAATTATTGATATTACATATCAGGGGGATGAATATATCCTCGGGAATGAATATAGTGTAATAACATAACCTAATTCACCAAAAAATAACCCGAGACACAAATTCTTTGATATAAGTATTGAATTCAAACATACATTTTCAAAACGATTATATAATTAATATATTTTTATTTTATATCAAATAAAATGAAATATTTTTATTTATAATACCAAATATTACATTTTTATAACCTTTTATTACACATTTAATAATAATTCTATTTTAATGTTATGTTTCATTTAATAACCAACATGTTTTTATGGAATGTGTGGATTTTTTATTGTATATATTATTAAATTAATAATGGTTTACTAATATAAAAAACATAATGACAATTTAAATATCAAATATATTTAGAATACATGTATTTATTTAAACCAATAAAATACAGTGATAGAAATTGAAATACCTCATTCATGGAGATGGTATATCCTACGTACAAATTGACACCATATCCATTTAATTTTTGGATTGAAGGAAATTATGATAAATAAAATATTATCATTATAGAGTCATTTTAATGTATTATAAATCCCATATATTAATTATAGATATCCATAATACCTTTTATTTAATTTGTAAATTAATCACACCGCTTCACGATGTTGTAGTCCGTCGTAGCCACGAGCATCGTCATCATATTCCCTCAATATGTAGAGTATGATAGTATGTGTCATATAATTATTTAATAATTATAGTAATAACACAAATATGATATATAAATAATAAATCCATAATTATTTTCTTCATTTAGATTTGGTAATATAAAAGTGAATGAAATAAATTTTCTTGGAGGTAGTCTGATGTATACACGAATGATGATTTCATAACAAATTTTATGGAACTGTAGATAGTTGTAGGTTATTTTCTTAAAATTAATGAATCATGTGATCTGGATGATAATGAGATTATTATACCACCATGGTATATTATTAGTTTAATAATGTGGGGAAAATAATAAAAAATGCTCATTGGTAGACATTACATCTATATTATGTATCCTCGTAAGGTTTTCAGAAAAAGGCTTCCAAGGTGAGAATTGTGTTATACATAAGGCTGATAGATTCATAACATGGAATTTGATAAGTTATTTTGAGATTTATTTTCTGAAAAAATAAATTTTTTTAATGGGTTAAGGGGAGATGATAGGGTGTGTCCATTTATATGTGTGGTGGGTGGAATACTTGTAATTATTGGATAGAAATAATTATATAAATTTTCTTTTACACCAAAAGGCCCCAATAATAAACCATTCCCGAGGCTATAATATATAATGTTGAAATAATTCCATCTAGTAGTTGTTAGAAGACTTTATTTTATTTTTATCCTCTAACATTTTAGTTAAACCCACAAGTAAAACCATTTTAACCTTAACAGTAAAAACTAATTTTAAAATTTTCTCTATTATTTTTGAGAAAAAAATTAATGTATAATTATTTGAATATATATATAATTTTCTTTAAAAGTATGGATTTTTTTCCAAATTCCATTGACAAAAGTTTAATATTTTATTTTAATATTAATCATAGAAATTTGATGATAGAGATATTTTTTAAAGATAATGTTTTCATATTTTAAAATGTTTTTATATAAAAATTCTGTATGAAATTGATTTGAATGACCTAAATTAGATTAATTTATTTTTAATTCAACTAATGTTAAATTTAAAAAATAAATAATGTAATTTATCTTAACAAACAAAATAAATTGGAAGGAAATTTTTAAATGAAACCATAGTATTTTTAACTACTGAAATAAATGTAACATTATAGAAAAAAATCAATAAATACACCCTGAGCTAATATTAAAAATTTTATTTCAAATAATATATATAATTTTTAAAATTCACTGCATATAGGTGAAAAAATTAATTTTTTATGTTCCCAAATTTATATAATATGTATTTAAAAAAATAGTATTTTTAAAATAGATAAAGAATCTACGGTAAATTAATTACATTTTTACCAATATGTTTTATTTATAAAAATTTATAGTTCTTATTAAAATATAAATAATTAATATTCCAATTGATATTTTTAAAAAATATTTTATAATTTTTAAATTGTAAAATATATAATAATTTTATTTGAACACCGTGTTATATATAACACTGGATAACCTAGTAGTGTGTGTTGATCAAGCCAAAATTGGAGTTCCATATTAATAAAGAATTACATGGGGTTTCATATCACACATCATTAACATGGTGTTTCATGTAAAACAATCTTTATATTATATTTCATACAATGTATTCTATCAATAAATGTAATTTATTTGAGAAATAATATTTCATAAAAAATCTGGGTGCTACATTCTACCCCTCGTATAATTAATTTTTCCCTCAAACTTCTCCACTCTAATAATGAATATGTGGATAATTTCCTTCATCATATCTTATGGATACCTCCTAGAATTCTGAATCATACGATTTTTTCACAAAACATTAACTAGTTGAGTGCTATTGTTCTATAGAACATTTATTGTATGATCTAGGATATCCACTGGTTTCTCCTCATTATAATTCAATTTCATCTAAGGTTTTAACACTAAGTTTGGTAAATGTGAAGCTTGTACTATGTATTTCTTTATAAGCCATAAATAGAATTCATCATTGATGTTGGATAGGTTTCTTGGAAGCTTCAGTTGATTGGATATTATCCTAATACAATCATGAATTTCAATGGGAACAGTATACCTAAGGATCAGTTTCCCTTTATTCAGGAATCTCATATCCTTATTACATAGAAAAATTCTAAGAAACACCTTGTCACTATATTCAAATTCTATGTTAGTCAAAATATTACCAGCATTCTTTTTCTGTTGACTCTATGTTTTATTGATGTGTTTTTAATGGATTTAACATTTTTCTATCATTTTTTATATCTAAAATGTCTCAATAGCATTCATTATCATGAATTTTTATAACATATTGAAGAAACAAATTTCATTCGATAGAGTGGATCAAATGAAACCATCTAATTGATTGAGTGAATTTCATTGTTTAATGTTACTCAACTAGAGGAAGATGTAGATCCCAACCACAATTACAATGCAACGTAAAAAACCTAAACATATACTATATGTTTTTAGTTTTTATCTTAGTATAAACATATGTTTGAGGATTATATGTAGTTTAGGAACTCAACATCATATCAAGAGCATGTTGGATACTACTCTACAACATTTAGGTAAAAATTTAATGATGATCATAAACAATAGTGTGTGGTACTCAATGAATAATTACTGATTCTTTTGTTAATGTCCTGGAATGTTAGACTAGAGATATTTATTCATTGATAGAAATTATGTTTGTTAACCATGTTAGGTGATTGAATACAAAAAATATAACATTATTCCATTTATATTTTTTTAAAGTCCAATGAAAAAATCCATGGTAATTTTTTCTATTTAAATTCAATTATAGGTAATAGATGTAATAACTCAATAATAATTTTTCACCTATTCATTACCTGATGAAATATAGAGCATTGATACAATAACACTATAATATCTCCCTTCATACCATCCCACCATAATACCCATTAAAATATATATACATTTTCATAATTCCCAAATGAATAATGAATTAATATCTATGACATTCCTCTAAAAAAATTCTCAAAATCTTGCATTGATGAAACACATACAAAATTCTAGAATCTAATCATTCCATCATAATCAATGCCACATTTATGAATATTTGTAAACATATTTTTCATCTCTACATATTCCTTCTAAGCAACTATATTCAATATAAGGATAAATAGTTGATCATTCAATTGAGAATGATATGATCATTCCCCTTCCTTTAGGATTTCTATATCCATTCATTAAAAATCCATTTGTATTTGATCTTTTTTTAATTTTTATCATGGAAAATATTGTATAATCCTTTCATCTCAAACCATATTGCACCATGTTCTATTTTCATGGGTGTTAATTTATTGATAATTCATAATCATTAATGTGCCCTAACTATATTATTTTTAAATAACTTATAGATTCAATGTGCATATATATTTAAATGATTTATTACTAGTATATATATCTCTATTATTCCAATAATCATAATTCTTCCCTATATTCAACTCAGAAACTATAGAATATATCAATAAATTTGGAGTTGTTTAATTTTGAAAATTTCCATTCAATGATCATGAGGAATAATATATATAGATTTTATTCAACATAATAATACATCCCAATCCCATCATGGATGAATTATTATAAATTTCGAAACCCTTTATAGTAAAGGGTAATATAAGAACAGGTGGACTAACAAATCTTCTCTTCAGTTAATTGAAATTTTACTCAAATTCAAATATCTAGATAAAAATGGTTCCCTTTAGAGTTAACATGGTTATAATAGTAAATAGTCATAAGAAATTTTCAATAATCCATCGATAATATCAAACAAAAACAAGATAATTATGGATCTCAGTCACCATGGGTTGTATTGGAGATCATTCAATGGCCTCCATCATTTATGGATATATTTATAAAACACTCTTGATATTATATGACCAAACCAATTTATCCTTTTGAAAAAAATACATGCACTATTCATATATTTTCTTCTTCCTTAGGATCATTAGTACAATTCTAAAATTGTCTTAATTCTCCTCCTAACTCATTGAATAGAAAGGAATATAATTTATAAAGGCTACAACAAACTGATCAAAATAATATCATACTAATCCATTCATTAAATCAAGGAACATTTAAGGGAATTAGTAAGAATGAATGAATTATATATATATATTTATATTGTTAGTAACAAGTTTGGAATGTTAACTTGGGCATAAAATCCAAATGTAGTTGGGGAATGTCTTAGTTGTAATCACCTCGTAATACTATATCAAAAACGGTTGTTTAAAATCAATTGGGAATATTTACTATATCATACTATAGTTGTAACATCCCAAGTAAATAAAGAATATTACATTTTCATATTTATCCATATTTGTGAATAAAATGATAATATTAATTTAAAGGGAACACTATTCTAGATGGCGTACCCAATACGCAACAACGAGTTTTTTGGAAATCTTACGTTGCACTCTAGTAATAAAATAATATTATTTTAAATGGTAGTTAACGCCTGTACACTGTAATGGCAGGAATGAATAGAACTAACTAAAAAATGATTATATATGTTTGTCAAATATTTTTACTTTTATCCAATAAATGTTATAGGCTTAAAATGCGAATGAATCAAATTGTAAGAGTAAATATTCTAACATTCTTTAAAAGGTTGATTAACCACCTTTTGATAAAGAAACCTTTTTAAATTTACTTTTTGATAACTTTTTATGTTATATTTGACCAAATAAAATCCTTCTTTAGAATCGGGATATCAAAATTTACTTTTTGTAGGTTTTAGTTATTTTTTTTATAAAGTCTATTTTTAAAGAATTGGTGAAAAATGTTGTATTTTAATTCAAAAACTTTTTTTAATCTAATTTACTTATATGATTAGATCCTATTTTGAATTGTTTTTAAAGTGAAATTTTAATATATTTTTACCATTTAATCTAATGGTGGTCATTGGAATTAATTTCACTTTGAAATTGGGCTTAAACTATTATCAATCTTTTAATAGATATTATTTCTTAAAAATACGCTATTTGTTTTGACAAGGGGAATTAATTATTATATTAATTAATTCAACTTATATGTTTTTAATTTTTTAAAATACCCATCATTTTTGAATTCGGAATATCAAATATATCTTGGGGTGATTTTTTGGTATTTTTCTGAAAAACATCAATTTTTTATGAATAGTGAAACCACAAAGTGGTAGTTAAAAAACTGATTTTTCATTTAAACGAAACATTACCACTTATGTGATTTGAATTTCAAAAATCCGACATATATGGTTATCATTATAATGTAAAATGTGGTTCAATTGGGTTGAAATAATTTTTTGAATTGTAACTTTTGAGTTTTGTTAATCGCGATTAGAAGTAATTAGTGTAATATATTATAAAAATGATATTATAAACATTTAAAAATATCTTAACACAAGTCCTAACTTTATTGGATAGGTCATGGACGACCATGAAAATACATGGGTCAATTTTTGGGACCCCATGAAGCCACTTGGGGAAGAATATGACATTAATACCTTTTATTTAAATTACAGAATAAAAATATTACAAACATGTATTGTTTTACTAAAACAATTTTTACATGGGGTTATATATGTAATATTTTTGACTATAAATACTAATTAGAAAAATAAAATGATTTACTACAACATGGTAGTTTTTTCATATTTTTTTAGACATCAAAAAAATAAAATTATTTATGACACAATGATGATGTAGTGTTTACGTCATCAATGAATGATTTAAATAATTAAGAAGATAATGTTTAAAATAATATCCAAAACATTTAAAATTCTTATTGTATGATTTTATTTCGAACATGGACCACCTTATCTTATACTTTAATGAATTTTGGAGCTTTAGAAACCGAATTTCATTTTATAATAAAATAAGAATTTCAAGATATCCAAAAGAGACCCTCCTCTCCCTTATAAAAAGACCCCACTTCCTACCCATATCACACACTTCTCAAGCCATTTTTCTCATCCAAACTCTACTCAAATAATCTCTCAATATCCATCTCTTCATCCTAGAAACCTCACTTTGGGCATAATCATTTCCATGGAAGCCTTTGGGCTCAAATCAAAAAGAGTTAACCGATTTAAAGGTAATGTCATGTCTTATGTTCTTTTGTTTTATTTTGTTTCTCCAACCCCCTAAAATAGTTTTATTCCTTTAATTTATAAAAACAACAGTATCTTCAATGTACTAGGATGATTTTATAAGAAGTATTCGAGATACACTTACACAGAACTATGTCTAATGGTTAAAAAACATATTGTTTCCGTGTATGGTGAATTTCTGCCTCACGAAACGATGATTGTTCAATATTCTTTTATCACCTTCAAAGGTGGCCATTAAGATGTAACTATATTTATATATGATATATAATATTTCTATGTTTTCTTTAAGCTGCTGTATTTTTCATTTATGGCATACCTTTATGGTTTCCATTATAGGTAAACGCGTTATCTTCATTTTAGGAAGTGCGGACTACCACCCCCTCAAAGTGATTTGATTCGTTAATTCCATATGTGGGATTTTTAATGTATGGAGTTAATAATATTAGATATTATATTATACTTTAATTATAATATAACTTGATATCATTATGATTTCATTCCATTAAATATGAAATAGAAATGAAAGTAGTGTCCATGCGTACGTACGGCTTATCGTCTCCATGAATGGTGCATTTCATTTCTTACATCTAAATGTTATGTAATATTATAAATGCATTTATATACTGGATATATATAATATATATGATATCTATGACATGAATATAATTCTGTACATAATGGATATTTTACCACATGATCAACATGTAATTATAAGGAGTATATTTTTGACACAATTACAAATGATCGACAAAACGACTGTTATTAACTTAAATAATTAAAAAGTGTTCATAACATGGTAATAAGTGATATAAAAGGAATAATAAGATTGGAAAAGGTTCTTAAGAAAGTATAAATTAACTCAAGTTTATTATTCAGGATATTAAACAACGATCGATTCAAGTCGGACACGAGGTAAGGGATCCTACCTCTCTCTTTCTTTTTTAGAACTCTCTTTTATGTCATTTCTTTTAAGATCCTATTTATTATGTTGGGGGTGTTAGTTTATATTCCTATTATTGTAGATTTTATGTTCATATGACGAGACACCCTATTTGATCTCGTCAATCCATTTTTGGAAGTTTTATGTGGCGCCGTTAGGCTGGCGAGTTTTCATAAGGGATTATTCATCTCACTTTTATTCTAGTGAGATTTATGCTACATTTTCAACTATTTACATTGATTGGTGTATATAATTCCGAATATTCAAATATTTGTATAATATAATTTCGTTTATGAGTATTTAAATCAATTTTTTATAGTCCTTCTTTCATGGGGTGTACGTTTCGAATGTTACCCAAGTCGGTAAAGGAACATTTCCCCCTCCTCTTTTTAAAAGACTTATTTTGTTGGGTCTTTTAATTTACATCTTATGATGTTGGGATATGTTCATCTATATCCATATTGATGTAATATTTATTTCCAAGTGATGAGATACCATTTGTGTCTCATCAACTCATTTTCTATGAATTTTAATGTGACGCTGTCAGGCTGTCAAGGGAACTTCTTAACCCAATTTCGATTTCTTTGGGTCCACCTTGTAGTTATTGAATATTTCATTCTATGAATATGTGTGAATGACTCTGATTGTTTTACACATAATAACTACTTATATTTGGTGTATTTATATATGTCACACATAATTATGTAATTGATTTATCCTTAACCTAAGGATACCATCTTTGTACGAAACTTCATCTCAATCTCCTTTCATTGAGGCGTATTTTTTTATACACAACTTTATTTTATATGGTGTATAAACCCCTTATAATTTTACTTTTATTCAAAAGGAATCTTTTTATACTAAGCGTTTTACTAAATGAAAAAGGTAATTTTTTTATCTTACGTATGTGGCGACAAAGACTTCTCTACCACCGTGACCATTATTTGAGTTTCGACTTCCTCTACAAGCCATAACTTTTTAAATGAAAAATAAATACCATATACTCTTTTAAATATTTCTGTATTAAAAATTGATTTTTATAATGTTTGGATTATATCAATGTGTTTTATTGATATCGTGTGATTGAAATGTGGAAATTTTATGTTTCCTTTAAGCATGTTTTAGGAGATACGATTATGTTATGGTTCTTGGGAATTGTTTATGAAATCGGGTGGTTCTGTGATAGACTAAGGGCGGGAAAGCCCAAGATAGATCTCCAATGCATTGGGTAACGTGATGGTGGTAAATGTTAATGTTTCTCTTAAGATATTTAGGGAATATACTGTGATGGGTATTCCAAATGTGACTCCATATATAGCAGTGATAGCTACAATGTATATATGTTATGTATGCCTCAAGTTACCTTCATGTATTATGATTTCTATGAGTTATTCATAAATATTATGATTTCATGAGGTATGTTAAATTGATTATGTTTTATGAGTGAAGTGTGTTTTTATTGATTCTTATGTATATGTGGACTAATGTTTCCTTCCCGTATTTTTATATCCCTTACTGAGATTTTTGTGCTCATCCCATGTTTTTGAAATGTTTCTCCACAGGACTTAAAGTAGAATATGGTCAAGGATGCGATCAAGGAAATTTCATAATGTATAAAACATTGAACTAGACATGACTCTTTTGTTCAAGAGCTTATACTTTTTGAAAAAAAATGTAAACTAAGTAGATTTGTCTATCTTGTAATCATTGAGATGTAATAGTTATGTCCTAATTTTCTAAAACTCTAAACCTGAAAGGAACCTCAATGTGAATTATTCATTTAATTCAATATTATGTAATGTTTTAAGGCTTTGTCCTTATATTTGGTACCAAAGGTCGGTTTAGATAACTTTAGAGGATAGAGTGTTGTTTAAGCATAAGTGACAAGTTGTGTATAACCAAAATGGTTATTATATTAGATAGAGTCACTGTTAAATATGAATGTTGGAATGAGTTTGAGATAACTTGGATAATTATAAGTTAGTGTTTATCTCCATCTTTAGGACATAATGATTTTGTTGATATACTCACACTAACATTTTTTTTGTTTTAGAAAATGGATGGATCTAGCAGGCACCAAAATGACAATGGGTTTGAAGGAAACTGTGGTGGTTCTCTGATTAAGAGACTGGATGGAATGGAGGATTCAATGAGAAATCTTATTCTTATTCTAAACCAGATATCAGAAGTCATGATCAACCACATGAAACTTGGTGAGTTCTCTAATGCATCATGTACGAGAGAACCAACTCGATATGGATGTTCAGGTAATAATTATACAGGTAACCATCAGGGTTTATATGATCCTTACATTTGAGGTAATTATGGGTTACTATATGTTATGATGGAATATGAACGACATGAGATAAACTTGAGGTTAAATTATGTTATGGTTATTTTTGAAGATTTTATCGCTTTTTGGGGAATGTTATAAGAATTATGTAGTTTTGGAAAAAGGAAAACACCTAGACTGTGTGAGAACCTATTGCGTCAGATGAAGCTGTGGGAATCGAACCCACAACCAAAGTGTGACTGGTATTTATCACCTATCACTGGACTATGTGAACTCCCTGGTTAATTTTACTAATTATTTTTAGTTAGATGATCTTATGAATCTAGAATAATTTGATTTTGGTTTATTTATGGAAATTATTAACCTATCATGGAGGATATGTTATTAGGTTAATTACTTTTTAGTGTGAGACTTTAAGAGTAACTGATGATTGGAGATAAATGTTAAGGTTTATCTTAGAAGAAAATGTGATTAAATAATTCAGAGATTTGGGTTTCAATCATAGTTGTGTTTAAATTGAATAGTTTTATGGATAGATTTTTATTGAATGGTCTTTGTTGATCTTTGGGCATTGATTGAAATTTTTTGGAGATTAAACATAGTTTTTCTTTTTGTAAAAGTTTATTATTTTTTGGGATTATCTGATCTTGTACTAACCATTTTGGTTTTGGTTAGGGTACAATGACATGGGAAATATATAGTTATATAATGTGGATTAGGTGATTCTCAAGAAGTTTATTTTACCACTCTTAATGTGAACAGGTCATCACACATAATCATCTTTTGGAGAGAGAAAAAACATGATTTTGTGTAAGAAATATAGTAAGTGATGAAATTCTACACGACAAGTAAGTATGTTTCCTTGTGATTTAGTTATGTTCATAAATAAATTCCTCAATGAAAAGTAACATAAAACTAAAATGATATCTTTAAAATTTTCTTACTGGGGAATCAAATACTATTTAACCCATCACAAGTTTGTGATTTTCTTGTGGTTAACTTTCTCCTAATCATGTTTTCCATCACTCTCCATCAGAACATGACCCTTTATTTTCTCTTCCATGTTCATGTTTTCGTACATGGAATCCTAGTATGGGTTAACTCGGGTGACCTTTGTACTTCTCTTTCTTTATTTTAAAGTGATAGTTTTACTGACTTTTGTTCCGATGTGGGATTTTCAATGAATTTTCTGAGCCCAAATTTAAAATTGCGAGGACGCAATTCCAAAAGGGGGGAAGGATGTAACATCCCAGGTAAATAAAGAATATTAAATTTTTATATCTATCCATATTTGGGAATAAAATGTTAATATTAATTTAAAGGGAACACTATGCACGATGGCGTACCCAATACGCAACAACGAGTTTCTTGGAAATCTTACGTTGCACTTTAATAATAAAATAATATTATTTTAGATGTTAGTTAACATCTAGCCGTTGTAATGGCAGGAATGAATAGAAATAACTAAAAAATGATTACATATGTTTTTCCAATATTTTTACTTTTATCCAACAAATGATAGAGGCTTAAAATGTGAATGAATCCAATTTTATGTGTATATATTCTAATATTTTTTAAAAGGTCGATAATTCTTATTTTTATGGAGAACCCTTTTTAAATCCAATTGTTGAAAATTTTATATGTTATATTGGAAAAAATGAAATCCTTTTTTAGAATTGGGATATCAAAATTTACTTTGTGTAGGTTTTTGTTATTTTTTTTGATAAAGTCCATTTTTAATGAATTAGTGAAAAATGTTGTATTTTAATTCAAAACCACTTTTTAATCTAATTTATTTATATGATTAGATCATCTTTTGAATTGTTTTATAAGTGAAATTAGAATATATATTTACCATTTAATCCAATTGTGGTCATTGGAATTAATTTCACTTTGAAATTGGACTTATACTAGTGTCAATCTTTTAATAGATATTGTTTCTTAAAAACACGCTATTTGTTTTGATAGCGGGAATTAATTATTAAATTAAATAATGAAACTTATATATTTTGAATTTTTTAAAATAGAAATAATTTTTGAATTCATAATATCAAATATATCTTAGGGTAATGTTGTGGTATTTTTCTGAAAAACTTCAATTTTCGATGAATAGTGAAACCACTAAGTGGTAGTTAAAAAACCATTTTTTCGTTTAAACTAATCATTACCACATATGTGATTTGAATTTCAAAAATCTGACATACATGGTTATCATTAGGATGTAAAATTTGGTTCAATGGGATTAATATAATTTTTTGGTGAATAGTAACTTTTGAGTTTTGTTAACCCCAATTATAGGTAATTAGTGTAATTTAAGATAAAAATGATATTAAAACATATAAAAAACATCATGACACATGTCCTAACCTTATTGGATAGGTCATGGGCGACCACGAAAATCCATGGGTCATTTTTTGGGGCCCCATGGAGCCACTTGGGTAAGATAATGACATTAATACCTTTTATTTAATGTAGAAATAAAAATATCACAAACATGTATTGTTTTACTAAAAAAAATTCCTGGGTTATATATGTTATATTTTTTTCTATAAATACTAATTTTAATGCTAAAAATATTTCCTACAACATGGTAATTTTGTTATATTTTTTTAGACATTAAAAAAATAAAATTATTTATGACACAATGATGATGCATTGTTTACGTCATTAATGAATGATTTAAATTAATAAGAAGATAATGTTTTAAATAATATAAAACACTTCTCCAATTCTTATTAGATGATTTTATTTCATACATGGGCCACCTTATCTTCAACTTTAATGAAATTTGGAGCTTTAGAAACCGAATTTCTTTTTATAATAAAATAATAATTTCATGATTTCCAAAAGAACCCCTCCTCTCCCTTATAAAAAGACCCCACTTCCAACCCATCTCTCACATTTCTCAAGACCTTTTTGTCTTCCAAACAATACTAAAATAATCTCCCAATATCTTTATTTTTATTCTAGATGCCTCACCTTGTTAATAATCTTTTCCATCTAAGCCTTTGGGCCAAAATCAAAAAGAGTTACCCAATTTAATGGTAATGTCCTCAATTATGTACTTTTGTTTTATTTTTCTTCTCCAACCCCATAAACTCATTTTATTCCTTTCTTTTGTAACAACACCAGTATCTTAATTATAGAAGGATTATTTTATAATAAGTATTATAGCTACACTTACACAAACCTATGCCTAATGGTTAAAGAACATACTGTTTCCGTGGATAGCGAATATCTGCCTCACGAAACGATGATTGTTAAATATTCCTTTAATACCTTCAATGGTGGTCACTAATATGACACTATATTTATATATGATATATAGTATGTTTATTTTTTCCTTAAGCTTTTGTATTTTTCATTTATGGCATACTTTATGGTTTCCATTATGGGTAAACGCGATATCTTTATTTTACGAAGTGCGGATTACCGCCCCCTCAAAGTGATTTGATTTGTTAATGAGATATGTGGGACGTGTAAAGGATGGAGTTAATAATATTAAATATTATATTATACTGGAATTATAATATACCTTTATATCATTATTATTTTATTCCATTAAATATGAAATAGAAATGAAAGCAGCGTTCATGCGTACGTACGGCTTACCGTCTCCATGAACGGTGCATTTAATTTCTTACCTCTAAATGTTATGTAATATTATAAATGCATGTATATACTGGATATATATAATATATATTATGTCTAAATCATGAATATAATTATGGATATAATGGATATTTTACCACATGAACAACTTGTAATTATACGGAGTTTATTTTTGACTCAAGTACCAATGATCGACAAAACAACCGTTATTGACTTAAATAATTAAAAAGTGTTCATAACATGGTAATAAGTGATATAAAAGTAATAATGAACTTGTAAAAGGTTCTTTAGAAACTATAAATAAACTCAGGATTATTATTCAGGAGATTAAAGAACGATCGAGTCAAGTTGGACACGATGTAAGGGATCCTACCTCTCTCTTTCTTTTTAAGAACTCTCCTTTATGTCATTTATTTTAAGCTCATCTTTGTTATGTTGGGGGGTGTTGTTTTATATTCCACTTACTTTAAATTTTATGGTCATATCATTAGAGACACTATTTTATATCGTCAATCCTTTTTTGGAAGTTTTATGTGGCGCCATTAGGCTGCCGAGTTTTTGTAAGAGATTATTCATCTCACTTTTATTCTAGTGACATATATGCTACATTTTCCAATATTTACTTTGAGTGGTGTAGGTACATCCCATTATTCTACTCTTTATGTAATATACTTTCGTTTATGAGTATTTTCACAAATTTGTTATAGTCCTTCTTTCATGGGGTGTAGGTTTCGAAAGTTACCCAGGTCGGTAAAGGAACCTTTCACCCTCCTATTTTTAAAAGACTTCTTTTGTTAGGTATTTTGATTTACATATTATTATGTTGGGATATTTTCTTCTATATCCTTGTTGATGTAAAATTTATTTCCAAGTAATGAGATACCCTTTTGTCTCATCAACTCATTTTCTTTTAATTTTTAAGTGACGTTGTTAGGCTGTCAAGGGAACTTCTTAACCGAGTTTTGATTTCTTTGGGCTCAACATGTAGTTATTGAATATGTCATTTTATGAATATGTGTGAATGACTCTGATTGTTTTACACTTAATATCCACTTATATTGGGTGTATTTATATTTTTCACACATAATTATGTAATTGATTTATCCATAATCAAAGGATACCATATTTTTACCAAACATCGTCTCAATCTCCTTTCATTGATTCATATATTTTTTTATACACAACTTTCTTTTATACGGTGTATAAACCCCTTTGAGTTTTACTTTTATTCAAATGAAATATTTTTATACGAAGCGTTTTACTAAACAAAAAAGGGAATATTTTTATCTTACGTATGCGGCGAAAATGACTTGTCCACCACCGTGACCATTATTTGATTTTCGGCTTTCTCTACAAGCCACAACATTCTAAATGAATGATAAATACCATATACTCTTTTATGTATTTTGGTATTGAAAATGGATTTTGATAATGTTTGGATTATATCAATGGCTTGTATTGATATGTTGTGATTGAAATGTGGAAATTTTATGTTTCCTTTAAGCATGTTTTTTGAGATGCGATTATGTTATGGTTCTTGGGAATTGTTTATGAAATCGGGTGGTTCTGTGATAGACTAAGGGCGAGTGAGCCCGAGATAGATCTCCAATGCATTGGGTAAGGTGACGGAGGTAAACTTTTATGTTTCTCTTAAGAGATTTAAGGAATATACTGTGATGTGTATTCCAAATGTGACTCCCTATGTAGCTGTGATATCTACAATGTATATATGTTATGTATGCATCAGGTTAGCTTCATTTCTTATGCTTTCTATGAGTTATTCATAAATATTATGATTTCATGTCATATGTTAAATTGCTTATGTTTTATGAGTAAAGTGTGTTTTCATTGATTCTTATGTATACGTGGACTAATGTTTCCTTCCCGTATTTTTATATACCTTACTGAGCTTTTTGTGCTCATCCCAAATTTTTGAAATGTTTCTCCACAGGAATTAAAGTGGAATATGGTCAAGGATGGGATCAAAGAAAATGTAATGATTTCTAAAACTTGGAAGTATACATGACTCTTTTGTTCAACAGTTTATATTTTGTGAAAAAAATGGAGATTGAGTAGATGTGTCTACCTTGTAATCTTTGAGATGTAATAGTTATGTCCTAATTCTATAAAACTCTAAACCTGAAAAGATCCTCAATGTGAATTATTCATTTAATTCAATATTATGTAATGTTTTAAGGTTGGGTCCATATAGTTGGAATCAAATATCAGTTTAGATAACTTTAGAGGTTAGAGTGTTGTTTACGCATATGTGACAAGTTGTGTATAACCACAATGGTTATTATATTAGATAGAGTCATTGTTATTTACGAAAGTTGGAATGATTTTGATATAACTTGGATAATTATATCATAGTGTTTATCTCCCTCTTTAGTACATATTTATTTTGTTGATATACTCACACTGAAATTGTTTTTGGTTTTAGTAAATGGATGGATCTAGAAGGCACCAAAATGACAATGGGTTTGAAGGAAACTATGGTGGTTCTCTGATTAAGAGACTAGATGAAATGGGGGATTCAATGAGATATATCGTGGTTATTCTAAACCAACTATCAGGAGTCATGATCAAACACTTGAACCTTGGTGAGTTATCTAATTCATCATGTACGAGAGAACCAACTCTATGTGGAAGTTAGGTTAATAATTATAAAGGTAACCATTAGCATTTATATGATCCTTACATTTGAGGTAATTATGGGTTACTATATGTTATTATGGAATATGAACGACATGAGATACACTTGAGGTTAAATTATGTTATGGTTATTTTTGAAGATTTTATCTCTTTTTGGGGAATGTTATAAGAATTATGTAGTTTTGGAAAAAGGAGAACACGTAGACCGTCTGACAACCTGTTGCATCGGACGAAGCTGCGGGAATCAAACCCACAACCAAAGTTCGACTGGTATTTATCACCTTCCATTGGACTACGTGAAGTCCCTGGTTAGTTTGACTAATTATTTTTAGTTATATGATCTTATGAATCTAAATAAGTTGATTTCAGGTTTCCTATAGGAATTATGAACCTATAATGGAGGATATGTGATTAGGTTAATTACTTTTCAGTATGAGACTTTAAGAGTAACTTATTATTGGAGATAAATGTTAAGGTTTATCTTGGAAGACTATGTGATTAAATCCTTTAGAGATTTGGGTTTCAATATTATTTTTTTACTTTGAAGAATTTTATGGATAGATGTTTATTTAATTGTATTTTTTGAACTTTTGGTATTGATTGAAATTTTTTGGAGATTAAACGTAGTTTTTCTTTTTGTAAAAGATTATCCTTTTGGGGGATTATCAGATCTTGTACTAACCATTTTGGATTTGGTTAGGGTCTAAAGACATGGAAAATATATATTTCTCTTTTTTGGATTAGGTGATTCTCAAGAAGATTATTTTTGCACTCTTAATGTGAACATGTCAACCTAAATACACATCTTTTGGAGAAAAAACGTGAGTTTGTGTAAGAAATATAGTATGTGATGAATGTCTACACGACAAGTAAGTATGTTTCCTTGTGATTTAGTTAAGTTCATAAATAAATTCCTCAATGAAAAGTTACTTAAAACTAAAATGTTTTCTGTTAACTTTTCCTAGTGGGGAATCAAATATTGTTTAACCCATCATAAGTTTGTGATTTTCTTGTGGTTAACTTTCTCTTAATCATGTTTTCCATCACTCTCCATCAGAAAATGACCCTTTTTTTCTCTTACATGTCCATGTTTTCCTACATGGAATCCTAGTATGGGTTAACTCGGGTGGCCTTTGTACTTCTCTTTCTTTATTTTAAAGTGATAGTTTTACTGACTCTGGTTCTGATGTGGTATTTTCAATGAATTTTCCGAGCCCAAATTTAAAATTGTTAGGACGCAATTCCCAAAAGGGGGTAAGGATGTAACATCCTAGGTAAATTAAGAATATAAAAGTTTTATATTTATCCATATTTGTGAATAAAATGTTAATATTTATTTAAAGGGAACGATATGCTCGATGGCGTACCCAATACGCAACAACGAGTTTTTTGGAAATCTTACGTTGCACTCAAATAATAAAATAATATTATTTTAAATGGTAGTTAACGCCTAGTTTTTGTAATGGAAGGAATGAATAGAACTAACTAAAAAATGATTATATATGTTTTTCAAATATTTTTGCTTTTATCCAATAAATTTTAGAGGCTTAAAATGCGAATGAATCCAATTTTAAGCGTAAATATTCTAATATTCATTAAAAGGTCGATTAACCGCCTTTTGATAGTGAACCCTTTTTAAATCCACTTGTCTGAAAATTTTATATGTTATATTAGACCAAATAAATTAGTTCTTTAGAGTCGGGATATCAAAATTTATTTTGTGTAGGTTTTTGTTATTTTTTTGATAAAGTACCTTTGTAATGAATTATTGAAAAATGTTGTATTTTAATTCAAAACCTCTTTTTAATCTAAATTATTTATTTGATTAGATAATCTTTTGAGTTGTTTTTAAAGTTCAATTAGAATATATTTTTACCATTTAATCCAATGGTGGTCATTGGAATTAATTTCACTTTGAAATTGGACTTAAACTAGTGTCAATCATTTAATAGATATTGTTTCTTAAAAACAAGCTATTTGTTTTGACAATGGGAATTAATTATTAAATTAATTGATTCAAATTATATGTTTTTAATTTTTTAAAACATCCATCATTTTTGAATTCGGAATATTAAATATATCTTAGGGTGAATTTTTTGTATTTTTCTGAAAAACATCAATTTGTTATGAATAGTGAAACCATTAAGTGGTAGTTAGAAAACATATTTTTCGTTTAAACGAAACTTTACCACTTATGTAATTTGAATTTCAAAAATCCAACATCCATGGTTTTCATTTATATGTAAAATTTGGTTCAATGGGATTAAAATAATTTTTTGGTGAATAGTAACTTTTTAGTTTTGTTAACTGCGATTAGAGGTAATTAGTGTAATTTAAGATAAAAATGATATTATAAACATATAAAAATATCATGACACATGTCCTAACCTTATGATATAGTTCATGGCAGACCAAGACAATCCATGGGTGAGTTTTTGGGACCCCATGGAGCCACATGGGAAAGATAATGACATTAATACCTTTTATTTAAAGTAAAAATAAAAATATCACAAACATGTATTGTTTTACTAAAATAAGTAATAAATTGGGTTATAAATGTTATATTTTTTACTATAAATACTCATTAAAAAGATAAATATATTTCCTACAACATGGTAATTTTTTTATATTTTTTTAGAAATTAAAAAATTAAAATTATTTATGACACAATGATGATGGAGTGTTTACGTCATTAATGAATGATTTAAATAAATAAGAAGATAATGATTAAAATAATATTCACCACTTTTCTAATTCTTATTGGAAGATTTTATTTATAACATTTACCACCTTATATTATACTTTAATGAATTTTGGTGCTTTAGATACCGAATATTATTTTATATTAATATAATAATTTCAAGATTTCCAAAAGAGCCCCTCCTCTCCCTTATAAAAAGACCCCACATCCTACCCATCTCTCACACTTCTCAAGCCCCTTGTCTCGTCCAAACTCTACTCAAATAGGCTCCCAATACCCCTCTCTTAATTCTAGAAGCATCACTTTGGGAAGAATACTTTCCAAGGAAAGATTCGGCCTCAAATAAAAAAGAGGTTCCCGATTTAAAGGTAATGTCCTCTCTTATGTTATGTTGTTTTATTTTGCATCTACAACCCCTTAAACTCTTTTTATTCCTTTATTTTGTAAAAAAACATTATATTCAATATAATAGGATTATGTTATAAGAAGGATTCGATCTACACTTACACAGACCTACGTCTAATTGTTAAAGAACATACTGTTTCCATGGATGGCGAATTTCTTCCTCACGAAATGATGATTGTTCAATATTCTTTTAACACCTTCAAAGGTGGCCATTAAGATGTCACTATATTTATATATGGTATATAATATGTTTATGTTTACTTATGCTTCTGTATTTTTCATTTATGTAATACCTTTATGGTTTCCATTATGGGTAAACGCGATATCATCATTTTAGGAAATGCGGACTATCGCCCCCTCAAAGTGATTTGATTCGTTAATGCCTTATGTGGGACGTGTAAAGGATGGAGTTAATAATATTATATATTATATTATACTATAATTATAATATACATTTATATCATTATTATTTCATTCCATTAAATACGAAATAGAAATGAAAGTAGCATTCATGCGTACGTACGGCTTACCGTCTCCATGAACGGTGCATTTCATTTCTTATCTCTAAATGTTATGTAATATTATAAATGCATGTATATACTAGATATATATAATATATATTATGTCTAAATAATGAATATAGTTCTGGATATATTGGCTATTTTACCACATGAACCACATGTAATTATAAGGAGTTTATTTTTGACTCAAGTACCAATGATCGACAAAACGACCGTTATTAACTTAAATAATTAAAAAGTGTTCATAACATGGTAATAAGTGATATACAAGTAATAATGAACCTCTAAAATGTTCTTAAGAAAGTATAAATTAACTCAATATTATTATTCAGGAGATTAAAGAACGATCGAGTCAAGTCGGACACGAGGTAAGGGATCCTACCTCTCTCTTTCTTTTTAAGAACTCTCTTTTATGTCATTTCTTTTATGCTCCTCTTTATTATGTTGGGGGATGTTATTTTATATTCCTCTTAATTTAAATTTTATGTTCATATGATGAGAGACCCTATTTGATCTCATCAATCCATTTCTGGATGTTTTATGTGGCGCTGTTAGGCTTCCGGGTTTTCGTAAGGGATTATTCATCTCACTTTTATTCTAGTGAGATTTATGCTACATTTTCCACTATTTACTTTGAGTGGTGTATGTACTTCCCATTATTCTAATCTTTGTGTAATATACTTTTGTTTATGAGTATTTACATCAATATTGTATATTCCTCCTTTCATGGGGTGTATGTTTTGAAAGTTACCCAAGTCGGTGAAGGATCCTTTCACCCTCCTCTTTTTAAAAGACATCTTTTGTTAGGTATTTTAATTTACATCTTATTATGTTGGGATATGTTCCAATATATCGTTATTGATGTAAAATTTATTTCCAAATGATGAGATACCCTTTTTGTCTCATCAACTCATTTTCTTTGAATTTTAATGTGACGCCGGTAGGCTGTCAAGGGAACTTTTTAACCCAATTTCGATTTATTTGGGTTCAACTTGTAGTTATTGAATATTTAATTATATGAATATGTGTGAATGACTCTGATTATTTTATACTTTATATCCACTTATATTGGGTGTATTTATATTTTTCACACATAATTATGTAATTGATTTATCCTTAATCTAAGGATAACATCTTTTTACAGAACCTCGTCTCAATCTCCTTTCATTGAGGATTATTTTGTTTTATACAAAACTTTCTTTTATACGGTATATAAACCCCTTTGGAATTTACTTTTATTTAAAAGGAATTTTTTTATACGAAGCATTTTACTAAACGACAAAGGGAATGTTTTTATCTTACGTATGTGGTGACAACAACTTCTCTGCCGCTGTGACCGTTATTTGAGTTTCGACTTCCTCTACAAGCCATAAATTTTCAAATGAAAAATAAATACCGTATACTCTTTTTTGTATTTTGGTATTGAAAATGGGTTTTGATAATTTTTGGATTATATCAATGTGTTGTATTGATATCTTGTGATTTAAATGTCGGAATGTTATCTTTCCTTGAAACATGTTTTATGATATACGATTATGTAATGGTTCTTGGGAATTGTTTATGAAATCGGGTGGTTCCATGATAGAATAAGGGAGGGTGAGTCCGAGATAGCTCTACAGTGATTAGGGTAATGTGACAGAGGTAGACTTTAATGTTTCTCATACGTTATTTAGGGATTATACTATGATGTGTATTCCAAATGTGACTCCCTATGTTGTTGTGATAGGTACAATGTATGTATGTTATGTATGCCTCAAGTTACCTTCATGTTTTATGATTTCTATGAGTTATTCATAAATATTATGATTTCATGAGGTATGTTAAATTGCTTATGTTTTATGAGTAAAGTATGTTTTCATTGATTCTTATGTATACGTGGACTAATGTATCCTTCTCGTATTTTTATATCCCTTACTGAGCTATTTGTGCTCATCCCATGTTTTTGAAATGTTTCTCCACAGGACTTAAAGTGGAATACAGTCAATGATGGGATCAAGGAAATGTCATGATGTCTAAGACGTGGAACTAGACATGACTCTTTTGTTCAAGAGTTTATATTTTGTGAAAAAAATGGATACTGAGTACATGTGTCTACCTTATAATATTTGCGATGTAATAGTTATGACCTAATTCTATAAAACTCAAAACCTGAAAATATCCTCAATGTGAATTATTCATTTAATTCAATATTATATAATTTTTTAAGGCTGGGTCTTTATAATAGTAGTGGTTTAACTTTTCACCGGTGGAGGGAACTGTAGTGGTGGTAGGCACTGTATCTGTATGTTATAGTGGCGTGTGACACTGTAGAAGCTGTGGGTACTATAAAAACTATTGTAGCAGTGGCATTATTGTATCAGGTAATGTAGCATTCTATTTTCTATTCAGAGAATGGTCCATGGGACAAAAATTTAATGGGATTCATGCTTACAAGTCTTTCAGGCCAAACATATTATGTAATAAATACTCTTGTTTTGTGGGTTATCCTATAGTGGTTATGACCTTCCTTTTTTGCCTATGTGTGTGTGTTATGTGAGTGTGTTTAATGTAATTTTACCACAAGCACCTATTATATTTATTGGATATATCTTCCATCTTGACCCTCAATTGATGAAATGAAGAATGACGGTCAGTCATTGCAATTAATTAATCTCCAAGTAGTTGATCAAACATGTCTTCAATATGGTGAACAATATTTTTATTCATTGTTTTGATATTATTTATCTCTAAAAAATCATTAAATTCTATTATTGATAAATAATTATATTTTAAAAAATAATTAGTTCTCCTTAAGAAGATATAAATGGATGAATAAATACCTTGTCAAGGTTTTACAACTGCTTCTTATCCAATTACTAATACACATTTATGGCCATTCCATATAGAGTCATGGAATTTTGTATGAACCAAGTATGAGTTCTATTGAGAAATAAAATTCACATTTTTTTTATAAGTATAGGAAACTCATCTTAAATGAAATGAAAAATATCACATACAATATGTATATCATTTAGGTCATGTTTCTCCCAAACCATCTAAGATAAAACCTCTTCTTAATTGGAATTATGGCCCATACAATGTAATTTTTCTCTATCGAATGGTTATACCTATCTTCTAATTGAAATATGATATTATGTGGGTTTAGAATATCATATGTGACTTCCCTTCCTCGGATATTGATGTTCTATTTATGTAGATAAATCTAACTCGTACCCAAGAAAACATCAGATTCATCCCTAGGAATAATGACACAATTTGAGAGAATCACATTCAATAAAATTACTCTTAGAGGAATCATGGACTTTTGATGAAATGATCATACCATTAGGGGTTTTTCTTAGAACATTTGAATGAAAAACTCATTTTAGAGGTGCATATCCATTATTCAACATCTAGTGGATTAGAATACACACATAACGAAGTTGTAAGTTTCCTTATGATGGACTCAATATAATTTTGGTCCATTATTTGTTCATTTAGAATTACATCATGATTCATAAAATGAGAATTATGTGTTAGAATATTCATTAGAAATTTAATTTCAAATCTGATAATGTTTGTATGCATAGAAAAGAAAATCATGGAATTGAATGTAACACCCATTTATAAAAATGTACCTTCGGGTTCTGGCCATTCACTAAAACCAAAAAATTGTAGTTAAAGAAACAATAACCATGATGGGGAACCATAAAATCATTGAAAAGTAAAATCACCCAAACATATATATATATATATATCTAAATAATGATACAATTGTTATTCTATGACACCTTAGGTTTATCCTAGGTCATTAATAGTTAATGCATATTTAAATCCATCATGAGGATTTAGAAATAGTGTAAATTTACAAACAGTACCCCTAGTACTAACAAACTATGTGTGTGTCAAGGCTTGTTGATATGCACCAGGTGATGATCGAGTCTAACTAAATGTTATTTTTTGAGTGTTATTACCCTTAAGTACATTTCCTATCCTTCAATCCATATGTAGTATCCAAATAGGGATATAAACTTCTCATAAAATCCTAATTGATAATTTGAAGAACATTTATTATACATTGCCTCATAATATTTCATATCAATGTAAATTTTCCTATGGGTCTCACTATGTTTTAGTTATCCATGATAACAGTTATTAACTTAAACTATCCTCTGATTCCATGTATATCTCCCCATGAATACCATACATAGATATGAAATCATTTGTAATGAATATTTATAATATTACACAACTAAACACATGTTTAACATAATAGTTTATTTCCTTCAGAAACATGAAATCACAAACAACAGGTCCATAATATTACCACATCACTCCCTAGTTTGATCATAAAAGAAAAAACCATTATAATATATGTCATGCATTATAAATTTATTTATAAACATGGAAAATCAAATAGAACACAAGGAGATCTTTTATACTTGGAAATGGTAAAAATGGAGATACATAATTATAACATGAACATAATGGTTTGAGAGCATAAGAATAAAATTTTAAAACTATACCCTATATATAAAATATCATAATCCTCATTCACGAAACATATAATGGAATTTCATAACAAATAAATCATAATAGAATCAAATAACATTACAAATGAGATCATGACATTTCTATTTGATATAAACTGGTTTCATTAACAGAAGAATAAAAAATCATATCAATATTGTAAACTCTCATTTACAATGTTGTCATAGTGGAATGTGATCACTCCCCAATCTATCATAGTAGTCAATGTTCACTCACAAGACCATCATATAACATTATGACCCTTAAAAAACTGGGTTCACTCACTATTCTAGTCCTATCAATTTCTGGAGATATACATCTTTACCCAATTAATTTGACGGACAAATGGGTCCCACCTATAGCTTAATGAAAATAAAACATATGCGATCTACAAGGTAATTTTTTTGTCATATTGTAACCAAATAAATGAAGTGGATTTCAGTATAATTTCATCATTTCATATCAATTATAAGACATGCATGATTAAGAATCATTTTTTGTTTTCATCATAGAGTAAATGACACCAAATGAGATTTGTTTTATATAAATTTATCATTTTATAACAAGTGGAAGAGAAATGGTTCTTTCAAACATAATTCCATTATGAAGATAAAATATTCATTGAATAAATAAGAATATTTTCCTTCTATATAATCTCTTATAAGGTAACGGTGTTATCAATGGAAGCAATAATACATTAAAATGATTTTTATTGCCCATTTTAAACATTTCATGAGAAGAATATCCTTTATTATTATGAAAAAAATTTAAAATATAATTATTTTTAAAATTCATGTTGATGAATATAACCTTTAATAAATATCATAGAATTTATAAAACATTTCATGATCTTGATGTTGTGACTTTACGTTCATGTTTTTGACATTAAAATAAATATTCCTTTCACATTTTTGGTAAAATCCAAATGGGAATTTTTTGGAAAAGGACTTGTGGGTTCATTATAATACATTTTATTAATAATTTAAAACATTGGATTAATTAATCTAAAATATATTATAATATGAAAAAAAAAATTTATATAAATTTTAGAATTCATATTTTATGAAGATAATGGTTTTTTTTAATATGGAAATAATGTAAAAATTATGTAAAAATAATTATAATTTATTTTAATAAACGAAGAGTAAAAAATAGTACTATTAGTTTAAAATATTTCGAATAAATATTTTATAAGTGTATTCATTAGTTTCTTGAAATATGGTTCAAAAGATTTTATCATCGCAAACATAATCACAAACAATCCCAATAAATGTTGGGATTGTAACATTAAATCATTACCACTTTGGAAAAATTGAATTGTAATCCACGAGAGTGAATAAAAAATTGGAATATTAAATATCTTATAGAAATTTATATTAATGATACTACATGAAATATGTTCTTTTTATACTCCTCATGAATGGACATAGGTTTATAACATAACATACATATGAAAAAAATTGTGTCAAAAATTCATTTCCTAAATTCTTGAATTCTATTATTGATGTTGAAAAAACCTGTATAATATTTCTTATAAATCTATAAAAAATTATATTTATATTTATCATACCATATATGAATTTATCATTACTTTTTGTTACATATTTATAACAATTCCATGATAAAGATATGTTTCGGTTCATAACTTCTTTATTTTTCAGTTATGTTTAATTTTTTTTTATTTTTGGTCCTATTAATCTATTCATGGTTTCATTATCTCCAGAATATTTAACATTATATAAATATCTTATATATTCCTTATATATGTATTTATAATAATCTAAATAATTTAGTGGTAGATAATTAAATACATTGTTCATGGAGACAATATGCCATACATACAAATGTGTATTGTTTTTATTTTTTTGTTATATTGAAATGATGAATAGTATAAGATATCATATAATTAAAGAATAATTTTAATATCATATATATCAAGTATATTCCTCAAAAAAAAATATCTTCCATATGAGGAATTAAGGAATGACATCGCTTTGTAAGGTGGTAGTCTTCCGTACACACGAGAGACATTATCGTATTCCCACAATATTGAGTGTATACAAGTATTTTTCATATAAAATATCTATAACTATAATAATATAATAACATCATATATATATAATGAATTATTATGTTTATCCTTGGGATTTTTTAATGGAAAAATTAATGACATCACTTCATGAGGCTCTAGTCTAATGTTCAAACGAATGATGATTTCATAACCCATTGGATTTTAGTGTAGGTGGTTTTATGTAATTCCTGTAATATATAAGAATCTCAATTTTTTAAGATACTGAGATAATTTTTCAGCATGGTATAATAATAATTTAATTATTTTTTATAAATAATAAAAAAACTCTCACTAGTAAACGTTTCCTCTTCTTTGGGTATCCACCTCTGTATTGAACCAAAATACTTCATAGGTTGGATTTATATCATAAATTAGGTTTCTATGGTGATTCTATGAATATTTATAAGTTAATTTTTTATTAGTTTCTAATCTAATAGGGTATTATGGTCTTGAGTGGATAGGATACGAGGTGGCCTAATATTATTGAGGTGAGGGGCACAATGAAATTTTAATGATAAAAATAATTCCAAAAATGTTGAATTCAAGTGAAAAATCTCAAATAATGGACTAATATATATCATGTAAGATATAAGACAATAAATTTCTACTTGATTGGTTTTTTATATTTTTTTATTATTAACCCTTACCATTTTAGATAAACCCTCACTAAAAATAATTTTACATTAACCACAGTAAATAATTTTTTAGGTTTTACTATTCATTTTGGTTAATAATTTAGCCGACCATATAATCCAATACAAATTATTCTTATTAAAAATATAAAATACATTGTTCCAAAGTTGATCCCTTGAAGTGAAACAAACTATCTCATGGTAATGTTAAAATTTATATAACTAATTTTTATTAATATGTTCTAATGTTCATGTTTAAATACTATCTCATGATATTGTTAAAACATAGTGTTGTTTATAACGTAAGCTAACCAAGTGATTCTTGAATCGAATGATAAACTTGCTGATGTATATAGATCAAGAAAAACATGGTTTGGTGTATTGTAAAAAATTAACTTGGTGCTTCATTTAATTTAACGTTTTAATATATTTTTTAACACAATCTATTATTAAATAAAATTTATTAGAAAAAAATAATTTATACAAATATATGGGTGTTGCAGAAGTGATTGCATATGACATTCCTTACTCTATAAGAATTCAGATTTTTGTCATCTACTATCTATGAAAAAAAAATTAGTTTGGGAATTATCATGTATAATTCACCTGTTTCTTATAGTTGAAACACATTACCGCATACAAAGTGTTTATTTGAACCTTTTTTGTCTTCCATAACATTCATGGGTTTCTATATCTCAACTCAATATTAATTAGCGATATTTCCCCATGTCCCACAATTGAATTATATTTAGATTCCCTTCATATAGTATACAAAATAATTCTTCTAACACTTCTAACACATGGGATATTGGGTTTTCAATACACCATTACATTTATATATTGATCATCTTGAAAAAAAATCTCCATTTTATGATTTTTATTTCTAATCCCATGAAAAAATAGAGAGTCAAAAAAAATCACCATGACATTTAGAACATATTATAAATTCTATTTATTGATATGTGTGTCCATAATTGTTAAATATTTTCCTTGAAATTAATTTAACACAAAAACAAAATGGCGTACCTTAAATAAATTTTTTATGACAAAGATTATGGTGAATCATTTAATCTTTTTGATGACTAAATCATATTCCTTGAGAGACTCCTCATTAATTTAAATTAGTTTATGGAACTCCATATCAATTTTAATATTATGAGTTTGGGGAAATAATAATGGAAAAAAAGACTTTATTATTTCACATTCAATAGATTCAATATGATATATTGACTTTTTGTTCAAGAACATCATCTACTGTAGATCATCTCCCCCCTCCATGCAAGAATTATACGTCAAGAATATTTCTATTCTAATAATATTAGGATATAAAACACATTCTAAGTGGAGTTTATCCACTACTAAATGATAATGGGACTATAATATCCAACAATAATAGGAGAACATCATCTCATAAAATACTCGAATGCAACATGATCTTTCTCAGGAGAATGTGGAAATTTAGTACGATTCATATTCTTATTTATAACATTAAATATTTGATCTAGTACAACCATGATCTCCCCACCACCCGCTCACATATGTGTATTCGTATCATTATAAAAATAATCATATGGGCTATCACACTGTTTGTTGGATTGGTTTATATAATTTATTAACATTAACTAAAAATATGGTTTGAATACATTGCCTAATACACATAAAAAATGTATACGTATAAATATAAATGGAATAAATTATATAAAGAATCAACAAGAAAAAATTTCCTTATTTTAGTATCCATAATGAGATCATAAATACATTTTTGATAGTAAAATTATATGGGGTAACAAGAGAAGTATATCAAAAACCATCATGAGATAAAAATACTAAAATAGTTAATAAACGTGATATGGAATCATACTGCATTATTTAAGGGTATAGTATGGTATCATTATAGAGAAATATCACGAGTAATCACAACGTAGAATAACATATTGAAAATTGTATCATATGTCCATTCTAACAGTGGTAATGTGGCCAAACTACAAAAAATGAAATAAAAATAACTCAAGGAAAACTTTTATAAGGACCTCACATTGTTGAAAATGTCCCATATGGTATTCCATTCACTACATAATCCAATACATAACATCTCTCAATAAAAATTTGTTACCTAATTCATTTAAGTAAAATAAATTAATAATCAACATAACATGTTCCTTCTTATGTGTTATAAAGAAGAAAATCAATCATAAATTATTAAAATAATAACTAAAATGGACAATAATGGGTTTGAAAAACATGTATCATATGATAATCAAAAGAAATTTCATAATGATATAATTTGAGAAATGAAGAAGATAAATGTATATACCCATTAATGGAAGGTAGGATATGATAGGAATATATATGAGATACAAATATCTAATATTTTGGATCATTCCATAATATTTATGATAGTGATGAAGTTAGTTAGAGAGAGGGGGAGGTTATGAACCACAGAAAAAAGGATTATTAATGATATCCCTCACCATTAGTATGAATTATTAGATAAGATCCTTATCATCCAAAAACTAATAATATTTTAATTATGTACATTATTAAGAAAAATTTTCAATTTTATTATTCATTTTTTATTATCATGTCATATACAGAGACACAATCATTTAATTTCTAACTAAACATTTTGTTGATATTTAGGTTTCATGACAAATTTAATTTAGTAGGTTGAAAACGGAAAAAATTGTAATTATTTAATCATACCGAGAATAATAATCATAACATAATTATCATTTTTATACATCATTTATACATTTTATTCCAACCATTTAAGATTATTATGAAAAATTATATTGTTATAATCATGGAGATAATAGGTCATATTTTCACATGATTTTCATTTCAATATATCAATGGTAACTTTTGAAATATGGTAAGTAGAAATTTTAAATAATACAATGAAAAATATATAACAAATGTATTTAAATGTATTTAGATAACATTATATATTCCATACATGTGATGAGTTAATGAAAATATAATCATATCATTTCAATGAGGTGGTAATCTGCACATATTTTCTAATGATTTTATCATTTTACAATGAATAGAATGGTATGATAATATATGATATACTACATCTAAACTAAGTTTAAAATGTAGTTAATATCATATATATTAATTAAGTAAATTATTATATACTGATCAGAGAGGTGGTAATAGAAAATGAATTACATCAGTTCCTGAGTCAACAGTCTTCCATAAAAATGAATGATTGGATTGTTTCCCATTTGGTGGTAGAGGATATAGATATAGTTTATTCCATTAACACGATAAAATATCATCATATGTGAACACCATTAATTTATATGTACCTATGATTAGAAAAAATATCATTTTTATTCATTGTATAAAATCCATTTTATATATTATATCTTGAAGAGGAATATCTGTTATGGTTATGATGTCCAAATTTATGAATCTAACCACTATTAAATTTTTTTATTTTATACATGTGATTTTTCTTTTAAATTTTATTATTATTGATTGATATAATATGGTTAATTTTTTTAATTGTATATCATTACTTTATTATTTATTCATGAAATATTTCTTATTTATTACTTTTTTTATTTTATGTTATACTATACAATACCCCTTACTATGTTCCTAATATCTCTCCACCCTATTTTTACCCCTTTCCATAAGAAACAATGTTAATTAATATGAATGATATTTGTTTAATAAAATTATGAATTAGATTGTTTAATTTGTCTGGATGTTATATCCCATATAATTTCTTAATGAGGTATGCATATAACTATTAATTTTTTGGATCCGTTGTTTTTTGATTTATGTATTATTTAGACAGTTCATAATAATAGTGACACTGAGATACAAGAGTGAGGGGTTGTTACAACGTTTATTTTATTTTTCACTACATTGACTACCCTATAACTCCCTTTATATTCATTATAGAGACTCAACTAATCCCATCACATTCCTAGATGAGGATGATAGTGATGAAAAAAACAATCAAATAAAATGTGTCGTTAAATATATATCAAGGAATGATGAAAATAAACTACTCCATCAAAATTTGAGGTGATATCATTAAGGATTAAACATAAAAAGAAAGTGAGTCCGAATTCATACTATTCCATACACCTTATTATGTTAATATTTCAATTTATTCACACATAAAGTTTATTTTTACATAATATATTATCATTACCTTGTGGTCATTTATTTGAGAAGTTGTAATTTAATGACCTAAACTATTATAAATAAATTTCCAGTTTGGATTTAATGTAATTACTTGTTATGTAATCAGGTAATAGAAAACACATGCAATCCTTTGGTATTATTATTTATTTTAATATATAAATTACTGTTAAGGATATTTATCATTGAAAAACTTGGTTTTGAATAATGATAACATGATGGGTTTGAATATATAGTGTTAAAAAATCCAAACGACATAGACAATAGAATTGAAGCCCTCATATAGTAGGATAATAACATATGAAGCCCGTATATTAGAGATTTTGAGGGTTATATCCTCAAAAAGATTCTCCTTTAACCATGCACGAGATAATATTGTACAACATAAGAATGAGGGAAACCCATTATGGGAGATGATCATATTCATTGAGACCACAACCAATACCATGTATACCGAAAAAACCCAAGAATGTTTCACTGTATCAAACCATAATCTTATGGAGTATTCCATATCATTAAATGGGGTATGTATCAATACCCTTTACATATCTGTATTTATGTCATTTTATGGAATATGTAATGTTTTTTATACTATTCTTGTTAATTTATAAATTATTTTTATACAATAAAACAAAAAATGTATTATTCTAAAATATTCAAATTAAATTAATGAATTTATATTAAAGAATTATTGAATTTTTCAATAAATTAATATTCTCATAAAATATTATTATTAAATAATTTTCATTAAATATAAATGATGATATAATTTTTATAAAGTGAAATGTAATTATTTTTATCGGTTAGAAACATTTTTTTTAAAAAAACCCAATAGAAATACATAAATGAATATTATTTTTTAAATAAGATATTAATCACATATATAGATTTTCTTATAAAATTAATATTACTTATAGAATCAAAATGTTGATATTAACCAAATATGTATTTTTAAATATTTTCTGAGAAAGATGATTTTCAGGTAAAATTTAAATGTGGTATAAATATATTGTTTGTATTATTACATAATATTGAATCAATGTTGATGTAATAAATATAATAAATGGTATCCACAACCAAAAATAAGTTTTTACATTAAAATAACGAGTTTTTATGTTTATTTAATTAATTTATAAAGACAATATACTTCTTAAAACAATTAATATATCTTAAGGTTTTTAATTCATTTCACTAAGAGTACAACTTAATAATATAAGAAAGGGTTTTTTATTATGTTCTACTTGGAATTATAATATAATTACAATCACTCCCATTCTATATAATACTTATGAAAAAAATCATGGGAAACATTGTTGTTTTATTTATTTTATTATATAGTCTACAAAACCTAATTTTGAGAAATAATAAAGAACCCTCCAGTCATTGGCTATATAAACCCACCACGCTCCAATTTCATATCACTACAAATCCTCAGAGAACATACATTATATGATTACTCCTATCTAGAGTCCTCCCAAGGTTCCCCCATGTAATTAACTAGCTCTTTTTAAGTAATGAGTGTCACACACTCATGTTTGGGATTATCACCTTCACTTCTTTATTCAAGTTCTTATTTTTCATATAGATTAAATGTTTTAAATTATAATTTTTGGATATCTCATTACATATAAAAATTAATTCCCATTTAATTTATAAATTATTATTATCCCATTTATTTCTCATCAACTCATTTTATAAATATTATGTGACATTTTACTGCTGAAATTTCACAACGGTTTTCCATTCCAAAACAATTGTGTAGTGAATAACATAAATGTTCCCTATCATGGGAGTTCAGCTTTATAAAAATATAGCTCATTGAATTTAGAATTTCTTGTATGTATTCCACAACCCATTTACATGAAATAAATTTTATTATAAAGGATTTTATATTTTATGATGTACGTGGAACACTTAAGCTTGATAATGAAATGAATGTGATGAGTTCTCCTGGAATTATATCACACTATAATTAATTTGTTAATATTTAGTTTCATCAGAGATCATGTTGGAACATGTAATGAACCTAATTCCATTATGTTACCTTTTCCATCATGATGTCATGGTAGTTATCCTTTACATGTTTTTATATTGAATTTTTTTTTGTAATATTCATATTTCCAATTTTATGATTATCTTGTTGTATCATGTTATATTATTCATGTTTATGATTATCGCACCTCTTATCCCCCATATATATTCCAATTTTATAACATGTCTTACATTATTCATTTTAATCCATGTTAATTCTCTCACTATGCTTTATAGCTCGCCCCATTTTTATGTATATCTCCACATTATCCAAAACTAATTTAAGTAATAGAATAATAAGGATGTTTTCAATAAAGATAATTTTTTTCATATTTTAAATTATTATGTTATATACATAATTCCCAATGACACTAAATTTATTGATCATCTGGGTTGTACTACATTTAATCTTATGAAATGAATCATTCAGTACTGTAAAATAAAGAGAAGGGATGTAATTGTTGTTATCAATAGGAAATTTTATTTATTTTTGGGATTTATCAGAAAATTATAATGAAAGTCATATGGATATGAGTATTTATAAGGAAAAAACTCCAAAAAATTAATTATAGAATATGTTTTTTTTTCAAAAAAAAATATATCCTTATTTGGAAACTAAACGTGAATGTGGTTATAGAATATATGTTCCATGGTTTAAGAACACTGAAAAAGTGTGTTCAGCCTGACACCCAGTAACCTGGTACACAGATACATTCTTTATTTCACACCATGATTGAAAATCATGGGGAATATTCATTGTAAAATTTATGTTATCACTATGAACCCTTATTAAGGCCATGAAAAAATTTCCTATAAAAATATATGTTAGGAAATCGATCATAGGGAACATATATTAATTCTTAGAAATTAATATGTTAAAAAATGAATTTTATAATTTTTCCCATTAATGTCATTAAATTTACATTTAATTTTTTATAAAAATTCATCCTTTATTGTTCCATTATTCTTATAAGTGGACAAAAATATGAGGAATTTGGTAAAAACCAAATGTGACATGAAATGTGTTGACTACCCTCGACGAGATACCCACCCATATTAGAGATCGAATATTGATCTTTATGATGATAATATCACATATGACTCAAGTTATGAATAGAAACAAATATTTAGGGGAGAATCGAAATCCCCCTAAGAGAGAACAAGATGCAATTTGGACATTCATATGGAAATAGCCTCTAAAATTAAATAGATCAACTCTATTGATAATATATTATCTATCCAGTAATTTGATTAATAAGTAAGGTTCTACTAGATATTTTAAATATGTATAGGGAAGCTAATTAGTGATAGATATTGATCAAAAATATGAATCATGAGGAAGAATCCAAAGAGTTTTGATGGATGGAATTTTATGTTTTTTTGGGATAAATATTTTCCACCCACTCACATTCATAAAATGGAAATGAATTTCCCAATCATAAGAAAAACATGATGAATCTACTAGGGAATTCAATGAAAACATCAAAAGAATTTCATGATATTCCTCTAACATTGTTGTTTCTAAAAAATTGAAGTTTGACCTCTTATTTAGTGGGATAAAAACTAGTTCATAAAAATCTAGGACAATCCATGACATTGATGACTATGGAAAAATTTTCAGAATATCCCTCACAGAAGAAATGGATATAAGAAAATCACAAGGGTCTAGTGGAAATAAGAAGCATAAAATGGAGTTTAATTCTAGTAGTCTGATGAGAAAATATTAAGTATATAAGAATATTCAACATCCCCCTTTTCATTGTCATTTAATGAAGTATCCATGAAATTGTTTTGGGGAGATGAGTAAATTGGCTAGGTGGGAAAAGAAAAGGAACCAAGCTACTAATTTCTTATTAGAGAACCCCACTAATGTGACAGAAGAAAGGAATTTTCCATTCAACCCTCTTTATTTATTTCATTGCTATTAATATAAGGAACAACAATAATTTACAAATAAATGCACTAAGACAAGGGTTGTTGGAGATAACTAACCACATCTGAGATAAAAACAGAGACATTTTCCTATCACAGCTATTGGGGCACATCCTGAAAAATAAGTATAGATAGGTACATTAGTTTTTCATTCATTAAAAGAAAACATACGTTTATATTCTGGTTCTATGTATTACATCATTTCATGGAATTTCTGTAGAAATATACAAACTACACCACAAATCATGGAAGTAGAGCTGTCAATGAAAATTAAAAATTGGTAAATTATTACATCCTAATTATAACTCCTATAAATTCCTAATTTGTGGGAAGAACACTGTAGTTATCATTTTCATAATCTCTTTGGTATAATTTTATACAATTTTTTAATGAATTTTAATTCTCTATATAGAGCCAAAATAAATTTTCTTGAGATGGAAATAACTCTACATATCTCGAAATGACCCATCATTTTGTACAAGATAAATGTGATGAATTAATCTTATTTAGCACCAACATCACATTTATTTATATTATATCCTTGTGAAAAAGACTATCTAGATCAAATAAATAAGTCTGATGAATGAATAATCCTCAAATACATTCATACTATGAGAAAATAAGGTGATGTGTTTCCCGTGGAATTTTTTATTCTTCCACCTAGAAAAGTGGATGAATTTTAAAATGATCATAAACCAGGGGAGATACCATAATCAAATAATTTATATATATTGTCTATTTTGGAACTTCCTGATTTGAAAAAAAAACTATAGGGGAGTTTAGATAAATGGTTCATATGCCCAAGTGATTTTCCTGGGGGTGAAATAGTCCTTTACGTCAAAAATAAGGGTGTACCAATGCGACATTGAATTGATTGTTTTAATATCAATGAAATAATGATTGTCACGACCCATCCTCGGGGCCCGTGCTGTGACTACCCCATACCCGCCTTCCATAGTCCAGGGTCTTGTGACTAGCACCCAAGGCGTAAATCCTGATAACTGGGAAGGCATTGCCTTTATAAAAGTAAACAAAACAACATAGAGTACAAGAAGAAGTAATACACTAAGTACAAAAGAAAGTGCTGAAAATTAAATGGGCCAGAATACAAACCCAACTGAAAGTACAACTAAATCTGAATGAAAGTACAATAGAAAATTCAAGAAGCTGGACGAATAGAAGTAGCTCATAGGTTGTCCTCCTCGGATCCTACCTGAAGGGTTGGTACAGATAGCGCAGCTCCTGGATCGTTCACCCCGGATCCTACCTGAAGGGTAGGTACAGATAGCCTCCATAACTCTCTCGCCCGTCAACCTCCTCTGAGTACTGTCTCTTCATGAAGTCCACCTCCGGATACTGACTCGTCGTGAGGTCCACCTCCGGGTACCATCCAGTCCTCGAACACTCAGCCTCTGTCAGTGCTACTTGTCATCTACAACCAACACAATGAGGTGCGGGCATAGCCCGCGTAGGGGTGAGTATAAAATACTTAGTAGGGACCCCGATACCCTCAAGGTCTCACTATATCCAACAAATATAACCACAAAGAAGGATCTCAACAGATAACCCTTACTTAGGTATAGGCCCACTTACACCTAAGTTATCAAGTAACCCATCTCAATCATGATGAAACACAAAGGTTATGAAATCAACGGATAACAACAACCTAGGTATATGCCCATACACATACCTATGTTTTCAAGTGACCCATATCAATCATGAGGTAAACACAATGGTCATAGACTCAGCTCAAACCAGGAATTTCATTATCGAAACTGTAACTGCTGAAGAGCTATGTATCTGAAGAGTACAGTGATCTTGTCACGAATCAGAGGTACTTCTCACTAGCCTAAGACTGCTTAGATACTCCTCCTGTCGAGTACCGCGGGTTAGCCACCCAAACACCTTAGTGCTTCTCACCGGGGTCTGCCACCCAAACACAGTAGTGCACCCCCCCCCTAATAGCCTACAAAGGTACTCCTTTTATTGAGTACCGTGGGTCTGCACCCAAACACAGTAGTGCTCCATCTTCCAGGGGTCCGAACCCAAACATAGTTGTTCTCCATCCACTGGGCTATTCGACTCACTCAAAGTCGAGTCGGTCAAGTAGTTATCAAGTCTCAGCCAGCTACACGGTCTCTATACTCCGTACGCTCATCTCCAGGAAGGTCCGCTCCAAGAGAAACATGTTGATACTCCATGTATCACAAAGTCCCACAATGAAGTATCTCAAAGGACCACCTCGTCATAGGGGTCTCAACGCAACAGACGGTGCATCAATCGGGCGCTCGGTCTTTGAGTTATTGGCCTTTTCGTCCCAAGGGTCCGGTTGGTTTCGTGTATGAACCGATCGACCCTATCTCAAATGTACCCCGAACTCACATAGGGTATACTCATAGAGACTGTTTCTCGACTTGATCACCAACACTGATGACATTTCGTCAAACGGACATCTGGTCTGAAAGATATCGGCTTTTCCGTTCCAGGGGCCTGGTTGGATTTTTGGTACAATCCAACCCGGCCTTACTCCAACTACGTCCAAACCTCGGGTGAAGTATGCCAAAAGGTCCGTCTCACTATGAAGAATCCAAAAAAATTGACGGCACTTCAATCGGATGTCCGGAGCTCAAGTTATAGGTGTTTCCGCTCCGAGGGCCTGGTTGGTTTCGGGTTTGAACCATCCCGGTCGTACCCAAAGTTCTCCGAAACCATGTGTGTAATATACTAAAACAACCATCTCGATCCATGGATCACTACGCAACCGATGGTGCATCGATCGGAGGTACGTAGCCCAAGATGTTGGCAAAAGACCGGAAGTGATCCGAAAATGGGGGGTCTGGGCCCTGTCCTACCAGACCCAACCCCCCTGGGTCGACCCAAACTGGAATGACCCGACCATGTTATGGGTCTGACCCGGCCAGGCACGGCCTGGCATGGCCTGGTCCACGCAACCCGGCCCGGCCCGTCCGGGTGGTATGCTGGCTCGTCCAGCGAGCCGAGCGGGGGACGCGGTCCCCAGCGGTCTTTGCGCTCCGCGGACGCGGCGAGCGCCATGTCCTGATCCCCCGGATCCCTCGTGGCCACGGGATCCGGCCACCTGCTGCCACTACTTCAGTCGCGGTGGTTCCTCCGGGCGGTGCGCTGGGGTGCCGCCGGTGATTTCCGCGGGCCACCGGAGTTGATCTGGTGGTCCGTTTTCAATTCTGTCTACGCCGGCGTTCATCTCGGGGCCTGTACATTACATCGAAGGCCTCAAATCACTGTTGTGGTTCTGTTCCATCATCGTCGTTAATCAAAACACCAACAAAAATCTGCGGAGGGTTGTCGGGACGTGTTTGTTCGGCCCACACCCTCCGCGTTAGGCATTAACAAATAACCAATATTAGACAGGGATTTTATGAAGAATGAATAATCAATTGTATTTAAATAAAATTGACGAAAACCATTCCATGATCCCTCAAATAAAATTGAAGCATTCCAAAATTCTCAACCCATAATTAAAACATTCGCAGATCAACATGAAAACAAGTTGATCCGCGTTCTTTGTTTTCTTTTTGAACGTAAGAAACAAGGGAATTAAATTATACATAAATAAAAACCCTACCTTGACGAAGTTGTCGAATAAGTATTTTTTCGGGAAAAGGTCGCTGCGGAAGACGGCGTCGCGGAACGAGGCTCCGTAAGTGTCGTTGGAGTCACGGATAAGAGGATCGTCGGTGTCGCGGTACACGGCATCGCGTCGTCGATCTCCGAGGATCTAGCGTTCTTCATCCTATTTCGTCGAAGTCCGGTGTTCTTCTTCGTTCGTCGCGTTCTTCAACGAGGAAGAACATTCTTCAAGACTAGAGTTTTCCTCTTCCAAATCATCTCGCACAACAAATCAATGATAATAAAATAAGGTTTCCCTTATTTTATTACTTATGCCAACCCTTTCAAATATCAAAATATCACAATCAATTAACGTGCGTTGACCAATTAATTGCGATAGTTTACATGGAATTTAAAAGCGGTGTGGGTGTGTTACTCAATTTAAGATGAGTTTACAAAATTAAAGAGGGAGGTGAGGAGTTATGGAAAAATTTAAGGGGTGGGGCTCATGTGGGCCCCACATCTCCTTCATTCTCCAAAGTGAAGTTAGCAACCCAACGGGTCCCACTCCAACTCCCACACCTAGGTGTTAAACCACATAAGAGAGGGAAAAAGTGTTGTTACACAACACTTAAACCATTTAGCAATAAATAAAAATAATATTGTAAACAATTATATTTTTATTCCTCACTCTTTTTTTAACAACTCCTCCCAAGAAAATCAAATGCCAGAAAGGGTCTTCTTAAGAAATTACCGATGTTGTGAGTTCATCAATGCCCTCAGATTTCAATTCTGATCACCGGTACAAATGTTAGAAAAACTCACTCATTCATTCACTGAACGTACCCGAGCTAAACTCTAGAAATTGATTGCAGGCACTCCAGACCTCGGAATCAGGCACTGTCAGAAACCGCATACTCGTAAAATTCCAAAGAAATTAAGATAAATTATTTCCATGAAATTTCAGGGTCTTTACATTACTCCCACCTCAGGGCTTTACATGCCCGTAAAGCTATAACACAAACTATAGAAACAAAACTAGTACTGAGAACACATCTGAGCCTTCCACTCCCATTTGCTCACCTAGAGGTTCCCATACTGCCCGTGAAAGCGCACATGAGGAATCGACCGTCTACGTAGGATCCACTCTCGTCGATCTGTGATCCCCACTGGAACCTCAATGAATTTCTCCCTACCATTGACGTCCTACTTCCTGGGATCGATGATGTGTGAAGGATCATGCACATATCTCCTCAGTTGAGATACATGGATGACATCATGAACTTACTGCAACTGAGGTGGAATGTTCAAGCAGTAAACCACCTCGCCTACCCTCCTGAGGACCTAGAAAGTTCCGTTGATCCTTGGAGATAACTTGTCGCCTCGGCCACGTCTCTGTAATCCTCGTCGAGGTGAGACCTGTATAAGGACGTGATCACCATCCTCGAACTCTAGAGGCCTCCATTTCCTGATTAGAGCTGAAACTCAAAACTCCTATTGCCATGGGGAAAAGGTTGAATGATACAACAGTGGTCAACAATACCTTCTTGTGCATGTGTTTATCCTGTGCTTCCTGGGGTTTCCTTTTCGCTGACCAAGGAAAACTCATCCCGACGTTGTAGTTAGACCACAACATTTTTGCCTAATACAGTCAATCTGAGCATAAACTGTGAATCCAATCCATATCAAGAACAACATCGTAAGACCTCGACGCTGCCACCAAGAGATTCCAACTGAAACTCTCGCCTCGAGGGTCAGACCACACTATCGGTGTAAGTGTGATTATCGAGTCTCCTCCCAAAGGTATCTCCAGACGTGAGGGTCAAGTCCACATCTTACCGGAAACTCTAGGTCTGGGAAAAGATTCGTGTAGGGAAGGAATGATTCGTATCAATGTCTGTTACTACGGCAGCTAGTAGTGGACACATACTGTCCCTCGAATCATTTTTAGAGCCATTGGGTCACACTCCTTGACTGTATGCAGCCACACTCTTTCCCTTCCCTCCAGCTCCCGGAGCCTGGCAGGGACAACTAAGGCAGGTGGTTGTAACATGTTGAAATGTACACCACCTCATACTGCTCTCCTAGATCTACCTCCACGCCTACTGCTTCGCTGACTCATCTCTCTTTAATGCTTCCTCTTCATGAAACATTTAACACGCCTTAGGCCTTATGACTGGCGCCGGTTTCCTGTTTCTACTGCACTGTGAAGTCTTCATCCGCTCCTGGATGATCTTCACCTTCTTTTCCGATGATCTGTAAGAGCTGCTAAGATTTCACCTTTTCTGAAAAGAGATACCCAGTCTCATCCCTTGGATGAACCACGCCCATTACCTAATATAGTCAATCCTGACATGAATGATGCATTCATGCCATGGATGACGTCGTAAGGCCTCGACGTTACTACCAAGAGATCCAACCATCACTCTCGCCTCCAAGGGTCGAGTCACACTGTGGGCATCAGTGTGAGGTCACTGGGGCTTGTCTAGTAGAAATCTCGAAAGTGAAGGTCAAGTCAACAGTTTTAACCGGTACCTCTCAGTATCAACCATACAAAAGGACAGGAATGAAAAAATCACAAAGATAAGTGTCTTTTTATTATTGCAGCTCATAGTACAAAGACACTAATACAACAGCAACATGGAACTAGAAGTCCAAGGGACAAAAAAGTATCCACTAGTTCCGCTCCTGTCCACCTTCTTCCGGAGCTTTACTTCCTTGTCCACTACTCGGCTGTTGCTCAAGCACCAGCTACTGCTTCTGTCTTGGTGGCTCCTCCAAAGCCTGTGGATCAACTGTCCGGGGAGTCGGACAGTCACCTCCCATGTGACCCTTCCTGCCGTAGGAGAAACACTATCCGTTTCTGGCACACCTGGCTCGGATACCAATTTGTCATGACCTATCCTCGGGGCATGTGCCGTGACTACCCCAAGCCCACCTTCCTTAGGAAAGGGGCTGGTGACTAGCACCCAAGTCATAAATCTCGATAACTGGGAAGGCATTGCCTTTATAAAAGTAAAAAAACAACACAGAGTACAAGAGGAAGTAATAAAATAAGTACAAAAGAAAGTGCTGAAAAGTAAATGGGCCAGAATAAAAACCCAACATAAAGTACAACCACAAATGAATGAAAGTACAATAGAAAAGACAAGTAGCTGGAAGAATAGAACCATCTCCTAGGTCGTCCTCCTCGGATCCTACCTGAAGGGTAGGTACAGATAGCACAACTCCTGGATCGTCCACCACGGATCCTACCTGAAGGGTAGGTACAGATATCCTCTACAACGCTCTCCCCCATCAACTTCCTCCGAGTACCGTCTCGTCGTGAAGTCCACCTCCGTATACTGACTCCTCGTGAGGTCCACCTCCGGGCACAGTCCAGTCCTCGAACACTCGGCCTCTGTCAGCGCTTCCCGTCGTCTGCAGCCAACACAACGAGGTGCAGGCATAGCCCGTGCAGGGGTGAGTCTATGATACTCAGTAGGGACCCCGAGACCCTCAGAGTGTCACTATATCCAACAAGGATAACCATAAAAAAGGATCTCAACAGATAACCCTTACATAGGTATAAGCCCACTTACACCTATGTTATCAAGTAACCCATCACAATCATGAGGAAACACAAAGGTTATGAAATCAACTAATAACCACTACCTAGGTATATGCCCATACATTTATCTAATTTATCAAGTGACCCATATCAATCATGAGATAAACACAAAGGTCATAGACTCAACTCAAACCAGGATTTTCATTATCGAAACCGTAACTGCTGAAGTGCTCCGTCTTTGACGAGTACAGTGATCCTATCATGACTCTGAGGTACTACTCACTAACGTAAGACTGCTAAGGTACTCCTCCTATCGTGTATCGTGGGTCATCCCCCCAAACACAATAGTGCTTCCCGCCGAGGTCTGCCACCCAAACACAGTAGTCCACCCCCCCCCCCCTTAATAGCATGCATAGGTACTCATTCTATTGAGTACCACAGGTCTGAACCCAAACACATTAGTTCTGCATCATCCATGGGTCTGTACCGTTACATAGTAGTGCTCCGTCTACTCAGCTAGTCGACTCACTCCAAGTCAAGTCGGTCAAGCTGTCGTCAGGTCTCAGCCAGCTACATGGTCTCCGTACTCCGTACGCTCGTCTCCGAAAGGGTCCGCTCCACGAGATATAGGCCGATACTCTAAGTATCACAGACTCCCAGAATGAAGTATCTCAAAAGACCTCCATTTCATAGGGTTCTCAACGCAACAGACGGGGCGTCAATCAGGCGCCTGGTCTATGAGTTATTAGCCTTTTCGTCTCATGGGTCCGGTTAGTTTCGTGTATGAACCAACCCGAACATATCGCAACTATACCCTAAAATCGCATTGGGTACACTCATAGGGTCCTTTTCTCGACGTGATCACTAACGACGCGGACGGTTCGTCAAACGGACGTCCGATCTGAATTTTATCGGCTTTTCCGTTCTAGGGGCCCGGTTGGATTTCGGGTACAATCTAACCTGTCCTTACTCCAATGGAATCCAAACCTCAGGTGAAGTATAAAAAAACGTCCGTCTCACTAAGAGGAATCCAAAATATTTGACGGCATGTCAATCGGACGTTCGGAACTCATGTTATACGCGTTTCCACTCCGAGGGCCCGGTTGGTTTCGTGTTCGAACCAACCCGGCTGTACACAAAGTTTTTTGAAACCTTGATTATAATATACCAAAACGACCATCATGATCCAAGGATCTCTACGCAACTTACTGTGCGTCGATCGGAGGTCCGTAGCCCATGATGTGGGCAAAAGACCGAAAGTGATCTGAAAATGGGGGGTCTAGGCCCGGTCCGACCTGACCCAACCCCCACTGGGTCGACCCGAACTGGGCGACCCGACCTGGTTCCGGGTCCGACCCGGGCCAAAAAATACCCGGGTGAAGTAATTCAAAAGGTCTGTCTCACTAAAAGGAATCCATCAAATTCGATGACATGTCAATCGGACGTCCGGAGCTCAAGTTATAGGTGTTTCTGCTCCGAGGGCCCCGTTGGTTTCGTGTTCGAACCAACCTGGCCGTACACAATGTTCTCCAAAACCTTTAGTGTAATATTCCTAAACGACTGTCTCGATCCAAGGATATCTATGCAACTAACAGTGCGTCGATCGGAGGTCCTTAGTCCAATATGTGGGCAAAAGACCGGAAGTTATCTGAAAATGGGGGGTCTGGGCCTGGTCCGACCTGGCCGGGCGCGGCCCGGCCCGGCCGGGTGGCACGCTGGCTCGGCCAGTGTGCTGAGTGGGGGAAGCGGTCCCCTGTGGCCTTTGTGCTCCTCGGACGCTGCGAGCGCCACATCCTGCTCCCCCGGATCCCACACGGTTGCGGGATCCGGTCGCCTGTCAGCACGACTTTAGCCTCGGTGGTTCCTCCGGATGGCGCGCCGGGGCGCCGCTTCCGGTGATGTCCATGGGCCACTGGAGTTGCTTCGGTGGTCCGTTTTCAATTCCGTCTGTGCCGGTGTCCATCTCGGGTCCCGTACTTTACTACGAAGGCCTCAAATCACTGTTGCGGTCCCATTCCATCATGTCTGTCAATCCGCGCACCAACAACAATCTGCGGAGGGTTGTCGGGTTGTGATTGTTCGGCCCGTGCCCTTCGCGTTAGGCGTTATCAAATAACCCAAATTAGATAGGGTTTTACGAAGAATGAATAATCAATTTTATTTAAATAAAATTGAAGAAAAACATTCCACGATCCCTCAATTAAAACTGAAGCATACCAAAATTCCCAACCCGCTATTAAAGCATCCGCGGATCAACATGACAACAAGTTGATCCGCATTCTTTGATTCTTTTTGAACGTAAGAAACAAGGGAATTAAATTATACATAAATAAAAACCCTACCTTTAAGAAGTCGTCGAATGAGGATCGTTGTGGGAAAAGGTCGCCGCGAAAGACGTCATCGCGGAACGAGGATCCGTAAGCGTCGTCGGCGTCGCATAGAAGGGGATCGTCGGCGTCGCGATACACGGCATCACGTCGTCAATCTCTAAGGAACTAGCATTCTTTGTCGTCTTTTGTCAGAGTCCGGAGTTCTTCGTTGTTCTTCACGTTTTTCAATGAGGAAGAACGTTCTTCAAGACTAGAGTTCTCCTCTCCCAAATCTTATCGCACAACAAAAAAACAATAATAAAATAAAGGTTCCCTTATTTTATTACTTTTTTCAACCATTTCAAAATTCAAAATATCACAATAAATTAACGTGCATTGACTAATTAATTACGAGAGTTGACTTGGCATTTAAAAGGGGTGCTGGTGTGTCGCTCAATTTAAGATGAGTTTACAAAATTAAAGAGGGAGGTAAGGATTTGTGGAAAAAGTGAACGGGTGGTGCTCATCTGGGCCCCACCTCTCCTTTATTCTCCCAATGGAAGTTATAAACCCAATGGGTCCCACTCCAACTCCCACACCTAAGAGTTAAACCACATAAGAGAGGGAAAAATTGTTGTGACACAACACTTAACCCATTTAGCATGAAATAAAAAAATTGTAAACAATTATATTTTTATTCGTCACTCTTTTTTTAACAACTCCTCCCGAGAAAACCTAACTCCATAAAGGGTCTTCTTACGTAATTACCAGCACTGTGAGTTCATCGGTGCCCTCAGATTTCAATTCCGAGCACCGGTTCAAATGTTAGAAAAACCCGCTCGTTCGTTCACTCAACGTACCAAAGCTAAACTCCGGAAATTGATTCCGGGAACTCCGGACCTCAGAATTAGGCGCCGTTAGAAACCGCATACTCGTAAAATTCCAAAGAAATTAAGAAAAAAATTCCTTGAAATTTCATGGTCTTTACAATGATAATGAACAAGTATCCTTTAACTCATATTGATGACTTGTTCGATCGTCTAGTTGGAGAACAATACTTCTCTATAGTGGATTTTTCTTCAAAATATTACCTGATTGTGTGATGACATAGGATATTCCCCAAGACATATTTTCATATGAGGTCTGGAACTGTCAGTTCACAGTAATGCCTTTTGGGATCAATAATTCTCTAGTAATCATTATGGACAAGATGAATTGGGTCTTTAGTGCTTTCCTCAACAATGAATAGTGTATTTAGTTATTTACTTGACAAATTTGTGGTAGTCCTTGTAGATGATATTATACATTACTTCAAAACCAAGGAGGTTGTTGAGGAGAATCTGAGCACTATTCTAAATAGCTTATTAAATGAGATCATTATTAGCAGCAAGGAAAATGTGTGTTATGGTTGATGAAAGAAAATTTTTTGGGACATATAATCACAAAATATAAGATATTTGTTTTCCCATAAAAAAATTGAAGCTATTGAATGATTGATGAGGCCAACATCTATAACCAATATTCATAGTTTCATTGGATCATCTTTCAATTATCATCGATTTTTTAGAAATTTATTGTGATTTTAAATCCCAACAACAATGATAAAATGGAAGGTATTCATGTTTTATTGTAATGATTATTGAGATATGGGATTCAATAATAAAAAATAGAGGGTTATCACTAAACATGTACTCACAATACCCATAAGTAGAGAACAATTCATGAATTTAGAGATGATTCGATGAAGGGATTCAGATGTATATTAATGAAAAATGAAACCATGATAGCCTAAACTTCATGGAAGCTGAATTTTTATCAATAGAACTGGCTAATTCATGATATGGAGTTTCCTAAAGTGAAATTATCTTTGAAAATAGTTCATCGTTGTCTCTTTGGGGTGATTTGTGGAGTTTATATGGGTCAAACAATTATGAAGTATATTTTCACTTAAAAATATATAAATATGAACCAAAAAAAGATAGTTAGATCTATTCGATGAATATTAATGCTTAATCCACTACCATACTTGAAATGTTAATAACATGGGTGACACTATAAATAAAAAGGATCCATTAATTGTACTATTTATGGGAATTTATGGGGATGTGATCTTTTTAAATTTAAAAAGGATGGACATGAGAATCATAATTTAAGGAAAATCATTACTCCTTTCACAAATTATTTCTCAACCATCGCTTCTAGAATATGTAAATTTTTATCATAGAGAGGATGTTGGAATTTATAAATTAAAGTGGAAACTATACGAAAAGGAAAATCCATAGTTTTTAATGTTAATGAATAAGAAATAGTGAGAGTTGAGTAAAAACAATGTGTACCAACAAATACAATGTTAAAGAAGGAGATATTGGATTATGAACATTGCTCAACCTTCTCCATGCACCCAACAAGAAAAAATATGTTTCAAGATATATGTGAACTATATTGGAGGGAATATATGAAGAAGAAGATCATGGAATATACATCAATATGTCTTATATATCAGCATTTGAATATTGAAAGGAATTAAATCTAGGGGATATTGAACCATTAACCACACCTAAATGTAAATGGGAAAACATCACCATGGAAATTGTCACTAGTCATGTGAAGACGTCAAGAGGGAAAAATGAAATCAATGTTGTGGTGGATTTTCTTATGAATGATGCACGTGTACTTAATATTTGTTAGTATTTCTCTATGGAATAACATACACGAATATAAATCAGAGATTTGGTAAGGCTATATAGAGTACGATTATCATTTTATCTAATTAAAAACTATTATTAACGTCTACAATCTAGAAGATTCTTTAAAATTATAAAAACACTATGTTGAACAATAGAAAGTAAATCAGCATAAAACAGATGACCAATCTATGTTAACTATACAGACACCTTAGGAAATATAGATCACATGACAAATTAACTTCAAATGGGGATGTGATCATCATATTACCTTAGTCAAGTACTCTTAAAAAAGCAGTTTCCAATCTATCATCTAAATGTATCCCTATAAAGGCATTTATGGGGAGAGTTGAAGAATACTTGCATTGTTGGATGATTTTGGATATCTGAAACCTCTAGGTCCAGAAATGGTTGAGGAAATGGATGAAAATGTTGATATTATTCAACATAACATCATGTATGATCGTTGTCAACATTAGATCTATGCTTATAATAATCTATGAAACAATGATTTTGATGTTAGATACATGGTACCACTCTATATATATCCATGGATGATGTTGATAATATTTGGGAAGAATGTAAATCATAGTCCATGATACATAATCCCCTTTGAGATCCATGATCACATCGAAGTGGTGGCCTACTAAAATGAACTCCCACTTAACCAATCCCATGTACATAATGTATTCCATGTATTCGTCTTGATAAATCAGATACCAGAACCCATACTTTTACTCATTCTAGAGTTTGTACCATTGGAGAATGACCATTCCTATGGGGATCATCCAATTAATATCATAGATCATAGAGGGAAATTTATATTAAATATGAAAAATTACATGGTCAAACTGTTGTGGAGAAACCCCAAGTTGGAAGATGAAACTTGGAAATTAAAGGAAGTATTGAAAGAATGTAACCCTTGTCTATTTTACTATGGTAAATTATAATATTTATGATGAAATTTATATGGGGGAGTGGTATTTTAATGAAACAAACTATTATAAGTAAAATTTCCATCGTTATTTAATTAAATTTATTATTATTTGATATGGTTATAGAAAACACATTCACAACTTCAGTTTAATTATATATTATCATCTGTAAATGTTTTTTAATAATATTTATCATTTTTAATATACCCATTTTAAAATTATCACATAATTAGTATAAATATATTGTGTACAAAATCCAATTTACAATGAAGAATGAATTGATGACCTCATCCAAAATGATGATATCTTACAAATCCCATTTATTAATGTTTCTAAGGAAGATATTATAACTATGAATTTCTCTTGACCAAGCCCATGTTATGATCCCAAAACTTATTCAAGAGAGAAACCGTTAACATGATAAGTTAAATCTCATTATGATGACATCTAAAACCATGTATGATGAACCACCCCATGAAATATGATCTGTCACACACCTTAAACTAATGGTGTTTGCTAGTGTAACAAAGGGATATTTATCAAGGCCCCTTCAATTAGACTATGTATATTCATTTTTTAATAATAATGAATAGGTTTTCATCAAATTAATATTTCCTTATAAATCATTTTTATACAATAAAACAAAAAAATGGATAATATTAAAAGTTAGTTAAGGAATCTATTTTGATGAATAAATATATTTTTGAATTGAATAATATTCAAATAAAATATTATTATTAAATTAATATTGTTGAATATAAATGATCAAATACATATTGTTATGTAAATTAAAATTTATAATAGATTTAAAAAACATTATTTTTAGAAAACAATATTAATAGTCAATAAATAAAAACTATTAATTGATATGTTAATATTCATATATTTAATTTTATTTATAAAATGAATACTATTTTTTGGATCATAAGGTTTAAATTATCCAATGGAGAATATTTCATAATGTTATGAGATAGAAAACCTTTAAGATAAAAATTAAATACTGTATAAATATAGGGTGTATACTGGGACATAAAAATGACCCAAAACTGATATGAAAAATTCTATAAATGGAATCGGCGATAGAATATATTTTTTATGTTTTCAATAATGCAATTTTGTTATTAATAGATTGATTTTATAGAGCCATTATAATTCCTGCCAAACAATTAATATATTTTACCGATTTAGAATCATTTCATTTAGAGTATGACTCACTACCCTATAATGAAGGGGTAATTTTATTATGTTGCGAACATTTAATTTTGAAATAATGAAAACCAATACCATTTGGAATAAACCATTGGCAAAAACCATGGGATGTTATTTGGTATTGTTTTTTTAATATAATGATTCCAAACCCTATGATTGAGAAATAAAAAAGAAATCTTCATTAATTTTATACTTAAATACAAATAATCACCCCTTTACATTAACTAAAAATACATAGAACTTGTATTTAAGGTGTCCACCTCTCTCTAGAGTCCATCTGGGGTTCTCCCATGATTCAATGAATCTCCTACCAAACATTTGGAGTCACACACTCAAGTAAAGGATCCGTACATTCATTTATTCATTCTAGTATCATTATTATCATAGGAAATATAATTATAATTTATAATGTTTTCATTGACTTTTTATATCCATAATAATTCCCATTTCATTTTTAAATGATGAGATACCCCTTTCTATCTCATAAAATAGTTTTATAAAATTTTATGTGACATCTTTTTTCTACCAATATTTCACAATAATTTTATATTCCAGAATGATTATATAGTGAATACCATGCCCATTTATTTTCAAAGTTGTTCCCCTTTATACTCATATGCCCATTATACTATAGATATAAACATATGTATTCCAAACTCCATGTTTATGGAATAAAATGTGATGATAAATGATTCCACAATTTATGATCTATGTGCAACACTTATGCACGAGAATGAAATGAATGTGACTGGTGCTCTATGAATTATATACTACTCCAATGAACTGGGTAGTGTTTACTCTCTAGTGATTTCATGTTTGGATAGGTATTGAACATTATTACTTTATGATAACTTTTACATCTTGATTTCATATAAATTATACATGACCTATGATTATTATACAGTGTTTTATGTGGTTTCCACATTTCCCATGTTATGATTTTCATTCTATGTCATGACTTATTATTCAATTTATTATTATCACATATTTTATTCCAAATTAATATTCCTATTATCTATCATGTGTTGCATTGTTGAAGTTATTTAATGTTTACATAATTTCGGGGATTTATATCTCACTCATTTGTTTTGTTTTTCCCTAGGTTATCCCATGAAGTTTTATGTGAGTGAACATTATATATATATATTTTAAAGATGTTGATTCTAATATATTAGTTTTTTATGAAATATAATTATTTCCAAATGATAGTAGACTTATAAATCATTTGGTTTTTATTAAGTGTGGTATTGTATAATCAGTCAGGAATTAATTTTAAATAAAGAGTAGGGTTGTTATATAATTGAAATGTATGGTGGTTTATAATATTGAAATCCCTTATAGAATTATAATGTGGATAACCAATTTAGTTGTCTACTAATGTATAACAAAAATTTATTGTTATTGAAGAGGAGACACCATATATTGATTTTTTTAATTTAGATTTGTGATATCTCAATAATCATTATAGTAAATATATATTTCTATTTGACTCCATTATTGTAATATATCTATAAAATATACTATTGTTTTGTTGAAGAATATTTGAAACCACTAAAAATAAGAAAAATAATTCTCAGTTTGTTTTCCATGTTTAAAACATGCATAAATGTTATTTTATTCCATAATTAAAATTTATTTGGTGTCCTATGTAAATATACTTGGCCTCTATATGATAGGTATGTACATTTTTTAGTGATTAATAAAATATAAATGTCTTTGGCGTGAGTAAATTCAAAATTTCATATTTACATTATTTATATTATCTTTTTTATTTGTTTTATTGTGAATGAGTTTTAATAATGTAATATGAGAAGTTTAATATGAATTATTTTTTTATACTGTTTTATTGATTTTATAAAAATATATTTGAGAAAAATTGGATACTAAAAATAATTTTCAACAATATGATCTTTATGAAATAATAACCATAATTAAGAACCATTAAAGTTTTTTATTACATAATAATAATAATGCTTAAAATATTCATTTATTTTAAATAATTATAAAATTATATTCCCACTGATGATGACCTAGTAATAATATTATAGTACTAAGAGGAATATTGAGCCTCTTTGAAATATTCATTATAAAATAATTCAGTCATTTATTTAACTCAAATCACGAATTGTTTTATATATCATATTAAGATTTATATTCAAAAATATTTGAGATTATATATTTTTATAATGTGAGTAAGTTGTATTTTTTGTTTTTTAATTTATCTTATTCCTGATTGAGTTATTCAAGAAAAATTATGCCCTTAGTATTTTTATTTTTTATTTTAATATCATGAATATGATAATTTTTATTATGGAACATAATTTTTTTATCCAGTACAAAAAAATTATGGGAATTAAAGGATTCTTGAGGTATCTCAAAAATGAAAAATATATGTTATATTTACCCTCAATGAAATGTTAATAAATGATCATAATGATTTTTATTTTCATCAAAGAGAAACTGATATGAAGTGGAATCGATGATTTATTAATATAGTGAATGGATTTATAAATACTTGTCAAAAATATATTTTGGAAGAAAATATAGGGAGAAATATTATTGACACACTTCTGATTTAATGTGAGTAAAAAATAAAAGTGATTGATTATAAAAATCCTACCCCAATTTCATATAGTTGGTTCTTTATATGATTACATTGGTTTATAAAAAAGGAATAAGCAGCTCAATGGACTAATAAGTGTAGTAGTCTTGAAGAAACTAGATACATACATGGAACCCATTTTATATTTTGAAATGAAACTAAATATGATACGTAACAAAAGCTAATAAACTGAATCCTTGAAAACTAAATAAACGATCTCCTCTTCTTAACCTGGGGTAGGAAAAACAAATGAAAGGGGTGAGCTCAAACGCTAAGTATGCATAATAAATATAGTGGAAGATATCATAACAAAAACATTAGGCATGTTGAATACATAAAAACATGTTCCTTTAACAAAAACATGAACACATTAAGGATGGAATAAAGAGATGATTAAGTAATTCCATAAATAAACATAATCATGGGTATTCTACTAGTCAAATACCAACATGAAACATAAATTCTATTTTCGTAATTAGGGAATTCATAATTCGGGACCACATAACCATACCGTGATGGCCTTATGCCAAGACCACAAATAATCAATTTGTCAAGGCCTTGTTCCTAGAATGTAGTTTGTCACAAGAGACCTACCGATGAACTGAGGGGTTATAGTGGGCCCCACCCAACACTTACTATGTATAATACATTCTTTATATGAAAGGGGTGAACATAATAAACATATAAATTCACATTGAAACTGACATATGAAATGTAAATAACATTCCCCAATCATTGAACATAAACACTAACCATTCAGAATAATATGGTGAATGATATCAAAATCGAACATCCATTGTCAGAATAACCAGAAACTGTTCAAAAAAATATTGTAGATGAAATCATAATAGATAAACCTCAATTATTTACAACAATAAACAAAGGAAGTAGACATAGATGAATATATTTATAAACTAGACAATTGACAAATTCTTGATGAAACAATCGATGAATATTCCAAAGTGTCCCATACAACATTGAAACATTCTAATCATAAACCCTTATAATATCAAGAGAAAGAGGAGACTGTTGATATGATATACGAAGGGGGATTAAATACACCACAAGAAATAAATAAGTGGTGAACAAGGCATATATCTTTTAAAAGTTTAAGAGAGATGAGAAAAATTATTTTTTACTTTTGAAAGAATATTCATTTTGGAAAATCAATTATATTATCCATGAAATCATATTTTAAACATTATTATCCCATAAAATAAAATAATAGGACATTGAAATTATATTTTAGGCCTATATTATGTCCCACTGAATTGAAATCATGCAAAAAAAGTTATTAAGATTCATTATAAATAAAATATTTTAGAGAATTTTAAGGAATGATTTAAAGAGAATTTCAATGTGGAAAAGAATATATGTTATATTAAATCCAGAAATGATAAAAGAACATCTTTCATGATAAAATGAGTGTTTTTATAAAAATAATGGGGGCCTAAAACAGATTTTTACTACACTTGAAAATGGTTATGAATTTGAATATATCCCTTGAATCGGGTTTGTATTTCGAGAACAATTTTAAAAGATCCTTTTAAAACATGTAACTATCCATGAAAAAAGGAATGATACTAGTTGGTGAACATATATATAACAAAAAAAAGAATTTATGAGGATTAAATAATAATACATAAGCGTTTAATTAAGGTAATTAGATAATAAAATTAATTCGAATGAAAATAAAGGTCTCGGTGGAAAAACTCTTACCACATTGTAATCAATCGATTCAAATACCCATAAATTAATAAAATTAAAATTATAAATTTAATACCAGTAAAATAAAGATATTCATTATATGTTAAATAATTGGGAATTATACATACACCATACACATGTATTAGTTTTGAATATAAGAAACCTCTCAAAAATAGAAGTGAGATAAAGAAACCCCGTACCTTAAGTCTGAATGTGTTATACTCTTGAACATAATATCCGAGAATATGAAATTATACATATTAATAACTTATTTAAGAACCTATTTTACATGTATTTAGTAAATAATAATTCTTTTTTGTTCATTTATTCCCTTCTTGATAAGTTATTATAATAAATTTTGTTGTTCCATAATGTTCGGTTTCTTTATTTTCATAATCGGTTCAGATGTTCGTTAGTAATGGAGTTCATGTGGAATCGATGTAAATATCCAGAATTGAATTCGAATATTATTTATGATCATATATATATTTTAGTGGTCATTTATATAATTTGGTTACATTTCATGAGGATGAATTACTATATATATCTTTACTGATAACTGTTTCAGTTAATTGGGGGGTTTTCATTACAATGAACTCATAATTCATTATAACATAATAACATTTGTCGAAAGGGATAAAAAACAATAAATATGGTAAATTTCATTTATAATAATCTAGTTCATCCATAAAAATAATGGTTTCATGACCATAATTGATAATGATAATAGAAATTGAAATCTCATCATCCTTGAATGTGGTAAATTGACACATCTCAGATGGTGTTCTTGCTACTAGTATAAAAATGGTAAAAGGAAGAGATGATGATAAATTATTCCACTATAATGACAACATTCAATTACATTTATGAATATGGATTCATCCCAAAATTTTGATCAGGAGAGGTAATAATAGAAAAAGAAAACAAATGAACATGAAATGAAAGATAAAGAATTGAAAATAGGAATTTACCTCTTGAAACAAACTTCCTTGAGAGACTCTTTTAGAGAGAGGTTTGATTTTTTATAAGACCAAGGCTTGTTGGACGTGAGAGAGGAGGATGGGAGGATATTTGGATATAATTTTTAGAAGGAAAAATGCTTTAGAGGAGTGAAGATAAGAGGGAGGGTTGGGGGTTTTTTATAGTGGAGGGGAGAGGGGATTTCTCAATTTTATATTCATTAATTTATTATTTCTCCACAAGATAAGTAATATTGAGCCTTCTATGACCAAGAATAGAAATTTTATCATGTGAATACAAATAAATTGGGCTTACATAGCCTAACATCATACTTGACTATAATTACTGTATTTTGTGTATTTTGTAAATTATGGTATTTCACTATACATAAAAATTTATGTATTTAAAAAAAAACCCAAAAAATTCACCAAAACCATTCTTTGATGTGTATAATCCAAAAATAAATTCCATTTTTTAAAAATAATTATCTTTATATGATTAATTTAATATTTAATTAAAATCATAATTTATCTAAAAAACATTTTTAAAAATTTTATTTTCTTATTCCAAAAGATAGGTATATCATACTATATATTAAATATTATTTATATAATTTCATAGTTAAAGATACTATTAATTAGTGAATATCAGTATTCATAAGGGTATGTTACAATTCATAAGGGTAAGTTACTATTCCCAAAAATTTATGTTTTTATTATCGGAATCCAAATTAAATACTCATCACAACCGTGTATGTCCGATTTTCAAAAATCCGATAACAAAAGTGACAAACAAATGAATACATGGATATGTTATAACAAAGTTGTGAGTGTAGAGACTCAGTAATCCATGAATTCTATAATAAATCAATTTAAAAATTCTGGGGGTGTTACATTATCCCCTCCTTAAAAAAATTTCCTCAAAATTTATAATTGAACATCCAATGTTTATAGTTTTTATATGAAAATTTCCATATGGAAATGCACATAGGAAATAGGGTTAGTAAAATATCCTCCTATAAAAGGATAACAAAGATGAGTTGGTCACCCCCAAAAGTATGGTTTCGAATGAGGTGACATTGGTTTGAAGAAAAAAATTGGACATGGAAGAAAAATCTAACTATGAAGTTTTGATGGAACATGATAGAGGAAATGTTCAGATGAATGGTGATTACTAAAAAAACTTGGAAAAAATTAATCGATATTATCAATGATAATAATAATAGGAAAACATTTTATTTATGACTATATTCCTTCATTCGAGGAATTAGTCCACTCTATAAGAGAATAAATATAGATTTCTACTTCAAACTCATAGTTTTATTGTAGTTTAACTGTCTATACCTCATCATATTGCATGGGTTACACCCTTTGGTGACGTAATACATTAACCTCTAAAAGATCATACAATGATCAACTTAAACCATTTCATAAATGGTTAAAAAATTCCAAAATATAATTATTCAACTCATTAGAATGAATGCCACTATATTTACATGATGAACCTATCATTAACCCTTAATCAACAAGATGTATCTCTAAAAACCACATTCTAAACATATGAATAACTTCATCAGGTATCCTCTTGAAATATTTTAATTACATGGATTACTGTAAAAACCTTATTTGAAACATACATTATTCCATATTCCTTATGTATGATACATGTTATTGGATATATTACATAAATCCAAAAGTGTTGTAAACTTCATTTATGACAGCATATACCACTTCGTAACAAGTGAATAATTAGTTCCAAGGTAGTCAATACTTATCTGAATCAATCATTTCTTCATCATTATCTCATCATCAGATATATATTAATTGTTTCCTTTCCCTAGATAATATTTTTTCTTTTAAAAATTTTAACCTTCCCCGAAATCTCTTTTTCTTTCTACCATTCATCATATGACCTCAAATACTTAATGAAAGAGTATTGTAGTACAATCTTTATATATCTCATAGTTCATAAAACTAGTACATTACTGACAACATATTATAATGGCATGATTCTTGACTACGAATATTAATCATTCTAATTCATCTACGGTAGCATCATAACTTTCTCATTATCCAAAATCATCACAAGGGGTATATTTTTTTGATTACTGGGACATTGATTTGAATAGTTTCACATCTCCTTGAAATTGAAGCATTATAAAATGGAAACCATTTTCCTAACCTTGCATTCTCTAACATGGTGTCTTTTCTCTCCACACTTGTAACAAACACCCATTACCTTCCACGATTTACCAGGGTGATTCATTGAACAGTTATCCCTTATGGGAAAAAAATTCTTCCCTTTTATCCGTTTATCACCTTATCTATTTTTCATCCACTTATTCTTTTTCTTCCCTTCAAATAAATAGGACTCAAAGAAGTTTTACATAATTTTTTAACATGTGATATTTTTTTATCATATTATGAGGATAAATGGGAGACAAGCTTCCATTGAAAAGATGTCTTACAACCATTATATATATGATCCTTCTTACTCTTCGCATCATGTTCGTTGGTGATGTTTTCATTTGTTTCTACTAGGCTCCATATCTAATCAATTCCTTATTATATATTAGCTCATAAAATTATGAACTCTCTATAACTCTAAACATGGTATATCACATAGCATAAATGTATTCTTCATAAATCCTAGAACCATATACATTGGTTACATTGGGTACATAAATCTATAACAATAGTGGGAAAATAAAATACAATTTATCCTAAGAATATCTCCTAGGAGTGTTAAACCAACAGTGCAATAAGGCATCTTGTCGTGTACTAGGATACCCCGAGTCAAGCCTGAAAATCATTGTTAGGGTTTTCACTCCTAGGTACATCTGTTCCAGAGACACCTCTATATGTTTGTATCAAGATAAGGATTTATTTACTAGAAATATCCACATAATATATTACATACCAAAATTCATGAATGTTCTTGTTTGCTTATCTTCAAAAATACCATCTTAGTGCTTTGTTCCCTAACCTATGTTTTCTATATCTAGATCTTAAGGTTTCTACTAAACTTCCTATGATATGATTTTTAAGGACCTGGCTCCAGTTTCTCAGAGCCAGTTCCTTATTTTATTACTTTAGTATATAAACATGGAATAAACATCCCAAAGGACCAATCATATTAGTAGTCATAATGGAACTAGATACAAACATGGAACCCATTTTAAATTTTGAAATGAAACAAAATATGAAACATAACAAATGATAAAAAACTGAATCCTTGAAAACTGAATAAATGATATCTTCTTCATAACCTGGGGAAGGAAAAACAAATGAAAGGGGTGAGCTCAAATGCACAGAATGGGAAATCCATATAGAGAAGATATCATAATATAAACATTAGGTATGTTGAATACATAAAAACATACACCTTTAAAAAAAATGAACACATTATGGTATGAATAAGAGCTGATTTAATAATTCCATAAATAAATATAATCATGGGTATTCTACTAGTCGAATAACCACATGAACCGTAAATTCTACTTTCATAATGAGGGAATTCATAATGCGGGATAACATAACCATACCATCAAGGAATCGTGCCAAGACCATAAATAATTATTTTGTCAAGGCCTTGTGGAAAGACTGTAGTTTTTCTCATGACACATACCAATGAATAGAGGGGATATAGTGGGCCCCACCCAACACTTTATATGTCCAATGAATTACTCATAGGAAATGGGTGAACATAATCAACATATACATTCATATTGAAACTAACGTATGAAATTAAAATATCATTCCCCAATCATTGAATTTATACACTAACCATTCTGAATAATATGTTGAATAATATCAAAATAGAACATCCATAGTCAAAATAACCTGAAACCCTTCAAAAAATTTGGTATATGATATTGTAATAGGTAAACCTCAATTAAGTACAACATTAAATAAAGGATGTTGACATCGACCAACATATTTTTAAATAATCCCATTAACAAATTCTTGAGGAAACAATCCTTAAACGTTCCAAAGTGTCCCATACCACTTTGAAACATTAAAATCCTAATCCCTTAGAATATCATGAGTAAATGGAGACTCTTGATATGATATACCAAAGGTCAGTACATACACCACTGTAAATAGTTAAGTGGTGAACTAGGAATATATCTCATAAAAGTTATTGAGTAATGAGAAAATTATTTTTTACTTCTGAAAGAAGATTATTTTTGGAAAAACATTTATATTTTCCTTGAAATCATATTTTAAAAATGAATAACCCCTAAAATAAAACACTAGAACATTGATTTTATTTTTTAGGGATAAATTATGTCCCACTGAAGTGAAATTATTTACAAATAGTTCTTATGATTATTTATAAATAAAACATTTCAAGTCATTTTAAGGAAATTATTAAAAAGGATTTTAAAGTGGAAAAGAAAATTTGTTGTCATAAATCCAAATATTATACAAGATCAATTTTCATGACAAAATGTGTGTTTTTATAAAATTAATGGTGTCTAAATACAGATTTTTTATTATACATGAAAATGGGTAATAATTTTGAAAATATCCCTTGAATCGGGTTTGTATTTCTGAAAAAAAAATTGAATGTTCCTTATAAAACACATAACTATCCATATAATAAGAAATGATTCAGGTTGGTGAACACATATATAGCACTCACACAGAATTTATTAGGAATACATAATGATATGCAATATTTTAATTGAGGTAATTAGACAATAAATGTAACCCGAATGAAAATAAATTTCATGGCTGAAAAACCCTTGCCACATTGTAATAAATCAGTTTGTCTGCCCCGAAATTAATAATATTAAAATGATTAATTGAATTACATGAAAATAGAGATATTCATGACATCTTACATCAATGGTCATTATACATACACTATACAAAAGTATTAGTTGTGTATATGGGAAACCTCACAAAAATGGAAGTGGGATAAAGAAACACCTTACCTTAAGTCCAAATGTGTTCCACTCAAGAACATAAGGTCCTGGAATATGAAATTATAATTATTAATAAATTTTTTCAGAACCTATTATACGTGTGTTAAGTTTAACATAATTCTTTTTAGTTCATTTATTCCCTTCATTATTAGTTATTATATTGGATTTCGATGTTCCACAGTGTTCGTTTTCTTTATTTTCATAATCGGTTCACTTATACTTAAGTAATTGAGATCAAGTTTTTTGGATGTAAATATATAGAATTGAATTCACATATTATTTATGATCATATATAGGAGTTATTGGTCATTTATATTATTTGGTTACATGGAATGAGGATGAATTATGATATAGAACTTTATTGATAAATTGTTTAGTTAATTTGTCGGTTTTGATTACAACAAACTCATTTTTATTTATTAAAAAATAACATTTGTACAAAGGGATTACAGAACCTTACATAGGGTATATTACATATATAATAATTTGGGTCAACCATAACATGAATTTTTTCACTACCATAATTGATAATTATAATAGAAATTGAAATCCCATCATCCTTGAATGTGGTAAATTGACCCATCTCAGATAATGTTCTTGCTACTAGTATAAAAGAAGGTAAAAGGAAGATATGTTCATAACATATTACACTATCATGAAAAAATTATAGTACATGTAAGGTTCTAGAATCATCACAACATTTGGATAAGGATAGGTAACTGTCACGACCCGTCCCAATGGGGCCCGAGCCGCAACTCCCCAAGCACGTCTCCAATAGGTCAGGGGCTAGTGACTAGCACTGAGTTGGTATGCTACTAACGTGGGAGGCATTGCATATAAACTTGTACACATGCACACATATCTCCAAGCCCACAAATCTGAAAAGTCAAACTACTAAAAGGAAAATATTCATGCATAAACTAAAACTCAAACACAGAGTACGATAGGAATGTAAAGTACAAGAAAGTAAAACCATGGGCCAAAAGTACAAGCCCACCAAAAAGAAAGTCTGTAAGAAATTACAACCTATAAAGAATGGTGTTGGGACTGTAGTCTATAGTCGTAGGAACACACCTCGGCCTCTCTGATCTCACTGAGTATCGTCCATTCCTGGTCCACCTAGAATCCTGTCAAAGGCTCGCTCGTCTGCACAAGACATGACACATGCGGGTAGAGCCCGTGCAGGGGTGAGTATAACAATACCCAGTTGGAAAAATCGAAACCACAAAGGAAATACAAAACGGGAAATACACCACAAAATATAGGTATAGTCAGCTCTACATAGTATATTTCTATCGAACATATAACAAGAAAATCAAGTTATACTCATACACGATGGACTATCGTGAAACCCACTACTAGGATCCATCTCAAAGATTCCACTAAGCATACAACTGGGAGATCACACTCCAAGTTCTGAAGAGATAGATATAATGTAATCGTTCCAGGAGAACACACTCCATAAATACCATGAGAAAAAGAAGCTCCGATGAGGATCACAACCAAGTCATGGGGTGATTCTGACAACTCAGTCTGAGCTAATCCTGTAAGCAGAGGATCAACGCCTGGGTAAAGTTGGCCACATCGATACCAAGAAGCCAACCTAGGGTTCTTGGAATGAATAGAGGCTCCGGCTCTAAGTCTCATAGAAGGGATTCCAACAACTCTATTCAGGACGTTCTATTGAAGGGATCATACTCCTGTATAAAACAAATGATACCGGAACCTTCAGGGGAAAACCAAGGGTACGAACCCTAAAAACTATTCCATGTCACAGAAGACAAGTGGTTCATGCCATGAATAAAAGGTTACACGGAATGTAGTATGGTTACATGTCGCATTCCTTGACCATGGGTACTACCCGTGTAAATGACCTATGTCATTTGTTCATGCCATGTAAATCCAAACAACAAGGCATGTTGAAAAAGTACACACCGTGTTCCTTGACCCCGGGTACTGCCTGTCACACCCGTCTTTTTTTAAAATTACTTATTTTATTATTTTTTTAGGCAGAGAGTAGTCTAGGTTAAGGCCTAACTTAATTATTGAGTTATTATTTAATGAAATGCATGTTTTGGTCTTGACATCGTTCAGCGCACCACAGTAGAAACCGCACAGCCTGCCCGATATTCAAGGCAAATGAATAAAATATAATGAATAATAAAATGGGAAAAAAATGTGTAATTGGATTCAATGGCATATTTTAATGAAGATGATAATAACCTTGTTTGATAATATTTTTTTTGTAATTGACACTGTCAATAGTGCAAATTTTATTAATTTATTAATATTATAATATTTGATATTATCATTAACACAAAATTATGTTACTATGACTTATTTATCTATTATTTTTATTTTATTTTATTTTATTTTATTTTATTTTTATCCTATTTGGTTTTAAATTGTTTCGTCAAGGCGCGAGCTATGTCTCGATTGAACTTGATGTTTTTTTCGATAAGCGAGTTTCTCTTTCTGGGCGCGACAACATGAGACGCATGGGTGAAGCGGAGTTGCAATATCAAACGGCCTCACCAGCGCCGCCGTGTGGGCCGCCCATTTTCCAATAAATTAAATTAATTGAGTTAATAACAGTGAAATACAATTTAACGTTTTGAAGAATAAAAATGAAAATAAGATGAGAAAAATGTGTAAATAGTTTAATAAGTTATTTTTTTATAAGTTATGTTTTAGTGATAATAATAATAATATTATTATTATGGTTTTAGTTTAAGACTATTTTTAATTTTATTAATAAAAACATTATTATTATTAATTGGTTTCTTTATGTTTTTTTTGGTTTCTTTTATTAATTTTTTTCTCTCTTCTCCCTCCCTTCACTCTCTCCTGTCGGAGCCCTCCCCCTTCCCATTGGCGTTTTATTTTCTCCCCTGGAAACCCTATGCGCCGCGCCCTCCCCTCCCGTTGTCTGCCCTCCCTCTGTCTGGCAGACTCCCCGTCGCCCCCCTGCACTCCCGTCCGGCCACCTGGAAAGCACCACACCCCATCGGCCTTCCTCCTTCCATCTGATGAACCCCGAGCCCCCTTGCCAGGATACATCCTTGCTCCCTCGTCGCTCTGGCCTCCTACGCTCCGCCGTAACCTCCCTTCCGGCCGCTCCTATGTCCGGTGGCCTCCTCTTACGGCGCTACGAACCGCCACCCCCTGCTCCATCCAGTGAACTCCCCTCCCTCGGTTCTGCTCGCACAACTTCCCTCCGACGGCTGCCCCCTAGTTAAGCCTCCCCTATTTCCATTATTATTAATTTGCATTTGCTATTATTTATTTCGGTTTTTTTATAGTTTTGTTTTGTTTGGTTTTTCCAGCAGATTTGAGGTCCGACTTTTTTGGTTCTTACATTAAGTTTATAATTCGAATTCGTGACCTTGAGTTTGCGCGAGGATCCTTGCGGTGAAAACGGCGCACGATTGATGTTTCGCGCTAGAATTTGATGGTTTCACATCAATTTTTGGGGTTTGACGTCGAGGTAGGTGGTTCCCCTTATAATTATTATCTGATGAATTAATTTTCAATGCATAATTTGTTTCGCATATTATTTAATTAATTATTGTTGTGCGAAGTTGGTTCTATTTGATGTCTGAGTTGTATTGAATTTTTTTTGTAAATTGTTCATGTTATTGGGTGTTTTCTGCTGAGAATTCTATTCGTGACTTTTGAATTGTGCTGTTATCTTTTTAAATCATGCAAGTGGTGAGAACTGTTTTTCTAACATGGTGTTGGGTGCGTTTTGTCATAAAATTTGTTTTTTCTTAAGTCTAGCGGTTAATGCTAAACGATTTCTTTTAAATTTTTTTATAAGCTTTTATTTTTGGCTTGCTAAATTATGTGGTTTATGCAATTGTGTTTTTCATATGGTTTATGGGTTTTCCATCAGAACTTTTGGTGGTGAAAGTTACACTTTAAAAATTTATTTGAGTGCGTGTGATGTTGGAATGCGTTCGGATTTATAAATGGTTATTATAGTGTGTGCCAAAGCCTTGTAACTCTCTTTTACTACTGCATTATATATATATATATATATATATATAATATTTTTATCAGTGTATTAAATTCTGACAATGGTGTGAAATGCGTTTGAAAAACATTTTAGTGTGTGTCTTATTTCAAAATTTCGTTTATGTGTGTAAGTGGTCGGTGGTTTAATGATAAATGTTTTTTTATTGTGTGGATGGTTTAACCAAGTACGTAACCTATGCAAATTGAGTTTTGAAAACATTTTTTTTGTGTGCGTATGATTTTAAAAGAGGTTTTAAGTGTGCAACAGTGATTATGTGTGTGTAAATATCTTGTTTGGCTTTCTTGCATTAGTGTGACATGTGACATGAACTTGAAATTTATTTGAGCACAAACCGGGAAGCTTGGGTAGCTAGGAGGGTAGACTAGACTAGTGAGTGAGTGTTCTGGAGGTGGCTCGACCTGGTTTCAATGGAAGGACTGACGATTGCAACACTAACTAAACATATGAATTTCTGAGGGTCGTGGTCTTCTAATCCACTTTTTCTATGGGTCGTGGCCTTCTAAGGCACATTTTCTGAGGGTCGTGGCCTTCTAAGCCACGTTTCACCGAGGCACGGAGATCTAGGGACCCAAGCTAGCTGATACCCATGCGGCCTCTCCCATATTAGTGCCCATTGGTTACTTTGCGCTCGCTGGTGTGACATATTGGTTATTTAAAAAAAATAAGGGTGCGTGTGTTTTAATTTAAGTTGTTCCATTTAAATTTTTGTTTTCTTTATTCCTATTTTATTTTAAACCGTTCAAGATTTTATTTCTTTTCTATAGTTAAAATTGAAAATGTATTTTTCCTTTAATAATTATACATGGAACCTTTTTTATTGGGTGATGTCCTACTGGGCCTTTCTCTCACACCCTGCATACACCTTCGGGTGTATGTAGACATTGTTCCTTGTGTTTCCAGGTTGTGACATCATGCTCAGTGATGGTGGTTGGTCGTTCGTGGTATTCTCGTGCAGATTAATGTTTGTGACAAGTGGATGCCGCACCTCTCCTGTTGCTTGGAGTTTTGAGTTGAGTTGAGTTTCTTTTTTTGTCGTTTTCTTTTGGACGTTGTTTCATGTTGTAATCCTTTAAAGTTGATTTTAGTTTAAGGGTATGTTTGGTGGTCAGTTCATAGTTTTATTTTATTCTACTTATCAGAGGTTTTGATTTTTTTATTTTAGTTAATTCGTTCCCACGTGCTAGTTTTGATACTCGGGCACTTGTGCAAGACTGTGGGGATCGGGAACGCCCTTCGGGCCATGTCGCGGAATGGGTCGGGCACCGGGTCGGATGGCGACCCGGCCTGGTTCGTGAAAAAATGGTATTAGAGGGCTAGGTTTGTTCTCTTGGGTCGTTTTCTTTTGGGGTAGAGTCGCGGTAGACTTGAGTTAAGGTTTTCGGGACTCAACGTCCTAACTACGAGCAATGTGCCTGGCCATCACACCTCGTGGCGGGACTCGAGTTTCCAAATTATGTTGAGGTCTGTCTGAGTTTTTGGTCCTTGCAGATGATCGTGTCTAAGGGAAATGAAAAGGGAGTAAGGTCAGTGGTCTTAGTGAGCTCGCAGGGTCTGTCAAGCCTTTTGGAGCTGGGGACACTGTCCTAAAATGCTCTCTGTGGCCAGTGGCGTGATCATCGTATGGCTACCAACTATATTTTACATTCACCCACCGTCCCTAGTTTCTTCCTTCTTTGTTTCTCGCCTCTTTGTTTTGGATTCATGGATATTTGGTTTTTTTTAAGTAAAAATGTTTTGGTCTTGGAAAATGTTTTCAAATGAAGCGCTTCGAAAATGAAATGGTGTGCGAGGTTTGAAAAGCGTGGGTTGGATGTTTAGGATTTGAAAGAAAAAAGAGGAAGGGTTTGGTTTTGATCCTTGGCGCTCTCATGGGCAACCACATGCGTGAGTATATACGAAAAGGGGAATGGTTAATGGCATGAGCGGATGAGTACCTGGATGGATATGAGGTGGGTGCCAGTGCGATACGAGAACATCCATGTGCGAGGCCCATGGGACACCATTGGTGTTTGTGCAACCCACTGGCTTAGCTTATTTTCAAAATGTTTTGTTAAAGGAAAAAATTTGGTGTTTTAGTAAATGGTGTTTTTGTGGCGTGTCCTTGTGTTTTTGAGATGTTGGATGTGTGGTGTTTTGAGCTAAGTATTCCTTCTGAATGGTTTGTGTCCTGGGTTTGAATTCTTATTTGTAAGTTGGTATGCAAGTGTGTATCTAGTTAATTCTTTTCAAAATTACCTCGGGGAGCCATTGTAGTGGTTTCCCATGCACGTGTGGTGTTCGCTTATGGTATGTCCTGCCATTGGACCAGTTCGATTGGGTCCATGGATTTATTTATTGGCTAGAGCACACCCCCAATAAAGAGTAATGTGAGAATGACGTGCGACCACATATGGTTCGCCGTTGGCCGACCCTCCAGTTGACAAAAGTAAGGACTCTTCCTTTTTTTGTGACAATGCTAAGTCTATTCCTTTTTCCTTCAGTTAAGCGGATCCTCTCGCAGCGGAATGACAGATGAGAGGGGAGATGAAGAGAGTTTTTGTCTTTTTAAGTTGTCTGAATCGTCGGGTATGAAGTTGACATTGTTGTGTCTAAAGGTCCCCCTGGAAGCGGTGAAAGAAATTCCAGCGGGAAGAGCTGAAGGCAGTTTGGGATTATTAGTGTTGACCAGTGTCCGGAAGGGATTTGTAGTACTTTCATCAGATGCAAGGGTCATGTTTGGTGATTTCATGCAGCATGAGGTCCCTTTGGTAGTCAACGGTTGTTTGGAAGCGGTAAAGGAGACTCCAGTGGGGAAAAGGTGGAAGCAACTCGAAGTTGTTGGTGCGGTCTATTGTTCTAAATGACCTCTAGTATTTGGTTTGTTTCGTTTAAGTAATGGTTCATGTTAGGCTACTAGTTTGGCAGACCTAGTCGTATGAGGCTGCTACGGTCATTCGTAGGAATCACCTGTTGTTCAAGACACAGTTTAAAGTCTTTCTCAGTGTAAAGTTCCTCTCAACCGCAACGGTCAGGTTCAGGTGACGATTGGTGGTTTCGTGTTCTCATTCAGCGTGATAAAGGGTGATGCACATGCACCATTTCAACTCTGGTGTTGGTGAATGTTCGGCGTATGATCAGTCCGATGATGTAATGTGTTGTGTTTGATGGTGTTGCCTCGGGTGCAATATGATTGCATGTGGCACCCAAATGAGAAGCTCCACTCGGGAGTCTTCAATGCCTGGCTGCGAGGCAGAAGATGCTTCAAACATCAGGGCTCCAGCCATAGGCCTCGGAGTGAAGCTGGCATGTGGTCAGGAACCCCCAGGAGTGTATGGGACCCCAACTTTATTTTTGTCACCAGTGTTGAAAGTAGAGGCAGTTTAAATTTTTTCCAAGGTTGTTCTGCTCCGAATGAGCCGTCTGGTTGCATGAGGTTTTCGCGACCATGTGGATGTGTGTTCGTATCATTGCCTTAAAGTCTTGGGGATTGCTTCCCCTTGGAAGTAATCATTTTAGTGGTCCTTATGGGAGTTTGTTGAGTAAATCTGCCTCAAATCTGAATAATGCTCATCCAGGAATGTGGGAATGATGGTTTGTCTTGGGTCATGCTTTTGACGCCCGGTAGTTGGGCCCCTCCCTCCCCGCACATTGTGGTGGGGTGTTTGGTCACCATTGAGAAAATTTCAAAGTTCTATACCTTCCGTTAGTTCAAATGGTGGGGAGACCCACATTGGGTCTCGTACGAATGTATCTGGAATGAATATGTGCTAGTCTTTTCTTTAATGGCGGGGAGTCCGCTCGAACCCACCCGTGTCGGTTTTCTAGTCTCGTTTCGAGCATCACTGAGTTCCTAATGGTGGGGAGCACCTTGGGCCTCCTCTTGTTGACCTTCTTCTTCTGTTTTTAAATATGGATTGGTGATAAGTGATAAGAGTGTTCTTGGATGTCATTTGACCATTCTAACCAAATGATGGGGTTTTCGTTTAATAATTTTTGAGCTGTTTCGGCTTGTGAAGTTGGTTTCCGTGGGTGCGAGAGTTCCCTTCCTCGATTAGTCAACTGGAGGCGTTCTAGCTCATTAGGGCGGGCGACACATATCTGAATGTCTTTTGACACATTTCATGAAGTTGTCTTTGAATCACTTTGTCTGAGCACGATGCTTTGGCCTCCTTTTGCTTGTTGATTTTGGGGATCCTTTTTAAACTTGAGTGGGGTAACAACTTCTTCTTTGGGTCTTGGCCTTAGTTGTGGCTTTCCGGGGACGGAAAGCTTTATGGTGGGGTGAATTCTCACACCCATCTTTTTTTTAAATTACATATTTTATTATTTTTCTGGGCATCGAGTAGTCTGGGTTAAGGCCCGACTTAATTATTGAGTTGTTATCTAAAGAAATGCATGTTTTGGTCTTGACATCGTTCAGCGCATCGCGGTAGAAACCGCACGGCCTGCCCGATTTTCAAGGAAAATGACTAAAATATAATGAATAATTAAATGGGAATAAAAAATGTGTAATTGGATTCAATGGGATATTTTAATGAATATGATAATAACCTTGTTTGATAATATTTTTGTTGTAATTGACACTGTCAATAGTGAAAATTTTATTAAGTTATTAATATTATAAGATTTGACATTATCATTAACACAGAATTAAGTTACTATGACTTATTTATCTAATTTTTTTATTTTTTTTATTTTTTATTTTATTTATCTTATTTGGTTTTAAAGTGTCTCTTCAATGTGTGAGCTATGTCTCGATTGAACTTGATGTTTTTGTCGATAAGCGAGTTTCTCTTTCGGGGCGCGACAACATAAGACGCGTGGGTGAAGCGGAGTTGCAATATCATACGGCCTCACCAGTGCCGCCGTGTGGGCTGCCTGTTGTCCAATAAATTAAATTAATTGAGTTAATAACAGTGAAATAAAATTTAACGTTTTGAAGAATAAAAATGAAAATAAGATGAGAAAAATGTGTTAATAGTTTAATAAGTTGTTTTTTTATATGTTTTGTTTTAGTGATAATAATAATAATATTATTATTATGGTTTTAGTTTAAGACTATTTTTAATTATATTAATAATAATATTATTATTATTAATTGTTTTCTTTAAGTTTGTTTTTGGTTTCTTTTATTCATTTTTTTCTCTCTTCTCCCTCCCTTCACTCTCTCCCGTAGGACCCCTCCCCCTTCCCTTTGGCGTTTTTTTCACCCCCGGAAACCCTATGTGTCGTGCCCTCCCCTCCTGTTGTCGGCGCTCCCTCTGTCTGGCGGACTCCCCGTCGCCCCCTACACTCCCGTCCGGCCACCTGGAAAGCGCCGCACCCCATCGAACTTCCTCTTACCATCCGAAGAACCCCGATCCCCCTCGCCGGACTGCATCCTTGCTCCCCCGTCGCTCCGGCCTCCTACGCTCCGCCGTAACCTCCCATCCGGCCGAGCCTATGTCCGGCGACCCCCTCTTCCAGCACTACGAACCGCCGCCCCCTGCTCCATCCGGCGAACTCCCCTCCCTCGGTTCTGCTCGCACGACTTCCCTCCGATGGCCTCCCTCTAGTTAAGCCTTCCCAATTTCCATTATTATTAATTTTCATTTGCTATTATTTATTTCGGGTTTTTTTATAGTTTTGTTGTGTTTGGTTTTTCCAGCGGATTTGAGGTCCGACTTTGTGGTTCTTACTTGAAGTTTTTAATTCGAATTCGTGACCTTGAGATCGCTCGAGGTTCCTTGCGGTGCAAACGGCGTGCGATTGAGGTTTCACGCTAGAATTTGATGGTTTCACATCAATTATTGGGGTTTGACGTCTAGGTAGGTGGTTCCCCGTCTAATTGTTATCTGATGAATTAATTTACAATGCTTAATTTGTTTCGCATATTATTTAATTAATTATTGTTGTGTGAAGTTGGTTCTATTTGATGTCTGAGTTGCGATGAAATGTTTTTGTAAATTGTTCATGTTATTGGGTGTTTTCTGCTGAGAATTCTATTCGTGACTTTTGAATTGTGCTGTTATCTTTTTAAATTGTGCAAGTGGTGAGAACTGTTTTTCTAACATGGCGTTGGGTGTGTTTTGTCATAAAATTTGTTTTTTCTTGAGTATAGTGGTTAACGCTAAATGATTTCTTTTAAATTGTTTTATAAGATTTTATTTTTGGATTGCTAAATTATGTGGTTTATGCAATTGTGTTTTTAATATGTTTTATGGGTTTTCCATCAAAACTTTTGGTGGTGAAAGTTACACTTTAAAACTTTATTTGAGTGCGTGTGATGTTGGAATGCGTCTGGATTTATAACTGGTTATTCTAGCATGTTCCAAAGACTTGTAACTCTCTTTTACTACTGCATTATATATATATATATATAATTTTTTTAGTAGTGTATTAAATTTTGAAAATGTTGTGAAATGCATTTGAAAAACATTTTAGTGTGTCTCTTATTTCAAAATTTTGTTTATGTGGGAAAGTGGTGGGTGGTTTAATGATAAACGTTTATTTATTGTGCGGATGGTTTAACCAAGTATGTAACCTATGCAGATGAGTTTTGAAAACATTTTTTTTGTGTGCGTATGATTTTGAAAGAGGGTTTAATTGTGCAATGGTGATTGTGTGTGTGTAAATATCCTGTTTGGCTTTCATGCATTAGTGTGACATGTGACATGAACTTGAAATTTATTTGAGCACAAACCAGGACTCCTGGGTAGCTAGGAGGGTAGACTAGACTAGTGAGCGAGTGTTCCGGAGGTGGCTCGACCCGGTTTCACTGGAAGGACTGACGATTGAAACACTAACTAAAAATATGCATTTCTGAGGGTCGTGGTATTCTAAGCCACATTTTCTGAGGGTCGTGGACTTCTAAGCCATGTTTTATGAGGGTCGTGCCCTTCTATGCCATGTTTCACCGAGACACGGAGATCTAGGGACCCAAGCTAGCTGATACCCATGCGGCCTCTCCCATATTAGTGCTCATTGGTTACTTTGCGCTCGCTGGTGTGACATATTGGTTATTTAAAAAAAATAAGGGTGCGTGTGTTTTAATTTAAGTTGTTCCATTTAAATTTTATTTTTCTTTATTTATGTTTTCTTTTAAACCGTTCAAGATTTTATTTCTTTTATTTAGTTAAAATTGCAAATGTATTTGTTCTTTAATAATTATGCGTGGAACCTTTTTTATTGTGTGACGTCCTACTAGGCCTTTCCCTCACACCCTGCATACACCTTCGGGTGTATGTAGACATTGTTCCTTGTGTTTCCAGGTTGTGACATCGTCCTCAGTGATGGTGGTTGGTTGTTCGTGGTCTTCTCGTACAGGTTAACGTTTGTGACGAGTGGATGTCGCACCTCTCCTATTGCATGGAGGTTTGAGTTTGAGTTGAGTTTATTTTGTTGTCGTTTTCTTTTGGACGTTGGTTCATGTTGTAATCCTTTAAAGTTGATTTTAGTTTAAGGGTATGTTTGGTGGTCAGTTCGTAGTTTTATTTTATTCAACTTATCAGAGGTTTTGTGTTTATTTTTTCGGGTAAATTGTTCCCACATGCTAGTTTTGATACCTGGGCACTTATGCTAGCCCGTGTGGATCGGAAACGCCCTTCGGGCCATGTCGCGGACCGGGTCAGGCACCGGGTCGGATGGCGACCCGGCCTTGTTCATGACACTGCCCGTGTATCCGGCCCATGTCATTTGGATTGGAGGATAGAAGGAAACTGCATGACATGTATAAGAATCACACACCATGTTTAAGCACCTGGGCTTGCTCCGTGTACGCTGGCCATGGGCCCGTACACGGTCTCTGCCCATGTCTGTGTCGCCTGCCTGTGTACTAGTACACGAGGTATCCAGTGTATCTGGCCGGGGAGGGGTATACATGCCCTGTCCTTGGCTGTGTACCCAACCTGTGTCCGTGTACTCCCGGAGTACACGCCACGTGGGCCACCGACGAACAGACGTAGTGTACCCGGGAAATTTGTAGAACACCGTCTTCTTCCTCGCGCTTAGGCCGATCTTCCGGATCCACGATCTCTCATACATTAGTCCTGATACTACAAAGATTGGTTCGGTTCAGCATTATAACATTGCAATGGGTGTTTTAGGCCCTTAAAATGGATCGTAAACCTCGAACGATCCATCCGAAGAAAAACCACCGAAAACACCTAACTCTTGATCTGCTCCGAATAGTCTGCCTATATCGTTGTCGCACCTCCGTGACACCGCTGCGGGGTTGGATCCATAGTTTGGGATTGTTTCATCACAGAACAAATGCACAACGATCCATCGTTCATCGCCCCGCGAAAAATGCGAAGAATGCGAAGAAAAAAAAGGGGATAAATCTAACGAAACGAATCTGAGGAATGAACCTCCGCCGTCATTCGTCACAGTATTGATCCACTCCCATTTATAGGATTAAACGGAGGAGAAAATAAAAAACAATGGATTAACATGGATTCAATCTCCCAAAATCCCAGCAAAAATTCCATCCCACAAGAATGATTGATCTGTGGACTAATCTGTTCATGGATTAGCCTGCATTTGTCGTAGAAATCAAGAACAGGGAAGAAATCACAAACAAGCATCCTGCCTGGGTTCCGCAGCGTTCGTCGGTGATGATCTGGTCACTGCGTCATCGTCGTCAGGTTGGGAGATTTTCTCCAGAGCCACCAGATCAGCCAATGGTTTCAAGGATATGAGGTTTGTAACCCTGTAACCTTGCGCTAAACTTTAATTAAAAAGTTTAGGGAAATCTATTGAGCAGATTTTAAAGATATTACTGCAGAATAAAATATTTTTATTTAAATATTTTATTACTCTTACGTCCAAAAAACTAGATTTCACCACCGACCTGCACTGGCCAATGTTAGGCCTCGCCTAAGTTAAAATCAATGTTTCCAATGCAACGGTGCCCTCATATTTCTGATCCGAGAACCCGTTCAAGATTTATTCCACTTTTTTAGGAAAACCACACACACATATTATTTAATTATTAAATTAAATTCATACACTTGATATGGGATCACCGGGACTCGGAACTTCACGCCGTCTCAGAGCCTAGTCTAGAATGAATTCCCATATAATATTAAAATAATACCTAGAAAAAATCCAAGACATTACATCACACCCACCTTAGGGATTTTACGTCCCCGAAAAGCCAAAACAAGGGATACTAAAAAAGATGTGGGTACTGCATGCGAATATGAGCCTCCCTCTCCCACGTTCTCTCTTGGAGATTCCTATGCTGCCACCGGACATTCACCAAGGTAATAGATCATCCATGAAGGATCTTCTCATGTAGATCCTCGATCACTACTGGGTACTCTGCAAAGGTCGCCCCATCATCGATGTCCAGCTCGCCCAGTCAATAACGTGCGATGGATCATGCACGTACCTCCGTAGCTGCAAAACATGGAAGACATTGTGTACCCCGTCTATCTAAGGAGGTAGAGACAAGTGATACACCAACCTACTAGCTCTACTCAGAAGCTAAAAGGGGCCAATGAACCTCAGAGATAGCTTTCCGCCTCTTCCAAATCTTCGCAATCCCTGTCGAGGTGAGACCCGAAGGAACACATGGAATCCCTCCTAGAACTCCAAGGGCCTCCGCCTCTTGTCAGCATAAGTCTTTTTCCAAGTCTGTGTAGTCTTCATCCACTCCTGGATGACCAGCACCTTTTCTATAGTAGCTCTCACCAACTATGGTCCCATGAGTGCTAACTCTCCCAGGTCAGTCCAGTAAAGTGGTGACCTACAAGGTCGCCCGTACAGAGCCTCGAATAGTGCCATACCAATAGTGGAATGATAACTGTTGTTATATGAATATTCCACCAGTGGTAGGTGATCCTCCCAACTACGACCGAAGTCAAGTATGCAAGCTCGAAGCATTTCCTCCAGGACTTGGATGGTTCGCTCTGTCTGACCATTAGTCTGGGGATGAAACGATGTGCTCAACCGTAACTAAGTCCCAAAGGATTCCTAAAATCCCTTCCACAATAGAGATGTCAAACGAGCATCATGATCTGACACGATCGTGGATGGAACTCCATGAAGTTGAACTATCTTCTGCACATAGAGGAGTCTCAAGCTCTCCACTGAACTCTGCTCTCGTATGGCTAGGAAGATGGCCGACTTGGTGAGTCGATCAATGATCACCCAGATGGCATCATGTCCCTTGGACGCACGTGGTAAACCCATCACGAATTCCATGTATATCCCATCCCACTTCCACTCTAGTACCTTAAGGGGCTGAGTCAAACCTGCTGGCACATGGTGCTTAGCCTTTACTTGCTGACAAGTAAGGCACCGAGAGATAAACTCGGCCACACCCTTCTTCATTCCTGGCCACTAGAACTGACGTTGGAGGTCCTGGTACATCTTTTCCACTCATGGTTGCACTGCCAAAGGGGATGTATGGAACTCCCTCAGAACCTCCTCCCAGAATTTCATCGGTACTACCGTGCGCCCTCAGAAAAGAACAATGTGCTCCCCACCTCTTGAAAATCCATCACCACCATAACCCGTGGATATCTGAGGACGTAGAGTCTCACAACTAGCATCCTCATGCTATGCTTCCCTGACTCGCTATAAGAGTGGAGGGTTAACAACCATCGACTGAAGGTAGGCTCCCACATCTCTCTCCACGAAGGATAACTTTAAGGGGGCCAACTTCCTCGTCGCCTCATCCAGCAACTACGAACTGGATTTCCTACTAAGAGCATCTGCCACTACGTTCCCCTTCCCAAGAGTATAAATGATCTCAATGTCGAAATCCTGGAGGAACTCAAGGAATCTCCTCTATCTCAAATTCTGATCCTTCTCAGAAAAGATATATCTATGACTCTTGTGATCAGAGTAGATAGTAAACCGCTAGCCATTCAGGTAGCGATGCTACTTCTTCAATGCGAAGACTACCGCTACCAACTCAATATCATGGGTCGCTTAGTTCTGCTCGTGTGGCATCAACTGACGTGAGCCATTGGAAATCACTGCTTGCCTCAACATCAGGACACAACCAAGCCCAGTTCTTGATGCGTCGCAGAACACTACATAGTCAACACCCTCCTCCGGCAATCTCAAGATCGGGGCGCTCGTCAGACTATGTCTCAACTGCTGGAATGACTCCTAGCATCTCTCGGTCCACATGAAAGTCTGCCCCTTTTTGGTCAAAGATGTCATGGGTGCTGTAATCCTGGAGAAATAAAGGATGAATCTCCAATATTAGCCTGATAAACCAAGGAAACTCCGCACCTCCGTCATGATCCGGGGTGGATCCCATGCTAGCACTGCCTCCTCCTTGGCTGGCTCCACTGCTACACCATCTTCTGAGATAACGTGTCCCAGAAAGTGGACCTCATGTAACCAGAACTGACACTTCGAGAGTTTCCCATACAACTGGTGCTCTCGGATTGTTTCCAGAACCTTCCTTAGGTGTCTCACGTGCTCCTCCTTAGACGCAGAGTACACAAGGATATCATTGATGAAGACCACTACAAACCGGTCTAGATAGGGACAAAATATTCGGTTCATGAGCCCCATGAACACCTCTGGGGAGTTTGTCATGCCGAAGGGAATCACGAATTACTCATAGCGACCGTAAAAACATCTAAAAGTTGTCTTCGGTATATCCTCCTACCGTACTCACAACTGGTGATAGCCTGATCGTAGATCAACCCTCGAGAACCATCTTGCCCCTCTCAACTAGATGAAGAGGTCATCGATCCTCAGTATTGGATACCGGTTCTTCATGGTCACCTGATTCAAGAACAGGTAATCCACACATAGCCTCATGCTCCCATCCGCCTTCTTGGAAAACAGCACTGGGGCAGCCCAGGGTGAAATGCTGGGTCTCACAAAGCCCTTCTTCTGCAAGTCGTCCAACTGAACCCTCATCTCATGAAGCTCTGAAGGATACATCTGATTTGCTGATGTTGATATCGTTGTCGTCCTGGGTTGCAACTCAATGCAGAAATCTATCTCTCGATGGGGAGGTAGCCCGGGGACATCCTCCGGAAAGACGTCCTCGTACTCATCCACCACCGCTGGAAACTGGAAACTCATAACATCTACTACGCCAAGGGCTAGGCTAGCCAACTGATGTGAAATCAGTTGTTCCCTCATATCCACTAGTCCTTCCTATGCCGGCTGGGTCACTCTTTCACCGACAAAAGAGAACCGCGTTCCATCACTGCGGATACACCACACCCTCTGCCTAAAACAATCAATCTGGGGATGAACTGTGGATAGCCAATCCATACCAATAATGAAATCATAAGGCCTCCAGGCTGCCACCATGATGTTCCAACTAAATCTCTCTCCTCTGAGGGCCAGGTTACACTATCTACAGCTGTGTGTGATCTCTGAATCTTCTCCAGTCGGTGTTTCTAACTGTAAGGGTCGATTTAACGGATCAACTGGAATCTCAAGGTCTTGAACCAGATAAGCTGCAAGAAAAGAATGACCACCACATGTGTCTATCAGTACAGCAGCCAAAGTAAAAAAGACACAGATTATACCTATAATCATTATAGGGGTACCTGGGTCATAAGCCTTTGTCGCCTGCAGCTGTCCCTGCCTCTGTCCACCAGCTCCCTAAGCCTGGTGTGGACCTCCTGGGGGTGGTGGTGGTAAAAGGTAGAAACATCGACCACCTCCATCTACTCGCTCAGCTCCCCTACCACGTCTTCTGCCCCATGGATCTATCTTCTCTACATGTTGTCTCTGCCTTGGTTGTCCATCCACTACTCCCGTGTCAGTTGTACAGCGGGTCGGTCAATCTGGAGCAAGATTTCCCCTACCATCACCTGAGTAGAATCGCCTCTCTCGAGGCTGAATGGATGCACCCTGTGAACCCTATATGGAAGATCCCCTATCATGGGATGTACTCTGAAGAAGTCTCCCACACCTGGGTCCCTGAAGTTGTATCCCTACTACCGAGGTCTCTGCTCCAGCTCACCCACTATAGACATCTTCCGGCTGTCTCTGCTCTGCCAAGAATCTCTTGACCACCAGATCCATATCGAGCACCCGTATATAAGTAGTAATGCTCATAGGGATGATTCTAGCTTGTATATCTCTGCGCAATACCCGCTCAAAAGTCTGAGCTCTAATGTACCGATCTCTAACCATATCCATCGAGTACCACGAGAGATCGGTTAACCTCGACGAATAGTCAACCACTGTCATTGTTCCCTACTGGAGCTGAAGAATCTCATGTATGCGTACTTCTCTCAGGGTATCCGGTGAAAAATCCTCTTTGAAGAGACGCTCAAACTCCGACCAGGCTAGTTCGCCTCATCGTGGGTCTAGATAACTAGACTCCACCATCGTCCTATCGAGCCATGTCGAAGGCTCGCTGCAAGGATCACCATTTGGTTTGCTGGTGTCCTGACCAAATGGAAGACTCTGGCCACTACCTCAAGCTAGTCCTCTACTACCTAAGGTTGAGGCTCACCTCGAAACCTGAGGGGTCTCTGTCTCTGAAACTCATGGAGTGCGCTCAACCTGTGCTCCTCCTCCACTGGTATAGCAGGCTCAAAACACTACTCCACAGGTGTTGGGTTAACTGGAACACCACCAGATGGTAAAACTGGGGGATCCATTCCCTGTATCAAGGCTTCATCACTGAGGGGCTCATCCTCGTGATCGAGCTGCTGGATCCTAGCTGGTGCGCATCGCGGAGGAATCTTTTAAATAAACAAGATGTATCTCAGTTATTGAGTATATCTGGAGACATGACTCAAGAATGACATGGAAACCACAACCCATTCCTATATGATTAATGTACCATTTTTATCCCATGAAACTATTTTTCTCATGTTCTGAGTCGAAAATCAAGTTATCAGAGTCCTGGTGTATGGATATGTCAGCCGCCCGCACCAACACTAGGGACCCTCGCCTAAAATCCGAACATGAAACACATAACACTTCTTCCCCAAACCAACTCACAGACTCTCAGCCCTAAGGTATAAACGACCACCACTGATACCACTCTTTCACGACCTGTCCTAGTGGTGCCCGAGCCGCAACTCCCCAAGACCGCCTCCAATAGGCCAGGGGATGGTGACTAGCACTGTGTAGGCATGCTACTAACATGGTAGGCATTGCCTATAAACCTGTACACATGTACACAGATCTCCAAGCCCACAAATCTGAAAAGTAAAACAACTAATAGGAAAAGATGCATGCATACAATAAAACCCAAACACAGAGTGCGATAGGAATGTAATTTACAAGAATGTAAAACTCTGGGCTAAAAGTACAAGCTCACCAAAAAGAATGTCTGTAACAAAGTCCAACCTGTAAAGAAATGTGATGGGACTTCAGTCTATAGCTGATGGAACACACCTCATCCATTCTAATCTCACTGAGTACTGTATGGTCCTAGTTCGCCTAAAATCCGGTCAAAGGCTCACTCCTCTGCCCAAGACAGGACACATGCGGGCAGAGCCCGTGCAGGGGTGAGTATAACTATACCCAGTAGGACACCCCCAAACCACAAAGGAAATAAACAAGGGAAAAATACCACCAAAAAAAAGGTAAAGTCAGCTGTACACAGCATATTTCTACCGAACATATAACAGGAATATCCAGATATACTCATACACGATCGACAATTGCGAAACCCACCACTAGGATCCAGCTCGAAGATTCCACTAAGAATACAACTGGGAGAACACCCTCCTAGGTCTGAAAAGAGAGATACAAAGTACTCATTCCTAGATAAAACACTCCAAATGTACCTTGAGAACAAGATACTTAGATAAGGATCACAACCAAGTCATGGGGGGGTTTCCGAATACTCAGTCTAAGCTAATCCGCTATGTAGAGGATCAGTGCGGGGGAAAAGTTAGTCAAGTTGATTCCAAGAACTCTACTTAGGATTCTAGGAATGATTAGAGGATCCTGATCTACGTCTCATAGGGGGGATTCCAATAACTCTATTCAAGAAGTTATGATGAAGGGATAATACTTTTGTATAAAAGAAATGATACCAGAACCTTCAGGGGATAACCAAGGGTATGAACCCTAAGATCTAGTCCATGTCACATAAGATCAGTGGTTCAATCCATGAAGAAAATGTTACACGACCTGTAGTATGGTTACACACAGTGTTCCTTGACCATCGGTACTACCCATGTAAACATCTCATGTCATTTGTTCGAGCTGTCTAAAACCAAACAACACGGCATGTAGAAAATGTACACGTTGTGTTCCTTGACACTGGGTACTGCCCGTGTAACTGGCATGTGTCATTCAGCTTGTCAGATAGAAAGAAACTACACGACATGTAGAATAATCACACGCTGTGTCCGAGCACCTGGGATTGCTCCGTGTACGCTGGACATGTGCCCGTACATGGTCTTTGCCCGTGTCCGTGTCGCCTTCCAGTGTACCTTTACATGGGGTATCCCGTGTATCTGGCTGGGTCATGCCGGGGAGTGGTATACACACTATGTCCTTGGCCATGTACCCAACCCATCTCCGTGTACTCCCAGAGTACACGCCATATGGGACGCTGACAAACTAACACAGTGTAGCCCATACTACATGCCGTGTAGCCGAGAAATTTCCAGAATGCCGTATTATTCCTCGCGTTTCGGCCGATCTTTCGGATCCGCGATCTATCGTCTATTAGTACCGATACTCCAGGGAGTGGTTCGGTTCATCATATGAACAATGCGATGGGTGTTTTCGGCCCTTAAAATGGAACATAAACATTGAACGATTCATCCGATGAGAAACACCAGAAAACGCATAACTCCCGATCCACTCCGAATCGTCCGCTGATATCGCTGTCGCACCTCCATGACACCGCTCCGGGGTTGGATCCACAGTTGGGGATCGTTGTGTCATAGAAAGGATGCGCAAAGATCTGTCGTTCATCACCTTGTGAAGAACACAATGTAAAGAAAGGGAAGAAATCCAAAGAAACGATTTTGAGGAATGAACCTCCGTCATCGTTCGTCACGACATTGATCTTCTCCCATTAATAGGATTATACGGAGTAGAAAACTAACAGCAATGGATTAACATGGATTCAATCTCCCAATATCCCCACAAAAGCCCATCCTGCAAGAACAATCAATCCGCGAACTAATCTGTTTATGGATTAGCCCACGTTCGTCGTAGAAATCAAGAACGAGGAAGAAATCACAAACAAACATCGTACCTGGATTCCGCGGCGTTTGTCGGTGATGATTCGGTCGTTGCGTCGTCTTCGCGGCGTTGGGAGGTTTTCTCTAGAACCTCCAGAGCCGCCAAGGGTTTTAGGGTTATGAGGTTTGTAACCTTGGACCCTTGCACTAACCTTTAATTAAAAAGGTATGTGATATCTATTGCATCAGATTTAAAGGATTTTTCTACAGAATAAAATATTTTTATTTAAATATTTTATTACTCTTACGTCCCAAAAAATGGATTCCACGACTGACCTGTGTCGGCCGATGTTAGGCCTTACCTAAGGTAAAATCGTTGTTCCAAACATAACAGTGCCCTCATATTTCAATTCTGAGCACCTGTTCGGGAGTTATTCCACTTTTTTAGGAAAACCGCACACGTGCGTTATTTAATTATTAAATTAAATTCATACCCTTGTTCCGGGATCACCGGGCCTCGGAACTACATGCCGTCTCTGATCCTAGTCTCGAAATAATTCCAAAATAATATTAAAATAATACATGAAAAAATCCTATAAATTATAGTAACAACAGAAAAAAGAAACAAATTAACATGAAAAGAAGATAAAGAATGGAAAAAAAGAATTTTCCTCTTAAACCAAACTTCTTTGAGAGCCTATTTATGGAAGAGGATTTTGGATTTTTATGATACCAAGGATTTCTAGAAGTGGGAGTGGAGGTTGGGAAGATATTTGAGCAAAATTTAGAGAAGGCACAAGGCTTTAGAAGAGTGAAGAGAAGAGGGAGTGATGGGGGATTTTATAGTGGAGGGGAGAGGGGATATACCAATTTTATAATCATTAATTTATTATTTCTACACATGATAAGGAATAGTGAGTCTTCCATGACCAAAAATAGTAATTTTATTATGTGAATCCGAATCAATTGGTCTTGCATCAGCAGATCATAAAATTTGACTCTATAGTAAGTATATTTAGCTTATTTTGTAAATTATGGTATTTCACTATTCATAAAAATTCATGTTTTTCAAAAAAACATAATAATTCACCATAACCAATTACCAATGTTTAGAATCCAACAATGAATTCCAATTATCAAAAATAATATTATAAATATGATTAATTTAATATTTAATTAATATCATAATTTATTCTAAAAAATAGTTTTGAACCCATTATTTACTTATTTCAAAACATAGGTATATCCTAATAAAACTTGAATATTATTTATATACTATCATAGGTAAGGTTAATATTCATTTAGGTATATTTCCATTCATAAGGGTATGTTAATATACATAAGGGTAGGTTATTATTCACCAAAAATTATGTTTTCCTTATCAGAATCAAAATAACATTCTCATTATAACTGTGTATGTCATATTTTCGGAATTCACATCATAGAAGTGTCAAACTTATGTTTACTTGGATAGTTTAAAAATATGTGGTGTTTATAGAGATTTAGTGATTCATTAATTCTATAATAAATCTATTTGTAAATTCATGGGGTGATACACTGATGACCTGGATTGTATTACTAACCCATGTCTTGATGGGAATATCATGAAATAGATGTTATAATAGAATAGACTTTAATGAGATAATGAGAAGGGAATGTTGAATAATATAGATAGGTTTTTATTAATGATTTTGGATAGGGAGACTCTAAACCAAGTTATTAAATGAATATATATATAAAATTATTGATGGTATAAATATAATACATGGTTATGCATTAATTTCTCAACATTTAGGGAATTTGAATATGATTATTGGGATTAAGAACTAAAAATATGATTATCTGAATTTCATAAGATATATATTTGAGAAGAAATGGATATTTAATGAAAAGGAATTTGTTGATATAATATGTTATGATTGTTATAATTAAAGTAATTATATTTCCCAATGTGTTGTGGGTATAACATCAATATTTTCATATAAATGTCAAGAAATGAAAAGTATAATTTTTATGGATACCTAGAATATGATTTAGTACACATCATTGGTTTTTTTGTTACAATTTGATGATAATGGGAAGACCCTATTGGTTATCAAATTATCAAAATAAAATCATAAAATTTATGTAAGACATTTAATGTTTTATCAATACGATTTAAAATGTTACTTCAATAATGAAGATTAATTATAATATTATTGAAAATTCAAAAATATTCTATATATATATCAATGATGGTTATACATAATATGAAATATCTCATTTTCAAAATAATTACCTTATTTTAAAATGTGCATATATTTCGACTATATTATAAAGGTGAGGTAACACAAAGAATCATTAGTCATCAAATATGGATTACATATTCAGAAATTGAAAAAAATGATATTATAAAATATGTTTGTTGATGAAAATATATATTTTCGATAGATGTTTTTTTTCAATGTTTTATTTTATAATATTTTTCAACTCCATAATTATTAGGTGATGAGTTTTTATTTTATTTTCATAATTAAATTTCAGGAAATAGTTCTAGGAACTCCTAGTATGAAATATTTCCTTATTTTTTCACATGAATACATCTGACACCCTATAGATCATGCATACTAATGTTAGAAAAATTTTAAAATAGTTATCACTAAAATGAAATATGAATGTATTTTTTTATGTTGTCCTAAAAGAACTACCCTATAGAACAAGTAAAATATGGGATATATGTCAATATTTTTCAATAATTATATAAATTTTAATAGTTAATTTATTTTCCATAAATGTTGATATTGTTAAAAAATCTATCAATGCTAACAAATTTACATTCTATTATATTTAAAAAAATCACTTAAATTTTTCAATATATTAATATGTTAAATAAAAACATGTATGATTATTGAAAAATGTTCATCTTGTTTTTTTCCTATTAATTATACAGTTGACATTGGAAAACACTCCATGGAAGTGAAATGTATTTTCATTTTATATATAATGTCATAATCTCTTCATGTGGGCACAATATATATTTTAGAAAATAATAATTATTATTTTAATGGATAATAAATTAAAATAATTTATAATTACGTGTTTATGACTTATTTTACTACAAAATCAAAATGGAAATTAATTTTCTTAAGGCTCCAATAATTTCGTATTTTTATCATGCATTATTTTTTATATAAAATCCATAGATGTGGTTTGTTTTATTCTTATATTATAAGGCCCCAACCATAAACATTACAAAATATTGAGTAAATTTGACATTTTGACATTAATTAACATCAAGGATCATTTAATATTTAAGGTTTTATATAATTAGGAAATAACTTTTACATAACAGCTCCAAATTTACAATTTTCACATTTCCCATCACTATCAATTTTTTTCACAAAATAAAAAACCTCAAATAAAATAAGAATTATTTTTTTGATTAAAATATTATTTATTTCTTGAATTCTTTTAACCATTGATATTCCCTATGAAAAAAATTTCAAAAACATCGGATGATAATAAAAAGCAAAGTAAAGGGATATAAAATGAAGAAAGAATGCATTAGTCCATGAATAAATACACATCTGTGAAATCATACTTTCTACTAAAAAAACATAATCTCTTTAACATAAATCATGATATCATAAGATTTACGAATAACTCATAGAAATCATAAATTATAATGTCAACTTGTGGAATCCATAACGTACTTACACTATATCTTTCACAGTCATATATGGAGTAACATTTAGGGTTTTGTTTGAAATACCCATCATATTATATTCACTAAATCTATTAGGAGAAAACTTAATGTACCTCCATTACATTAACCAATGCATTGGATGTCACGACCCATCCTCGGGGACCATGTCACGACTACCCCAAGCCCACCTTTCATAGGCCAGGGCTTAGAGAATACCACCAAAGGTGCAAATCCTGATAAAAAGGGAAGGCATTGCCTTTATAAAAGTAAACAGCAAAACAGAGTACACAACTGAAGTAATCACTAAGTAAAGTGAGTAAAAAAGTAAGTGATGAAAAGAAAATGGGCCATTATACAAACCCAACTGAAAGTAGAGTACAACTGAAAACTAGCACAACTGCAGAAAAGTAAAACAGCAACCACTGAATCGTCCTTTGGGAATGCCACCTGAAGGGTGGGTACAGATGGCCTCCTCGATAACTCATGTCCATCCATCCGCTCTGTGTACGACTCTCCAAGTGATCCACCTCTGGGTACCGTCTAGATCTACAAGTCTCTACATCGATCAGTGTTGTCTGTCGTCTATATCCAACATAATGTTGTGAGAAAAATCCTGTGCAGGGGTGAGTATACGATACTCAGTAGGGACCCCGAGACCCCCGAGGGTCTCATAGAATCTAGAAAGGATAACCCACAGAAGAGCGATACAAACATGATATATCAACCAAATCTACTTAGGTATATTCCCATACATATACCTAAGTTATAAACCATAGTACGACTCCAACTCTCTAGACCAAACACATCCCAGTCCACATGGGAAGAAGGTCAATCACATCGATGATAATGATTGAAATTCAAGACTCAGCTCACATAGGTATACATCATTTGTATTGCGATTGAGATGATCAGATGTATTCACTAATGCATCTATGTTGTCGGACCCATGTAGGATACTAGACCATCTAAGCTATCAGACCCACATAGGATACTAGACCAGCTACTCTGTGGAACCCGCTCAGGATACAAGTACAGAAGTCAAACTGTTGGACACTCTTAGGATACAAGAACAGTAGTCATCGCTGTCGTACCCACAAGGGATACCAGTACAGAAGTCATCTCTGTTGAACCCATGAAGGATTTTAGCACGGTAGACGTCATCGTTTAATGAACGGAGGATCCTAGTACGGATGTCATCATCGTCGAATCCACAGATGATCCTAGTACGAAAGTCATCATCATTGAACCCACAGAAGATCCTAGTATGGATGTCATCATCGGGGAACCCAAAAAAGATCCTAGTAAGAAAGTAATTATCGTCAAAACCACGAAGGATCCTAGTATGCAAGTCATCGTCGTCGAAGCCATAGAGGATCCAAGTACGGAAGTTATCTTAGTCGCAGCCAGCTCTAGAGTTCTCGCACACAACACGCTCGATTCCGAGAGGATCTGCTCCTCGAGCTAGAGGTTGATACATCAACTCTCATGAAGTCCTGATTTTATGTATCCATATGTTCCGTCTAGTCAAAATAAACCCTATGCGACTGACGACGCGTCAATCGGACGCCCGGTCTGAGAGATACTGGCTTTCTTCTTCCAGGGGCCCAGTTGGAATTACGCTCATTCCAACCCAGAAGTATTCCAATCCCATCTGAATCCCATGTGATGTATTCCAAAATAACCATCTCATCAATTGGAACCAACGTAGTTGATGGCACGTCAATCGGACATCCGGTCCATAAGTTATAGGTGTTTCTGCTTCGAGGGTACGGTTGGTTTCGGGTTCAAACCAACCCGGCCGTACCCAAACATTGCCAAAAAATTGAGTGTAATATAAAGAAATGACTTCCTCGATCCATGTGTTCCTATGAAACTAATGGTGCGTTTATTGGAGGTTTGTAGCTCATGTTATGGGAAAATAAACGAAAATGGTCGGAAAAAGGGGGTATGGGCCCAGTCTGACCCGTCCCAACCCACCCTGGGTCGGCCCAAACATGGCCGACCCAACCGGGCTAGGCGCGGCCCGTCCCACTGCCGGCAAGGGGGGGGGGGGTGTTCCGCAAAACGGCAGCGCCCGGCTGGTGCCACCCCATCATCCAGGATCCCGCGTGGCGTGGGATCTGTTCTGTCGCGGTCGCAGCCAGTGTCGTGGGGGTCTTCCAATGGGGGCACGCTAGGGCGCCGCCACCTCCAGGTGGCTAGACGGTGCCGTCCGTCGCCTCTGGTCGCTGGCGCCGCTGAGCCAGCGACCCGCACCAGCGCGACCTTCCGCGGGCCAGAAGAGTCATTCCGTTGATCTGTTTTAGCTCATGTCTGCACCTACAGACTTCTTGGGTCCCGCTCTACACTGTGATGGCCTCAAAACATTGTTTCCCTTCTGTTCACCCATCTCTAAGAAATTCGTGCATCAAGAACGATATAGAAGTGGGTCCTGATTTGTTTGTTAGCATGTACCCACCGCGTTATTGGTTTAAATAATCCCATAATTTTATAAAAAAATTCCTTGAAATTTCTGGGTCATTAAATTTCCCCAACCTCAGGGATTTACGTCCCCATAAAGCTACAACGCACACTAGGGGAACAAATGGTGATACTTAGCACGCATCTGAGCCTCTCAATCCAAAGTGCTTTTATGGAGGTTCCTTTGCTGCCAGCGAACATGCACCAGAGAAATCAACCATCGACATAGGACCCTCTTGTCGATCCATGATCTCCACCGGGTCCTCTATGAATGTCTCCCCATCATCAATGTCCAGATCCCCGTGATCGATGCTGTGGGATGGGTCGTGCACGTGAATCCTCTGTTGAGATACATGGAAGAAGTAATGCACCCTGTGCAACTGAGGTGGAAGGGCCAGACAATAATCCACCTCGCATACCCTACTGAGGACCTGGAAAGGTCTTCAGAATCATAGAGATAACTTGCCTCCCAGACCAAATCTCCATAGACCTCATCGAGGTGAGGCCCATAGGAAAACATGGTCGCCATCCTAGAACTCCAGTGGTCTCTGTATCCTATCTGCATAGGACTTTTGTCTGCTCTATGTTGTCTTCATCCACTCCTGGATGATCTGCCCCTTCTCCGTCTTAGCCCGCACCATCTTTGGTCCTACATGTGCTGACTCCCCTAGGTCAATCTAGAACATAGGTGATCTACAAGTTATGCCATACAGTGCCTCCCTGACTCACTGATGTAGTGAAGGTGTGACTTTGAGAGACTGCAGAAAGGTTTCTCCATCCCCATCCACAAAGGATATCTAAAACGCATCCAGTTGCTCTGTCACCTCTCCTAGAAGATGAATGCTTGATCTCTTACTGATAGCATCTTCTATAATGTCCCCCTTCCCAGGATTATGGACTATCATAAGGTCATAGTTTTAGTGGAACTCAAGCCAATGTCACTATATCAAGTCTATGTCCTTCTATGAGAAGACACACCTGAGAATATTGAGATTATAGTAAACTTGAAACCATTTTCTCAACAAACTATGGGTGTGACTAGCCATTTTTTAAAGAACTCAACTACCTCCTTTTTCACTTACGTCCTACAAGAGCTGCTATGATTTCTCCTTTGTTGAAAGGTGAAATCCTTTCTAATCCCCTGGATGAACCACGTTCTTTTCCTAATACAGTCAATCCTAACATGAACGGAACATTTCATGCCATGGAAGACGTCATAAGGACTTGACGCTACTACCAAGACATCAAACTGTTACTCTCACCTCCAATGTTCGAGTCACACTGTCGGCAGCAGTGTGTGGTCACTGGGTCTCCTCTAGTAAGAATATCGATTGTGAGGGTCATGTCAACGGCTTTAACCGAAACCTCTCAGTATCAAACATATGAAAAGGTAGGAAATAAAACATCACATGGACAAGTGTCTTTTATTATGGAAGCTCAATGTAGATAGACACAATGCAACCTCAAACCACGAAATCAACAATGCTAAAATCATCATGAAGAAAAGTCGTCATGCCTAGAGCTTGTCCCGCTCCTGTCCACCTTCTCCAAGAGAACTATGGTTGTAAGCCTCAGCTACATGATGCTGAGCTCTCACATGTCCACCAGTTCCTTGTAGTTAGGGTGGTCCCCTTAGTGGTGGTGGTGGTAGGGCCTTGAAACGTCGTCCACCACCTACTGCTTAGGCAACTCATCTACCATGTGTGCCTGCTCCTAGCGGACCTCGACGGTCGAACCTCTGCATCATTCTGGTTGGTCCCCCTACTTCCTGCTACTCATTTGCAGGGCGGGTCGAGTAGTCTCGAGCCAAGTGACCCTACTGGCCTCATGCATAGCACAACCTAGTCCTCGTATGGCTTGCTCTATTTCGTGGTCCCCACACAACCGAACCTGTATCTTGACGTTTCCCACCTGATGACCTGGTCTTCGTGGACACTTGCATCATCTATCTACTATCGGCTGTAGAAGACTCATTACTTGTCGTCCTGGGGAGGGTCTCGCTGCTGGTGAGTGCTAAGAGAGAAAAATCTCCACTAGAAGGGCTCTCTCTAGCACCCCCTCCTGAGTCCCTGCATCATGGTCTGGGCCCTGAATAACAGGTCTCGTAACATATCCGTGGAGTATCGTGAGAGGTCAGTGAACCTTGCTGAGTACTGAGCTACTTTCATGCTGCCTTGTTGCAGATTAAGTAACACCTAAATCTCTATCACAAGAAGGGTGGCTGGTAACAAATCTTCCCAGAACAGGCTCTCGAAGTCTGTCCAGAGTAGTGATGCCACTTCATGCACCTGAAGCATCAGGCTCTACCATCTACCTTCTTCTGTATGTAGAATACTCACGATAAGGATCACCATGTGGTCGGCTAGTGTCCCTACCAATACAAAAACTCTGACGATCGCCTCCAGTCAGTCCTCATCTACATGTGGGTCTGTTTCTTCATGGAACTTGGGAGACCTCTGTTGCTGGAACTCATTTAATGCACTCAGGCGGCGTTCACTCTCTGCTACTAGGGCTATTGGTATCGGTGGCCCCGTGGGTAGTGGTACCGCTGGTGCCTTTGCTGTGATGGGGCACTGAACCAAGGCCTCATCTTTCGATGGGATGCCATCTTGTATGTTACTTGGAACCCTACTTGGATGCCTTCATGGGTCCATCCTGAAAATAAACAGGTGCGCCACAGTCAAATAATATTCCTGGTGAGCTGACAGAAATTATTCACAGAGAAAAACATTTCAAATGAAACACACACGCAATTTGTGTTTTCATGCACTAAGTCAGAAATCAGAGGTCAGGTTCTTGGTGTATGGATACGTCGGCCACCACATCAACATTGGACTCCCTAGACTGAAAACCACACTCAATACTCTTAACACTATTGCTTCACAGAAAGATAGATCAGAGCCCTAAGTTCTGCGGTAGAACCGACTACTCTGATACCAATTTGTCATGACCCCTCTTCGGGGCCCATGTCGTGACTACCCCATGCCCTCCTTCCATAGGCCATGGGTTGGTGACTAGTACCAAAGGCGAAAATCCCGATAAAAAGGGAACACATTGCCTTTATAAAAGTAAACGGCACAATAGAGTACACAACTGAAGTAAGCATTAAGTAAACTGAGTACGAAAGTAAGTGCTGAAAAGTTAATGGCCCAGTATACAACCCAACTAAATGTACAATACAATTGAAAGCTATTACAACTGCAGTAAAGTAAAACAACAACCACAGAATCATCCTCCAGGAATCCCACCTGAAGGGTGGGTACAGATGTCTTATTCAGCACCTCAAGTCCGTTCGTCCGCTCCGTGTACATCTCGCCAAGTGTTCCACCTCCGGGTATCATCCAGCTCTACAAGTATCTACCCCGATCAGTGATGTTTGTCATCTGCATCCATCACAATGTAGTGCGGAAAAAGCCAGTGCAGGGGTGAGTATACGATACACAGTAAGGATCCCAAGACCCCGGAGGGTCTCACAGAATCTACAAAGGATAAACCACAAAAGAGATATATAAACATGAAGTATCAACCAAACCTACTTAGGTATATTCCCATACATAAACCTATGTTATCAACCACACTACAACTCCTACTCTTGAGCCCAAACACATCATAGTCCACACATGAAGCAGGTCAATAACATCAATGATAATGATTGAAAGTCAGGACTCAGCTCACATTGGTATTCATCTATCGTATTGCGATGGAGATGAACAGACGTAGTCATTGATTCATCTAAGATGTTGAAACCACATAGGATACTAGACCAGCTATGTTGTCAGTCCCACATAGGATACTAGACCAGCTACTCTCTTGGACCCTCTCAAGATATAAGTATAAAAGTCAAACTGTCAGACCGACATAGGATAAAAAATAGTAGTCATCGATGTCGAAACCACAATGGATCCCAGTACAGAATTCATCGCCATCGAATACACAGAGTATTTCAGTATGGTATACGTCGTCGTCGAACCCACGGAGGATCCTAGTATGGAAGTCATCGTCGTCGAACCCACAGAGGATCCTAGTACGGAATTCTTCCTCGTCGAACCCACAGAGGATCCTAGTATGGAAGTCTTCGTCAGTGAACCCATAGAGTATTATAGTAAGGATTTCATCTTCATCAAACCCACAGAGGATCCTAGTATGGATGTCATCGTCGTCGAACCCACAGAGGATCCTAGTACAGAAGTCATCGTAGTCGAAGCCAGCTATAGGGTTCCCGTAAATAGCACGCTCGATTCCGGGAGGGTCTGCTCCTCGATCTGTAGATTGATACATCGAAAATCATTAAGTACTGAGTTTATGTATCCTGAAGTTCTATCTCATCAAAATAAACAAAATGTGATTGACGGCGAGTCAATCGGACACCCGGTCTGATAGATATTGGATTTTCCGTTCCAAGGGCCTGGTTGAAATTACACTCGTTCCAACCCAGCCAAACCCCAATCCCATCCAAATCCCATGTGATGTATTCCAAAAGAACCATCTCATCAAAAGGAACCAATGTAGTTTAAAGCACATCAATCGGATGTCTAGTCCTTACGTTATAGGTGTTTCCGCTCCAAGGGCCTGGTTGGTTTTGGGTTTGAACCCACCCTGCCATACCCAAACATCACCAAAACATTGAGTGTAATATAATGAAACGAACGTCTCGATCCATGTATTCCTATGAAACTGGAAGTGCATCGATCAGAGGTTCATATCTCACGTTTTGGGAAAATAACCGAAAACGGTCCGAAAAGGGGGGCTATGGGCCATGTCCGACCCAGCCCAACCCACCCTGGGTCAGCCGGAATGTGGTCGACCCGACCCGGGATCTGGTCCTGCCCAGCTTGGCGCAGCCTGGACCGCATCCAGCGCGGCCCAGCCAGGCCGAATGGGGGGGAGGAGAGGTGATCCCCCGGTTCCGCGTAACGGCAGTGCCCGGCTAGCCCCACCCAGTCATCCCGGATCCCATGTGGCGCGGGATCCGTTCCATCGCTGTCGCGGCTAGTGCCACGGTGGTATTCCACTCGAGGTTTGCTGGGGAGCCGCCTCTTCCAGCCGGCTGGCCGATTTTGGACGATGCCTCTGGTCGCTGGCGCTGCCGGGCCAGTGACACGCACCTTCGTGATCTACCGCCAGCCACCAGATTCATTCCGGTGGTCTGTTTTAGCTACCGTCTACTCCTACAACCTTCTCGGGTACCGCTCTACATTGAAATGGCCTCAAGACATAGTTTCCCTGTCGTTCACCCTTCGCCAAGAAATCCGCGTATCAAGAATGATATGGTAGTGGGTCCAGATTTGTTTGTTTGCCCGTACACACCGCGTTAGTGGTTCAAATAATCCTCCTATTTTATAAAAAATATCTATGAAATTTCTAGGTCTTTACATTACCCCCACCTCAAGGATTTACATCCCCGTAAAGATACAACGCACACTAAGGGAACAAATGGGGGTTCTGAGAACGCATCTGAGCCTCCCACTCCCAAGTGCTCTACTGGAGGTTCTCATGCTGCCATCGAATGTGCACCAGAGGAATCGACCATCTACGTAGGACCCTCTCTTATCGATCCTTGATCTCCAATTGTTCCTCCATAAATGTATCCCCGTCATCAGTGTCCCGCTCCCCTTGATCAATGATGTTGTACGGGACGTGCACGTATCTCCTCAACTGAGATACGTGGAAGAAGTCCTGAACCCTGTGAAACTGAGGTGGAAGGGCCAGACGGTACGCCACCTTGCATACCCTTTTTAGGACCTCGAAAATTCCAATGAATCGTTGAGATAACATTCCGCCCTGTCCAAATATCCATAGACCCCATCGAGGTGAGACCCGTGGGAAAACATGGTTTCCATCCTCGAAATCCAGTGGTCCCCATATTCTATCAGCATAAGACTCATGTCTGCTCTATGCAGTCTTCATCCTCTCCTAGATGATCTTCCCCTTCTTCGACGTAGGCTACAACATCTCTGGTCCTACAAGTGCTGACCACCCTGGGTCAGTCCAGCATAGAGGTGATCTACAAGGTCTGCCGTACAGTTCCTCCCTGACTTGCTGAAGTAGTGAAAGAGTGACTGTGATGGACTACAGAAAGGTTGCTCCATCCCTATCCACAAAGGATATCTTCAACGTATCCAGCTTCTTTGTCGCCTCGCCTAGCAGCTGAATTCATGATCTCTTACTGAGAGAATCTTCTATAATGCTCCCCTTCCCAGGAGTATAGACTATCTCAATATCATAGTCCTAGTGGAACTCCAGCCAACGTCACCATCTCAGGTCCAGGTCCTTCTATGAGAAGACACACCAATGACTTTTGAGATTAGAGTAAACCTGAAACCATTTTCTCAATGAACTACGGGTGTGACTAGAAATTTATTAAAGAACTCAACTAAACCCTTTTTCGATTACGTCCTATAAGAGCTTTTAAGATTTGTCCTTTTCTGAAAGGTGAAATTTTTTCTCATCCCCTGGATGAACCACGTTCTTTGCCTAATACAATCAATACTGACATGAATGGTACATTTCATGTCATGGACGACGTCATAAGGCCTCAACGCTACTACCAAGAGATCCAACTGTTACTCTCGCCTCCAAGGGTCGAGTCACACTGTCGGCAATAGTGTGTGGTAACTTGGTCTCCTCTAGTAAGAATCTCGAATGTGAGGGTCATGTCAATGGTTTTAACTAGAACCTCTCAGTATCAACCATACGAAAAGGTAGGAAAGAAAACATCACATGGACATGTGTCTTTTATTACGACGACTCAAAGTAAAAAGACACAATTCAACCTCAAACAATGACATCAACAATGCTAAAAGCATCATGAACAAAAGTCTCAATTCCTAGAGTTTGTCCCGCTCCTATCGACCTGATCCCAGAGCACTATGGTCATAGGCCTCAACTGCCTAAAGATGAGCTCTCCCATTTCCACTTATTCCCTGTGGTCAGTGTGGTCTTCCTGGTGGTGGTGGTGGTAGGGCCTTGAAATGTCGTCCACTACCTACGACTTGGCCAGGTCCTCTGCCACATCTGCCCACTCTCGGCGGTCCTCCACAGTCAAACCACTGCCTCTTCCTGGGTGGTCCCTCTACTACCTGTTGCTCATTTTCAGGGCGGGTCGGGTTGTCTCGAGCGAAGTGACCCTACCCGCCGCATGAATAGCACTGCATGCTCCTCGTATAGCTGGCTCTGTTTCGTGTACCCCACACAACCGAACCTGTATCCTAAGGTCGCCCACCTACTTTCCTGGTTCTCTTGGACTTCTGCATCAACTGTCTACTGTCGGCTGCAGAAGACTCCTCTACGTGTCGTCATGTGGATAGTCTCGCTGCTGGTGACTGCTCGGTGACAAAAATATCCACTAGAAGGGCTCTCTCCAGCACCCCGCCTGCATTGGGATGTTGAAGGAGATCATTGAAGCCATGATATCATGCATGTGTCCCTGATCCAAGGTTCGGGCCCTGAAGAACGTGTCCCGTACATATTCATGGAGTAGCGTGAGAGATTAGTGAACCTCACTGAGTACTAAGCTAATGTCATGCTGCCCTACCACTGATGAAGTAACTCCTGAATCTATACCGTACGAAGGGTGGCTAGTTCAAACTCTTCCCGAGATAGGCTCTCGAAGTCTGTTTAGAGTAGTGATGCCTCATCATGCACCTGGAGCATCAGGCACCGCCATTTTCCTACCACTGCATACAGGAGCCTCACGGCAAGGATCACCATGTGGTCGGCTGCTGTCCCTACCAATACAAAAACTCTGACGATAGCCTTCATCCAGTCCTCAGCTGCCTATGGTTCCGTCTCTCCGCTGAACCTAGGTGGCCTCTGTCACTAGAAGTCCTGCAATGCACTCAGGCGGCATGCACTCTCTGCTGCTGAGGCAGCTGGTATCTGTGGCCCAGCAGGTAGTGGTACCGCTGGTGCCTTAACTGTGATGGCGCCCTGCACCGAGGCCCCGTCGCTCGGTGGGATGCCATCTTATATGTAACTCAGAACCCTAGATGGCTACCTTCATGGGGCCATCTTGAAAAGAAACAAGTGTGCCACGGCCAAACAGTATACCTCGTGAGCTAACACAAAGTAATCCCAAAGAATTATTTTCAAAGGAAACACACACGCCATCAGTGATTTCGTGCACTGATTCAGAAATGAGAGGGCAGGGTCCTGTTGTATGGATACGTCATCCACCGCAACAAGACTGGACTACCTAGACTAAAAACCACATTCAATACTCTAAAGACTATTTCTTCACAGAAATATAGATCAGAGTCCTGAGTTCTGTGGTAGAACCGACTCCTCTTATACCAATTTCTCACGACCCGTCCTCGGGGCCCATGTCTTGACTACCCAAATCCCGACTTCTATAGGCCAGGGGTTGGCGACTAGCACCAAAGGCACAAATCCCATTAAAAAGGGAAGGAATTGACTTTATAATAATAATCAGAACAACAGAGTACGCAACTAATGTAAGCTATAAGAAAACTGTGTACAAAAGTAAGTTTTGAAAAGTTAATGGGCCAGTATACAAACCCAACTTAAATTAAAGTACAACTAAAAGTTATCACTACTATAGTAAAGTAAAACAGCCACCACTGAATCATCGTTTTGGAATCCCACCTAAAGGGTGGGTATAGATGGCCTATTCGGCACCTCAAGTTCATCCGTCCGCATCGTGTAAGTCTCTCTAAGTGTTCCACCTCCAGGTACCATCTAGATCTACTAGTCTCTACCTTAATCAGTGATATCTGTCGTCTTCATCGAACACAATGTAGTGTGTGAAAATATTGTGTAGGAGTGAGTATACGATACACATTAGGGACCCCAAGACCCCCAAGGATCTCACTGAATCTATAAAGGATGACCCACAAAAGAGAGATATAAACATTAAGTATCAACCAACCCTACATACGTATAAGCCCATACATATACCTATGTTATCAACTACAGTATGACTCTAACTCTCGAGCCCAAATACATCCCAGTCCACACAGGAAGTAGGTCAATCACAACAATGATAATGATTGAAAGTCAAGACTCATCTCACACAAGTATACATCTTTCGTATTGCGATAGATATGATTAGATGTAGTCACTGATTCATCTAAGCTGTCGTTTCCAGGTAGGATACTAGACCAGCTAATCTGTCGGACCCACTTAGGATACTAGACCAGTTACTCTGTCGGACCCACTTTGGATACATGTACATAAGTCAAACTGTCAGACCCACTTAGTATACAAGAACAGTAGTCATCGCTGTCGAACCAACGGAGGATCCCAGTACAAAAGTCATCACCTTCGAACACACTGAGTATTTCAGTGTGGTAGACATCATCGTCGATCCCACGGAGGAACATAGTCCTAATGTCATCGTCGTCGAACCCACGGAGGATCCTAGTACGTAACCCATCTTCGTCGAACCCATAGAGGATCCTAATACAGAAGTTATCATAGTCGAACCCATAGTGGATCCTAGTATGGAATTCATCTTCATCAAACCCATGGAGGATCATAGTACAGATTTCATCATCGTCGAACCCATAGAGGATCCTAGTACAGAAGTCATCCTAGTTGCAACCAGCTCTAGGGTTCTCGCACACAACACGCTCGATTCTGGGAAGGTCCGCTCCTCGAGCGAGAGTTCAATACATCAACTATCACGAAGTCCTAATTTGATGTATCCAAAAGTTCTTTATCGTCAAAAGAAACCCAATGCGGCTAATGGCGTGTCATTCGGACGCCCGATGTTTGATATATATTGGCTTTTCTGTTCCAGGGGCCCTGTTGGAATTACACTCATTCCAACCCGGCCGTACTCTAATCTCATCTAAATCCCACAAAAAGTTTTTCAAAAGAACTGTATCATCAAAAGGAACCAACATAGTGGATGACATGTCAATCGGATGTTCGGTCCTTAAGTTATAGTCATTTCCACTCCGAGGGCCCAGTTGGTTTTGGGTTCAAACCGACCCGTCCAAACACAAACTTCGCCAAAACCTTGAGTGTAATATACCAAAATGAACGTCTTGATCCAAGGATTCCTACAAAACTAATGGTGCATCGATCGGAGGTCCGTAGCTCAAGTTATTGGGAAAATAACTGAAAACGGTCCGAAACGGGGGGGTCTGGGCCCGGTCCGACACGACCCAACCCACCCCGGGTCGGCTCAAACCGGGTCGACCCGACCCGGCCCGGCTGGGCGTGGCCCGCGGTCGTCCGCGGCTCACCCAGGAAGGACGAGCGGGGGGGGGGGGGGGGGTGGTGGACGCGGCCCCCCGGTTTCGCGTAACGGCACTGCCAGGTTGGAGTTGCCCGGTCATCACGAATCATGCGCGGTGTGGGATCCGTTCCATCGCTGTCGTGGCCGGTGTCACGGCGTTCTTCCACCGGCGGTGCGCAGGGGTGCTTCTTCCTCAAGGAGGTAGGCTGGGTTTGGCCCCCACCTCCAGTCGCTGGTGCCGCCGCACCGGCTCGCTCTTCAGCGGGCCCCTGGAGTCATTCCTAAGGTTTGTTTTAGCTCCAGTCAGCGCCTACATCCTTCAAAGGTCCCTCTCTACACTGTGATTGTATCAAAATGTCGTTTCACTTCCTTTCACCCATTGCCAAGGAATCTATGCATCAATAACGATATGGAGGTGGGTCTGGACTTGTTTGTTGGCTCATACCCACCGCCTTAGTGGTTCAAATAACACCCCTATATAATAAAAAAAATTCCCTTGAAATTTCTAGGTCTTTACATTGGTGAACTTTCATAGGCTCACCCACCCTTGGTTTATCAAGTAACAACCCTTATACATATACAATTTCCATGAACCATCTCAAAATACTAACACATAAAAGAAGAATTAAAGAAAAATTACATTTCCTCATTAAAATGACATTTAATTATTACAAACAGCTCACTCATAAATGAAAACGCATTATTTTGAAAATAAAATTGTAATCATGTAAATTAAAATATCAATACATAATAGAAACATGTTATTTTCAAATTCCATTCATGACGAATATATATATAAAAAATTCAATGTTATTGAAATAATCAATCAACTTTTAAAACACAATTAAAATCTTTTAAAAGAATATATTTGATTCAATGTGTCCCATATGACATTGAATGTTTTGAATAAAATTATAGAAATTACATTATAATACTTTTATGACCATATAAATAAATCCATAAAACCATTTGGACAATATTTTTATTAATGAGAACGAATTCTAAGAAAAAATCATTAAATCACATAAAAAAAGTTTTAGTTAAAATGTTATTTACCACATGAGAATCACTGGAATAAAATAATTAATGATTAAAATTAAAAAAATAAAATATAATTATAATATAGTAATTGAGGATATAAATTTTCAAAATGGTAATATAATCGCTATAATGGTTAATAAAGGTGCACAATATCAAGTTATATCTCAATGAAAGAAGATTGAGATAAAGTCCCTTAAAATAAATTTATAATTTGATTAATGATAAATCAATGAAATGATAATGTGTGAAAAATATAAATACACATAATATAAGTGGATATTTATTGTTTAACAATAAGGGTTTATTCACACATATTCTTGGAAAAACAAAACCAATTATATTTATATTTAACTTAGTGAAGGGTGATTGAGTTAAGATTTCCCTTATAATGATTATTTTCTTCATAAAATAGTTAAATTAAGTGCATTGAATATAAGTACACATATATCATGTATAAATACAATATAGTATATCAAATGTAATTTCTCACATAATCATAGCACGACATAATCAATATGTGGATGATTAACCAAAATAATTTAAATTGGGTTAGAAAGATCCCTAAAAAATTTTGTATTAAAGACATAAGAAATTATCAATGGGGTGATTGTTTGTATCAGTAGTATATCCAACAAAATGGAAGTGGAAATTAAAAAATAAATAAATATACATTGATAAAACACATAATCATTGAATAATATAAATAATTATGTATTCATAAAACCCAATGAATAGAAATTGAGTTTCGAAATTAACTTTCCTTGAGTAAGGCTCATCACGTACAATGGTTATGTTCCATAAAAATAAAAACAGGTAAATTAATAATTACCTTACAAAAAATTTCATTTTTATTATTCCTTTTATATCACTTATTATCTTGTTATAAAAATTACATAATTATTTATGTTTATATCGGTTGTTTTGTCGATATTCAGTATTTGAGTTGAAAACGGACTTGTTTTGAAGAAAATTATCCATTTGGTCATATTTCCATTTCATCCAAATTATTTTTCATTATTTAAATATCACATATATATCCAGTATATATGTATTTATGATAGTCCATAACATTTGGAGATAAGAAATGAAATACATCGTTCATAGAGATGGTAGGTCGTACGTATAAATGAACGCAACATTCATTTATTTTTTTAAAATAGAAGAATAATAATAAAATATGATGAAATTATATTATAATACTAGTATTATATAAATTTCAATCATTTCTCATAGGATTAATAAATCCATCCTTTATACGTTTCATGTATATCATGTACAAGTCATATCACATTGATTGTGGTAGTCTACACTTCCTCAAATAAAATTATCATATTTACACATTATGGAATGGGAGGATGTATGATGTAAATAAAAAATAAATAAGAATATAGAAAAGATAAATATAATATATTTCATATATAATTACAGTTCTATCATTATGGACACCAAGAGTGGTGGTAGGAGAAAATTGAACAATCATCATTTTGTGAGGCAGTTGATCGCCGTACACCGAAAAAGTATGTTCGTATTAATTAAATGGAGGTTTTTTTGAGTGTAGTTCTAATACTTATCATAAAAAACCTACTATATTGAATATAGAGTTGTTTTTAGGTAATCATATAATAATATTATCATAGGGAGTGGAGAAGGAATATAAAGGAATGGAACTTGAGATAATATGTTAAATCGAAATCGGGTAACTTCATTTGATTTGAGCCAAAAGAATTTCATGAATTTCTTTATGACCTAGGTATGGATTCTAGAAAAAATGTATGGATGTTGGGATATTATTTTAGTATAATTTGGATGAGCATTGGGGCTTCATAGGTGTGAGTAATTGGGTGGATATGATTCCCTTTTATAAGAGGGGGGAGGGGCACTTTAGGAATGTCTTGAAATATTATTTTATTAAAAAATAATTTTCAAGTTATAATAGTTTCAATGTGATAAATGTATAGTATAAAATAATAATTAGTCAAAATAAAATCATCCTATAGGTTTTAGAAATGTTTTGGTCACAAAATTAACCTTATCATTAAGCATTAACAATTGGTTAAAAACATTAACTCTTACCATGTCTTCTTTTATTTTCATAATATCTTGTTACTATAGTCAGTATAAATTTAAAAATGAACCACATGTGGATACTTAATGAAATTAAAAATATTATATAGGTAATTTGGATGAGTATTACATTTTTATGAATATTATATCATTTAATATAATTGAATTTATTTTAAAAACTCATTTTTATTAATTTTGAAACAATTTAGTGATTGATTTCTTTTAAATCCATAACAACATGATTACATCAAACCAAAAGAATTAAATAAAATATAATATTCCATAAAAATAAATAAAAATTGATTATGGAATAAAAATGATCAAATTATATTTATTTTAATATTTATAATATAATTTATTTGAATCATTCATAATATAGTAATCATTGAATCATCATTGTGTCGTAAATAAATTTATTTATTTAACATATAAATATTATAAATAAAATAAAATTAGGTAAAAAATTATTTTATATTTATTATGATTATTTATAGTCATTGAGATCAGTTATATAACCCTATATTAAAATTGTATTAGTAAAAATTACATGTTTATGTTATCTTTCCCTTTTCATTAAATATAATTTTATAAAATGTAATTTTAACACCCATGTGTACCCCAAATGACAAATATTTGTCCTAATAATGATCATGGAAAGAAATATCACATAAAATAGGATTATAAAACGTTTTATGTTGGTTTTATATTATTATAATATTATTTTCTAACCCTTGTTCACGGGATTCTCTCCTTAACCATGGTAAATAAAAATAATTACTGAAGTTACAATTCAAATTGAAAAAAGGTACTTATTTACCAAAATTATGCAATACGATTCCAAATATAAAATCAATTATTCATGTTCCAATCAATTAATTGGAATAAATTCATTTAAAATTATTTTCCATTCTCAAAACAAGAAAGAATGTTTTTAAGTTAAAACATTGAATAAGATTGAATAATTTTTACATATGAATTCAATATTTAATTAATAACAATGACCTAAATTATAATAAATGATAAAACTATATTCAATTAATAATTTAAAACCATTATATAATATTATATAACTATATAAATTATTTTGATGGAAAATGATTTTTCAATCAAAATTTACAATATTTTTTATTGTTCATAAAAACATGAGAGTTAATTGAAAAATATCAAAAATTCAACAAAAGTAAATTTTTATATCCTTATTATAAATAAGAAGTTTATTTTTACAAAATTATATATAAAGGTTTCAAAAACTAAATTTAAAAACGGTTTTCAATTAGAAGTCTATTAAACTGCTCTTTCAAAAAGAAATCTTTTATCTGAAAAATTGAATTTATTTTTATTTCATATATATTTTACACATTACATTATATTAAAACAATAAATTGAATAAAAAAAATATATTTATTATTAGATATAAATATATAATGGGAGATATGATTTTATAAACACAGTTACTCTCTTATTAAATATGTTTTCATAAAAACAAATCCTTTATTTTAAATTTATTTTTATTTAAATTTTTAATAAATTTGGTAAACAATGAATCATTATTTAAACATGTGTAGTCCATATTTTCATAATTTTTTTATACTATTCATTCATGCCATTCCAATTTCTATGTTATTATAGTAACATTTAAATAAAATTATTTAGTTGTTCGTTTAAGCTCGATGTGTCATATCATGTATGCAATTGATAAAATATATTCCTTCTTAAAACATGGGATGTTACATCATTACAACATTTTGAAATTTAATCCTCTAAATTTTAATATTTGTATTAGTATGTTCATTGAAAATTTTATAACTGAATAAGTGTTAATGAAATAATCGCATTAAAATAATGAAATATAAGTACAAATGTTACTCGAGATTACACATACGTGAATTCCGTGTTGAAAAACATGGATATGGAAGAGACACTAGCCATCTTGTTATAATGTAGAGTCTTATAAAACATTACTAAGAGATAGTTAAAAACTTGAAAACCATAAATATTTTACTGGTTAAATGGTATATGATTTTCTAGTAGGAAAAGTATACCGAAAATAATTTTTAAGGATATTTTTATAATGTTTATAAATTAATTTACTATAAAGAATAAGAACATAAGGAATCATATTTAATTTTCTCATAGAGTTTCATCCCTTAAAAAATATCTACCAATCTCTCATCATTTCTCCAAATTATTGGTATTCATGATGACTATTTTACACAAGAATCATTATAATCAAATTCTTGAATTTACTATAATCCACAAAAGATAAACTATATATTTCCCCAATATTTAGACATTAACCCACAACCAAAATAGTTAATAAAATATTAGAAAATCCCCCAAGAATAATAATACATTAATAAATGGAATACAACTATTAATCTCTAAAATTCAACCAACAATACCCAAAATTCAACAACGACCATTCAACAAACAATTGTACTTAGTATTCATCAAAACAATCTAAACTATAATTGAAACCCAAAATTCAAAAGGATTTGATCGCAGAGTTTTCCACAATAAATATTAACATTTATCAACAAATACCATCGAATAATCTTTATGTCTTGTACATAAATGTATTTAACCTAATCACATATTCTCATTGATTGGTTAATCATTTCCTTAATTAACCCAAATCTTGATATTTCTAAAATAAAATCATAGATTCTTGCATGAAACATCAACCACTACTCCTTAAATAAAATCACATAGTATTCTATTTTACATAGTTATATAGTGTTCCCAAATGAGTAAACAACGTCCAAACTAAAATTTATCACTTAATCAACAAACCATTTAATTATATTAAGGATATATATTTGATAAAATTATGTTCTCATAATCACCTTATTCTTGATCCATACAATATTTTAACTAAAACAAATAAGTCATACATACAAAGGACTTCATGTATGCCCGTGGTAGGTGATAAATCCAAATTGAACATCATTTAGGGGTTTGATTCCTTCATATTATTCTTGACTAGTTTGGTCGTCACAGAGTCTGAGAGGTCACACATTTCAAAAACTATATTGTTTAGTAAAATTTCCTAAAATGATATAAAATCCTATAAAATAACCATAACATATATTATATTCAATTTTTTTTCTCAAACCTCACATTTTTCATCTACCAAATTGATAAACCAAATTATCATCAAAGGTGTATTACTCCAAAAATATTAATAGTCATCATAAAATTACATATAATAATACCTAAAAAGTTGTTTATAAGACATTGAACTTATTATCTACCTTAAAATTATAAACCCAAGATGATATCCATATGTCTTAAGAAAACATCCAAATCTCCAATGTTTTTTAAACCATCCTCTTATGCCAAATATAAAGCCCTAGTCTTAAACGTTACATAATATTGAGTTATGTCAATAATATGACTTTAATTCACTTTGAGGATCCATTGAAGTTTATAAAATTATATAATTAATACATAACTATTACATTACAACAAAAAAATTTAAATTTGACTCTTCCACTCATTATTTTTTTCAGAAAATAAAACTCCTTAAAAACTAGAATTCTTTTCTTGAAAATACTTCTATTAAATTCTTCCATTCTTTTATAATTCATTACACCATGTGAATTTTTTTCAAAAAGATGTGATGAGAATAAAAATATCAGTAAGGGATATTAAATAAGGATATAAAATGTTAGTCCATGAAAACAGAGAAATAAATGTAATCGTACTTTTTACACAAAAAACAGATGCTCTTTTACATATCTCATCAAATAAAAACATTTATGAATAACTCATAGATATTTTAATTCATAAAGGTAAATTGTGGAATCCATAAAATAATTACAAGGTAGCTTTCACAACCCCATAGGGAATAACCCTTATAGTTACATTTGGAATACACATAATAGTATATTCCATAAATATTTTACAAGAAACCTTAATGTTTGTCTCCATCACATTACTCAATTCATTGGAGAGCTAAAACTGGCGCATCCACCCCTAGTTTATCTCTTATCCATCAATATACATAATCAAATCACATGAATGATAAAATAATAATAACACATAAACCATGCATAATAGAAAAAATACTTTTCCACATTGAAATCACATTTCATCATTACAAGTCGCTCACTCATAAATAAAAACACATTATTTAAAAAATAAAATAGTTAAAGTTTAAAGTAAAAATCAAAACATAATAAAAATATAATAGTAAAAATAACATTAATCACTTATATATGTATAAATAAACTCAATGGTATTTCAATAATCATTCCCCTTTTGAAACACTATTAATACATTTTAATATATATTTTTTTAAGAAATATGTCCCATAAAACTTTGAAAATTTTGAAAGAAATTATATAAATAAATTTTTAAAAAATTTATGTCCATAGAAATAAATTCATAAAACCGTTTTTAAAACATGAACATTAATGAGAAATAATTTGATGAATAAATCATTACAAAACGTAAAACAATGTTTCAGTTAAAGTTTCATTTACCACTACAGAAAGATGTAAATCGAAATAATTAAATATTAACATTGAAAAAACATTAAATACAATTGGAATATATTAATCATGATATGACATGTCAAAAGGTTAATATATACACTATAATTGTTAATACAGGTGCACAATATCAAGATATGTATAAATGAATGTGGATTTGGTTTAAGACCCTTAAAAGAACATATCATTAGATTGAGGATGAATAAATGACATAGTTATGTGTGAAAAATATAAATACATCCAATATAAGTGATTATTCAGTGTAAAACAATAATATTTTATTCACACATATTATTGGAAAAAAATCAATAACATCAATATTTAACTCAATGAATGGATATTTATATAAAATTTCCCTTACAAAGAAAATTTTGTTAATAAAATAGATCGATTATGTGTATTCAATATAAATAAAATTAAATTATGTATATATACAATATAAGATATAAAAATATATATCTCAAATAATCATACTACTATATAGTCAATAAGTGGTGAATTAACCCAAGGATTGTAAATTGTGTTAAGAAGTTCCATTACAAAGTTTTCATAAATGACAGAAGAATTTATAAATAGGATGATTATGTGTATTAATAGTATATCCACACGAAGGAGATTTAAAATAAAAACACAAATAATTATATAGTGATTCCACACATAATATTGGAATAATATAATAAATGAAATATGTGTAAAACCCAATGAGTGGAAATTCAGTTTGAAAATTCTTTGAAATGAAATTCAACTTTCATGGAGATGCTAGGCTGTAAGTACACATGAACACTAATTTTTTTGTCATATTAAAATAATTAAAATAAAAAAATATAAAAGAATGTAATAATAGAAATATTATATTAATTTATATTAATTATCGTAGTTTTAATAAAACCATCCTATATATGTTCTATGTATAGCATGAACGAGTCAAATAACATTGAGTGGGTAGTGTTCCACACTTTCTCAAATGAAATTATCGCAATTAATAATTATTAAAAGCATAAAGGTATGTTGTAAATAAAAAATAAATAATAATAGCTAAAATATAAATATATAATATTTCATATATATAAATAATGTTCCATCATGTGGGCCAACATGAGAGGTGGTAGGAGAAAAGTGAATAATAATTGTTTCATGAGACAATAGTTCATCGTACACAAAAATAGTATTCTAGTATCATTTAGATGGAGGTGTGTGTGACTGTATATAGAATCCTTATCACAAGAAAACCTAGTATATTTAATATATTGGTGTTTTTATGTAATCATATATAAATAATATCATAGGGAGTGGATAAGGAAATTGAAGAAAGCAACTTGAGAGAAGACGTTAAATCAATATCGGGTAACTTTTTTTGATTTGAGTCAAAAGGATTTCTTGAATTTCCTTATTCCCAAGGTAAGGAATATAAGAAGAAATTAGGGATCTTGGGAGCATATTTTAGAACAATTTGGGAGATACAAGGGGATTTAGAGGTGTGAGTACTTAGGAATATGTGATTCCATTTTATAAGTGCAGGGAGGGGCGCTTTAAGAAAGCCTTGAAATATTATTTTATTATAAAATGGTTTTTGAATTATAATTTTTTAAAAGTTCTAAATTTATATGATAGGTTGATGATGGGTCTAAATACCATCATCCAATATGTTTTAGACAAGTTTAGGTCACAAAAGTATCCTTCTCTTTTAGCTTTAACCACTTGTTAAAAACATTTTCTCTTACCATGACTTCTTGTATTTTAATATTATATAGTTACAATAGTTAGTATAAATTTCACATCGAACTACTTGTAGATTATTAATGACATTTGTCACATTATATATGTAATTTGTACAAATATTACATATTTTGGACTATTATATCATTTAATAAAATTGTATATATTTCAACAACTCATTTATGTAAATTTTATGCTATTTATTGATTGATTTATTTTAAGGTCATAACAACTTGATTATATCGACCAAAAATAGTTATATCTGATATCTTATGTAATAAGCATCAAATTTTTTTTACAGAATTAAAAGTATCGAATTACATTTCATTTAACCTTTTTAATATCATTTATTTGAATTATTCATTAATTAGGTAATCAATGAATCAGCATTGTGCCGTAAATAAATATATTTATTTAATGTCTAAAATTTATAAATAAAATAAAATTATGAATGAAATATTATTGTATTTCTACTGAATATTTATAGTCATAGTGATCCATTATATAACCTTATATTACTATTTTTTTAGTAAAGGATACATGCTTTTGCTATATTTCTCTTTTCATTAAATTAAATATTATAAAATGTCATTTTCACACCCAAGTGGCTCATAAATGCCACATTTTTTCCTAATAAATCATGTGGTCAGAAATATCACATAAATATGATTATAAAACGTTTTAGTGAAGTTTTATATTATTGTAATATTATTTTTTAACCCTTATTTACATGATTTTTCCTTTAACCATGGTGAATAATTTTTCTAATGAAATTACTATTCAAAATGAAAATAAATAGTAGGTACATATTTAAAAACAATTAACATATGATTCGAAATATTGAATTAATTTTTCAAATTTAATTCAAATAAATGGAAAAAATTAAATTAAAATTAATTCCCATTCTCAAAACAAAAAAGCATGTTTTTTTATGTTAATACATTGAAAAAGATTGAAATTTTTTTACATATGAATTAAATAAATAATTAATACCAATGTCAAAAATTATAATAAATTATAAAAAAAATATACAATTTACACTTTAAAACTGTTATATAATATGTCATAACCATATAATTTTTTTTTTGATAGAAAACGTTTTTTTTCAATTAAAATTTTGAATATTACTACCATTCATCAAAACTGGGTAGTTATTTGAAAAATATCAAAAATTCATTCAAATTAAATTTTCATATAAATATTATAATGAAGAAGTTAATTTTGTGAAGTTGAACATATAAAGGTTTCAAAAACTAAATTTTAAAATGGTTCTCCATCAAAAGGATGTTGAACTGCCTTTTTCGACAAAATATTTCTATTATTTGAAAAAATGAATTTGTTTTAATTTAATATATAGAAAAACAATTAGATGAATTTAAATAAATAAATTTGAAAATATAACATATATTTATTGTTAAATATAAATATATAAAGAGTGATATGATTTTATAAACACAATTACTCTCTATTAAAATAGGTTTAAATAAAAACACATCCTTCTTATTAAATTGTTTTTAATTTAATTTTCTAATAAATTTGGTAACAAATAAATAACAATGTACACATTTTTAACCCATATTGTCATAATTAATTTGATATTATTCATTCTCACTATTCCAATGTCTACGTTATAATGGTAACATTTAAATAATATTATTTAGTTGTTCGTTTAAGCTTGGTGTTGTGTATCATGTATTCTATTGAACACAATGATTCCTTTTTATAACATGGGATGTTACATCATTACCAAATTTTGAAATTACATCCTCGAAATTTTAAAAAAATTTCATAGTAAGTTTATTGAAAATCTCAAACCTGAAAAAGAGTCAATAAAACTATCAGATTAAAATAATGAAAGATAATTACAATGGTAACCCGAGATTACAAAGACTTGGAATCAATGTAGAGAAACATTGATATAGAAGGGAATCTAACCATATTTTTCTTAGATACAGTGATATGAAACATTAATATGAGAAAGTTAACAAATAAAAAACATAAGTTGATGATTCGTAAAACAGTCTTTGATTTCATGGTAGGAAAAGTAAACTGAAAATGTTTTTTAATGTACTTTTCATAATATTGATAAATTATTTTACAGCATATAATTAGAAGATATGAAAACATACTTACAATTCATGTAGAGTTTCATCCTTTAATAAATATCTACCACAAACTCATCTTTTCTCTAAATGATTATAATTCAAGATGACATCATCACACCTAAAGTGCTATAGTAAACTTCTAGAAAATATCATAATCCACAAAAGATAAAATATATATTTCCACTATCTTTATAAATAAACCAAAACCCAAAAAAGTTAATAAAGTATTAAATAATCCCCCAAAAATAATAATCCTTTATAATATTAAATACTACTCTTAATCTTCCAAATTATAAAAACAATACGGAAAATTCCACAAGGACCATTCAATAAACTATTGTCCTTCAAATTCATAAAAACAATATAAACTAAAATTGAAGCCCAAAATTCAATTGGATTTGATGAAATAGAATACCAAAATAAATCTTATAATTTATCTACAAATAACAACGCCTACTTTTAATGTCTCAGTCATAAATGTAATTAACCTAATCACAAATTCTTCAAGATGGGTTAATCATTTCCATAATTAACACAAATCTCCATATATCTAAAATATAAACAGAGATTCTCCCAGAAAAATTCAACCACTACGCCTCAATTCAAATCCCATAGTATTCTATTTTCCTTAAGAATATAGTGTTCCAAAATGAGCGAACATCTTCCAAAATAACATTTATCACTTAATCATCAAACCATTTTTTATAATAAGGATATCCATTTGATAAAACATATTCTCTAAAAACAAAATTACTCATGATCCATAAAATCATTAAACTAAAAATAATAATTCATACAAACCACATATAAAAAGTAGGATAGTGGTAGGTGATAAATCCTAGTTGCACACCGGTTGGTGGTTGAATTTATGGAGCTTTTCCCACACGATGGGTCATCACACAGTCTCTGAGTTTTTCTTTTCAAAAACAATATTGTTTTGTATCATTACCTAAAATGAGATAAATGCCTAAAAAATATCCATAACATATATTAGCCTGAATGGTTTTCTCATACCTTGCATTTTCCAACCCCAAATTTAATATCTCAAAATTTTATCAAAGGTGAATGGTAATAAACATATCATTAGTCACCATATCATTTTATATTATAAATCCTACAAAAACAATTTATAATACATTGAAATTATGATATACCATAACATTATAAACCCCTGATGATCTCCTCAGGTCTTAATAATACATACTTATCTACAATGTATTCTAAACTGTCCTCTGATACCAACTATAAGGCCCTAGACAAAAATGTTATATAATCTTGAGTTATATCTATAATTATAATTTAATTCACTCCGAATATCTTTTTTGGTTTATATATTTAGAGAATTAGGCCATAACTATCACATTAAAAATCAAAATTTCCAACAATGACTCTTTCACTAATTATTATTTTATTCACAAAATAAAACTCCTTAAATAAAAATATAATTCTTTCCTTGATCAAAAATTTCATGAATTATTCTTTTCTCTTAACCTTCCTTAAAACCTGTGAAAAACATTTAAGAAAGATGGGATGAGCATAAAAATCTTAATAAGGTATCAAAAATATGGAAAGAAAATATTAGTCCATGAAGACATAAAAATAAATGGAATCATACTTTTTACACATCAAACATAATCTCTTTAACATACCTCATCAAATAAAAATATGTATGAATAAATCATAGGAATCCTAAATCATAAATGTAACTTGTGGAATCCATTACATAATCACATAGTAGATTTCATAGCAACATAGGTATTAACCTTCATGGTTATCTTTGGAATACCCATAATAGTATATTCATTAAATCTATTAGAAGAAACCTTAATTTTTATCTCCATCTCGTTACCCAATGCATTTAAGAGATATCATTATATCATCCACCCTCGGGTTATCAGAAAAGAATCCATATTCTAATAAAATTCGCATAAATGATACCATAATCATAACATATATACAACATATAATGGAAATATAACTTTTCCACAATGAAATCACATTTCATCTTTACAAGATTCTCACTCCTAAATGAAAACACATTATTTTGAAAATAAAATGGTTAACTTTTAATGTAAAAATAAAAACATTGATGCAACATAAAATCAATAAATTCAATTAATTACTTATATATATAATAAACATTAACTGTTATTGCAATAATCATTCCCCTTTTGAAACACAATTAATAAATTTTAGAATAATATTATTGAATAAAAGTGTCCAATACCACTTTGAATTTTTTGAAAGATATTATAGAAAGATATTTATAAAGAAATTATGACCATATAAATAAATCTGTAGAACCGTTTTGAAAACTTGTACATTAACGAGAATGAATTCATAGAATAATTTTTTAAAACACATAAATCGATGTTTTAGTTAAAGAGTCATTTAACACTTAACAAACACATTAATAAAAATAATTAACAATTAACATTAAAAGAAATAAAATATCAAGAGAGTTTAGTAATTCATGATATGACATTTCAAAAGGGTAATATAAACACCGCAGTGGTTAATAAAGGTGTAAAATATCAAGATATGTCTAAATGAATGGAGATTATGACGAAGTCCCTAAAAAAGATCACATCATTTGATTAAGGATAAATCAATGACAAACTTTTGTGTGAAAAATATAAAGACACCTTATATAATTGAATATTCAATGTAAAACAAAAATATTTGATTCAAAAATATTCTTCTAAAAACAAAACCAATGAAATTGATATTTAACTCAGTAAATAGAGATTGAGATTTTATTTCCCTTAAAAATATAATTTTTTTTAACAAAATAGATTGATGATGTGTATTAAATGTAAATAAAAATAAATTAAGTATAAATAAAATATAGGATATCAAAATTTATTTATCACATAATTATAGTACGATATAATCAATAAGTGGATGATTAACCCAATGAAAGTAAATTGGGGGAAGAAGTTACCTAACAATGATTTTATAAATGACATAAGAATTAATCAATGGGGTGATTATGTCTATTTATATTATATCCACATAAGGGGATGTGGATATTAAAATGTAAATAATTTCATAGCAATTCAATGCAAAATCTTGGAATAATATAATCAATGATGTATGTGTAAAACCGAATTAGTGGAAATTGAGGTTTGAAATTCCCTTAAATTGAGTCTAACTCATTACGTACAGTCGTCATGTTCTAGAAAAATAAACATAGGTTAATTTTAACTAGATGAAGAGCTTTATTAACATTTATTATTCCTTTTGTATCGCTTATTATAATGTTATAAAAATTACATAATTATTAAAAATTATATCGGTCGTCTTGTCGATATTCTGTATTTAAGTCAAAAATGAAATTATTTTGCTGATAATTATCCATTTGAGTATATGCAAATTACCTCCAAAATACTATTCATGATTTAAATATCATATATATCAATTATATATGTATTTATAATAGTCTAATAATTTTTTTGATAAGAAATGAAATGCACCGTTCATAGAGACGGTAGGTCGTAAGTACACATGAATGGTAAAATCATTTCCTTTTCATATTAAATGAATAATAAAAAAAATATAAAAGTATATTATAATAAAAATATTATATTAATTTAAAATAGTTATTATAAGTTTAATAAAACCATCAATATTATGTTCCAGGTATAACATGAAGAACTCATATATCTTTGACGGGCTGTATTTCACACTTTCTCAAATTAAATTATCATATTTACACATTATGGAAAGAACAAATGTTTTTTATAAATAAATAATACAGAATAATGTAGAAAATATTAATATAATATAATTCATATATAAATAAATTTCTATCATAATGGCCAGTATGAGTGGAATTAGGTGAAAATTGAACAATCATCGTTTTGTGAGATAATAGTTAGCCATACATAGAATCATTATTTTCATATCCTTCAGATATAGTTGTGCGCGAGTGTATTTAGAATAATTATTATAACCAAAACCTAGTATATTGAGGATTGATGATATTTTATTTGAGCAGTGAATAATAAGAGTATAGGTATTGTAAAAGGAAAATAAATGAAATGAACTTGAGAGAAGACGATACATCTAAATCACGTAACTTTTTTTATTTGATCTTAAAGGATTTGTTGAATTTCATTATGCACAAGGTTAGGATTATATAAATAATGAAGATATTATGGGACCTTATTTGAGTATATTTGGCTGGGTGTAGGTGATTTATAGGTGTGAGTATGTGGTTATAGGTGATTCTCTTTTATAAGAGGGTGGATGGGGGCATTAGAAAAGTATTGAAATATTATTTCATTATAAATTTTTTATATAATTTTAATATATACTAAGTGATAAATTAAGTGTATAAGATTATCATTGGTCCAAATAATCTCGGCCAATAGGGTTTATTTGTTTTTTGATAATAAATGTAACCCTATCTTTTAGCATTAACCCATAGTTAAAAAAATCACCTCTTAACATGTCTTCTGTTATTTTCATAATATATGGTTACTATAGTTAATATAAAATTACAAAAGAACCAAAAGTGGAAAATTAATTTAATCATTAACATTATATGAGTCATTTGGACGATTCATATGTTTTCATGTCTATTATATCAATTGATAAAATAGTTACTTTTTAAAAAACATATTTTTGTCAATTTTGACACTATTTAGTAATTGATTTTTGTTAAATTCATTAGAACATGATACCACAAAACCAAAATAATTAAAAAAAATATAATATTTCATAATATTTCATAAATATTTTTGAATGAAATTGAAATTTTCAAATTTAATTTATTTTTATATTTATAATATCATTTATTTGGATCCTTCATTAATTATGTAAACATTGCATCATCATTGTGTCATACATTAATTTATTTATATAAATTCTAAAATTTTAAAAAATATATAATGATGTAGTAAATATTTTTAGATATATAGTGAATATATATAGTTATAGGGATCGGTTAAATTACCCTATATTAGAATTTTTTTAGTAAAAGATACATGTTAATGTTATACTTCCCTTTTCGTTATATTAAATGTTACAATATGTAATTTTCACACCCAAGTGGCTCAAAAATGCCAAAGGTTCGTTATAAAGATGTTCATGGTCGGAAATATATCATAAAATTGGATTAAGATATGTTTTAGGGCAGTTTTATAGTTTTATAATATTATTTTTTCAACCTTATTTACTTGATTTACCGTTTAACCATTGTAAATAAAATTAACCGCTACATTTATTATTTATAATGTTCAAAAATAAAAGGTAAATATTCATACAACATGTAGCTTTGGATTTAAAATAAGGAATCCATATATCAAATTTCAAAACATATAATTTGATGAAATTAAATTAAAATTAATTACCATCGTCAAAATAAGAATATGAGTTTTTTAAGTTAAAACCTTACAAAAATTGAAATGATTGTACATTTGAATTCAATAAAGAATTAATACCAATGACCTACATTTCATTAAATGATATTACTATATTACATTTATTCATTAAAAACATTAAATAATATGATTTAACTATATAAATTATCTCGATGGAAATAGGTGTTTTCTTCAGCATTTTTTACTCTTCATCAAAACATGATAGTAATCATAAAATATCATAAATTCAGCTGAAGTATATTTCACTACCCCAATTCTAAAGAATAATATTATTTTTTTAATTTAGACTATATGAAGGTGTCAAAAATAATATTTAAAAGGTTTTCTCCCGTAATAGGTGGTAATGCTCCATTTTTAGAAAAATACATTGTTTATACAAAACAATGAAGTTGTTGTTATTTCATATCTAGAAAACATATATGAAAAAGTTAAAACATTAAATTGAATATATAAAATATATTTTTCATTAAATAAAAATACATAAGGAGTGATATGTTTTAATAAACACAAGTATTACCTTATTAAATAGGTTTTCATAAAAACACATCCCTTAAATTCAATTGGTTTTTTTTTCCATTTCAAATAAATTTTCAAACCAATGAATCATTATTTAAACATGTGTAAACCATATTTTTATGATTCAGAGGATACTTTTCATTTCCACGATTCTAACGACTATGTTATAATGGTAACATTTAAATAATATTATTTAGTTGTTCATTTAAGATCGATTTTGTGTATCATTTATGTTATTGAACATAATGCCTATTTCTGAAAACACAGGATGTTACATATTTAACCTTGTATTTTAAATTCAAACATACACATTTCATATACATTACAATGAATTATTATCATGTCTAATATTTATTCCAAATTCCTATCATTTATTTTTTATCTTTATGGATTCCCTAGATATATATTATATAAATTCCCAGAGTGTCAAAATTCATCATATGTTTTTACACTTTTTATATAACCATTATTTTTATTCTTGTCTAATTATCATTATTCTATTTCTGAATTTCAAAATCGTTTTGAAGAGTATAAAAGATATATGGGAATACACTACAGTATAAAAAATGAAAATGGAAATAAAATATGTTAGTGAATGATACATGGTTATTTTGTATTGATTTATTTGAAGGAATTATTTGAATCATTTGAATCATATCAAATGGGTAGTTAGTTTTCTAGATGAATATTGAGTAATAATTAATTTCATACTAGTTTATTTAGTTATAATGTTTTTATTATGATAATGGGTGAGTAATTTGAGTCATTTGCATCTAATGAATTCTCATAGATCTTCTTCTTTGTTGAATTATTAAACGTTCATTATTTTACTAATTCATATATTATGATTATTATGGATATTTTGTTATATCTTTTGACTTATATGTACCCAATATTTAAATTTTATAATTTAGAATATTTATTTATAATTAAAATAAAACATTCCTAAATAACCTTTAGTCTTAGAGTTTTAGAGAATTAAGTCATAAATTAAACATGACAATCCAAAAATATTACAAAGTTGATAATACTAAAACAATGTCCAATTTTTTTAAATAAAATTATTATTTCTATTCCAACACTTCAGAAATTTTAATTTGATTCATTATTTTCCTTTACCAATAAATAAAACTTATGAAAAAAATCAATGCTTATAATAACCAAAAAATATCATTTAGGGACACACAAAAATTTAAATGAACTATTAGTCCATGGATACTTATAAACATATTAAATCATTTTCCCAAATACATTATTCTTAACCACAAGTATCATATACTTGTTTTGGGAAAATAAGGTATGTCCGGAAAACATAGAAAACATAAATAAAAAATTTATGTTACTTTGTGAATTAATTACATCTCATTGTAACCCTTGAATATACCATTTGATTTTATACCCCCATTGTTTCCATATAATTACACTCCCACAACTGCATTATAATGCCAACGTCATGGATACCGTATTTTCTATCCAACACATTAACACTGAAAATCCAAATTGTTGTAAACATCTATAATAAACATAACCAATTAATTTTAGGGATATATAGGTCCCAATAGTCATCAAAGAAATTCCCAATAACCCATACATATTCCTAAAACACGAATACATACACCATAAAAGTAATCTGTTGTTACAGATTAATTATTAAAGGAATATTGTTCACATAAAAAGAGAAAATTATCATATGAAATTACCATGTAATATTTAAAAAAAATAAAAAAAAATTATGCGTGATGACTGTTTTAAAATCCTTTCATGTCATAGAACTAAATAATTTATTTTGGAATTTTATAAAAAAAACATAAAATAAGTTATTTAATGAAAAATTCATTACCTCTAGATCATCATACTTCAAACGTGTTCTAACCTATAGTATTATTGTTTAATGAGTTTTATTAATATATAAAATAAATATATTCATATCAATAATACCTTATATGATCCCTTTTATAACAATTTGTAAACGATTTATTAATAATATTTTGTTATTTCTACTGTTTCATTTGAGTTAATTTCATGGATTCCAAGGTCAATTTGTTGTGGATTATTATTTTCAAAGAGAAATAATACTTCAAAAGAGAGAACACACAGACACACAGACACACACACACACATATATATAATTTACATTTTAGGAAATAATAAGTTAATTTAAAGGTTACATTGTTGCGGTAAAGGGAAACACAAACTCATTATCTAAGAACTCAGTGAAGGGACATACCATGGATGAAAACATCTTTTCTAAGTATTAATGGAGAGTATATAGATATGATGACATATATATAATTAAAACAATAACATTACAATATATATATTATTCAAGATTTATCCTGAAACATTGAATATTGTTGAGAGGAGAATAGATTTGAGAATGAATTTAATATATATCCTGGAAGAGTTTACCTGTTAAATTATTTCCCCTTGAGAACCTCCTTATGGATCGTGGAATTAGAATTTTTTGTTAGTAAAGAAACACCAGAATTTCATAATAAATTTTACGGTGATGAAATTAAGTGAAGTAATAAACCCTCATTTATAAATTTTTAGGTCAATTTATGAATTATTTAAAACCTTAAAATATAATAAGTCTACAATAGGTTTAACGACTTCCAAAAATCTGAAAAATCCTAGGATATCATATTTTTTATGAAATATTAACATTTTTCTTCCATAAATATAATTTTTTTGTTTGAAATTATTTAATAAAATATATTATTCATAAGAAATACATTTTTTTTCAAATTAGACCATATTCATAAATATGAAATTAACATATCAATACAATGTTTCAAATTTGAAACCATTTTTTTCATAAAATTCCTCAATGATATTATTGTATACAATTATTTCATTAAATTATAATTGTGAAATTATATTTATTTTATTATTTTTTATCTCTTTTTTCATAAATTAAAAAATTATTCCATCATCATTTTGAAATCTAAAAACGTAATTATTTATTCTCAAAAAGTTAAATATAATAACCATGAATAAGTTAAATTTTACGGTCTTAATATTATAATTTCATTTTAAAAAAACTTCTATAAAATCATCAATTAGAATATTATAATTATAAAAAACTATAGTGTGAGAAACTTGAATTCAATTTAAATAAAATTTTATTAATTTTCTTAATCATATCCATGTCGCTATAAATGGTCATTTATTATAAAATTTTAAAAATATCATTGATATATAATCAATTAATAATATTTTTCCTTTTTAGGAAATTTAATGATTATTATAATTTTAATTAAACCATTTTATTTATTTTTCTATTCACACAAGCACTAAATAAAAGTTGCATAATTATTAAAGTTAATTATAACATATATAAAAAGTTAAAATAAATTATTATCATAAAAATAAATAAATTAGAATAAATATAAAAAATTATAATGACTCGTTATTTATATTTAATCATACCAACAAAATGAAAACTTATTTAATTTGATGATTTTTCTTTTCATGCTGTGTGCAATCAACTCACATGCATTTGTATAATATTAATGTTATATTACTGTAATATTTGAAACTGATAGAAAAATATAAATTATACATATAAATTATAATATATATTGTAGAAATTATTTTTATTACTAAATTATATTCTAAGAAGAACTTAATTTTAAATTTCCAACGCCCCACGCACAATATGTCAACATTAACAATGATTTTTATATATATCAGGAAATAAATTATAGAAAACATGTTATGAATTGTTTTTTCAAATAATAATAATAGATTGTATATCATATATATGTCATAGTGATGTCGAAAAGGAATTATTCTTTAAAATGTTTTTTTTTTACAAATCAACATATATTATTTTTTTCTGATAATTCTAACAAATTCATAATAAGATAATTTTGACAACATGAATTGAAAAATGATATTAGTTTTTTTTCAAATTAAAACTATTAATTATTTTAAATATATTAATATAATAAATTAGTTCAATAAAATTAGTTTTTAGGAATTGTGGAAAATAATAAATTGAAATATTTAATTCAAGAATTTGAATAAATATAAAAAAATTATTCTATCACTATATTTGTTGTTAAAATCCCCCCCATTTTCATATTTCATCCTCTAAATTTATTCACTTATAAAAAAATTTGGGACACCTTATTCTAAAAGAATTTTTGTAGTCCTATGATTCTTCATCAACAATGTGGTTTAGACACAAAACCATAACATGTCAAATTACCATTATCTGAAGTAATTTCGTTTTAAGTTCAATAAACTAAATAGTTTTTTACTTAGAATAAATATTACCTTCTATTTGAACTACTTCTAGGATCAAAAAAATTGAGATGAATCGGGCACATACTTTCTTAACATCGTAACATGTAAAAAATTGTGTACCAAAGATAACCTCAGAGGTAAAGCTAATCTGTAGGAAATTAGTCCAACATCCTCCCATATTTTATGATGTCTAATAAAGAATGTACTTAGCTTTCCTCAATTACCAAAAAGCATAACAGTATTCTATGGATATATTTAATGGAAAAGATGGTCGCCTACCTCAAAAGAATGGTCTTTCCTCCTATTATATGTGTTTCTTTTATACCTTCTTTAAACTGTCCCAATGTGTTACGTGATGATATTTATTTATCTATGAGTTCCTATAATAATATTAGTATAATAAATATCATTTCCCAGACATCATCCCAATATAATTTAGTTTGAAACTACATTACATATACTGCCTCAAATAGTTCAATCTCTATACTAATGTGAAAACTTTTATTATAAAAAACTCAACTAATTAAGGATGTTCTTCCCAACAGTCCTGATAGTTCATTGAACAAGATCACAGAATATCAGCCAAATTTTTATATTATTCTCTGATTATTAAACCAATTGAGGATAAAAGGCTGTGATGAAATATAATTTGGTTCCCAACATCTTCTTCGGGCCTCTCCAAAAGTTATAAGGGAACCAGAAATCAAGGTAAGATTCAATGTAGAGAGGAACTCAATGTAACCAATTTTTTTTTATTCAGTTGATAATACTGATATTAAGATAGAGTATCATAAATATAAAAAAATTATGAATTATTCAGTGGACTGTTAATAACCCAAATAAACTTTTTACCTATATATGTCTTTGTTATCCTCACCACTAAATCCAATGATATATTTTCCTAATTCCACAATTGCACAAGAAGATGATGAAGCAACCATTTTGGCAGTTTGTTCCCAGATGTTCCCTATTCACATGTGATATATTTCTTTCTAGAAACTGCTATATTTATTTTCCTTCCATCAAACTAATAATACTCCTAATGTAATCCGTACATCTTATTACTTTCATAATAAATAAAAAATAAACAATAAGGGATTCAATTAATAAATTCATTCTTCATATATGAGTATCAAGGAAAATATAATCTAATTTAAAATTTTACGAAACCTTATTAATAAAAATAAAATTATGTCAACTTATATTTCTTAACCAGTTCTATAATTTCCTCAAGATCATGGAATTCCTTATGAACATTAGTACTTATATCAGATAGATATAACATTACTCGTACCAGATACAAAATATAGGACTTTCCTTCACTAACAACTTAAAATCCAAAATTAATCAAATCATTGAAAAAAGGCTCATGTTATGCAAGAAAACTGGTTAAGGATGCAGGATATTTTCATCTTATTTAATCCCACACTTTGTTCACTTTTCCCAAATGGTATTTCATTGTGAAATGATAATCTTTTATTAGTTCTAGTCATATTCTCTACCTTATGTTCAATACCTTCTGAGTAAATATATACTTTCATGTTTTATAATCAGTATATATTTTACATTTGTCTCCAAATAAATGATTTCATCAAATTTTTTTATTAAAAATTGATAGTAAAAAATTACAAATAATTTATAGAATAATTTAACTCACGAGGTTTTACTTGTCTTAAAGAATACGTAATTACCTGATCATTCTTTATCAGAACAAAACCAATTCATTTCAACGATTTATAACTTTTGATGAAAAAACCCATTTCTCAAGAGAATATCCAAAACTAGATCATCAAATAACCTTATTTTTAATTACTAAATGAAAACATTAAAATATTTTTTCTAGATAAATTTAACCCATTTTCATTTTATCATAGATTATTGGATTGAAATTCATGCTAATTTTTAAACAAACTATCAGTAATAACTTGTTATTCTAAGAAAGATATGACTCTTTTTAAAATTTCTTGGTCTTCTCCATTATTGAACCAATATTGTTTTTGTGTGATCCCAATTATTCCAATCATATTAAAAATTATCACATAAAAGAATTATTTTGTAACAATGTATTTCATTTTCTAAATTCTATGTATAAAATCTTTTCTTTTAGAGTTTTCATAACAATCTTTAGATGATTAACACGATCATCATAACATTTTGGAATGAAATGCCATCAATAAAAAACATATCCAAATATTTGTGGAACAACTTCTTAATTATATCCATTAATATAGTAGTGGAATTTTTCAAACTAAACAGAATAACAACAAACTAATAATTCTAATATATAATAATGAGGAAGGAATCATAATTGTATCCCCCACTATCAACTGAAGGTACCCATATCTGATTTCAATATTCAAAAAATTAAGACCTCACTTGATCTGATCAAAAAAGTAATCAATATGGGGAAATATATTTTTATTCTTAATAGTAATGTGATGCAATGCTCTATAATCAATGAAAATCTTTATGGAACCATAATTAATTTTAACAAATAAAACTACAGAATCACACTATGATGTTCTAGAATGAAATAATATTTTATTAATAAAATCATTTAACAAAATTATCAATTCAATAAGATCCAGTTGAACCATTTCTTAAGTGGTTTTGAAATTGTCTTCGTATCGGGAAAAAAATGAATAGAAAATTTGACTTCCTGATCATGTATAACACCTGTAAATTCATCAATAAAAAAATAATGATATTCATTTACCATTGGAACATCATATATCAGAAAAGTTCCTTTGTACTCAATAATATGTGGAGTATAAATTTCATTTCCATATTTTAATATTTTATCAGATTTATTATATTTTACAAGTGGTATTGCTTCACTCGTGTATAAAAAGAGAATGACTTTCAAAAAAACATTTTTAGTTGTACAGTCAATCATAAAATGTTAATCAAAATACAATATATACCTAGAATAACATCAAAGTCTTCTAGTGTTAAAAACAATTGTTTTAGGTAATTTCTTTCAAAATACAATAATAATAACATTATAATAATTTCTTATTTTCTTTAGTATTTCCCAATGGTGTTTTAAAAATATGTTCTGGATTCCATTTTTTAGGTGAAATTACTAATTTAATAGAAAATTATTTATTAATAACGTATTTTTTCTTCCCCATATCAATCAAAAAATTTGTAAAATATTATTAAACAAACAATATACATGATAATACTTAATTGGATTTCTCATAATATGCTAAGGTAGTAATAAAGAATTTCAATAAACCTTTATAATTATACTATGGTAATTTTAAACCATTCATATGAGTCATTGAGAAGTTATTTCGATAATTCACTATCTCACCCTAATTAAAACACTTTAATGTTTTGTTATTAGAATTAAACATAATCACAATTTAATTTGAATATCATGATATATGTTCAGACATACCACATAGATAACACTTCCCATATATTTCAAGGCATTCCCCATGGATATATTTTCATCATATCCAAAAAATAGAAACATGATTTTCTTAACTTCAAATTTCATTGATCGACTAATTCCCATTTAATTTCATCTAGACCTCTCCTTTTACTTGTTTCCGAAGTACTCATGGTCATCAGAAAACTCCATTTCTACTCTCTCATTATATTTGACATGTTTTTGGTAATATTTTAATTCAGATTAGGTATATTATCATTGTTATATTATCTTAAATCATGTTAAAAAACTAATGATTTTACTATCAAGATCTCAAATTTGATTTGGAGCATACCGATCCAAGCGGGTGCTGTTTTCATCATTCACCAACATTGAATATTTATCATTCTTTTCTTTAAGGAATTTTTATTTCATACTATGTTGAACCACGTTACTGAATAAATTTTCATGGAAAAAAATCTTAAATTTATCCCATTTCATGTCATTAATCTACTATTTTTCCCTGATATTCATTACCATAGATGACTAGTGGTCAGCTTCACCATCAAAATGATAAATACTGAGACTAACCATTTTATTACCTAAACCCCCCATGACATAAAATATATGTTCAAGGGATTTAATCAACCCTTCATCAAAAATTAGGTCAAAAGACACAAAAAATAATAAATGTGTTTCCTTATAAAATATACCATTATTTCCATGTTTCTTTGTGGTATCCCAAGTTGTTATCTTTATAGAGTCCACAAAAATTTAAATCATATTTATGCTTTCCAATTACAATAAAATTTTTGGTTCCAATTCCCACTCTTATAGGCTACAGATTCCAAAGGACATCATTCTGTTGGTGGCCTCCTACTTCATATTCCTCGTTTCCTTCATAGAAAACCATTCGGAACATACATATCATAGACTAAGAAACATGATAATATTTGAATTCTATATAATTTCAACTAAATTGAAACATTAAAATCGTTATGGTTATTCCATTATCATCATCCTAACCCTAAGGTCATATAAATTGTTCTATGCTACCAACTATAAGGATATGTCCCTACAAATTTCTCAATATATTAAATTCATTTACCATTCACTTTCATACAATCCTATATAAAATTTTGGTTTATAGTTTTATAGAATTTGGTCAAAATTATTTCATGAAAATAACACATTCAAAAAAAGTGGATAACACTAAATAATATCCAATTTTTACAAAATTAAACATGCTATATTTTTGCGACAAAACATCATGAATCTAAACATGAATCATTAATTTCTATTTCCTGTCTATAAAAACCATGAATAAACAATTTCAAATACGGTATAAAAATAAAATATCCCTAAGAGACATGATCAAATAACAAAAGAATTTTTCCCTGAATACATATAATCATATTAAAAAATTTTTACAAATACAATCTTATCTCCTATAGATTATCATGTACTTACATTGTAAAAACATAACATTTATGTAAAAAAATAGAAAACATAAATAAACCAATTATTTAATATTGGAAATTACATACATAATATTATAACCCTCATGGATACCGTATGATATGTATCCCATATCGCTACCTTACAAATGTAACCCTCACATCTACCTTATGATGTGACCGTCATTGCGGTCTTAGAGTGTAACAGTCACAGTTACACATGGAACAACCATTACGGTAAACATACAATATAAACATACCAAATTAATTAGAGGTAGATATAGGTCCCACCAATCAACATAAAGAATTCCCATGTTATAATACATAATCATAAAATAAGAATACATTGACCATAAAAAGAATTCCTTATGGAAAATCACATATTAAATGAATATTGTGAATGTACAAAAGAGAACATTTTTAGTGAAAATAACAATGTAATTTTGCAATTAAAAGGGTCTGGAAATTATGTCACCATAAATTCAATAAAATTTTCTCATTCCATATAATAATGAAAACCTTATTTTAGAATGTTGTAAGAAAAACATTAAAGAGTAATTAAAAAGAAAAATCCAATACCATGGGTTTTTATTCCTGAAATTATGCTCAAACAACCAATAAAATGGTTAAAATAGAGTTATTAATATATTGATGAACTATATTCATATCTACAATACCTTATATTATACTTTTATAACAACTTTCCACCCATTTAATTAAAATATTTTGTTAATTCCATTATTTTGGGTGTGTTCTTTTCATGGTATCCATGGTCTGTTCATCATGGATTTATCATGTAAAAATAAAATAATACTATTAAATATATAATATATATAAATATTTATATTATGTGCATTTAAAAAATGGTATAAGTTAATTTTAACTCACCATGGTGGTGGTATCATGAAATTAAAACACATCGTCCAAGAACATAGTTAATCGACATACCATAGACGATGATTTCTTTTTTAAGAATAAAATTAAAAGAAACGAGATATGAAGATTTATATAACATTAACATAACTAAATTCCATTATATATCTGATACACAAGTTATTATGAAACTTGTATTTTTTTTAAGACAAAGAAAAAGGGATAGACTATAAAAAATACATTATGGAATAATTTACCTCATGAAAATTTTCTATTCAAGAACCTCTTTATGGATATTTTAAGTTCTTTTTTTGTGAATCTGTAAACACTAGAATGTGAAAATATATTAGGAAAGGGGGAAAAAAGTTGATATATTGGGGGGATAAAAGCTTATTCATGGTATGGTAAACTATCATAAAGACATTCATTCATCATATGTTTATAAGTACTCTTGAACAAGAAATTTTTAACATGTGACGTTGAAAAGTTTTACCATATGAGGATTCTTACTCATAGACTTTTAGAAGAACCAGTTTTAGAAGAAATATATATATATATCTACTTTAATGAAAAAAATGAATTCTTTTGTATCTATATTATTCATGTTTTCTCTGATTAAATATTTTTTTACAATAAAATTACCATCTTATTAAGTTAAATTATTTTAAAAAGAAAATATTGTTTTAGGTAAATTCATGAACATAAGTTTTTGTGTTTTAATTATATTAATTTGGAATGGTACATGTTGATCTAGTCTTTGATTCCACTATATCTTGGGACCATTGGTATGTTACACTATAATGGGATGACATGAGTTCGATGAATGAGGTTCCTATTGTTATATTTTGTCAATTTGTAGGTGTTCTATGTTGTATATGGATGTAATAAATGTTGTGAATCTGTTTTTTATTGAATGATTAATGACATGGTTAGTTTTTATGAAATTACTGATTTATTACAAAAAAAATTATTATGAGATACATAATTCGATTACATGCCTTTTTTTTTAATTTCACTTCCCTCCCATTTATATAAATTATATGATGCCATTTTCATGTAAAAGTGTTGTTTGTTGGTTTCCAATTGTAAATTAAAAACTATTTTCTACACTCACCCTTGACACATTCACTTTGGTGTGTATGTATTCATTGTTCGTTAGGACAATTGGATGTGGAGTGCTCCTTCTGTTATAGTAGGATGTCTCTCTACTATGCACATTTTTGGATCCTTGATTTTTTTATCATATAGTGAATAGTGGTGTTCTATGTGTAAACATTATCATTCATTTTGGTTATTTTATTTAAAAAATAATATTTATATCAATTATACATTTCGCTTTTATTATATAGTTTTTATATGTTATATGCTATTTTTGAACTTATTTTTTCTATGCATCCTGTTAAAAATAATCTTGAAATAATATTCAATGTGTTATTATATATGAATGGGTAAATAATTACAAATGTAATTATTAAATTATAGGAATTTATTTTCATCATATTGATTCCAAATAATGTGACATAGGATTAATAGAACTCTGTTCCTACCAAATCCATTGGGCGTTTGGTGGGAAGTTACTGTTGATACCAATTTAGAGTGATCTATTATTTTGGATAGTAGGAGTGGAAATGTGAAGTTTTATTAATTTATTTAGAAAACATAAAAATCAATAGACACTTTATGTATAATGAAAATTTTCCTTAGTGGTCTAGGCATAAAAATTATGGTTAATAAATTTCATAAATTCCATCACCTTTTTATAATGGGTTTAGATGGATAGTTATTTATATCATGCATTATTAAAGTGGATTCCCACTAGGATTCCAAAATATACATGGTCACTCATTTGGTTTGAATTTAAATATTGTAACATGATGACTTTATATTATATAACTGGAAGGTTTTTTATTTCAATGAATCTAATAGTTCAGTCAACTAGTTTTCAGAACATGGAAAATATGCATAATATTTTTTTGTATAATGATTACTTCTAAGAATATAGTTTTTTTATCACATCCTTTATTTTTTATATAATTTTTTATCATTTACATTGTTTAATGGTCATTAGATATGTAATTAAATAAGAGTTTAGAAATTCACTATATTATAGGTGAGATATATTTGGCATGGGAAAAAGATAACTTTTTTTGAGAGGGTATTCAAATGGAGGATTTAATTTATACTTCCTTTGTTTCATAGTAATTGGTGAATTTTTTTATATCTTAAAATACTTTTACATAATATAAAATGGATTTTTATAGCCTTTTTATTTCTTATATTTCTTACATACCTTTTGTTTATATTATATTGAGAAATAGGAACACGATTACAATATAATTATGATTAAAATAAATGAATGATTTAATTTTAAGTAGCTGTTTTGTGGGTAATTTAATAATTTGATAATGAATAGAAAAATATTTATATTACCTGTAATGTTGACCAATAACTATGTATGTCTAAAATAATAAATAATATTAGGTGAAAAAAATTATGTTTTAAAATTTTTTAACAAGTATAATATTTATTTATATTATATGATAGTAATTTTTTTGCATCATTAGTCATTAGTGGATAAAACATATAATATGTAGACAAAAATTGTTGTATTTGTATAAATTAATAACTATGATTATTTTGTATCAATAAAATCAATAAAATGATCGAAATTGAAAAATACTGGTATTAAAAGCTCACATCAGTAATTATTATTCAAATTTATTTACATTCAATTTAAAATAAATTAGGATAGTAAAATTTTTTCTAAGTAATTCAACTACAATTTGTATCTTGTATTTTATGGATCATTAGTTTATAATAAAATTTTTAATTTTTATATTGAGAAGAAATGATGCCTAAATATGGTTAAATTTTTACATATAAGAATCATCAAGATTTGTTCTAAGTCTTATGAGATGTGGTTGATAAGTCCATCTTTTTTTTACAAAGGGTTTTTCTAAATGTATAATTCATATAGAAATTTTTAGTAAAAATATATATTATGATTATATATTTTTTAAAATTTTCAATGAAAAATTATATTTTTTCAAATGTATTTTAGATATTTTTACTATTTTTTGGTTCCATAAAATATTTAAAAATACATCCTAAAATGGAAATTGTGGGAAATAAATTCATGAATTGAAAAATTTTATTTTTTGAAATATATATTTGTTTAATATTATTAATATTTTTTGAAATAAATGTTTTTTTATTCATGCATATTAATTGTGTTTATATTTTGTAAATGTTTTATTAAAATTTTTAATCTATTAAATCATTTTAATAGAAGTCGTTCAATTTTATTGTAACATAAGATATTTTAATAAGGATTTCATGAAATTTTATATCATGGTGAATTAAAGGCTAGAAACATAATTGGTTTTACTAAATGGGAAGTAATGAGTTCATGTTTCTTGATATTAGGTTATAAGTAATTCTATTAGAGGATTTTTATGTGTTTTGTGGTTTCTCATTGAGCGATTTTTTTACATGATCTACTTATTATGATTAAATAAATGTTGATCATTTTATGTTATTATATACATGTTACATATACATATTTATATATTAAGGTGATTTGATATTTTTTTGTAAATATGATACACATAAGAGGGAAATTAGGAGTCATTGTCAGAATATTTTCTAATGGGATGATAATAAAAAGACCTATCTAGTAGAAGATTCTATTAGGGGTGACATTTTTCTACTGCTTTAAATTATCTATAAAATGATAATGATAATGAGAGGAATCCTTCCACTAAAATACTCAACTTGTGGTACAACTTTTGGACCAAAGGGCTTCTTGGTCAATTTCATTTTTGTTACTAATTTAAGTAAGACACTAGTCATATTCATAAGAGTTGTATGTATCCCTAATGAGGATGGAAAATGAATCAAAATGATGTTTCAGTGATAGATAATGACATTTTAATATTAGTAGAACAGTAATCTTTTTTGAACATGGGACTATATGAATGATTTTCTAATCTAGGTATGCTTTTATTCTTAAAACCCCACCTTAGATAAATTTATTAGTTTTTTATAGTTCATAGAGAATAGTATTAGTATAAAAAAAAAATTTTGTTTTCATTGTGGGATTTTTTCATGGGAATTATTATGGATATATCAACTTTGAATGATATATTCCTATCACGGTTGAATGGTATCATTTCAGCATGCCTCAAAGACACTTACTCATTGGGATTAGTAGGTTATTCATGGTTCATTGTTCATGATTTCTATGGTTTGGAATCTCATTGTAATTTTATTACTGAATATGAATCTAAATGAAATAGGGAGTGGGTGACACCATCTTGATAACTATATTATTGTACAGATAATAAAATTCGGTGAAAATGATTCTTAATTGGATAGATGGTTTTATACACCCTGGCTTCATATTCCACGATTTTATATTCTTTTATTTTAGATGACATTAATTATCAAATGGGGTAACCAAAATTAATGTGTTTCATTTTTTGATTATTAAAATCATTATTATTATGTTAAATGAAAATATTTCAGATCCTTCTGTGGGTGGATAGAGAATGAAAAATATCTATGTTTTTTTGGATGTAATTCTTGTTATTGTTCATTCTAATGTAAGGAATGTTTTTCATAACCTACACCATTATTTTAGTATGTTGGTATTGATCAGAGCATTATGGTTATATTGTAATATATTCTATGAAATCATGTCATAAAAGTGGTTCTTTATTGAATCATTGAGTGAAATAATTTAATATCAATTTGGATGATGTATTATTTAATTTTTTTGGAATGTTTATCTATTTCGGATGTGTTGCATTTGATTTTTTCAGAATTTAATTATCTATGTTATAAACCATTGTCTTTAAATTGATCTTACAAAAAAAATATTCATAATATTCAGATTGTATCATTTTATGATCCTTCTTTTTAAACAACATGTTTCATTTTGATGTTTGTATAAGTACATAACATAGGGCGAGCTGTGTGCGATACGATATGAAGACATGATCACTATATAGTGGCTTGGCTACGAATTTCAGTTGACAGATACATAATTTGAAATATTTTTGTCCTCTACATTCAATAATAATAAATAATTATTATTATTACAAATACACTAATTACTAGGGTAATGTAATATAGTTAAGTGATACTATTTAACTAAAAATACATTAGAAACATTAATATTGTTGATTGTTTCACTAATATTTCATTTCAGTTTGAACTACCTGTATAATTAAGAAAAGTTTATAGAATTCATATTTTATCCCTTTGGGGTACTAATTTTAATATTGTATAGTAGGTATAATCAACCAAATTTATCTTTCAAAAGAATAATTTTCTCATGGTTAGTAGAATATGACACCCATAGTTTTTTATTTATAATAATAAATATATTTAAGTACATTGGACGTTTATATTGGAATTTACAACTATTAGATAGATTCTTATCTTGAAAATGGCTGTTTCAATTTTTATATATGCTTTATAAGATACATGAAAAAATATACCATTTTAGTTAATAGAAGGAATTTTTTATCTTATTTATAGAGCGCATTCCACTTATTCATTGGGTAAGTTCCTAGTTTTTGTTAGAGTGTTCCCAAGACTGCATATAAGTAATCACTTAATCATATAAACATACCATGGAGTTTATAAGCTTTGCCTATTTTCTATGTTCACATTATTTTCATTTTTATCTCATGTATGGTAAATTTTAAATTCGATAGAGTTATTCAATAGTGTTTTAGGGAATTTATGTTTGGTTTATCACATAGGGATCATCACATAAGGGTCATCGCATTAGGATCCATTACAGATCCGACATAATTTTGATAATCCTATGTTTGTAGTGGGGTTTCCAGTGCACCATAGTGATGGAAAAGTCTATTTTGGACATTTTAGTGGGTATTTCAAATACCTAATGTAACCTTTGTGATGATTTTATCAAGAAATGGTGTGGCACAGGCTATGGTGATATTAGTCAAGAAATGTCCATGTTGATGAGATTTTGAAAATTCTTTATGGGGTATCACTATGTTATGGTCTATGTAGTGGTGTGAAAATATTTCTAAGGACTTCTCTGTATATCATGGTGGCTTCTCATAGTGGTTGTTTTAGGTTGGCCTTTTGTGTTATGTTGAATACCACTCCATGAAAATGCACTATAATGTTTTCCAAGGTGTAGTTCCAACCAAATCTATTATCAATTGTCGAATAAACCATTATATAATGTTGGAGTTATGTTATTTGGTGGTAGAACATGTGTGGTATTGTTGGGTGGGATATTAAATCATTATTGACATAGTAACTGAATGGAATGAAAAAATTATTTATATGATTTCAATGGATATAAAACGAATCTTTTTTTGATCTAATTTCATATGATTACCTATTATAGATCCATTTAAATTAGTTTACTAAATTAAATATATAATGGTAGGTTACTTCTCTACCTCTTCCCTTCTATCTCAAAATTGATGTCATGATTATCTAAATTTATAAAATTTAATTGGAAGAGATATATTAGTTAAAACCACTCATGTATTTTTCTTTAGTTCAATGAATTTCAACAAAAAATTTGGTTTAACATTTACTATACAACATGGGAGGGTGTGAATTCATGATATATATTTGGGTGTTTATTTATTTATTCTTACGTGGATTTATGCCTTTTTGGAAACATTGTGATGATACTCAGCCAACTAACAGTTAGGGATTATATAATTTTTTCCACTTCTATGTTTTCTCCCATTCAAGATGTTTTTCTTCTTAAAGTTACTATTGATTTGGATTTAGTTAGTGGAGTGGTTGTGTGAGGTATGACTTTGATTGTTTTTAAGAAGTAATAACATTTAAAGGTAATGTAGAATTTGGTGCATGTTATTTAGTCTTATAGAAATAAATATTTCATTATGGATAAATCTTGTTTCATATAAATTTTCAATTTACACATAATAAATCATGTAAAACACAAAATATGTCTCTATTGGATTTCATACTAAATAGATATACACCCCCATGGATATGCACTTTGGGGAAGATGCAGTCATCTGTTCTCTATGATACAATTAAGGGGAACACCCCTTAAATTCTTATACTATTTATATATATTATAGTATATGTAATAATGTTAAATTATTGTTAGTAATCAAATAGTTGATTATATTATGATATTTGGTAACCTAGTCATTAATTTTGGGATAGATGTTCAATTAGTATTGTTATATAATCTACTGATAAACTTATTTTATAGTGTTTCAATATATTATGTTTTAGATTAGGGTCTTCAGTTGTTCAAGAATCATGTTATACATTTTCATATGATGGTTTATTGTGGGAAATAATATTTGTATGGTTAAATCATTTAATATGGTATTACTAAACCATATAAATTCATTCATACACTTTAGTGGTTGTGGATTGTCACCTAAATTTATTACAGTTATTTTTTGGCCAAAGATAATGGGTTGGGATGAAGATGTTACATTAAAAATCATTGAAATCGTTACCTCAAATTATTATAATAATTTAAATCCTTAATATATTAGTTAATCACTTGAGAAGTAACAACAAAATCCTTATATGGTCTCCCAAGTACATATAATAATAAAAATCAAATATCGGTTGCTAACTATAATTCAAATTCTCAAAAGTTATGATTTGTAATATAACTACATTATAAAAATAATAACGTATCTTATACACATAAGTATAATAAAAAGGATTTGTGTTCTAATACAAATTGATTTTATAGATATGGAAGATTCAATTAGCTAGTTAATTGAACTTGGAACAATCATACAAATTTTCATACTCTTCAAAAAAGAGTTAGAATCACCAAAAGTTGAATCATTGATTCTGATAATTCAGGAAAATATTTAAATGAATGAATACAAAGAATTATATTATTTGATTATAAAACACCGTAATATAAATAGAAAAATTATAACTAGAATGATATAAAAACAAAAAATTCAATATATTTTTTAATGAAAAACTTTTTAGTCCATTAAATATAATTAAAATGATTTATGATTTCTGACCAATGAAAATATTAACATTAAATCCAAATTGATACAAAGATTATGGAACAGATATAATGATACAAGGTTTCCAAACTCCTAAACATCCTTGACTGATATAATTTTATGATGCATCTCTAATCCCTACAAATCATTGATAGAAAACACAGGCATTAATATATATCCTAAAGAATAGATTAAATGAAAAAATTTATAATAAGACTTATCCTCATTAATATTTAAACTATAATATGAGAAGCATGTATTCTTATCTATTGAATCTCTTCAATCACATTAGACTATAATACAATAATTACAAATAGAAATACTTAATCTCTTACAATAACATCTTCATAATCTGATATCATAATAAAAATTTGAGAAAAAAAGAAATGGAAGCACACAAAAATTAAGATAGTTCAATGATCTCAAAATAAATTGACAAGTTAAAATCTACCAAATTTATATTGGTTCATTGATTCCTATGTCTTCTTTTTTTATGTATAGTTTTAAGAAAATATTGAATTGTAAATGAATGAACCCATACCTTTTACTTTCTGGTCTGATTTTTTCATTTCTTGTGTTTTTGGGAAAAATTGGAAAATATGGAAATTTAAGAGGTACACGCTGTCGACATTTGAGTGTATGTTGTGAATCCGGTTGTCATGGGTGACCATGTACAAGCCATGTAATGGCTAGGTAAATGGCCATGTGGTGTGATATAAGACCGCCTATAGTGGGGTACGGTTAAGGAAAGTGCACTCCTCGTACAAATAATGAATACACCACGTACTTTTTTTTAATTGTTATATCAAACCGGGGTTGCATCTCCTTCAGAGATACCCCTTATTCTAAAGGCATCTCGTCAAGGAGGAACCGAGGAGCAAGATTCTTCTTAGAGACACTAATCGATTATATGTTCTCTGATTCAACTATCGTCGATTGAGTTAGAATCGGAATGGTGAGCTCTTCTATCATATAGAACCTCGTTTTCTGATTTCTCTTATTTCGTAAATTAACGTTGGTTGAGAATTGTTGACGTTTCTGTAGATCTACGTCATTATAGTCCAATTATAGTGAAAAAAAGAGTATATATATCATGAAATGCTGAGGTAGGTGGTTTGTTACTTCCTGTAGTTAGTCATTGAATATTATGTGCAAAAGATCTCAATACCCTAAAACAGTGTATTGCGTGTTTAGGGATTTTAGCCCTATTAATGACGACTATGCCTTGTGTGCCTGAGTAATGGTTTTTTTATTGTGAATAAGGTTACATTCCAGCTATAGAAGTATTTTTTCGTTTTGGATTTGATATTGACCTTGAAGTGTAGTGTTTCCTATTAGGATTCTGATTTTGCATGCCAAGTGTTGTATGTATAGAATGTTATTATCTAATGTTGTAAAATTCTTGTATCTGGTTATCCAATTAGTTCTTGAAAGCTATTAGCCAATTAGTTATTATGGGTTTCATTGGTTTTTGAAAATCAATGGGCACGATTGACTTGCACAGGTCTGTGGGAACCTGGTGTAGAAGACCATAGGGTTAATGGACACCGAGGGCTTCTCCAAAGTGTCTATTTACAATTATGATGTGACATAAAGTGTTGATGGACTTTGTGCTCCCTAAAAGTGTTTGTAGTTCAATTTTTCATGACCAATGGGGGAATTTGATGTGGATTACTTCCTCAATGTGTCTATAGTTTCACTTATGAGACCATTGGGGGAATTGACGGTGAGTGCTTCCTCAAAGAGTCTTAGCTAAAGCTGAACAAGAGGGTTTAGATTCTACATACATCCCAAAGGGTTTCCCATGTTTTATTGGTTGATCCAGAGGTTTTTGGATGTGAGTACTTTCTATAGGGTTACCTGTATTTTATTTTCAGTATACTTGATGTATGAAAATGAATACAATTGAAACTGCAGGATTGTTTACTTTTGATTAGTTCCCTATTTACTGTTTCATTTTTCTTATTGCCTTCCATATATCATCAGGGACTGTTAGGTGGAGACATTTTGGTGGTCAGCTATTGGGATTCATCTTAGAACCTATTTGGGTCATGCATTTGGGCCCAAACAGATTATATTTCTGCCGGTTTAGAAAAGGGAAAGCGCCCTTCAATGTCAGGTACTTGATTGATGTGGAGCTTAGGAGGATGTGGAAAAGCTGAGGTTTGTGAGTCTAATAAAGTTTATTTTTTTACTTTGTACATTGTTTTATTATTTTATTTAATCATTGTGACTATTTTGGATACTTTCACTGACAAATGTATCATGCATCATTTATATATGTGATCTAGTTGTTTATTACATTCAGTTTTCTGTTGTTTATTATTGCATATTATTACTACTTACTCTAATATTATCTTTTTATTTATTTTGGATTACTCAACCACTGAGGTAATAGTTACCCCACTATCACACCCAAGTCCCACACTACTAGTCGAAAACCTTTGCTATTTGGAGAAATGTGCTTGAGGCCATGTGACCAACCACGTACGGGGCTCTTCATGGTGGCACCTAGATCTGAGATGTTAAAAGGTGGTATTAGAGGAATTATTTTCTTATTAAATTACTTATTGGAGCCTATAGTTTGGGATAGGATGGAATAGGTTGTTGCTAATAATTTGTGAGAGAGATTAGCTAACCCGTGTATATTGGAAACCTAATTTACCTCGATTATTTAAATATTTCTAGTTTTTCAATTATTATAGTTGATTTTATTTCACTGTTTGGTGATTCACTTGTGTTTTGATATTATTGTGGATATTATTGAGGATTTATTTTTGTTGCAACCTAATGAGATGAGTGTATTCCTTCCTATTCATCATATATGCACTTACTACAAATCACATGCCATGCATTTTTTCTATTCTATTTATGGTGTATTATCAATTTCATGATTGTTTTGATAGATGTTAGGCTAGATAATCATGTTTTTGTGATATATGCCTTCATAAAATACCTGATATTTTATTAGTGTGTTAGTTATTATAAGTTTTCGGTTGAATGAATGTAAAAAATTTCGTTCTTGAGGTGTTATGGGAACTCATAGATCGGAATTTGGTGGTTCATTTCACTATTGTTCTTGTATATGACATGTATATGATGTAAATCATTGATTCCTAGGGAGTATGGGCCCCCACAGATCATAATTTGTCGCTTTATTGTTTGTTTTAGTGTTTTTTGGGTTCCGAAGAAGTTTCTAAGGCTTACTGTCCAGAAAAACATAGAATACAAAGTGTGTATGGCTAAATAAATTCCATGTACCCTTCTGTTTGGGAAGGATTTGTTTTTATTAAGTACATGTCGTGTACTGAATGTAAACACTATGTAGTCTACTACCGTGCCACTAGCTATGTGGGTAAAGACACGAGGTTGTGAAATTCTTGGAGGGACACGTCGTGTGTCGAACGTACATTCTATTTTATAAGGACCATTTGTCCACCTGTGTGACTAATAAAGTGGTTGGATGAAACATAGGATATACACATCGTGTTATTCTTGAACATGTCGTGTAGTTTAACCCATATATCTAGTCATGTGACTAACAAAATGGGTCAGGTAAATCCTTCTAGTAGACACCATGTCTGGCTCAAACAAGTCTTGTAGTCTCATTCTAGGAGAACCGTGTGGGTTAGTCATGTAGAAGAACATGGGCAGGGGAAAATGATTCATGTACACACCCTATCTTGAGAGAACACGCCACATGTAGGGGGTCTTACATGACTAGGGTTTGTAGAAGTACACACCCATCTGATTCCTTCAAGGAACACACTGTGTAGGGGTCATACACATAGGGTATCCCTATTTTTAAAAGAAATGAATTCTTTCCATCTCTTGTTCCATTCGTGCACTTCTAAGTTTCAGTCTTTGATAAACTTGAACTAAGGTGTGCACCTGACCTTACAGAGTCATGTCACCGTGACATCCTCCATTTTTATGCCACATACATGGAAGCGATCAGACACCAGACATGGATGGTCAGGAACTAACAGCAGACCCTCCCATCATTCCTGTCTTGGCACCAGCCCTTATTCAATATACCGGTGCCAAAGTACAATTCCAAGAAGGATTCAAGAGGTTTATGCAGACCTTCTAGGGATCATCACATCATTCCCCGTCTATGGAAGAGTTGATGTGGGGTTTTCAACCACAAAAACCTCCAATGTTCTCAGGGGAAGGAGGACCTCAGGCTCCAAAATCATGGCTAGAATTAATGCTATCAACCAGTGAGCATCTATAGATTCCTCCAGAGAGAGGGGTCATGCTCGCTACGTAATGTTGTGGGGTTCTTCCATGATATGGTTGGATGGGATCTCACAGGTGGGACTCCCGCTTGTTATGCATTTGAATGAGTTCCAGCATGCCTTCTACGATTACTTCTTCCCAGAGACACTGAAGGCCAATCGAGCCTAATAGTTCATGAGTTTGGTGTAGAGTACTCTCTCAGCCATTGAGTTGTCGTCTCAATTCAAATAGCTACAACGCGTCAGACACATTCTAGTGGGGATGAGTTATTCCTAGAAAGGATGTTTGAGAATGGTCTCATAAAAGTCATCCGATCTCAGGTGAACATCATCTGTTTGAGATCGACCACTTCTATACTAAACTAGACACCGACTATGGAGCATAATCTGAGGTATTTTGGATTTGTGAGCTATGGCGGTCTGACATCCAGTGTTGGTACCCCTCTTATTGATAACATGAAGTGCCACAGAGATCCTACACATAGAGATCTGAGGAGGCATGATACTTCTTCAGGTATCCAGGTGACATGCTACAAGTGTGAGAAGAGTGTTCATAAAAGGCCACATTTCCCGTGATACCTAGTGGAGTACCGATCATTCTGTAAGAAGGGACATCTTCCTTGGTTCTGTCATATTTTTTCACCAGTAGTTGGTGATAGAGGTTCTATTTCGACTCCTCCAACTAGAGTATTTCCCCTAGTGTTTAATAAATCTAGGAACTAGTGTTCTTCCAGCTATTTAGGATGAGGTGGAGGTCTAGGACATTGTATCTAGTCAAAAGGTATTCAATGAAAATAGGGTGGATCAGCTGAGGATGGTTGGGTTGGGTTACAGGGCTATGGTATGTGCCAGAATTTTATAGCGGAGCAGGCCCTGTAGATGTAGGATCTCGATCCCTCTACAATTCGAGGAATGATTTTAGTTTCTTACTTATAGATTCTTAAATTTTGGATACAGGGGCATCCATAGTTTCATATTTTTTCTATATTGGGGAGCCTTGGCCCTGTATCTTTACTTCTGTTGATGTCTTCATACTGGACACTCAGTTAGGTACAAGAACGATTATTGTACGTTAGTGCCAACAGAGACCTCTTGAGGATAGTGGTCGTCACTTCTTATTGGACCTATATATCTTAAAGATGATAGGATATGATTTCATTTTCAGAATAAATTGGTTATTTCACTTCCAGGAAGCTGTCGATTGCTTTCGATGTAGGGTGAGTTTCACGTCACCAGAAACTAGATTCCTTCTACATAGGGGTGAATAGGATTTCTAGGCAAGTAGAGTGAGACCCAAGCATCATGGGTTGGGAGGAGATACAGCCCATATTTTTAGTATATATCTGGATGACCAAGGGAATTCATAGTTGTAATTTCCCCTAGTGGTGGTTCTTTTCAGGGATGTCTTTCTAGATGAATTTTCAGAGTTTCCCCCAAATTGATAGGTGGAATTTTTTATTGAGCTTGTACCATGAGTGGAACAAGTATCCATTCCTCTTTTTAGGATGGATACACTAGAGTTACAGTAGTTTAAGAAGCAGTTAGAGGAGTTACAAGCTAAGGGTTTCATCTGACCTTGTACTTATCTTCGAGGTTCACCTGTAATTTTTTCAAAGAAGGAGGATGATACCCTCTGACTTTTTTGTCGATTATTAAATGCAGAACCAGTTAACCTTCAAGAACCGATAACCATTGTCGAGGATTGATGATATCATTGATCAGGTTTGAGGATCATTGGTGTTCTCAAAGATTGACTTGAGATCCAGTTATCATCATTTGCGCGTTAGACCATCAGATATACATCTTATAGATTTTAGATCTGATTTGTTCAATATGAGTATATGGTTATGTCATTCGGTCTCAAGAACTTGCTTTTAGTTTTAATGGCACTGATGAACCAAGTATTCCATCTGTACTTGTATTCTTTCATGGTATATTTCATGGACGATATCCTGGTGTACTCTAAAAATCGAAATGATCATGCCACACATCGTTATATCATATTGATTACACTGAGAGAGCATCAGTTATATGTTCTACTCTCAAAATTCCACTTTATGATAAATTATATTCACTTCTTGGGTCATGTTATCTAAGAGACAGGAGTATTAGTAAACCTAAAGAAATTGAGAGAAATAGTTTCATAAGATCATCTAAAGATCCTATTTGAGGTGAGATGTTTTCAAGGGATTCTCGGATACTACAGATGTTTCATATAGGACTTTTCACACATTGCAGCACCACTGACAGGTGTTAATAAGAAGGGTGTGAAGTACTTATGGTAAGATTCCAGTGAGTCATCCTTTCAAGATATGAAAGGGTGGAAGGCTTCAGCAAAAATACTAGTTTTTTTCAAAGTTGGGAAAGAGTTATAATGTTTACTGTGATGATTCAAGTATCAGGTTGGGATCAGTACTTATGCAGGGAGAAGGAGTCATTGTGTACAAGTCTTGACTGTTGAGGGTGCATGAATGGAATTACCCGTCACATGATCTCGTGTTGGCTACAATTGTTAAATCATTACAATATAGGATACATTATCTGTTTGGAGAGCATTATTTGGTTTTCAATGATGAAAAAAATCCTCAAATATATCTTCTCTTAGCATGACCCGAATTTGAGACAGTGAAGGTTGGTTGAATACCATTTGACCCTTGATTTTGAGCATTCCTATACGCCTAGGAAAGGTAACACTATAGCTGATGTTTTGAGTTGGAGGACTCAAGTACAAGAAGTTTAGGAGTCCAACAATGCATGGAAGCTTATAGCTATATTCTCTGAGATGCATTGGGAGGAGCACAATAGGCAGGGGAAATCATTTCTTTCTTTCGTGGCTATTACCTCTAATCTACTTGATCGAGTTCAAATGAGGCACCTATAAGAATCTGAGGGCCTAGCTCAATGGGAGAGTGTGTTAGGCCAAGACCTTATCCCTAGATAGAAAATAAGAGAGGATGATATCTTCCATTTTCATGGGTGCATATGGGTGTCAGTAGACACACCTGAGGAGCTAATGTGAGACTTTCATTCCACAGTTTAGGAAGTTCATCCTGGGGGCACCAAGATTTATTGTTATCAACATCGTCATTATTGGTGGCCAGTTATGAAGAGAAATGTTGTTGGGAATAACATGAGGTGTTCCACGTGTCAGTAGGTGAAGGATGAAAATTAGTGACCATCAGAGTTTGTACAGCAGTTCCCCATTCCCAGGTGGAATTGGAATAATGTCGAGATTTTTTTTGTTACACGTTTCCAGAGGTCATCTCGAGGGAATTATGTAGTTTGGGTTTTTATTTATAGGATCAAAAATGTTAAACACTTCTTGATGATCAAGGAGAACATCAGTGTTGATGAGTTGGGAATTTTGTACATCCGGTAGATTGTCTATTTATCTTGAGTTCTGCACTCCATTGATATAGAATTGGATTCCAATTTTACTTCTCGGGTATGGTAGGTAGTGCAGAGGATGTTTGGTATAGAGGTAATCCGAGGTATATCATACAATCCCCAGATAGTTGGTAGGTACAAGCATATGATACAGGTATTGGAGGACATACATCGAGCATACATCCAAGATTTTTGAGGTTCTTAGGAGAAGCACATACATCTTGTGGAGTTTTCCTAAAATAATAGTTTTCAAGAAACTATTCAGATGGAAAATTACAAGGATTATTATATTAGATCATGTTGATAACCGTTATATTGGCTATATGTAGGTGAGGTAGATATGCTAGGACCTCATCTTGATCATGAGACCAAATAGAAGATAGAGTTGATTAAGAAGGGGATGTCTATTGCACAGTCACGACAGAATTCTTTTGCTGATTGATGGAGACAACATATGAAGTTCAAGGTTGGAGATCAGGTTTTTCTACGTGTCACACTAAAGATGGGACACAAGAAGATTAGGATATTGGGATAGCTTTTGAAAAGTTATGTTGGACCATTTTTGGTTTTGGAGAGAGTTGGGTCGGTATCCAATCGGCTACAGTTACCTCAGAGTTACTGGGATATGCACGATGTCTTCCACATTTCTCAGCTACGACGTTGCTTCTCAAACCTATCTCATGTTTTTCAATTCGAGGAGGCCATGTTTGAGGTGGATGAATCACTCAAGGATCATCCTATCCAGATTTTCTATCACAGTTTAATGGTTCTCTTTGGCTAGGCTATTAATTTTTTATGAGTGATATTGATGCACAGTCGATTATTGGATGAGACTTGAGAGAGGGATGCCGATGTACGATCACAGTTCCTAGAGCTATTAGAGGATTTTTCTTTTACGCAACTTTTCAAGGGAAATTCGGGTACAAATTTCTGTATTGGAAGATGTTTTGAAAAATAATGAACTTATTTTCAGGTATGAGTTTCTATTTTCAAGTGTTTTTGAATAAAATATGAGAATCTAGAAATTTAGGGAGTACAAACCCAGTACTTTGGAGTTCAATATGTGTATCTGGTTTCCATAGGTGACCATATACTAGTTATGTAATGGCTGAGTAAATGGCCATGTGGGGTGACATAGAGACTTCCTAAAGTGGGGGCTGGTTAAGGCATGTACATGTCATGTATCATTAAATAATACACATTTTAATTATATTTTTAATTGTCATATATTTATTGGGGTTGCGTCCCATTCACAAAAACCCCTTCTTCTAACGAAATCTCATCCAATTGTGACTGAGGATCACAATTCTTCATAGAGCCCCCATTCGATCATCTGTTCTATGATTCAACCTTCATCAATTGTGTTGGAATCAGCACGGTGAGATATTCCATAATCTAGTGCCCAGTTTCCCAATTTCTATTCATTCAGAAGATATCCTTGGTTGAGTGTTTTTGAATTTTTTGTGGATCAACATCATTCTAGGTTGATTCAATGGCTGGTGCTGGAGTATATCAATTGTGCAACACAGAGGTATATTGTTTGTGCCTTTTCATAATTATTCTTTGAATATTAGGTGCAAAAGTTCACAATTCCATAGAACAGGGTGTTGTGTGTTTAGGGATTTTATCCCAATTAATGCATGTTATGCCTTGGGTGCCTGAGTAGTGGTTGTTTGATTGTGAATATTGTTATTTTCCATGATATGGAGTTGTTTCTCCTTGTTTGATTTGATATTGATAGTGTGCTCTAGTTTTTCATGTTAGGATTCTTTTTATCCATTCCTAGTATTGTGAGGATGGTGTGATATTATTTGATGTTGCTATATGCTTGTTGCTATTTATCCAAGAAGTTCTTGAAATCTATTTTCCAAGAGGTTCTGTAACACCTGAGACTTTTAGGAGAAATATTTTTTTTAAATCATCAAATGAATCTCTCACTACACACAACACTAGATTGGCTTGATTTACATGCAACCACGGCCTTCCTTGATAGCTTGCGTCGTACGCAATACCGAGTTTCTCTAAACAATGATATGCTATTAAAATATTATTAAAACTAGCCGTTATGAATAGTAATAACCAATTTTTGAAATTTTGTAAATTTCATTTTTCAAAATGGACTTCATTTTTGGATTCGGAATATCGAAATTAGCCTAGGGTGAAATTTTGGTATTTTTTCTGAAAACATTCAATTTTTGATGAATAGTGAAACCACTAAGTGGTAGTTAAATAAACTGAATTTTTCATAAAACATAATTTTACCGCTTCTGTGAGTTGAATTTCGAAAATATGAGAGACACGGTTAATATCGAGGACTAAAATGTGGTTCGATGAGATGAGAATAATTTTTGGTGAATAGTAACTTTTTACTTTTTTTACCACGGTTAAAAGTAAATAGGGTAAATAAGAGTAAAAGTGTTATTATTATTACCCTAACACATGTCCTAATTCTATTGGATTAGTGTAATTCGACCAAAAATAACCTTAGGAATAAAATATGACCATTTAGGGACACTTGGATTAGATTAGGACATTTATTATTAATTTATTTAAATAAGGGTTAAAATAGATAAAATCAAAGTTTAATAAGTAAATAATTTTTAATATAAGGTTATACATAAGATAAATTAGATTGTAAATATTAATTAGAAAGATAATAATAATTTCTACATAATTACATTTTATTTATAATTTTTAGACATTATATAATTTAATTTATTTATGACACAATGATGATGTAGTAATTACCATAATAGTGAAACATTAGAATTACTGATATTATAAATACCCAAATAAATATAATTTGAGACTTTTTATGAATTAAACTAATTTTATAGGTTAATATGACATGTTATTATTGATTTAATTAGCTTTATTTGAACTAATAATTCAATTATGATTTTTACAAAAATCAATTACAAAATAGTGTCAAAATTGACATAAAATAGTTTTTAAAACAAATATTATATTATTAATTGTTATTTTATTCCTAAAAATATAATGTTCGGAAAAATGACTTAGATAATGTTATATATATTAATAATAAACAACTTGGGGTTCGTTTGGCTTGATATATTATGTTTATTAACCTTATAGTGTAAGAAAACAAGAAGGCGCGGTAAAGGTTAAATTATTTAACTTAAAGTTAAATCTAAATGATAAGGTTAAAATTGATACCTAAACTTGTCTAAATTCTATTGGATGAGAGTATTTCGAACTATACCCACTTTATCTTCGAATTATATCAATTTGGAGATATTAAAAACCGAATTGGACTTTATAATAAAATAATATTTTTAGTTATTCCAAAGGTGCCCCTCTCCTCCCTTATAAAAGGGAACCTCCTCCCCCTCTTCCTCACACCACTTTGAGCCTTCAATATTGGCCAACCCCGGAAAAGTTCTTCTCTCCACTTCCCTAGAGACATCCTAGAGGTCCTGGTCATATTCAAAGACCAATTTTAGTGCCCTAAAAGGAGCTCTCAAAGAAGCGCTTCAAAGAAGAGGTAATGTCCGTTACCAATTCTTTCATCTTTATTTCTTCTTCCACTTCTTCTTCTTTAGTTTTTTCATTATGAAGTGATAACATAAGTATCACTCATATACTGATATGTTATTATAAGTATGAAACAACCCTATTTCGCCATCTATGCATCCTACGAAAAACGAAATCACCGCACGTGCGTACGTATGGAATACCGTCTCTAAGTCGTGGTGTAATCTATTTTCCACCACCACCTTACATGGATGGTTATAATGGTGTAAATAATTACTATATATGATTATTATAAAGTGATATTGATTCTTAAATAGTATACATACACTCCAATACAATTCCACGATCATGGAATGATATCATCGCTCGTGCCTGCGTACGGAATACCGTCTCCACGATGTGATGTGATTCGTTCTACATGATATTCATTGCATAATGATTATATAAATGAATTGAATGAATAAATATGATATATAGTACATTAATACCATTCTGGAAATGATGTATCTATAACCTAAAGAGAAGAATAAGAATTTATTCGACAAAACACGCATAAGAACAAAAAGTTATAAACACCCGAATAACAAGTGGCAATTAAATATTACTACTAAGAAGCTAAGAATATGACCATATATGATATCATAACAATAATTATGATTCTGGAATAAGTTAATAACATTATTTAAATTAGTATACAGGAGGTTCGGACACTTTCTAAGCAAATCGGACCTAAGGTAAAGGAAATATCACAATCTCATTTTTATCCGAGATTGTTTATACTTTGGAATTTAATGGGGTGTATTTTAACATCCACATCCATGTTTCTTCAATATGTAATATTATTTCCATCCACCTAAAATTGTTTAAATCCAATTTTACCCTTTCGAGAGTTTTTAGTAAAAGATATGAAAGGAATCTTTTGTCGTTTTTCGTATGAGGTACTTTTTGACTTTTCCGATAAAATTACTAGAAGAATGTTTTTTTAACCTATACGGCATGAATGTATTTTTAAACCATTATTTCCAAGAAGATTCCTTTACAAGATTTCAGGTTTATTTTTAATCATCTTCTTTTAGTTTAAAATTTTATGACAAGTTTAGAAAGGAAAATGTTTTTAAGTAGAAAGGATATTTTCCTCAAGAATGGAGTTCAAGTGTTTTATCAAAATTATTTTCCATCTACGATAATATAGGGTTCTATTTCCATCCCTATTATTACAATGATTTTATTATGTTGTGATGGAATTATTTTTATGAATTCCTTTATCTTATATGAATTGTTTTATGATGTCATGATGTTTAAGAATCCCATTTTTATTACATGGGTTATGCAATGATGTATGATTTATGATTTTGTGGCACACATAAGAATGGTATCATTATGAGATGGGTGGGACCTATATCTACATCCAATGTATTGGGTAAAGATTTTATATCTCATGAGATATACATGGCTGGAACGGCAGGTTATACCGGTTCAGTGAAATAGGACTGAAATGAGGAGTGAACTCGGTTCAGAAATGGACTTTGTCCATTAAGATAGTCTTGGCAATGAGTCTTGACTAATAAGAAATGATTCTCTATGATTATGTGTGTATTACAAAATGTTTCATGTTTTATGTTATGATTATTGTGATTACATTTCACTACTATGATTTATCCCATGTTAGGAAATTATGCTCTCTTTTGCAGGTTAAGATTTCTAAAAGTTATGTTCTTATGAATATGATGTGATTGATATTTCTTTTGTTTACCCTTACTGAGCATTTGAGCTCACCCTTTTGTATGTTTTCTTTCCCCAGGTCAGGAAGAAGGTTATTAAGTAAGATATGCCAAAAGGGACTATAGATATGATGAAATAAATGGGAGACAGTGTAGACTCTTTATGAACCAGTTGTTTATGTTTCCCAGTTTCTAAAGACGCTATACCTATACGGTCCTTTCCATGGTTTTGTTATATGTTGTAATAAGTATGCTTCAATTTTGATGTATTAACAATGTATGTAAAGTATGGCTCGTTATAGTTAGTATCAGAGGAAAGGTATAGTCAAACATTGGAAACTAGGATGTGAAAGACTTAGTAAGAATCCTAAGGATAAGTCTAAGCATAGAACACAATCTTAGTGTTTTAGAAATGGCCATGAATAACCTATGATAATACCTTAAGTGTGAAATTTTATTCTTGATTATGTGGTTTTCCTATTATAATTAGTGTTTCCCACCCTATTCTTCTTGGTTTTAGTTAATGGATGGAACCCGAAGGAACAGTGTTAATACAGAATGTGATGGGAAATGCAATGATTGTCCCCCTGAGCAACCAAATGTTATGGGAGCTGGAATGAAAAATCTTGTAGCCATACTCACACAACTTTCTCAAGCTATGAATCATGCAGGACTTCCAAACGAGCAAAGGAAGGAGCAACATTCTGTTGAATCCTTCATGAGGCAGCGTCCACCTTCTTTCAGCAGGTCTACTGATCAATTAGTTTTTGAACAATGGATTCGTACTACTGAAAAGATATTTTCAGTTCTTCAATGTTCTGAACATGATAAAGTCATCTTAGCAGTGTATCGTTTGGAAGCTGATGTTGATCAATGGTGGAATCTTATCAAGAATACGAGGAAATGAGATGAAATTGATTTCATGGAATGGGGAGAGTTCAAGAACTTATTTTTCAATAAGTATTTCCCTCGTATTCTTCGAACAAATATGGAGAAGGAGTTTCTTGAACTAAAGCAAAAGGATGATGAATCCGTTGGTACCTACAAATAAAATTTTACAAGACTTGCAAGGTACGCTTCTGGTATTATTATCCAACCTGAGAGTAAGATTGATCAATTCTTTAGTGGCTTAAAACCAAGTCTTCTAAGGGCGTTATCCATAAGGGACTTCAATAGCTACGAGGAAATCGTTCGATGTGCTCTCAATGTTGAGATAGAGATTGGAGTAACCCATCAGTCATATGGGTTTGATAAGAAGAGGAAAATGGAATTCAATGGAAAATCTAAAGAGCACACTGAAAAGAGTATGATCTTTCCCTTATGCTCAAAGTGTAGAAAGAAACATGGAGGGAGTTGTCTTAAATGGACAAGTAAATATTTCAAATGTGGAAAGAAAGGTCATCGGGCATTTCAATGTCGCAATGATGGGAAGAAGATGTCTAATGATGCAAACAAAGGAAGGGATACATAGAATGAACCTACTACACTTCAATGTTTCAAGTGCAAGGAGATGGGGCATTATGCCAATAAATGCCCAAATCCAAGGGTTGATGATGATGGTCGACATCAACAAACCCTTAAGGCTAAAGATAAAGGAAAGTCACATGAAATTTCTATCAGCGATGTGGAGTACGATAATGATGTGGTTAAAGGTACACTTACAATCCACTCTAAAGTAGAAAATGTTTTATTTGATTCTGTATCCACCCACTCTTTTATTTTAGAAGATTTTTCTAAGGATATCACTGTATTAACTCAACAATTAGATGTTGAGTTAGCTGTGACAACCCCTATTAGCACAACAGTCGCATCAAAAGTTTATAATTCTTCTCCGATTGAAGTTTGTGGGAAAGTGCTTCCTGCAAATCATGTTATCCTTCCTATAGTGGAATTTGATGTGATTCTTGGCATGGATTGGCTTTCTTTATATGGAGCTCATATCAATTTCCAAATAAGGGAAGTCACATTTCATAATCCAGATCAATCTATGATCGTCTATCGATGCAAGGATGAACATAACCTTCCAGTGGAAATTTCATCCATCCTATGGGTCTTGATTCCACTAAATGATGGTTATTTATCTCAAATGGCTGGTGAGAAACTCACGATTATGAATATGCCCATTGTACGGGAGTTTGACGATGTCTTTCTGGAGGAATTCCCGGGTCTTCCACCAAATCATGAATTTTAGTTTTCAATAGAACTCATACTGGGTGCTTTGCCTATTTCAAAGACACCTTATAGAATGACCCTAATTGAGTTGCATGAGTTGAAGAGGCAACTCCATGAGAATCTTGATAAGGGATTCATATGCCCTAGTGCATCACCATGGGTTGCACCTATTCTATCTGTTAAGAAGAAAGATGGATCAATGAGACTCGACACTGATTATCGAGAACTTAACAAGATCACTATAAAGAACAAATATCCTCTCCCATGCATTGATGACTTATTTGACCTACTACGCGGAGCTCAATACTTTTCCAAGATTGATCTTCGTTCAGAGTATCATCAATTAAGGGTCAAAAGGGAGGATATACCAAAGACAGCTTTCCGTACAAGGTATGGACACTATGAATTTATAGTGATGTCATTTGGTCTTACTAATTCCCCTGCTATCTTCATGGATCTGATGAATAGAGTCTTTAGAGACTATCATGATTAGTTTGTGGTAGTTTTTATAGATGATATTATTGTCTATTCAAAGAGCAAGAAAGAACATGAAGATCACTTGAGAATTATATTGAAGACCCAGAGAAAGGAGAAGCTTTATGCCAAATTTACCAAGTGTGAATTTTGGCATCAAAGAGTTTAATTTTTGGGTCACATAATCTCAAAAGAGGGGATATCTGTGGATCCAGCAAAAACAGAGGTTATCGAAAGATGGTCGAGACCAACAACAGTAACTGAGATCTGAAGTTTTCTTGGTTTGGCCCGATATTATCGATGTTTTTTGAATGATTTTTCACGATTATCTAATCCACTCACCAAGTTGACTTGGAAAGTAGTTATGTTTTTCTGGATGGAGGAATGTCAAGAGAATTTCAAGGAGTTGAAAAGAAGGTTATCCAGTGCACCTGTGCTCACACTTCCTTGTAGTGGAGAGAGGTTTGTGATCTATAGTGATGCATCCAAGAAGGGATTGGGGTGTGTTCTTATGAAAAATGATATGGTGATAGCTTATGCCTCACGACAGTTGAAAATCCATGAGCAAAATTACCGAACTCGTGATTTGGAGTTAGCTGCGGTAATCTTTGCATTAAAGATTTGGAGGCATTACCTTTATGGTGAAAGGTGTGATATTTATAATGATCATAAAAGTTTAAAGAATATTTTCACACAAAAGGAGCTGAATATGCGCCAAAGAAGATGGTTGGAGCTGATTAAGGATTATGACTGCTCAATTCATTACCACCCTGGGAAGCAAACAAGGTGGAAGATGCATTAAGTCGACAAGACCATGCTAGTTTATCCATGATGAGGATCACAAAAGATCCAATATTTATGGATTTACAAAGGATGGATCTTGGAATTATAATGGAAGGGGGAAAATCGTATCTTTCTTAAAGGAATGTTCAACCATCTATACATGTAAAGATTAAAGAGGCACATAAAGAAGATGTCGAGTTACAAAAGATGGTGAGAAATGTTCCTGAATTCAACCTTGATTGTGATGGGATAATAATGTTCAGGAATCGGGTTTGTGTTACTCCCCTCCCCGAATTAAAGAAGGAGTTTTTGGAGGAGTCTCATAGTTCTTCATTCTCTATTCATCCTGGAAGCACGAAGATGTATAGGGACATGCAAGAGTTCTTCTGGTGGTATGGTATGAAAGGATATGTTTTTGAATATGTCTCTCGATGCTTGGTTTGTCAGCAAGTTAAAGCTGAGAGACAGAAGTCTAAGGAGATGTTACAACCATTACCCATACCAGAATGGAAATGGGAGAACATCACTATGGACTTTTTCATCGGACATCCTAAAACATCCAAAGGTAATAATTCTATCTGGGTCATAGTTGATCATCTTACAAATTTGGCACACTTCATTGCTATTAGAGAGGATTTCTCTCTGGATCAGCTTTCCAGGATATATGCAAAGGAAGTGGTAAGATTTCATGGAGTACCACTTTCTATTATATCTGATCGGGATCTGAGGTTTACTCAAAGTTATGATGAAGACTTCAGCATACTCTTGATACATATTTGAGTTTCAGCACTACTTATCATCCTCATATGGACGGTCAATCTGAGTGAACAATTCAAACTCTAGAAAATATGTTGAGAGCTTGCTCTATGGATTTCAAAGGTGGTTGGGATCAACACATACCTTTGGTGGAATTTTCTTATAATAATAGATTTCACTCCATTATTCAGATGGCTCTTTATGAAGCACGCTATGGAAAGAAATGCAGGACTCCAACTTGCTGGGATGAAGTTGGGGAAAGAAAGCTATTAGGACCTGATCTTGTTGATGAGATGGCAGAAAAGGTCCGATCTATTCAACAACACATAAGAGTAGCTCAGAGTCGACAGAAATGTTTTGCTGAAAAATGAGGAAAAGACCTAGAGTATGAAGTGGGTGATAAAGTATTCTTACGAATTTATCCCAGGAAGAGGGTCATGAGATTTGGAATGAAGGGGAAGTTGAGCCCTAGATATATCAGTCCTTTCGAAATACTGGATCGTGTTGCGAAGGTAGCTTACCTATTGGCGCTTCCACCAAATCTCTCTGAAGTTCACGATGCGTTCCATGTATCTCTCCTAAGAAAGTACATACCTGATCCTTCACATGTACTCATCTCAGAAGTTGTACCACTGGAGCAAGATATTTCTTATGAAGAACAGCCGATAGAGATTCTGGATCGTAGGGAAAAAGTCCTACGAAAAAAGACCACTCGATTAGTGAAAGATTTATGGAGAAACCAACAATTAGAAGAATCTACATTGGAACTTGAGGATATGATGAGGGAGAGGTATCCTTATCTATTTGTTACAAAGTGACAAATTTCGAGGGCGAAATTCATTTTAAGGGGGGTAGAATGTAACACCCGAGACTTTTGTGAGAAATATTTTGTTTATAAATCATCAAAGGAATCTCTCACTACACACAACACTATAATGGCTTTCTTTACATGCAACTGCATCCTTCCTCAATAGCTTGCGTCGTACGCAGTACCGATTTTCACTAAACAAAGATACACTATTAAAATATTATTAAAACTAGCCGTTATGAATAGTAATAACCACTTTTTGAAATTTTGTAAATTTTATTTTTCAAAATGGACTTCATTTTTGGATTCGGAATATCAAAATTAGCCTAGGGTGAAATTTTGGTATTTTTCTAAAAACTATCAATTTTTGATGAATAGTTAACCCACTAAGTGGTAGTTAAAAAAACTGAATTTTTCATAAAACCTAATTTTACCGCTTCTGTGAGTGGAATTTTGAAAATCCAAGAGACACGGTTAATATCAAGGACTAAAATGTGGTTCAATGAGATGAAAATAATTTTTGGTGAATAGTATCTTTTTACTTTTTTACCACAGTTAAAAGTAAATAGGGTAATTAAGGGTAAAAGTGTTATTATTATTACCCTAACACGTGTCCTAATTCTATTGGTTAAGTGTAATTCGACCAAAAACAACCTTAGGAATAAAATAAGACCATTTAGCCCCACTTGGATTAGATTAGGACATTTATTATTAATTTATTTAAAGAAGGGTTAAAATAGTTAAAATCAATGTTTAATAAGTAAATCATTTTTAATATAGAGTTATACATAAGATAAATTCTATTTTAAATATTCATTAGAATTCTCATAATATTTCCTACATAATTACATTTTATTTATAATTTTTAGACATTATATAATTTAATTTATTTATGACACAATGATGATGAAGTAATTACCATAATAGTGAAAAATTAGAATTATTGATATTATAAATACCCAAATAAATATAATTTTAGACTTTTTATGAATTAAACTAATTTTCTAGGTTAATATGACATGTTAGTAGTGATTTAATTAGTTTTTTTAAAACTAATAATTCTGTTATGATTTTCACAAAAAGCAATTACTAAATAGTGTCAAAATTGACATAAAATACTTTTTTAAACAAATATTATATTATTAATTGTTTTTTTAATCCTAAAAATCGAAGCATCGTCCAAATGACTTAGATAAGGTTATATATATTAATAATAAACAACTTGGGGTTCGTTTGTCTTGATATAGTAAGTTTATTACACTTATAGTGTAAGAAAACAAGAAGACACAGTAAAGGTTAAATTATCTAACTTAAAGTTAAATATAAATGATAAGGTTAATATTGATACCTAAACATGTCTAAATTCTATTTTCTGAGAGGATTTCTACCTATACCCACCTTATCTTAGAAATATATTAATTTGGAGCTATTAAGAACCGAATTAGAATTTATAATAAAATAATATTTTTTGTTATTCCAAAGGTGCCCCTCTCCTCCCTTATAAAAGGGCACCTCCTCCCCCTCTTCCTCACACCACATTGAGCCTTCATTATCGGCCGAACCCTAGAAATTTATTCTCTCCACTTCCATAGAGACATACTAGAGGTCCTGGTTTTCTTCAAAGACCATTTGTCGTGCCCTAAAAGGAGGTCTCAAAGAGGCGCTTCAAAGAAGAGGTAATGTCCGTTACCGATTCTTTCATCTTTATTTCTTCTTCCACTTCTTCTTCTTTAGTTGTTTCATTATTAAGTAATAACATCAGTATCACTCATATAATTATATTTTATTATAAGTATTAAACAACCCTATTTCGCCATCTATCCATTGTACGGAAAACGAAATCACCGTGCGTTCATACGTACGGAATACCGTCTCCACACCGTGGTGTAATCTATTTTCCACCACCACCTTACTTGGATGGGTATAATGGTGTAAATAATTACTATATATGATTTTTATAAAGTGATATTGATTCTGAAATAGTATACATACACTCCAATACAATTCCACGATCATGGGAATGATATCATCGCTCGTGCGTACGTACAGAATACCGTCTCCACGATGTGATGTGATTAGTTCTACATGATCTTCATTGCATAATGATTATATAAATGAATTAAATGAATAAATATGATATATAGTACATTAATACCATTCTGTAAATTTTGTATCTATAACCTAAAGAGAAGAATAAGAATTTATTCGACAAAACACGCATAAGAATAAAAAGTTATAAACACACGAATAACAAGTGGCAATGAAATATTACTACTAAGAAGCTAAGAATATGACCATATATGATATCATAACAATAATTATGATTCTGGAATAATTCAATAACATTATTTAAATCATTATACAGGAGGTTCGTACACATTCGAAGAAAATCGGACCTAAGGTAAGGGAAATATCACAATCTCATTTTTATGCGAGATTGTTTATAGTTTGGAATTTACTGGGGTGTATTTTATCATCCATATCCATGTTTCTTCAATATGTAATATTATTTCCATCCACCTACAATTTTTTAAATCCAATTTTACCCTTCGGTGAGTTTTTAGTACAAGATATGAAAGGAATATTTTTCCGTTTTTCATACGAGGTACTTTTTGAGCTTTCCGAAAAATGTACGAGAAGAATGTTTTTTTAACTTATACGGCATGAATGGATTTTTAAAACATTATTTCCAAGAATATCCCTTTACAAGATTTCATTTTTATTTTAATCAACTTAATTTAGTTTTAAATTGTATGACATGTTAAGAAAGGAAAATGTTTTTGAAGTAGAAAAGATATTTTCCTCACGAATGGAGTTCAAGTGTTTTATCAAAATTATTTTCCATCTAAGATAATATAGGGTTCTGTTTCTATCCCTATTATTACATTGATTTGATTATGTTGTGATGGAATTATTTTTATGAATTCATTTATCTTATATGAATTGTTTTATGATGTCATGATGTTTAAGATTCCCATTTTTATTACATGGGTTATGCAATGATGTATGATTTATGATTTTGTGGCACACATAAGAATGGAATCATTATGAGATGGGTAGGACCTATATCTCCTTCCAATGCATTTGGTAATGATTTTTTATCTCATGATATAGACATGGCTAGAACGGAAGGTTATACCGGTTCAGTGAAACAGGACTGAAACGAGGAGTGAACTCGGTTCAGAAATGGACTTTGTCCACTAAGATAGTCTTAGCAATGAGTCTTGACTAATAAGAAATGATTCTATATGATTATGTGTGTATGCCGCAATGTTTCATGTTTTAAGTTATGATTATTGTGATTACATTTCAATACTATTATTTATCCCATGTTATGAAATTATGCTCTCTTTTGCAGGTTAAGATTTCCAAAAGTTATGTTCTTATGAATATGATGTGATTGATATTTCTTTTGTTTACCCTTACTGAGCATTTGATCTCACCCTTTTGTATGTTTTCTTTCCCCAGGTCAGGAAGAAGGTTATTATGTAAGATATTTCAAAAGGGACTTTAGATATGATGAAATAAATGGGATACAGTGTAGACTCTTTATGAACCAGTTGTTTATGTTTCCCAGTTTCTAAAGACACTATACATATACGGTCCTTTCCATGGTTTTGTTATATGTTGTAATAAGTATGCTTCAATTTTGAAGTTTTAAAAATGTATGTAAAGTATGGGTCGTTATAGGTTATTAAGTTCAAATTTGGATATTGAACATCATTGTGCATGATTGAATTACACAGGGCTGTGGGAACCTATTGTAGAAGACAATTGGGGAATGGATGTTGGGGGATTCTCCAGAGTGTTGGTTTACATTTACGTTGAAAGACCATGGGGGGGATGGACTTTGTGCTCCCTCAAAGTGTCTTTAGTTCCATGTTGTGATACCACATATAGAATTGGATGTTGAGTGCTTACATAGAGTGTATATAGTTACATATACGAGACCACATGGGGAATTGACTGTGAGTTCTTCCTCTGAGATTCTTTATTAAAGCTGAAATAGAGGGGTTAAACTATGAGTACTTCCCATACGGTTTCTCATGTTTGATTGGTTGAGTCATATGGGTTTGGATATGTGTACTTAATAAAGGGTAACTTGTATTTAATTAGATTCTTACTTGATATAGAAAAATGAATGAAATTGAAACTTTAGGATTATTTATATTTGATTACTTCCTTGTTTACTGCTTAATTTTGCTTATTTTCTTCCATATATATTAACTGACTGTTAGGCACATATATATGGGTGGTTTCCTGCTGGGATTCATCTCACACCCTTTTGGGTCATGCTTATGTGCTAAAATAGATTATATTTCAGCAGGTATAGATAAGGGCAAGCTCCGTTCTATGTCTGGTATTTGATTGTTGTGGAGCTAGAGAGCATGGGACCAAGTTGAGGCTTGCGATGCTTCTTGAGTTTTTTTTATTTGTACATTGTTTTAGTACCGTATTCCATCATTGTGAGTAGTTTGATTGATTTCATATACAAATGTATCATGCATCATTTATATATGTGCTCAAGTTTTTTATTTCTTTTAGTCTTCTATTGTTTACCTATTTCATATTATTACTGCCTCCGCTATTGTTATATTTTTATTTCCACTACATTACTCTGCCAATGAGGGCATAGTTTCTCTACTATCACACCCAAGGCTCTCACTACTAGTCGATAGCCTCTAGAATTTTGAGAAATACTCTTGAGTCCATGTGACCAACCAGGTAAGGGGTACCTCTGGGTGGCACCCAGAACTAGGACATTATAGTAAACGTTACAGATATATGTCATGCTAATATCATTAAAATGATTTTATATTATTTCAATTGATCATAAATTCAATGTAATTGTAGTGAATTCATGATGTTGAAGGAGTTCATGATTCAAAATTGTCGCTTCCTTAAAATGGGATTCAAAAGTCAATATTTTCTATGATGAGGGTGAAATTGTGTATTTAAAAGTAAATAGGGAGTGTGGTGTGAATAATTAAAACAATGGATCTAGGATAAGTTATTTTATAAAAATTAATTAGCATTACTAACATTATCTTTTTATTCTAACCAATGAATTTATATAAAATTATCTCATTGTAAATAATAAATGGATTTATCTGATCAATTAATATTTAAATATGATTTTCCAATTCATTACCATTCTTTTATAAATTATTCAAGATTGTTTTTACATGAGTGTTGGGGAGGTCATATTTTTCTTCTCTAGGATGTGCATCATTTTCCTAGGAAATTATTAATATAAATATTTCATTCAAAATTAAAATGATATAAAAACGAGTCATTTTATATTATTTTATTTATTTTATTCTCAAATTCTCCCAAAAAAATTAAATTTGACAAATTCAATTATATAAAAAATGATTATAACATTATTTATATAAACATAATATATTTAAATTAGAAATTAAATGGGTAAATATTAAAATAACCTAAAATAAATTATGTGTAAACTGAGAATGAAGATGTAATATTTAATTATTCATTAGTATATAACTCACAAACCAAAAAAATAACAAAAGAGAATGTGATTAGATTATATTATATTGGGAATTGATTTTTGTACATTTAATTAAGGTCTCTTGAATTTAATCTCACATCTTATTAAACAGTTAATATCATCATTTCAAAATAACAGTCAAATTTTAAGCCACCAATAATAATCCTTTACTTAATCATTAAAAATTACTATTGAATACTACATTCTCTATTATCACATTTATACATTAATGTTACTTTCAAAGTTTTAAGTAATAAACAAAATGTTCAATAGTTTATAAGATATGCTATATCTAGTATAAACAATCAATTAAATGTTTTTTAAATGTCACTATTATAACATGGCCATTTAAGTAGAGGGAATGAATAATATCAAATAAATTAAAAAATATGGATTTTAACATGTTTAAATAATTATTTATTGGTTACAAAAATTATTATAAAAGAAAATAAAAACCAATTAAATATATAGAATGTGTTTTAATAAAAACATATTTAAAAAGGGAATAATTGTTTTTATAAAATCAAATCACTTTTTATGGATTTTTATTTAATGAATAATAAATGTTATATATTCGATTTATTATTTTAAATTCAACATATATGTATTCTACATATGATATAAGATCATTCAATTTTTTGGTTAAAAAAGTATTTGTCTAAAAATTTAGTTTTACCACCTTTTGATAGAGAACCTTTCTTAAATATATTTTCTGACAAATTTATATGTTCTATTTGAAAAAATAAAAATTTTATTTATAATCAGGTCATCAAAATTTACATTGGATGAATTTTTGATATTTTTTTGAAAATTATCATGTTTTGATAAATTATAAAAATAAACTAAATTGAAATTGAATTTTTTTCCCATTGTGATAATTCATATGGTTAAATCATATTATACAATGATTTTAGGGTATAAATGGAATATAATTTTCTCTTTTAATAAAAATTTCTTCATTACAAGTAATTTTTCATTTAAATTGGACATAAACATATGTCAATCATTTGATAGTTTTCCATTCATAAAAACCCGCTATCTAGTTCTGTCAAGAGGAATTGATTTTTAATTAATTACTACTATTTAGGTCTATTGAATTTTGAGAAATGGATTACATATTTGGAATCATAAGGACCAGATTGTGTAAATAGTTACATTTCATATTTGGACAATATGAATATTAATTTCAATAATTATTTTTATTTAGCAAGGTTAAAGCGTAAAAATTTGAAAATAATGCTAAAAAAATAATTTAATATAAATATACAGTAAAATGTGTCCTAATCAAATTTTATGAGTTATTTCCACCCTTTATTGTCCTTATAAAAAACTTTTGTCATTTTTGAACCACTTGGGAGTGATAATGACAATATATAATAATTAATTTAATGTATAGAGAAAAATGACATAAACATGTATCTTCTTACTAAAAAACATTTATATGGTGTTATATAATTGATATATTTAACTATAAATATTAGTTATAAAGATAAAAATATTTACTATATCATTATATTTTATTTATAATTTTTATACATAAAATAAATAAATTTAATTTTGACCTAATGATGAAGCAGTGATTGCTTCAATAAAAAAAGATTCAAATAAATGTTATTATAAATATTAAAATAAATATTATAAGATATAATTAATCTCATAAAAGAATTATCAAGGTGAATATGAAATTTTTTTAGTGATTTGTTTTTTTAAATGAACCAATTTGTTATGAATATAGAAATAAATCAAAAATAAATAGTGTCCAAAAATGACATAATTTATAACATAAAATATAAAATAGTTTATTAAATGATATTAAATTCATAATAATACATTATTCATTAAAATGGTCAAGATAAGTCCAACTATATTATAAATTTCATATTTTTTGGTCTTTTGACATGGTATGGTAATTATAATAACCCACAATGTGTAAAAAACGTGATATAAATGTATGAATAAATAGGATAAAATTATGGTTAAAATAAAAATATAAGGATAACAAAATACTAAAAACATGTTAAAAAATTATTGGATGATTGGTATTCACACTAAAATAATCTTGTAAATGAATTAAATGTGTTTTGAAAAAATTTTAATTGAAATTAAATTTATAATATCTTAATATTTCAAAACTTTTTAAAGTTCCCACCTCCCACTTATAAAAGGCCACCATGTATACCCACTTACTTACACAACTCATTCACCTTAGTTCATAAAAATTATACTCAAATTAGCTCTCAACAAACTATCTTTCCTCCTAGAATCCTTAACTTGGGTCGAACGAAAATCAAGAAATCCTTTTGGCTAAAATCAAAAGAAGATTCCCAATTTAGAGTTTACGTCTTCTCTCACGTTTAATTAAATTATTTTACTTCTATAATCCATGTGGTCTTATTATTATTTTATTACATAATATAACTAGTATCCTCATTATACAAGGATGTTTTTATAAGAATTATTCGAACTGCACTTACACGCACATCCATCTACGATCATTCTATTTCTATTTACAGAAAACTACTGCCATAGAAAACGAAAATTGATCAATTTTATCATACCACCGATCATGGTTTATATTATGATGACATTGTATTAACATATGATATATAATATACTTATTTTCTCTCTATTATTATATAACTTTTATTTACTACATATCTTTATTCTTTCCATGATGTGTTAATACGATAATTTTATTTGAAGAAATGTGGACTACCGCCCCCTAAACCCGATATGACTCATCCATGCTATACATGGTACATATAATGGATGATTTAATTAAATCTATAATACATTCATGAAATAAATATAATACTTGTATTATAATATAAATTTATATCATTTTATTATTATTCTTTTAATATGACAAAGAAATGAAAGTATCATTCATGCATACGTACGACCTACCATCTCCATGAACGATGGATTTAATTTCATATCTCCAAATATTACAAAAAATATAAATACATACATATTTTATATAAATGATATTTAAATCAGGGATAATATTTTGGATATGATGTACTTTGGTCAACATAGACCACTTACATTATAACGAGTTCATTTTTGACTCAAGTACCGAACATCAAAAAAACGACCAATATGAGCACAATTATTTATATATTTTTTAACATGATAATAATTATTATAAAATGAATAATAAACTTGAATAAAGATCTAATGAATGTATAAATATACCTATGTATATTATTTTTTAATATATAGAATGAACGAGACAATTTGGCTTCGAGGTAAGGGAACATCTTGATACAATTTACCTTCTTTATGTCAACCTTCTAATTCTTTATTATGTCATGATAAGATTATGTGAGAAATATCTTTTGATATCCTCTCATGTATTTATAATTTATTTATGCGTATTTATGTTCAATTCACATAATCATTCTATTTTATTAACAAAATGTTATTTGTTAGGGAACATCTTAACCCAATTTACAATCATTGGGTTTATATTCTACTTCATAATTAGGCCATGCTATAATTATGTTAAAAATAAATTTTGATATCATATATTGTATTTATACATGATTTATGTGTATTTGTTGTTAATAGACATAATGAACCTATTTTATTTACAAAATGATCTTTTAAGGGAACTTTTTAACCCAATTTCCAATCTTTTGGTTAATCTTATACTTATTGATTACGAACTTATATGCTTAAGTAAGAAATAACATATAATTTCTTATGTTTATCTATAATTGTTTCATGAGTACTTATGGTGAACTCACATAATAAATCTATTTTATTTAAAAAATGATCTTTATTGGGGAATTTCTATACTAAATTTCTACTCATTTTGTTTTATGCATACTTCGTAGATTATATTATGTGAGGATTATATATTGAATCACTATTTATTTATTTATGTTGTAATATCCACTTTCCCTTATGTGGATATATTATTGAAACACATAATCACCGTATTAATAAATTCTTACACATTTATATGATCTATGAAAGGGAAATCATAACTTAATGAACATTTTTTGAGATAAATATAAATGTAATTGGTTAGGTTTGACAATGAATATGATTGAATGACTTCTGATTGTTTTTCTATAATTATCCACTTATACTTAGTGATTTTTTTTATTTTCACTGATAATAATTTCATTGATTTATCCTTAATTTAATGATATGATCTTTGTAAGGGACATCATCTCAATATTCTTTTATTGTGGCATATATTGATATTGTGCACCTTGATTATCCTATAAAGTGTATATACAATAATTTTGACATATTATATCATTATGTTCTATATTCTAAGGAAATTTAATGTATTTATTAATGTTATTATTTGATTGATTTTATTATAGTGTTTCTCAAGTGTTACGAGAGTATTTATCTAAAATATCAATTTAAATTATTTGAAGATTTATTCTCAAAAATATTTCTCATTAATTTACATGTTTTAAAAATGGATTTAAGGTTTTATTTATATAGACATGAGTGTTTTAATGTGTATATTTCATTTAAAGATTCAATGTGGTATCAGACACATTGATTCAAGTATCTATTTTTTAATTGTATTAAATGGTTTTGTAAATGCATTGAATATTCCAACATATTCGATCAATTTATTTTGACTGATGAGTGAAATAATGATAATTTCAATTGTTTATGTGGTATAATAATGTTATGTTACTGGAAAAATTGACAGGTGGGTAGGTGATAAACCATATATGGGTGGTTTGATGGTAAACTGGTGGTGGGTGAGCCTGTGATAACTCTAAAATGCATTAGGTAACGTGATGGAGGTAAACATTTAGGTTTCTCCTAATAGATTTAAGGAATATACTATGACATGTATTCCAAATGTAACAATATTGGTTACTCCCTATGTAGTTTTTAACACTACAGTGTATATATGTTATTAATGGCACAAGTTAACTTTATGTTTTATGATTTCTATATTGAATTGTAGGAATCATATGATTACATGACATAAGCTAAGTAGTATAGGTTTATAGGGGTAAATTATGAATTTGTGATAAAAAATTTAGGGGATATAAATATTCATAGACAAATGTTTCTACTCCTTAATGAGCTTCTTGTTCTCATTCAATTTTTTAAAATGTTTTTCATAGGTCTTAAGATTGGTAAGTACAATGAAGATTCTATGATGATTGTATTGAAGAAGTGTATTGAAAAGAAATCATGTTTTTTAAATGGGGTTCCTTCACTGAAAAATGGATGCTAAGGATAAGTTTCCACATGTAATGTATATGTTTAATATGTAACAGGTTTTCCTAAATCTATAATACTCTATACATAAATGATCCTCAAATGTGAATTCTAGTACAAAAACACTAGAAAAATATATGTTTAGGGCGGGGTCCTTATAGTTGGAATCAGAGGTCGGTTTTGGAAAATTTAGATATTTGGAAGTATTATTAATAGATAGGGATATCATATGGGGTTAAAATTATTTGGGTTATCATATTTTCAATGTCTTATAAATTCCCTTTGAGGCTTCATGTTAATAAATTATAAGGTGATTAATGGCATTTTTGAGACATATATTTTTTAGGAAATAACGGGTTATTATTTTTGGGGATATAAAATGAGAGGAATGAGATAAAATTGCAGTTAAATTATGTTATTGTTATTTTTAGGATTTAATCTCATTTTGGGAATATTTTAAGAGTTATTTAGTTTTTTATAAAAGGAAAAACAAAGACCGTGTGACAACACGTCAAGTTGGACAAAGTTGTTGGAATTGAACCCACAACAGATGTGCATCTTGGATTTATTATCTACCACTGGTCTATGTGAAGTCCCTAGTCAGTATGACTTATTCATTTTTGATAAATGATTTTATGGATCAAGAATAGGTTTATTTTGGGTACTTATGTTTTATCAAATAGATATCCATAGTATACGAATATGATTTTGGGATTATGTGATAAATGTTATTTTGGAATATATTCACTCATTAGGGAACTATATATTCCTATAGAAAATAGAATACTATGGGTTTTTTATTTGAGGAGTAAATATTGAATTTTTATTTTGTAAGAATATATTTCATTATTGTATACATATGATGACTTAGGTTATTTATGGACACAATTAAAATATCATAGAGAATATGGGATTAGGATAATTACATTTAAATATGAGACTTTAGGAGTATTTGATGTAATTTAGAGATAAATGTTACTATTTATTATGGATGACATTTATATCAAATCCTTCATGAATCATGGGATTTAATTTAGTTTTGACAAATTTGAAATATTTTATGGACAAATGTTTATTTTATGGTATTTTTTGAAATTTGGATATTTTTTTGTTGAGTTTTGGAGATTAATAGTAGTAATTTTATTTATAATGTATTATGATTTTTGGGGGATTATTTGATCTTTTTATAACCATTTTGGTTTTGGGTTATTTTCTAAGGATAGGAAAATATATTGTTCGAATTTTTTGGATTATGACATTCAGAAGAAGTGTATTATTGCATTTTCAGGTGTGACCAAGTCATATTGAATACTCGTCGCTTGAAGAAAATTTGAGTTTGTGGTAGATATTTATTAAAGGAATAAACTCTATTTGAAATGTAAGTATTTTTTCTTGTGTAATTATTATACATAGTAAAATAATTTCCCAACATTACGAAAAGGACCATAAATCCAAAAAGTTTTCCTTTTACTTTTTATATTGGGAAATTAAACATCGTTTAGCCCATCACAGGTTTATGCATTTTTATTTGATAGAATTATCTTAATAATGTTATTTATCACTCTCCATCTGACCTAGTAAGGACATAATTTCCAAATTGGGGGAATGATGTAACATCCTCTATTTGAAGAAAGAATAACTATGTTCAACAGCATGCATGATATGCTACATCGAGAATAAACAAACATCTTAATATAATTATTTAAATTTAACCATTATAACCATCCATTTAAATGGTGGGAATGAATGATGTCATATTAATTATGAAAATATGGTTTTAAACATGTTTAAATAATGATTCATTGGTTAAAAAGTTAATTATAAATGGAAAAAAAACCAATTGAATATAATGGATGTGTTTTTATGAAAACGTATTTAAAAAATTCTAACTGTGTTTAAAAAATCATATTAATCATTATGGATTTTTATTTAAAGACAAAAAAGATATTATATATTCAATGTATTGTTTTAAATTCATCATATATGTTTTCTATATATTTTTTAATATCAAGTTCGATTTTTTTGTATAAAAAATTATTTTTTTAATGAAGTTTTTACACCATTCGGTGGAATAACCTTTTTAAATTTTCTATTTGAAACCTTTATATCGTTTATTTTACATAATCAAATTATTTATTAGAATCAGTACATAAAAATTTACTTTAGATATTTTTTGGATATATTTCTGATAACTATCATGTATTTATGAATTGTAAAAATACTTTTAATTTTAATTGAAAGAAACTTTTTATATTGAGATAAATTTTCATATTAAATCATATTATTTAGTAGTTTTAAAGTATAAATGGAATAAATTTTTATAGTTTATTCAAAATTTTATCATTAGAAGCAATTTAGCATTTAAATTGGACCAAAACACATGTAAATATTTAGAAAGTTTTTAATTATTAAAAAACCACATGGTGGTTTTTTTAGGATGAATTAATTTTAATTTAAGGAATAAAATTTCTATATTTATAATTTGAAGAAATGGATTCCATATTTGTAATCATAAGGTCCAAATTGTTCAAATAGGCACATTTAATTTTTGATCATTATGAATAATAACTTTACTAATTTTCTTTACCATGGTTAAAGGGTAAATTAGGTAAATAAGGATATAAATAATAATTTAAGATAAAACTAGCCTAAAACATGTACTAATACAATTGGGATACTTTTTTATAACAATTGTCATATTTACACTGAACGATTTGTATTTAGGAGCCACTTTGGAGTAATAATGACATGATATAATAATTAATATAAAGTAAAGAGAAAGATAACATAATCATGTATCTTCTTACTAAAAAAATGTTTATATGGGGTTATATAAGTGTTTTATTAGACAATAAATATTCATTAAAAATATATAAAAAATTTACAACATCATCATATATTTTTTATAATATTTAGGTGTTAAAAATCTTATTTATGACACAATGATGCTCCAGTGATTCCTTCATTAATAAAGGATTCAAATAAATTATACTATAAATACAAAAATGAACATTATTTGAAATGGTTAATGTAATAAAAGAATAAAATATGTTAATATGGAATTTTAGGATTTATTCGAGGTTTATTTCGAAGGAATAAACTAGCTGGATTTTGTAAAAAAGTCAACAATAAATAGTGTCAAAATTTGACATAATTCATAACATAAAATATAAAAATGTTTATTATATGATATTTAATTCCTAAAAATATATGATTAAAAAATGGATAACATAATTCCACATATGTTATAAATTACTTTCATTTTGGGTCTTTTGACATGATATTGTATTTACATTAACCCATAATGTGTGGATAACATGATATCATTGCAAGATTAAAATGGGTAAAATAAGAGTTAAACCCAAAAGATAAGGATAAAATATTATTCAAAAATTATTGGATGATGGGTAATCTAACCAAAATCATCTTATACCTAAATAAAATGTGTTTAAGACCATTTTTAATCTATATTTAGTTTATGATAAATTAGTATTTCAAGACATTCCCAAAAGTGCCCTTCCAACCTCTTATAAAAGTCCACCACATATACCCACTTACTCAGACAACTCAAACCCCTTTGTTCATCCAAATTCTACTAAAATAATCCCCCACCATCCATCCATTCCTCATAGAAGTCATATCATGGTCACAAAGAATTCAAGAATTCCTTTTAGCTCAAATCAAATGAAGTTAATCGATTTTGAAGCAACGTCTTCTCTCATGTTTCATTCCATTATTTTCTATCAAAATTCCATTTTATTTTATTGTTTTTTTATTACACAAAAACACCAGTGTAGTAAATATACTATAACTTTTTAATGACAATTATTAAAACTACACTTACATACAACTCCATCTAAAGGATATGAACATACTATTTATGTGTACGGTGATCTACTAATTCACGAAATGATGGCTGTTAAATTTTTCCCTACCACCTATCACGGTGGTCATTCTAATGGAAATGTATTTTTATATGATATATATTATATTTATATTGTCTCTATTCTTCTTTAATTATTATTTAAAACATATTTTTAGGCTTTCCATGATGTGTAAATATGATAATTTCATTTGAGGAAGTGTGGACTACCGCCCCTCTAAGTGGTATGACTCATTTATACTATACATGGAAAATACAAAGGATGGTTTTATTAAAAATATGATAAATAAATTAAATAAATATAATAATGATTTTATAATATAAATTTATATCATTTTATTATTATTCATTGAATATTACAATGAAATGAATGAAGCGGTCAAGCATACATATAGTCTACCGTATCTATGAATGATGCACTTCATTTTTTATCCCCAAATATTATGGAAGTTATAAATAAATATATAATAGATATATATATTATATAATCATTAAAAATATATGAATATGATGGACATCTGACCACATGGACAATTTACATCAAAAAGTGTTCATTTTCAACTCAAGTACCGAACATTGATAAAATGACTTATATAACATAAATAATTATAAATTTTTTATAACATGATAAAAAGAAATATAAAATGAATAATAAACATGTGAAAGTTTCTTATGAAAGTATAAAATAACCTATATTTATTATTCAAGAATATGAATGATGAATGAGACAAGTCAGCTTCGAGGTAAGGGATCATCGAAACCCAATTTTTATTCTTTGGGTTAATATTCTACATCTTGGTTATTCCATGATATGATTATATGTAAATTAAATTTTGATATACTATATTGTATTTATAATTGTTTTATGTGTAATTATAATTTACACACATTATAGATCTATTTTTTTAATAGAATGATCTTTGTAAGGGAACTTCCTAACCCAATTTCCATTCTTTGTGTTAATCATATACTTAATCATTATTCCCTGATAAGATTATGTGTGAAAGAAATTTTGATATAATATATTTTATTTATACATATATTATTGGTATTTATAGTTAATACAGATAATCAATCAATTTTATTAACATCATGATCTTTCTAATGGAACTTCCTAACCCAATTTTCATTCATTGGGTTAATCTTATACTTCTTGATTATGTCGTGCTATGATTAGGTGAGAAATAAATTTTTTTTCTGTTATGTTATATTTATACATGAATTATCTATACTTCTATTGAATACATATAATTGATCTTTTTTATTTAAAATATTATTTTTATAAGGGAATTTGTATTCTCAATTTCCACTCATTGAGTTTTACATATTATTCATTGATTATATTATGCCAATATTATGTGTGGAATCACTGTTTATTTATTTTTGTTCTATTTTGAACTTGATATTGTGTGGATATAATATTAGAACACATAATTCCCCCATTGATAAATTCATACATCATTTTTACAAAATGTTTAAGGGAATACATAACTCAATCTCCATTCAATGAGTTTCCAATATATGTCATTGGTCTAGTTTTTTGAAGAATATGTGTGAATGAAATTTTTACTGTTTTACACTGAATATCCACTTATATTTTATTTATTTTTATTCTCATTAAAAATAATTTATTTGATTTATCCTTAATTTAATAATATTATCATTGAAAGGGACTTGGTGTTAATCTCCTTTCATTGAGGAATATCTTGATATTGTGGAACATTATTATCATATAAAGAGTATATACAACCCTTTTGACATATTATATCATGAATATATATACTCTCATGATATTTAATGTTTTTTTGATATTATTCATTAATTATTTTTATTCATCTATTTCTCATGTGTTAAAGGAATATTTAAATAAAATATCTTTTTAAATGTTTTAAAGATTTATTATTATAAATATGTTTCATCAATTTTATTTTGTTTTGAAAATTGTTTTACATATTTAATTATATAGACATGAGTGTTTTTTTGTGTATATATCTTTTGAAAGTTTCAAATTTTTATGGGACACATTGATTAACAAATCTCATTATTGAATTATTTATATGGTTTTATAAAAGGATTTTATATTTCAGTATCTTGAATTGATTTATTGTGATTGCTAAGATAAATATTGAAAAATTAAATCTTTTATGTGTTATGATTATGTTACGGTACTAGAAATTTGACGGGTGGTTATGTGATAAACGAAATACTGGTTGTTCAATTATACAGTAAGGGTGGGTGATCGTGTGATAGCTCTACAATTAATTGGGTAATGTGATAGAGGGAAACATTAAGGTTTCTCCAAAGAGATGTATGGAAGATTCTATGATGGGTTCACCAAATGTGGCCATGAAGGCTACTCCATATGTAACTGTAAAGGCTACAATGTAAGATGTTATTGATTCCACAAGTTACCTTTATGATTTATTATTTCTATAAGGTTTTGTCGGAATTTTATGATTACATGATGTAATCGATGTAGTTTTTTATTTGTGGGTGAAAAATATGATTTGTGAAAAAAAATCACTGGTTTTAAATATTCAGGTACTAACGGTTTTATTCCTTATTTTTTATTCCATATTGTGATTTTTTATGCTCATCCAATGTTTTTAATATTTTCTCCACATGGTATAAGAAATGATAAGCGAAAGGAATAATTCAGGAATATTTTTATCAAAAAAATAGTGTTCTTTAAGGAGGATCATTAATGTGGAAATTTTGATCTATTAGATGTTTCTAGTTTTAATATTTCAGATTTAATGTAATAGTAATGTCCTAATTCTCTAAAACTCTAAACTTGAAAAGAGACTCAATGTGAATCCTTGATTTTACTCAAGTTTAAGAAATGTTAAATCTAGGTCCTTATAATTATTGTGTATTTTCTTGAGAATATGGAATGGTTTATGATCATCATATGAAAATTACACTATATATTAAAACCCTAGAGAAAAATGTGAAATTTAATTATATTTATGGTATGTACCAGAATGTGAAATATTGTAACTAAAACATTAAATTAATATCAATAAATTAAATCAAATCATGTAAATAAAATTCATAAACAAAACATGATAGATTAATTTTACTGTAATATATAATATATCAATGACAGAAGGGTTTCTGGTTTCAAATATAATTGAAAAACATATACATTAAATAAATTAACTAAACATAAAATTTGTGTAATATAATAAAAAATATATTAATCCATTTTTACCTGATTTAAAATGAAAATTATAAATTATGATTTTTACGTTGAATGGACTAATTTTCAATGATAATATATTTCGATTGTTTTTTTGGATATTTCATGATTATAATGAAATAGGACATGATAATGTTTTTTTAATAATAACTTTTGTGTTTTTCATATATTGTGGGATTACTTAGTATATGATTATGTATTCTTATATATAATGATACCATGATATCTTTTTGAATTAAATTATGTTTAATAAATTATAGAACACAATTTTTTTGGATCTATTTCACTGAGGTGTGCAGTGTGAGATTTATTAATTTCTTTCTATTTGAATTGAATTCCAATTTTTATAAATTTCATTTAAATATTTATTTCTTATTATGTTTTATATTATAATATTTGATTTTAATATTATGAAAATCATATATTATTTGGATAATGATCATTACAATTTTAAAATTGATTTTAATTTCTTGTGTGTGAAATGGTTGGGTTTGGGGCATAAATTCTATGAATACCTATCATTGTTTCTTTATCAATATAATTTATAATCTAAAAAAATATCACAAAATATAACAATTATTTTTATAAATTATAGTTCAAATTTATGGATTTTATTTTTCATGTGAAACATAATATTTTTTTTAATTAAATAGAGTTAAATATAAAAAAAATTATTTGTAAAGTGATAATTAAGTTTGAGATAACTTAATCTTAATAAATTATGTTTCATTGAACAATGGGGTATTAATCATGTTTACATTATCAATTTTTTTAACTATTTTGAGATTTATCCATTGATATAATTTTGGTTATACAACATTCTTCAAAGAACCCTTTATTTTTTAGGTTATTCTTTACACAGCTCGAAAAACAATTCCCCATACCTTATTTCAAATTTTTCCGATTTTTTCAAGAAAATACTAAAATTTTATGAATATTTTATTATCAGTAAAAAATTATAAAATAAATAACACTTACTAAGGATATAATATATGTGATTCATCATGGGTTCCCAACTAAGGCATTAAAATGATTTCCACCAGTTCAACATCAACATGTCATAATCTATTTTTTCTAACTGCATCGATGAAGTATTAAATCAATGTGCATTGAAATTTAATGATAAAATTTCATAAGAATAGATAATGATTGTTTTATACAACATTCGTCCACAAAACCCTTTAGAAAAAAATGATGTAATATAACATAAATATAGATGCTTTGTAAGCATAATATTGGGGAAATCACTGGTTCTCCTCCTTAGGAAACCAAAAGATGGGGTTATCCCTCTATTATCATTAAATATTATAATATATTACTGACATGTAACTATAAATAAAAGGGGGAATGGGAATTAAAATATTAACAATTATAATAAAATATTAAAAATGTATAAAATAGTTTATTAGTTTCACAACATAATCCCATAACATCTAATTTTAACAATAATTTTTCTATACCCCCCAACAAATTAGAAAAATATATCTAAAAAAATATAAAAATAAAATCCTTAAAAAATAAAGAATAATCACACATTAATATTTCCTCACATGGGCTCTTTCATATTGATTCATTTATTAACCTCTAAAAACTATTTATATGGTCCAAAAAAATATAAATTAATTTCTTAGTGATGTATTTCACTAAATCATATAATAAAAAATGAAATGCATGGGAAATAACTCATAATATTTGTGTGAGTGATGAACATAAAATTTTATAAAAATATGAAATTTTATTTATCTTGATAAAAAGTTATATTATTACCTGAGTAAGAAAATAGGCCATTTCTCACCCTATATTTTCTATGAACTTGGTGGTACAAAATATGATTCTATCGGATGGGTCTGACGATGATGTATTTATTAAATTAGTTGGAAATAATTACATATCAATATAGTGATGGTGTATTGGAATATCTATAAACAATATAGTAATTGAAAAACAATAATTTTATTCAGTTAAGGTTTTATTACACTATAGAATGCGAATGAAACTATTAATTTGAATTGTGATCAATATTTTACATCAAATTTATAACAAATATAATTAAATATGATAAACGATTTAGAATATATTTTGGGACGCAATGTGTGTTTTTAAAACATCATCAATATTATTTTTACCATCAATATACACATGTGATGTTTAGTATGATTTGTAATATAGGGTTTAGTTATATTGTAAATACAGGGGAGTATGTGTCCCCATTTGATACTTTATTTAGATGAGTATGAAGGGATCATTGAGGATTATACCGAAAATTAAATTTTATTGTGTAATATTATTATCATAAGATAGATTAATTCATAGGTCACTCCAATTAATAATTCATTTTATTATAGTTTTAGTATCACCTTTACATTTTATTACCACTATATAATTGAACTCAAACTATGTTGAATAGATTTTTTCCCAAGCAACATTGAACTTAAATTAAACCATGATTTGGAAAATTATTTATATCATTTTTTTAATATTAATATAGACAAAAATTAATTATTATAAATTATTGGATTTATAAATCTATATATAAATAATATTAAATTACCCCTTGTAGTAGATGTATTACTTATTAATCTTATTGGACCGAGGTTTTAAGGGATGTGTCTTTAATATGGTATTCCCAATGGAAAGAACAATATTATCACTAAAATATTTCGTTGGGTGAAATTATTTTTTAGAGATGTTCAAGATCATTTAAATTTCATTAAGATCAATGTGATATGAAATACCAACTGTAAGAACCACCAAAACTTATGCGTGTTACAGAATCTTTTGATTCATATAATTCATATTTTTCCTAATATAATTTTTACACATTTTATACACTTACATTAAAAATAAATTTTTATTGCATTTATGTTTTTAATTTGATAAAATTATTCATGTAATTATGATCAAAAATTTACAATTAGGTAATAAGCTAAGTATCATTTTTTATAATAAAACTAGTTAAAAATAATTATGCTCATTATCATGAAAATGATAAATGATTTATTTTCAAATAATTAATTTTAAAATCATTCTGACAGAGTAATATAAATAAATTCAACACATATAATTTAAATAATGAATATTTTTTTTAATTATTGATAGGAAAATATATCAAAACTATTTTCAATAGTAATTAAAAGGAAACCACATGATCATTTAATAAATTAAAATTCCATCTTCCTACAAAATAGTTTTCATTATCTTTTTGGGTTACATATAAAAGATTAATTCATAAATTTTATATTTCTAATTTGAATAATTTATGACAATATTTTTATTTTATATGACAATATTAGCATATAATTTCATAAGATAATTTTTTAGGATTAAACAAATAAATACAGTTTAATTAATAAAGTTATTTTTGTGACATATTTTCAATATAATAATGAAATAAAAATATATTAAACAATATTCATGAAAATATTTTCCGTTAAAAATAAAAGTTATATATTAAAGAAAATATTATAATTTATTTAAGAACCCATATTTATCATTTTGGAACATAAAATTTTTATTTTTCTTGAACTATTATAATGTGTAATACATTTACTATTTTAGAATTAATTATTATCAATGTTATAAATTTTTTTCTTACAAAATTGAAAAAAATATATTTTTTAAATATAATGATCTAAATTTTGTATGAAATTTCAATTTAATTTCTATCATAAAAATAAATTACATTGTTAGAAATGTCTTACCTTGAGAAAATAGATATTATAAAACTGTCATAAAAGGGTAAATAAAATAAATAATTGTAAAAAAATAACACCAAATTAGTGGTTAAGGGATTTCATGACAAAAAATGGTCTTCTATACTTTATTTATAACTTTTAGTGATAGTTTCCTGGAATATTACACCTCTTATTTCAATAATTTCACTTATATAACTTATAAAAATACCCCTTCACCAAGACAATTATCATATATCCAAATTTCCCTTATATCAAATTATAAAAATACTAAAATAATTTAAAACACTTATAAAAGAATATTATATTTTATTATCTCTCCAAATAACTCTAGATTATTCCCTTAATCCAATTGAATAATTCATTATTCCAAGGAGTTACATAGAAATTCTCAAATATCTCTATTTTATTATAGTTTCATTGTGTATTCATGTTCTTTCTCAATTTATATTATAACATAAACATTGTAATTTCATTAGTATCATAATAATACTATTTTTATGTATTTTATATAAAAATGACTACTATCTTTACCATTTTGAGGACTAATTAGAATAATAACCTTGCATACAAGGGGAATATAACCTCAATGAATAAATGAATTTCATTTTTAATAAGGAAATTAAATGGATGATTTAAATAGATTATTTAATTAATAAATATTAGATATAAAATTTTATTCAAATTCATAAAAGATAAGTAATTTTCATCGTTCTTTTTGTTCTCTGAATAATTAAAATGTTTTTTGTGTACGTGTGAACTAACATATCCATAGAGGTACATATTCCATTTATAGTGAATTACTTTGATGGATAGTTCAATAAAAATTAAATATAAATTTAACACTCCATTATCATCCATTAGGTAGTCCTTGAATGATTATTTTTACCATTTTTATATTGGTGCATTTCAGGATCCTCAATAATTCAGATCGTTTGTTTGGGGAAAATGACATAACGTTCAGGTACTTTTGATTTTTTAATTAATGGAGTCTGTTTATATATGTTCAAATGAAACTATTGGGTTCCCATTTAGACTACAGAGCCATATGTTTTGGTTTGGATGTTTTTTTAGAAAATATTGATGATAAATACATGATGGACACATTCATGTCATGATTGGGTTATAGATTCTGAAAATTATTAAGGGAATATTTCTATAGTCTCATATGTTGGGTGAACGTTTTATAGGAAATACATTTATTTAATGTTGTTAAAATTATGATTATTAATTAATATTATATGAGCAGAAAATTTATCTTCCACGTCATTAATTTTTTTATTTCAATCCATTATAGGGATTTACAACATGAAATCATGTTTTCTACTAGCTTAATACATGATTCATTCATGAATCATTCTTTATTTCGTGCACATGATTTTAGATTGAAATCTATGTTCAATTCATTCGATTTTGGATTATCTCTCAACATTTAATTCACTTCATTCTGCATTTTAAAAATGTTCTATTTCCAACTCATTTCCCTTGAAAGTCTTCTTTCTATATTTTTTTTCTTTGGATATAGTGGTGGAATTGGATGCATTTGTTTTGGGTTCATGATCTATTTTAGCTTTCTAATAATCCTTAATATCATTATATCTTGAATTTTCTATCAATGTATGATCCATTGTTTTTTATCTTGGATGTAAATGATTTATTGGTATCTACCAATCATGAGGTAGGTGTATCTATTTATGTGTTGATAGTTTGTAAATTTATATGTGTTCTATTTTATCCCCTTAGAATATTCCTTAAATGAGATTAAATTTTGTGAAACATGGTTTTTATATTATGAATAGTTTTCTAAATTGTTTTTGTATAAACGAAGAACATTGGGATCTTATAGTGAAATACTAAATGTATATAGGTCACCATTGTGTGAATAAAACCACTAGGTATTACAATTATTATATCAATAGTCAGCCCCTCGACATGATTCTAGTAATATAGAGATTATTTTTTATTTATAATTTTTTTAGTTTTTAGTATGTGTTGTAATTGGCTAGATCATAAATGGCGAGGTTTATATTTTACAACTCGTTTATCATATGATATTTTATTTCATGAAAAATTTCTCGCATTTTAAATTTTACATATTATTCATTCATACCTGATATTATTCTATATTTGGGGGTTATGGTTTGTATTTTTAGAAAATTTTAATTATTTAAAAATTGACTTATTTATTAAATTTCATTATAACATTCATTTTTTTAAGGAAAAACATTTACATTGTTGATATTAGAACATGTAAAGATTATTTTTTGTTATCCTATGATATTATGTTATTAAACCCTAATATTTAAAAATTTTTAGTTGTAGACCTATTTTTTGAAGGAATCAAGGAAAGGAAAGGTCATCAGGTATCATGTTAGGTTCTTTAATCATCTATCACCTTAATAGTGAGATGGATTTCGATCACATAGAGAAATGATTAATTTTTTCGATTTATCTTTCTGGATTAGATGTTTGTGAAACACTCTATATGTCTCATGGATATCTATTAAATTATATTTCATTATATTTGATGAATCTTCAGTTATACATGAGACTTCCGGTATTTTTTATTTCACACCCCCTGATCAACCATCATTGGTTGATTGTCTAGAATATATGGATTTTTAAATTAAAAATTAGTATCAAAGAGAATTCCTATGATTATTTGTTGCTGAAATGGTATTATTGTGGTTAGTGTCCTAGTAAACATGATTTTGGACTGTTAGAATTAAAATATTATTAGCTGAATAGGGGCTTGGACAACATACATTAATGAAATAATCTATGTGATAATTGGTGGGTAGAGAATTTTTTCCATGTTAGAGATAAGAAGACTAAGGTATTTTGAATTAAATTCACTGGGATTTTATTTAAATGGTAAAATTACTTTTTATTATTTTTATATTCATCCATGCATTTCATAATTTATTTAAGCTCATGTTTTTTATATCATATATATAGATACCTGATGTTGGTCCTTTGATTTTTTAGTTTCTCTTAATTGATAATTTTTTTTTCATATGATTATTAAATAATGGATCACATAAGATCTCTTCCAAGTCAATGTTGGATGCAATGAGACATGTTATGTATGAAAATAAATAGATAGACTATTTATTTGGAAGAAACTATAATTAACACTATTCAGACATTGTGTTATGAAGTCTTCAAAAACCTGCCATGATTATTGAATCAAGGATAAGAATTACCAAAGAACCATCATCCTAATAATTCTGGTCACTATGAAAAACAAAAATATGAATAATGGTCTATGAATAATGAGATGGTGTTATTAATTATAAATACTCCTAAAGACATTGAAGTCGGTATTTTGGTGTATATTATTGTTTTAAAGTGAAGGAGATGATGAGACTATTATTATACATGGTGTATCTTATGATATAAAAAAAATGGAAAATAGTATCTAGTGGTAATCAGGGATAGTTTTTAGGGATTCATCAAGATAGTAGTTGGATTTTTACATTCACTATTGGTGGCCCTGTTATACCTATCCAAATTTTATATAATCTCCCATGACTTGTTATCTATATAGAAAATCTTTCCATTTGAAATGATTCTAGGACTGTGTCTTCCAATGGTGTACAGTTGGATCCACATTCACCAAGGGATCATAGATTTTTATCGATGATAATTAGGGTAATGGATTTTTTACTCAAGAATTATGGGATGTTAATAGTATAATGAAATATTGTGGAGAACATGATACTATACATCTATATGTAGTGGATTATGCCCAATATAAATCTTAATCAGGGTCATCCATATTAAGATGTACAATGTTTATTTTATCAATTATAATTATATATTTCTTTATATAATTACTACTCATTATTTTATATATTCAAATCTAGATGATGTTTTAGTCTTGGGCATGGTTATTATTCAATTATTGTTGTATATGTCTATGACTTTAGGAATGTGATATGAATACGGTTTTGTATAACCAATATGACGAGGGATGATAGTATACCATGAGGTGGTGTTGGACTTCATAGTGATCTTACGTAGCCTCATTGACATGATTGTAATCATGACCTTGTGGATTAATGTTGAGGCCTTCATAAAATTTTATAATAACTGGAATAAGTTTCATTTATACCCATGGGGTCACTCATGTTTTTTTATGAGTGGGAATATTTATTGGTAAGGGAGTTGTGTATGATTCCATATAGTGTGGTAATCTTATGCCAATGGTATAAGATGTTTCTTCATGTTTTTTACCCTTGTTTTAGATGTCATCTACCTACTGGGGTGTGGGTTAAACCATAAGTTTTTTCTATATTATTTATCAAGATAACCCTCTAGATTAATTTTGAGTAAACAAATTGACTACTATCTAGTATGATGACCATTTTTATGAAATCATACAATATGGTACCTATTTATTCAGTATAACATATTGTAATTATTTGGATCATGATGCATTGGTATTTATTCATCATCGTTTCTCACCATGGTGTTATCCTATCATCATTTCATAGAAGGAAAATGGGATCCTTAAACATTTTCTTAACTATAAGAAGTTATATCACGCAACTAATAAGAACAAATATACCATTGAAAAATTAATTATCTATTTAACATTCTTCGAGGGTCTGACTAGTTTAAAAAAATTAAACTATGTTTAGGATATCACCAGTTCAGAGTCTAAGAAGAGGATATACCTGAAACATCATTTAGAAGCCTTTATGGTCATTTCATGTTTCTAGATATACTATTCAAACTAACGAATTCTTATGAATTGATTATGGAATTAATGAAATGGATCTTAAATCCATCATATGAATCAATTATTGTACTTTTTGTGTTTTATGTTGTGATTTATTAAAATTACATTGAATTAAAAATGGACGATTTTGAAATCATTCTTAGTACATTTAATTAGCATTATATGTATGGTATGAATTCTTAATGGGAGTTTTTGATTCAAATAAGTAATATTTATTTTTCCTCTTATATCTAAGTGGGGTGTCTCTGTGAAAATTAAAATTTTAAAGGGAGGTATATCATAGGAGACGCCCATAAATTTTTATATGATTAAAAGATACATAAGTTGTATTGTATTTATAGGTGGTTTGTAGGGCTTCTCCAAGATTACATCTCAAATGACATCTTTAACCCATAATGGTGTGTAGTTTGAGTGGAGTATTAATAAGTACATATAATTTGAATAACATAAAATGAGATTGAATTCTGATCTTTTTATATTATTATAGGACCAGGATTAAGATATGTTGTTTTCAATGATGTTATTTGATCTAGTTTGGGATGTTTCTTAATGCAAGGAGGGCAGGTGGTAGCCTTTGTCTCTCCGCTATTACACCCCCATGATAATAACATCCATAACCAAAGTCTTTTGTTTGTAGTGGATATGAAAGGAATCAAAATGTGGCATCACTGCCTCATTGTGGAACATGTTATCAGGAATTTTGATTATAAAATCATGATGTATTTTTCCACTTGCAGTGATATGAAAATGTGATAAAGATGGGATAACAATGAGATTTGCTATGCAGTAAAAATATTAATTTTGTATGTATACAATGCATGAATCGATGGGATACTCATGAGATATGGGAGTTTCAATGATCTATTAGGAATAAATTACCATAATATTTTTATAGTCTTGGATAATTAGGTATATCTAGGAGAAAAAATCATTAATAGTGCAGAGATTATAACACCATGTTACCTTTATTTATGCATTGACTTTTACTAGGTTTCCCATTCTTATTAGGTTCATTGTGAGGTTAAAGTTTGTGTAGACCCTTTTATTGGTAAAATGTCCTAAAATTAAGGGATGTATCTTTTTTTAAATGTTTGGAGTCTGGTCAGAAATTTTTAAATGGCTATATATGGTACTCTTTGGTAAAAAATATCCTTCAGTATTTCATCAATGTTTATCTATAGAAAATTGTGATGATCACTTCTTTGTGGACACATTATAATTGTGAATTTCTTAAATGATGTGAATATATTGTAGAACAGATGTTTTAAATCTCATAAATGGTGTGAAAATGCAAGAGGCCATGAAATATATATACATCATGAAAATATATATTGATAATTAATTTAATTTGAGGTAGTTCCTCTTTAGTGTATCTTGAAATCATGGGATTTCACACTGTGAAATGGATCAATGATGTGAATTCTTAGGGGACGCTTTTTTTAAAAAATTTGTACAGAGGAAATATTTATCATTCAATGTGTCATAATTATTCTCCATCATAATGTTAATTTGGGTATATTTTCTTATTGTCCCCCATTAATGATCATTTTATGTTTGATTACTATGGTGGTTACACTATATACTAGTTGTAAATAGTCAATCATGTTATTGTTTTCCTTTATTCACAAAGGTGGTTTCATCTAGGTCTGTGTTTAAGATTCATAATTGATTGATGTTTTCTGTAGTCCTTTATTATTTCTTAGCACGCCTTGTATTTTGATGTCTGATATGTGGGTTTTCAATCACTGATATCGAAGGAAGATTGGATTATATCATTCTTGATGTACATGTATCTATGATAGTGTTGAAAATTCATGAATAAGTATACATTCATATTGATCAATTATCATTTTATAATAAACACAATTTTCTTTGATAAATATAATTTTATTAAATGTGGCACTTTTTGGAAATGGTTTTTCAAAAAACAATGAAACTTTACAACCATGGGTCCATTAGGAAATTGAAAAATGTTACCCTTGTGTTTGTACACAACAAGGGGTTACATTTTTTATATCAAAATGATATGGAAAGAATCAATATAGTGTGTGACCATCTTATTCCTTGTTTAGTATTATTCAATTTATAGTAAAAATTACTACAAGCTATATCCTAAATGGTTTTCTTTTTCTTAAATACATTATTTATCTAATAATGGTTTATTTCATTGATGTTTAATCACCTGTTTATGTTTTCTATTTTTCTTTTAAACAAGATATATTTATATATTTTATTAATAAGGTATTAATTTTTCTAAATCAATAGAAATATTTACAAAGGTATTATTTTTGAAATTTCATTATATTAATGGGGTTCTTTATATAAAATTATGCTTTTAAAAATTATATTTTCTATATATTCTTTTGTGGAATCATGCTGGTCTCTTTACTCACCCTTAATGCTTTCCATTTGTATATTACTAAACACGTTTTATAGGACCTTGTTAAAGGGAAGGTATTTGTGTTGAATTATAGGATCTCTTTTCATTCTTCCCCTTTGGAGTGGGATAGTCTCATGGAGATATATTTAGTTTTTCCTATATTATATTTCTATTTTAACTTGTAAAGTTTGACTTTTTGTGTTTCATGGATATGTATTAATTTATAATACTTTTTACTTGTAATTTCTTAAGTTATATATGATAATTTTCATTATTTTTATCTCTTACACTCTAATGTACTAGCTGGGTAAATTCCCACAGTTGACCCGTCAATGTATGTCCGAATATATATATATATATGATAATAAGGATAGATATATTTTATAAATATTTTCGTAAATTTATATTACAAAACTTTAATATCAATATGAATAAATTGATAGATATAGATAAATTACACAAAAAACATTGCCATGTTTTTTGTCATTAACCATAAATACAGTTTCAAAAACATGTTCAAGGGATGAATAAAACCTGAATTTTTATAAAAATATATTCTAATATGTAGATTATGAACTTATTATCAAATAAAAATTCTTAACATATCACTTATAAAATATATGTGAAACCATTGAAATTACTAAAAAAATGATGAAAATAAATATTCACTTGTTTATGAAAATATATTAAATTATTTTTATTATTGATTCCAAATGGTATTGTGTATGATGTAGTTTATGAAATATTGGATAGTTATTTATTAATTATAATGGGGATTTATGGGATTCAATGGATTTTGAGAGTTAAGGTAAGGGTTTTTAATAAAATACATACAATTAATTGATTCATGATTATTATTAAAGAAAATTACTCATAAAAATTATTTTTATTATGAAAAATGATTAAATATTATTTTTACTCATATTATTCTACTTGAAATTTATGATCCTTTATCATAAAATACATTTTAAATCACTATATGTTAAAAAATATTATATTTTTATTGGATCCTCTAAAATTAGTTTTCATTCATTGATATATATTACATATTAACTACTAGTTTTAAATTTTGTCTTTTATAAACATTCATAATTATTTTTTGGATATTTATATCAATGTATATATATATAAATCTCAAGTAAAACCAATAATAGAACGTTTTTAAATAGATACTAAGGTGGTTATAATCATTATTAACCCAAACCTCATTTATATAGATATACTCCATCACATTGTCTTTTTTAATCTATGTTTTATTTTTTAAATGTTAATAATTTATTATATTATAATTTATGTCTATATATATATATATATATTAAATTTTTTAGTTATAGTCATCTTCCATGATGAATTTATTTATAGTAAACATGTAGTTATGTTTAAAATACTTTTTATCCCTTTAGATATTTATTTTCACCTCTATTTATATTTGTTCATCCATCCTATTTTTTTATTTTAATACACTAAAATATAAATATATGTTATTTCATAAGATATTAATATTTATAATATGACGTATTTATGTTGAACTTTTACACACCCTTTTCGATGATGTAGGATACTGTGACTGTAGTTTAGGGAAATTAAAAAGGATGTCCCATTGTCTATCATTAATATTATAAGGAACTATACATTTCCTTTTAATGAAATTTATTTATTTTCCATGTTTTTTTCCATATTATTTTTATACTATTATTGAATATGTTTTCAGTTCAATTATACCAAAAGAATAATTTGTAATGTGATTCATAACATATTGCAATTATGAAAACATTGATTTTTTTTTATAAAATCCCATTTAAGTTTCTATTCTAATTTTTCCCTTTAACTATAACAACTTAGTTTGTAATATAAGAAATCATTTTCATGGTTTAATTTACCATAAAAATATTATGTGATATTGACATAAAAAATGAATAATTTTTAGTTAAATATTTTTTTATAATGGATTATTAGAAACATTAATTTCAAAAAATTATAGATTAATTATAAATGAAATAATATAAATTTTGAATACACCATATAAAGTAACTACATTAGGTATTTTTTTTAATTTTCCATAAATATTTATTTTCCCTTAAATAGTGAAATAATACACATTTTTGTAAAAAAATTCATTTCTTTTCTTATATTATATAAATTAAAATATTGATTATCTATTAAAAATGATTTAATGTTACAAAATTATAACATATATATATCTTATTCACATGAATAATTCTTAATAAACATTATATTGGATTTTAGAATAAGCATATTTTTTGGTTTAAAATGTGATTTTTGACAGAAATGATTTTAAATGAATAATATATCTAATTTTTTATCTTTTGATAATCCGTAAGGATGAATGTTTAAAATAAATTTATATATTATATATCATAAAAAACAAATAAGAATTAATAAAATGATTATTAGTTGATGTTTTATTAATATAAAATCATATTTCTTATATAAAATACACTTTTTGAAAACACACATTTTAATCATGGTTGGGGGTTTTTGTGTTAAATTTCTTTTTGGACATTCTATGAATTTAAATTTTAAAATATATATATTAATTATAAATTTAATTATTTAAATTTTCTATTAAGGTCAATATATTTTCAAACCATAATAATTAGTGAAAATCTAAAATACTAATTACCTAGGATAAAGGAAAAAGTATTTATTAAAGATTAAAATGAAAAGGTAATTGTTTAAATAAACTAAAAACATATTTAAAATAAATTTCTTCAATTTATATGGTCATTATACTATTTATGATCTGTAATAATCAATTTTGGTTCCTTTTTTCACATGAAAAACATCAGTACACCTTTTTCTTTTCAATAATTAATTGTGTTCCACTCACACTACTTATAAAAGTATACCAACTCTCCTATATTCATAAAACCATAATACATGTTTTATTCATCCAAAAACATTCCAAATCACATTAAAACATTCAAAAATCATATTTGAATAATTATTTGGTCATAAAATCATTCTAGTAAAACTTTGGGTATAAAATTAATGTGGTGGTATGACTGGGGTAAAATTACTAACTTTGTTTTTTTGTTTTATTTATTTTTCCAACACCTTGAAATATTTTTTATTTATGATTAATAATAACACTAATATCTATGATATACTGTGATTTTATTATGTATATTAAGTTACCTATATTTATCTCCTATTTCTTAAAATTGTAATGATAATGTGTCTCGTGTGTGAGGTGGACTACATTCTCGTGAAACAATGTGACATTTTTCAATTACAACCAAACATGAATGTTTATGATGAAACATTTTAAGAATAAATATGATATCCATACAATAATTAGTGATTTATATTCGTTATATCACACATATATATATATATATACTTATTCTATTTTCAATTCTTTATATGATATGATAACGATGATTGTTTATAAGGTGGATAACCACCTTGTGACGTGATGTGATTTGTTTATCACTAATGCTTTCCATTGAAGGTGGTAAATAAAAAATTATTATTTATATGTGATATAAAATAAATAATTAATACTATATCAATAATTTTATAATTTCAATAGGATAATATTGATCGGAATGTATGTCTCAAAAATACCCAATAATTTATTATGATTTTTATTCTCACAAATAACCTTATTTGTTTTATAAGTGATTATTTTTTAATTGTATTTTAGGGAATTAATATTCTACATAATATTTTTTTATAAAATTATTCTCAATCATTTAATTCTCAAATAATAATTATTAATGTGTTCAGGATACATTTTTATTCATTATAAAAATATTGTTAATACCCGACATGGATAATTGTAATATAATGAATAAACGCTATGCATTTTACAGTGCACATAAATAATGAACATTATGTTGGTATTCAACTATATAATGGAAGATGAATGTATGGATTATCATCCTTATGTTCAAAATAGTTTGTATTCTTAATTAACCCTACATTATCAGAAATGTGTGTTTAAAGAACCTTATTCCAAAAATGAACCTTATAGTTTCTAAAGAGAAGAAAATATGGTAAAATATCCTTACATAAGAAATGAACCTTCCATTTTAGAGAGAAAAAAATGGATCATCAATTGTACCATTAAGGTAAAAATTATGTTTTCAACCATACAATCAATGATTGAATTCTACATAATTGAATCTTATATTTGGTATTTTGTAATTTTATAAAGGAAGCCTATGTTTTACTTTTCAATGTTTGAGATTTAATCTGCGATATTTTGTGTGACTTCTTCAATAAAAATATTAGTATTTTAGGATATTTCAAAGTTCATTCTTGACTGATTTAATTCTATTTATAACTGATTAATATAAACTTATTCAATGCAAAAATCCACTATTATTTTTAAGGGATTATATGAATACCATTTTTTTTAATTTGAATTTCTTTGGTTTATCAGGTGTCTTTTGTGGATTTCGAATTTTGTTGTAGGATATTTTTTTATATATTATAGTAGTGCAGCGTTTTTTTAAAGGGATTTTTTAAACGAAACTATTTTCATATGTAATTATAAACCGGGGAAAATATTTTTTACAAAGCTACAACAAATGAACAACATTGAAAAATGATTACACTCTATGGATATACATTGTCTATCTTGTTATTATGTTATCTTACTACTGCTATGTTTTGTTGCTGTTTTTATATCAATGATATTTGTGCGAATGGGATGACTTCATACTCATTATCTCTTAAAGAACACTATTTCTAAATAAGAAGATCAATCTATGTTCAATTTATGTTGATATAATTGAAAAGTTCCACTTGTTATCAACCAATAAAACTCTTTATTTTTTGGAGTTTCAACTGATCATACTATTTTTTGGTGGATTATTAGCTTCTTGGTCTAAGCTAAATGTTTTAGGTTCCTAGTAAAAGAACTAAAAGGATCTATTTTGTTTATCCTTATTTTAATGGTTTCAACTTCCTATACTAAGTTTTGGAATTCTATTCTATTGATAAGAGGAAGATAGTAGTGAAATTATCCAAGCTCGTAGAGAGATCATTTGGTGAAGTGGACATGGGTATTTTTTCCCCTACTCCCCTATAAAAAGTTATGTTCTTATTTATGATTATACACTAAATATATTTTTTATATAAGTAAACACTTCATATACATATAAATAACTTTTAGTGTCAAAATCTAGAATTGTGGATGATTTTTGGGAGGATACAATTATGCCCCTCTTTTGTTACATTGTATATTCCGACCAAACAATTGGTACCAATGGTTATATTTTGGATAGATCTATAGGAACCTAAAATTATAATTTCTATACAAAAAATATCATTGGGTGATCCTAGAGATGGAATGTTTATGGTATGTTAGTCATACATTAAATGTGATAATTATGAATTATGGAAATCAAGGATGATAATATTTCCAATGAATCATAGATTTAGATTCTACTAAAAAAAATTCACTCCTTACAAGATTTTTGAAAATGTTGAAACATGTTATACAACAACAGAAGATGAATATGATATGAATTCATTGGAAATAAATGATATTATTTTTGATTTGGACCAGATTAAATTAAGTGAGTATCACAATTCCAATTTTTCTATAAGATGTGGAAAACCACTTTAGTTTCATATGATGGAACACAAAATGTTAGAAAGATGAAGTGTGATACTTCTAAATTGAAAATTGAAACCAATATAGTGTTTTATGGATAACGCATCATAGGGATGAATGGAAGGATCATAGAATTTTTCAAAAATATTACAGCCTTAGAAGAACCCATAAAACAATCTGATCATGTTTTGAAAATACTAAAAGTAATCCCTTATAAATAGAATAGAATATGTATTGTTGTTCTACAATCACCACATGTCAAGGAATTGACAATGATTGAGCCAATTTGGTCACTAATGATACAGGATGAAAAAATAAAATATTATGTTTAAATTCAGTAAATTTTTGAGAATAGGTAAAATACTTCTCTAAAAGTGACATCACAGAAGCATAATAGAAAAATGAAACAAGAATGAAAAAATGAAGGAAATTCCAATTCCTCTGATTCTAAAATATTATTTTCCTAGATTGCCAGAAAATTCCGCATGATCTAAAAGAAGAAAAGTGGTTTCAGAATACCCTTCATTAGGTATGATAATGATCCAATAGAAGATCCATGTATTGAATGTAAGAAATTAGGTTATATTAGACCAGATTTTACTCAACTAAACTATAAAAAGAAACTGATAGAAAATAGATATCAATAGAATAATAATTTTGAGAATAAATGAAAAAATAGAAATGAAATCTAATTGGATTTTATGTGAAGACTCTAGAATCTCCTCAAAGTATAATTCAGAAAAAGAGAAATATAATATACAATCCATCATGTGCTTTATGGTCAAGGAAGAAAAAGAATAGGTAGAAATATATTACTCTCCTGATTCTGATTCATGTTGTTTATCAAATGTAAAATTATCTTCTTACATCTCAATGCTTGAACAAAAAAAATTATTGGTAAATAACAAAAGATTATTGAAAAAGGTTAATAATGTTGTTTAAGGAGAAAGTTATACCATGCTAGAACAACATTGATAGTTATTTGAAATATTGAACTCATCAACAATGATTTGCATTGATCATGATAAAAGATTTAAATAATGTTAGGATGAAGTAGAAAATTATAAGAGTGCTATATTTAATTTTATAAAATGTGAAAAGGACTGAATGAGATTCAAAGAAAGAATGTCATTAAAAGAGAAATATTTGGAATATTATGTAAGGTTGATAAATATAAAATGTATAATAATTATGTTGTCCTCAATTAAAAAAGTTTCTTTTTTATCATTAAGGAATAAAAGGGAAAATAACTAATAACTTTTATATGAGAAAACCTCAATTTAGTGGTATTAAAATATATTTTATTTTCATATCTTTGTCTGAACAATGTGATATAAATTATTGAAACATAATTCGAATATAGATTCTATGATCTATACTAGATGACATTGTAGGACACAATAATGTGTGGGCACCAACAAACATTTTTTAATTAATTTTTCAGGTAACAAGACACATGAAAAAAATTCAATATAGTATATGAATACTTATAGTTTGAGATATATGTGTAGAGATACATCAAACATTTTCACACTTACTGAAATGGATGGAGGTCTTGTAACTTTTGGTGAGAATGCCAATGGAAATATAGTTGGATTTGGACCTATTGTAGATCGAAATACTATCTAAATTAGATTTGTACTATATATACATGGTCTAAAGCACATTTTTTATAAGTATTTCTAAAAATAGTGGTGCTGGTTTTTATGTTTATATTTTCTAAAACTTCATTCTCAGTTTTTGAAGATAAATTTATTAAATTTAGAAGAACCTGGAACTAAAATTGTTTATAATCTGGATATAAATTCCTTATATAAACAAAAATTGAATTATTTAACTACAAAGACAAATGAGTCATGGATGTGGAATAGGAGAATTTCTCATTGAAATATCTTAATTTTACATAATTCTTCTATGATGGACTAAGTATCTAATTTTCAGAGTCTTAAATTTGATAATGATATATTTTGTGATGTATACCAAATTCTATAATAGCAAAAATCCTCTTTAATGTAGATTAACAAAATGGATACATCTAAACACATAGAAAATATTCATATTGATTTTTTAGACCATAAAAATTATAATGATTGCCTAGTGACATATATTACTATGTTTTATTCGATGATTATTCTATACTTCCCAGCGTTTATTTTCAAGAACTCAAATTTTATGTTTTCAAGATTATTGTTTTATAAAAAATTCAAAATGAAAAAGTTTTTAAAATATTATCATTTAGATGTGATCATGGTGGATATTCCTAGATTAATAATTAAATATTATTTTCAAAAATATAGGAATTAAACATACCTTCTCCACACAAAGAACACCTCCAAAAAATGGGATTGCAGAAAGGATTAATCGGGAAATTCAACAAATGATATGGAATATGACAAATGAATACAATATTCCTTCAAAATTTTGGCCAAGATATGTATTCCTATCCTGTTACATCAGGACTGGTTTTTTAATTTATCATATATTCAAATATACAACCTATGAAATATATAATAATTGAAATAAAAAAGAAAATACATTAATGTTTTTTATGTACAATGTATATCATGAAAACTAAGGATAATCTCAGTATGTTCGAACCAAGATATGTTGAAAGAATATTTTTTTATTTTATGCTACCTCTAAATCCTTTAAATTGAATAATAAACATTTGAGTATTGTTGAAGATTCAGTTTATGTGAAGTTTGATAATATGGATCATTTCATTAAATAAAAATTTCAAACTATTGATGTCACTAATTCTCATGACAACATGAGGCTTAAAACAGTAAATGATGATTTTAGAATTTTTTTAATTAAAGACAATCCAATTTATAAGAAAGTGATACTAATGAAATAGAAAGTGTCCCAACTAGATAGTTTAGAACCCTAAAGAACCATGCTCTATAAACTAATATAGGAGACCTAGAAACAAGTATTTGAACCAGATGAAATATAGGGAACCTATATGAATTATATGCCTTTCTATCCTATTTATAACCTAAGACTATAGATATATCCTTATATGATGATATTATAATGTTAATTATACAATAACAGCTAAGTAAATTTATAAGGAAAGGAGTTTGGAAACTTTTAGAGCGACCACGTAATTATTCTGTTATATAGACCATGTTGGTCTTTAGAAATAAATAAGATGATCAGAGGAACAATACTAAAAATAAATCTAGATTAGTTGTTAAAATTTATAATTAAGAAGTTTTTATATATTATGATGTGACGTTTTCTACAATAACTATATTATAATAAATAATAATACATTTAACCTATGAATATCATATAAATTATAAATCATATCGAATGGATTTTAAATATCCCTATATAAATAGTTATTTTATTTTGGATGTTTATGTAGAACAACCTCTTAGTTTTGAAAATCACCATAAACTAATTTTTTTTTAAACTCACTAAAGCTCTCTATGGCCTCTTTCAAGCACCTATATCTTGGTGTGAGTGATTGAGTTCTATTCTATTGGTAAATGGATTTACTATTGGATTGGAAGACCGAACACTTTTTATGAAAACCATTTGTTCTAATATTTTATTACATCAAATTTATGTTGATGATTTTATTTTTGGATCATCTAATAAAAATTAGTGTACTTCTTTTTTAAAATTAAAGAAAAATAAATTTCACGTGATTCTGATTGGGAAATTGAATTTATTTTAAGGATTTCATATTTATCAAAAATATTATTTAATTATTTTTATTCAATGTAAACATATTTTTTATTTATTTAAAAACATTGGACAATAAAAATTCAAGAATTATTCAACTCATATGTGTATAAATATAAAAATTGATTTGGATGAAGTAAGATAACTGGTGGAAAAAAAGTTATATAGAGGTATGATTTGTATTTTGTAAAATAATTCTACTAGTAAACAAGACATTATGAATTTTCAGGCTACAATGTTATATTTCAATCAATCCTAAAGAATCCATTATTACTATAGTGAAAATATTCTTTAAATATTTAAAATGATTTAATTTTCAATCTCTTATATACCCCAAAACATCTTATTTAAATTTAATTTCATATTCAAATCATGATTTTAAAGGTTGTAGGTTAGATAGATAAAATACCCCAGGAAAGTATCCTTTTTTAGGAAAATATTTAGTATCATGGTTGTGTAAAAAACCCCAATATACTTCTCTAACAATTGTTGAGGTAGAATATGCATCTAATGGTAGATTCTGTGTAAAAGTATTGTGGATTAAAACAATTTACTAGAATTGAGATTAAATTTTAATAGTATACCTATTTAATATGATAATAGTACTACTATAAATATTTCGAAAAATATTAGATGTCATTCTTCGACTAAGAACATTGATATAAGGCATCATTTTCAGAAATATCATGTTCTTAATAAGTATATATCTTTAGAATATGTTAATACTAAATATCAATTAGCTTATATTTTCATAAAACCACTTCTCACTCCATGCTATGATTTTATTAAGAGGTGATTATGTTTATTTAATATTAATTAAATGTTTTTGGGTATTTCATTTCAATGAATATTTATTCCGATAACATTTATTTTTTTTATGTATATTATTTTTTCGGATGAAATTTGTATTTTCTAGTTTCCTTAAATAAATATTTTCTCATTTTAAGAATTGTATGATCTCAAAAAATATAATGATTTCCCTATATAACTAGTTTGGGAAACTATGAAACATCGTTATCTATTATAAATCATTGAAATTTCATTATTTTTTAAAACTAGATTCCCTTCCAAACCCTTTATCTTCCTCCTAATTATTATTATCTAATAACAGTCAAACATTAGAATCTATGAAATGGTGAAGACCAAGAAAACTGATGAAGGGGAACCCAATGACGTGAAGCGTCAATGAGTTACATCAAGAAATTTTATTCATGGAAAGGTTATATATTTCAATTTGATGTATAATAATTTTATTTCTTATGCTAGATTTAGCATTTCATGGTTTTAATGTTTTATTCAATTAAAAAAATTAGATATTATTTATAAGGATAAGTTGAATGTTTTCAATAGTAGTGTTTAATTTATTTTTTATGAAAAAAAAGATACATTATCAGTATAAATAAAAGTCAAAGTGTTTTCAATTTCATCAATCAAAATAGATGAGATTCTAAAATATCCTCATGAAGGATTATTCATCATTGATCTCAAATCAATTATAAATAGTGATCATGACTTTATATATTTAATTTCCTCTCTATTTCAATAGAAAAATTTTAAAAAATGATTATTAAGGATATTGATGTATATTATAAATTATTAGTTATGTTTATTCAAACATAAATTTCACCAATATTAGCTTAAACAGAAAAAATATCAAGATATGTATATAATGTATGTTTTCATCAGAGATATGTTGTTAAATTTTTCTAGATACATGTTGAGATATTTGAATTATTGTTTCAAAGAATAATATTATGTGTTATTTTATCCTTATGGAATGATACATTCCCTAACTCTTTTTTGGAGGAATTCAATTTGAAATTTTTATTCATTAGTGAAATCTTTTCATAGTAATTTCTTTAATACTAGTATTCCCATGAAGTTTGTATTTTATTTGAGAACTGTGAATAGAAATATTTTTACAGTTTGTGATGATGACCAACACAAATCTGGATCTGTTTCTCATGGGGAGAAAAGTACTATGAGAAATGAAGGAATAAGTGAATCAATGACTGAATGTGTGTCTATGTCCTATAAGAGAAAATTAAGAATTGATGGTGTATAAAAACATGAAGAAGTATAAGAAGCTATAAGGAAAACTATTATGAATCCAAAGAACATAGAAGAACCACCTCCTGATGAGCTGGTGTTAGGATCTGGAGAAGCTACCAGTTTGAGTCATTTAGAAGAACCAGTACATGAAGAGAACGAAAAAGATGAATGTCAGGTTCAAGAGAATAATGATGTAACTCAACTATTTGTTCATGTTCGAGATGATGCTATTCGAGAAGAGGTAGTTCAGGTGGAGGTTACCCTTGAAGAACAAAAAATTAAAAGATCAATAACACAGGAAATATATCTTGGTGAGAATCAGGCTATCTCATTCATTGATTAGTCTTTGGATAGACCCAAGTCTAACTCAATATAATTGACATATATACATGAGAATATTTCATGTTCAAGGGAAATGTCAGTTGAGAGGTCATCAACTTATACCTTATCCATTGTGGCTATTAATTATTCCAAGAACCTAGATGAATGGTCATTTTATTCATTGACTAATTAGATTGAGGATATTCAAATTATTATTTATAATGTTCATAAGAAGATTTATATTCCTAAATAGAAGATGTAGGCCTTAAGAAAATATCTTAATTATTTGCAGAATTCATCAGGCCATGGATAGAGCATGAGTCTGTTTTGACTCATCTTTAAGAAAATATTGAACATTCTATGTAAAAAAATATTTTTATGATTTTAAAATAGAAATTCTTTATGATATTGGAAATATCATATTTGAATATGTTCCCAAAAAAGATTTTATAGACCAAAAATTGTATTTGGGAAGCTAGTTTGAGTCTATCTAGGAAGGGTTATTCAAGACATTGCTTCTACATCTAACCCTTCAACCTCACTAGACATGATTAGAAAATTTCAAGCAATTACATATGTAATGGATTATATTAAATGATATATCTTATAACTAGTAGTGGAATAGTTCCCATTTTTATGTCTTTTTGGACATCCAGTAACTTTTTTTGAGAAACTATTCCCATGTAAACCTAGTATTAGGCCATTGTCAAATGTTTGACTAATCAGTTAGTACAATTTATATGTAAATATGAATTTCTGCATTAATTTTTGGTCGTCTGGATTGAATGCCAATTGTTGTGGGAAAAAAATTCTTCTAATATGGTTGATGTTGGGGTATCAAATGAAGTGTTGAACATTATTTTTCAATGGTTTTCAATATAATTACATACCCTATCTGAATTTCTATATTTAAATCCTTTAATTTCTGAAGAATTTTCATGTCAATTGGGAATATCAACTATTGAATTAAAGATATTACTTGTGGGAAAAAATACGAATGGGTGTATTTCAGAAACCAATATTTATTTGAAACACCCAATTTTTCCATGCGGGGTATTATTTTTTAGAAATATTTTTTAACTAGACATTGAACATTTTGATATCGTTTCGTTTATGTACAAGCCTTCATATTATCATGCCATTATAGATTGTAGGGCCATGAATGTTTTATTCCTTAATTCCGTTCCATTAATGACAAATCTTGATGTTTAGAAATTAATTAGAGTTAGAAGTGAATATTAGCAACATCATATTGTTTAAAATAATTAAAATATTCAAATTAGTGATGTGTCCTTATTTAATGAATATGTAGATTTTGTTTGTAATTCTTCTTCTTCTTTTATTTATGATTTATATTTTTAGTTTTCTATGGATTTAGTAACTGATGATAATAAAATATTTAAAAACCCTTATTGAATAGATCAAGTAGAACTATTAGAATTGAAAAAAATTGTTAGTAATTAGTTAATGGTTTTATTATACATAAAAATTCACCATTGTGTGATCATATTTTTATTGTTAAAAATATATATTGTTAAATGATAATTTACATTTTTTATTGATCATTGACCAAAACCACTCACACAAAAAAGTATCATTTTATGCCTATCATTAACAGATCTTGGGAGAACGTTATTTTACTATGGTTGACGTGAAATTTGGGTACAATCAAATGATGGTGATGGATGATAACACTCTAAAGTCTTCATTTCAGAATAGTTATTGGCACTATGATTTTTCAATTATTCTCTTTGGGTTATCTAATGTACACACTGTGTTTATTAAACATATGAATTTAGTTTATCATGATTTCATGGACATGATGGTGGTTATGTATAGTTATTAACTTTTTTAATATTGTAAAATTATAATGAAACATGGAATATTTATTGAAATTATATTCCAATCCTTAAATGTAAATTAACATAATGGGGTGTTTAGTAAGTGGGAATTTTGGTTGAATCAAATTTCATTCCATGGAGTCAGTGATTCAAGATATGGAATTACTTTTATCCCTAATAATATAATATTTGTTTAATAATGGGAAAGAATTAAATTTTTTAAGTGGATTTATAGTTTTAATGATTAAAAAAAATTTCTTGTAACTTGTTCAAAACAATTCATGGTTTCCTAGACCACTAACCATTTTAACTTGAAAATGATATAATTTCATATAGAAAAAATAATGTCATTATTGTTTTCAAGAACATAAAATATGATTTTATAATTCTTTAGTTATGGACATTTCTTATATAAATATAGAATATTTTTTCTATAGTGATTCTTCATTGAATAGATTGGTTTTTTATTAATGCATAATGATCATGTAATTGATCATGATTCACATCATTTAATAAATAATGAGTTGAATTATCCTACACAGGATATGGAATTAGCTGTTGTGATTTTTTTCCTCAGAAATTGGATTCATCATTTTTATATAGTAATGTATCATATATATTGTGATCAATAATTATTGATTTATATATTCACATTGAATTAATTTAACACAACATAGAGAATATGGTAGGAACTAATAATGTATTTTTATTACATGATTAATTATAATCCTGTAATTGAAACAAAAATTTTCTTCTTAATTGTGTAGAAAAAAATTCAATATTAAACATGTTTCTCTTGTTACATGAACCATTGGTCAATGATTTGATGAATTATCGAATATATGTTTTTGATGTAGGAACATACATGATAGGATTTCATGTTTTATCAATCAATACATTATTATAAATAATTTATAAATCCCAAAATGTGGATCATTATTTTCTGAGAAGATATAATCCATTATGAAGGGTTACGTTCTAGATATAATGTATTGACGAAGAAGGTGTTTTACGATTTGGGAAATATTTATGTGTTATATATGTTTCTCAATTAAGGAAAGAGTTATAGAGTAATGGTCAATGTTCACTATTTTTAGTTCACTGGGGTAGCACTAATTTGTATATATCCCTTCAAGAGTATTACTCATGGGGTGGAATTAAATGAGATATTGGGAATTTTAACCTAACATGTTTAACATGATAGTAGGTTAAAGAAAAACCAAAATTAATGAAGGTAATTATACAACCAGTCCATGTTCCATATTGAAAATCTGAAAATATACCCTAGGATTTTTCTTTTGGATTTCTAATGAAATTTAATGGAAAACATGTGATTTGATAAATTTCTAGTCGATTAACTAAATCATCACAATTTCTTCCCATTCAATTTAAAATGTATTTATCTCAGATTTATTTTCATAATGAAAATGATAATTTTCTAGTTAAAATAATTTCCTATATTTATTGTTTCATATTGTGGCCTCAGGTTCAGATATAATTTTCAAAAGGACTTTACAAATCATTGGACACTGAATTAAATTTCATTATTTTCATTTCAAATATTAACTGATGGTCTGTACAAGAAAACAATTCACACATTGGAAGATATTCTACATTCTTATTCAATGGATTACCATGGATTTTTGTATTAGTTTCATTATTTTCTTGGGTATTTATATAATTAAATCTTTTATTTTATATATATTGATGTATTATTTTATGAATTATCTTGAAACTCGAGTAGAATGCCATCATTTTCCAATGTGATTGGAGAGGAGAAGCTGATGTAAACATAATAATTAGAGGAAATTTCTAGGAATGTGTAGTTGATTGAGTAACATTTATGTAAGCCTTATTAAAGGAAGAAAATTTGTAATGATAACAAGATTAAATTAATTTATTTCAAGGTAGGTTTCAGTACCTGACCCATTCGGACCCACTCAACTAATGAAAGGCCAACCCATAACTACAACCAATCACTCCCATATAGTATATGTGTTATTGAAAATAGCCTAAATGAAAAACTAATATTGGGGAAATTTTTCAAATATACATCCATGAAGAAACCCATCCATCTCCTTGGAGAGGTGCTATTTAATATAAATAAATGATACTAACTTCTTTATAAATAATAATGCATGTGACAACCTCTAGGGAACAAAAAATAACATGATAACATAATCTGAAATATATGGGTGAAAATACATGCCAAAACAGAAAGGGTGTCCCATCATATAAAAAACTAAAATGTAAATGTTGATTGATCCCATATTCAGATATCGAATCCCCAAAAACCATTGGTGCTCAAATGGAATTGGGTGTCAAATAGACTACATTATAACCACCGTCGGCCAATCACCACTCTTCAAAAGATAGGACAAATTCAGGAAATTCCCTTTCAAGGTTCTGTATACATATAACAAGTAGGATCCCTCAATAGACGATGGGGGAGAAATAAAAGACATGAAAGAAGTATATTGATGAACCCTTCACAAGTGAGGCATGAAATAGAATGCTGATATAATACCTATACATGACCATAAAATGAATCCCAAATGAGAGATAAAAGGAATATCAATCACACATCTCAGCCCATGAAATGGAGTCTGTCACTAGTTTTAATTATCCATACATTATTCCTAACACCTCATGTGTTTTGCAAATGAGTAATAATGTGGAGCCACGGGCATTCACTGTACCACATTATCATGGTTGAGTAATCACTATATATAGGAACCATACCATTATATGATAGGTGGGTCCACATTTTAGTTGAAGGATGCATGTCCTATCATAAAACATCATTCCATTAAATAGATATAGAATTTATACCATAACACAGTAGGAGGGTTCTAATCTAAAGGTATAGGACCCAGGGTGAAACATAGCAGGATTTTTTTACTCCATTGATTGAGGAACCATGACCATTCGTAGAAATTGGTTTTTGTCTACAGAATGATGACACATGAATTGACCCATTATGAGGGTTCTAATCTATGTACAAAGGACCTAAGCCCTGTCCCAGTCGGTGGGTCTCACTATATGGATGTAGGGCCCCTTCCCTATTCCAGAAAGCGGGTTCCACTCTATTGATTGAGAACCCATGCCCTCTCCTATGACTATGGATCCACTATATGGATTAAGGACCCATTCCATATCTCAATAATTTTTTTACACTAAAAAATTAAAATGTACATTCACTTCCATCATCGAGCACACCGTTAAGAAACATTATGTGTAGAACATCATACACTATATCTAAAATTCTAATACAAAGGCCACCATTATAGTAAATGTTGAAAAAATACCAGATATGACGCTTATAGGCCAAAATCCAAGTAAAAAAGGATACAAGAGAAGAATAAGGTTCATAAAGAAGTATAAGTTGTGTAATGCTACCATGAAATGTGTAGCCCCACCCTGCTTCCTGGATGTGTCCTCACCCTCACATGGATCTCTGGCCATGTAGTACAATAATGTTTGTAGGGGTAGTTTATGGTATGTCTCAACCACTGGGTGTCCTCTCAGGTGATCATTTATATAACAATGAAACTAGATATTTGTTCGTATATATCATGCCACTTATAACGCATGGTGTATCAGTGTTTAGCGAGTATTGTGCATGTGTTGCCTACCCCATCTCATATACACTATAAAGTACATGGAATGTGAAAAAAATAAATCCCATGGGGGAACATGATATCCTAGGACTTTACTATGTATACTCATCGATATTATGTGTTAGGGGTAAAATGGATTGTGGTCACTCTAGATGAGATTTTATATTTTACTCCAATGTGAAACAGTTACAATCATCTAAACCAAAATATATGGTGTGTGTTCATCAGACTACTTGAGTTATAGTAGTGGTTTTACTAAAATGTTACATCTAATCCACACACTGATTACAAGATACCCTGAGTGATAAATCCTTCATTTGACCACTCAAGAAATTGTTTTAAACACCGATGACAAAGGATTTTGTCCCTCCATTGGCCAAAATAAAATAATCTAGTTCTCCAACATGAATCCCACAATATCCAACGTGTATTTGATTATGTTGAAATGTAAAATTATGATCTTAGATCAAGATAATTATTACCCACCTCCCTTGAGTCACCCCGATATATCGTTTTATTTTTACACAAACCATCTCACATGAATCAACCATGAATCCTAGGGTTTCATCGAGCTATAACACACCTCAAATGTTGATCTTTATCCCTATAAGTGAATGGTGTATAATTTGAAGACCAATTATGTAAAACACCAAAAAAATATTCAAAAATCAATGGTTAGGAGTTCATAATAAAAGAATTAAAATTTTAGATTTATGGGATTCTTAATAAACCACAATGATAATAATAAATTGAATAAAAAATTTAAATATCATATAGAGGATCATGGATATGATAATTTGAATGCTGATTTTGGAATAATTTTTACGTCATAATCAGTCATTTAATACTAAGGGAAAAAATGATGACTCCTAAATCAAAGTTGGATCACTATTTGATGAAGAATATGTTAACTATTGATGGGGAATATCAATTACATTCATTGTTCATCAATTCTCAATGATCAAGATATTAGATGTCTCCTAATCACAATCTGATAGAGAATAACAGTGAAATTATCATATCAGTGGTCCCAAAGTTATGTGGATAACCCTGGAGATTCTCCATAATATCACACACACACAGACACACACACACACACACACACACACACACATATATATATAATATTTTTTTTCGATTATATTTTGAATTATTTAATTAATTTAACTAATTCACCAAACATATCCTCTAATGGAATATTTATATGAATCTATGGAACCAACCATATTTAGTCTGAACCTAGAGTAAATATCATGTTCTAAATTCATCCGTGGTGCCAGAATTTTTATTATATAATTGATTTAGTAGTTATTACATCATTTTTATAATGTTTGTTTGTGTGATATAAAATATATTAAATTTTTTAGAAAAATATTTAGAATTTTACCAGGCCTTGGAATCATGTGTCGTCTTAATTCCTTGCTCCAAAAATATGCATTGATATATTTCAATGTACTAAAATAGAAAATAGACTCTCTACATTATTCCCTCCTACATTTTTTCAATATAAATTAAGAAAAAAATGTTGTGATATTGAGATAGTATCTTTCTATTATGCTCCAAGGATCCCTCAAGAATGATCACATTCTACAATAATGTAGAAACCAAGGGAATGGACCACCTATATAGGATTATATCCTTATAGTCCTAGATCACCACTGAGTCCTCCTTGAAAGTGGATACAACCTCCATGTCCATCACTCCAATTTCAATAACATGTGTATGATTAGGCATGTGTATCATCAACTATAATACATAGAATTTATAATGAACCCTTAATTTTAATGGGGTTATGGTGGGTTGGTAGGGATCCTCAACAAGAATATACATGTTCTTGAATAGTGTGATGAAACTTATAGATAACTTTACTCCTCAATCGAACCTCTTCAATCCTCCCCATATGTAGACACTTGGTAAAAATTCATCTCCCTTCATAAAAGTCAATTTCATAAAAATTACATCCTCATAATATATCAGCCACCTCAGAGCTATCCTTATCAGCTCCTAGAGCAGTTAGACCTTCTTTGTCATCTTTGTAACCATATCTATATAAATAAGAGATGCCTCACTAATAATAGTCTAGTATAAGGGTTTCCTATAGTGTCTACCATTCATGTCCATAAAATATTCAATTCACTAATAAAGTTGTAGATATATCTTTATGAAAACTCCAAAATCTGTAAATTAAACCCGCATCTCCTTCGAAATCATAACACTAAATCCCCCAGCATATCTTCCATCAACGAATATTTCACATAGACTACCCATCCATCTTGATGTGAATGGTTGTACTCATGATAATAAAGGTCCCAAATTATTCTTCTAGTAATTCCAATTACTATGATATGACCCACAGATCATAATTACTAAAAATTATCAAGGGGACCCCCTCATGGTGTATGATCACCAACATGTAAAACATCCCCAAACTGTCTAATAAAATATACTCCATGATGTAAAGGAAGTGTTATGAATTAATTTTTTGATCACCCACAACCCATATGGAATCACGGGCTCTTATTTTCCATCGATTACCCTTAACAATGTCCATGGATATTTCTTCCCATTTATAATCCACAATATACATATGCTTCAACAAACCCGTCAGAACATAGTTCTCATCCTACACATACTAACATGCGAGGAACCAAAAGAAGTACTTGGTCATGCTCTTCATTATTCCATCCAATCATAATTACTATTGAAGGTCCATGTACATATTCTCTATATAATGATGTTTATCCAAATGTGTCGTGGGAAGCTCCCTCATTACCTCCTCTTACAGCATGAATAGAACCACCATCCGCACATCACAATGGATTTGATTAGGTCATTTATTATTTCTTTACTAAATATTATTATGATATATTCTAACATAGAAATACATAGTGGATGTCTCCCATATTATCCTTGACCACATGGTGATGTATCGGTTGATTCATAAACATCGACTGAAGAAACGATGCACCCCTGATCCTCACCCAGAATTAGGTATAAGGAAGCCAACTACTCAGATTCCCCCTCTACGATGAGATAATTCCACATACATAAAAGGTAATTGTAAACCAGATTTCGATTAGATGTATTATAGAATATCTAGAAAAAAATTTCTGTATTAAATTCAACCAGTTCACAAAATTCAATTTCAGGTCCCTTTATATAAAGATGAACCTAAGACACTGGTGGATGAATTAAACAAAAGATCCCTCTGTTAGAAGATAGTTCCTTCACAAACTTATAGTTAATACTACCACTTCCAAATGTAGCTTCGGAGTCATGTAATTATTCTCATTGGGTCACAACTATATCACCCCATGTGTGATCACTTCCTTCCTCTACAATGACACTCAACTTATCCCAGCTCCTAATGAATAACAATATACTATGTACTCCACATCATTCATTTTTAATGTTGAAATAAGGGCCCTCATCCATCTCATCATCAACTCTTCAATGGATATATGTCACTACACATTCTATGTAAATAGTTACCCTCTCCACATTAGGTTTCTTAAGGGTGAAATAGTCATGTAAAATTATGAAATCAATCTCGGGTAGTACCCTGGAAAGCTAAAAATACTCTACACTATAGACATGAACTTCTGTTTCTCACATGAAATCACTACATAGACCTTTATTATGTCTAAAAAAATTAATGATCATAATTTAAATGTCCATTAAACTGAACCTCATGGATCTAGAACAAGGCCTTTAATTGCATACCCTAATTGTAGTTATCCTAATGTAATATATGATCATAATCAATTACTCTTTATCCAACTCCTCTAAAATGATATTTTTGAGTATCTAATCATGGAAGAAAATCATTCTATCTATGCAAGGATGGTCCGACTCATAAAATCTAAAAATATAGTGAAGGAATTTGTTATACTTAAATGATTAACAAAGTAATCATAGTGTCTATATCATCACTAGTACTCCATAGTTATAATATAATCCTCACAAACACTCAAATTTTTGTAGAAATACCTAAAATAAATATTAGGGAACCATCATGCACTGTGTCATTGTTCGAGGATATATTTAATCCATTAAAAGGGGAAATTTATCATTTTCAAGGCTCGGTTTTTGTGATGGTAATAAATAAAAAGCTTCAAGCATTCAACTTTTTTCTTACTAAAAAAATGGAGCTCCTAATTGTGACAAACAAGGTCTGATAAAAAACTTCTCTCAATGTCCTCCCACTACACCCCCAACAGTCATATACCGATAGGGGTCACATGAATGTCATAGATTATATTAGAGTTATCTCGATGTGTATTTTGATTAAAAAAAAATTCTCCCACCATAAAAAAAATCCTCGAATATCTTCCGGAATTGAAACCCTATAATCATTCATGACTAAAGGAATCTAGTTGCCTGCAGATCCCACTGTTCTATGTGATAAACTCCTCAACTTATATTTGATGGGTTTCAGATTCTTTCTTCAAGTACACACATACTCTTTTTTAATATCTATTACACCTGCAATTAAGAATTTCATCCCCTTAGACAAATGTCATTAGACTCATATATGGTGATGAACAATCTTGGATTGGAATGTGTATATCATTTCCATACCAAAGATGATTTCAAAAGGATTTCTTGTGATGACCAACTACTCAAATACAATTATATGTCCCCTATGTTATTGCTCACCAATCTGGTTTTTAAATTGTAATGAATTACCATTATAAATTTGAACATCATGCTAGAGAATTTTGTCTAAAGTATCAACAAGAATCTCCAACAATCGTAATGTGATTAATGTTGTGAAGTAATGACTCATACCTATGTCTAGTAGTAACAAAACAATATTAGAATAAAAATAAATCATGATTAGAATAAAAATAAATCAATCCAATAACCATATCATGGTTTTTTTGGGTCATATTCTTTCATATGTTATTTCTTCCTAGGTTTGTGACCACCAGTATCTACTCCTCCTACAGCCCCACATACTCCACTACCATCTCCACCTCCTAACTGGATACCCTATCCATGCCTAGGAGAACCATGATCATGGTGTTATTCTACAATTATGATACATCTCATATCAACGTACCCTCCTCTACACTCCAGGATGGTAAATCACATTCAATATGATCTCACCCATCACATGCATAACATCAAAAATCTACAAAATTCCTTGTTACATTGTGAATCCCCGGAGATGCACGACCATGTTCTTGAGTATAGTTAGGAAAATATCTCTTGTTCCAAGATCCTTGTCACTAAATCCTACTAGATAATATATACAACTAATAACTATGACTCTGACATCCATATATATCTTCATATAGACCACTTAGAGAGGAATCACTCCATCACCAGTACCTTATGTAACACTATATCTTATGTGGGAATTAATTGGGGTACCACACTAGAATTTACGTAGAGCCCTGACATCAAATATCCCAGATCTAGTGTTCTATCAATTAAATTGGAATGATTAGATGGAATCAATTCTTTATGGACCAAATAAATTATTTGTATTGGTATACTAGATACATAAATTAGTCCTCTATTACAAATTAATACACTGATTACGACATATTTTTTACATTAAAAACAAATAACTTTGGGAATAACTGTATTCCATCTATTATATTCTTTCATGTATTTCCTAGAATTCATATTTTATATATGTCGATGAAATATAATATGGGTGATCTCAAATTATCATTATGTTAAAAATATATTGGAATCAATTATGAATCAATTATAATAATAATTATGACATGGTAAATAACTGAACTCACAATCTATATATTCGACAAACAGAGAGTATAGTTCATAAAAAATATGGAAAGGTAATAACTAGAAACAAAATCTATTCAAATAACTATATAAGGACATATATATATATATATCATGGTAAGAAACTACAACACAATCCATTTAGTCAATGAACTAAAACTGAAATGTATCCATGGATATGTTAATGAAAAATCTCGTACATGAATAATAACTAAAACCAAATGAAGGTAATGATTTCATAATGGACATCATTTCTATGTCACTTAAGGAAAATAACATCTTGACCATTCACAATAAAATTTAAAACTATGGATAGAAACCCATTAAATTTTTTCAACTAGTGTGTATCATAAGAACCTATAGATGAGGGTCTCTCTTGCATTTAACAATAGCTAAATTAGTTTTGCGTGCATTACAAAATATAACATGCAGGAAATTTAATTAAAATGGTAAATGTATAGAAGATTCATAAAATTTTATATTCCCTGGCATGTATGGTGATGTGTGTCATACATTCTATTCAATACAAGGTTCTTACTATAGAATTTGAGGGTGTTATATTCTCCCCACCTTAATTAAATAGAGTCTTCATAATTTGTACTCCATCATGGTGGGAAATTGTTTTATATTTCCTCTTTTGAAATCCAATATATTGGCAAGTGTTCATAGAAAATAATATAGAAATGATATAATGGGATGTACAAAGGTCACTTGGGCTACTATGTAACTAGGTCATTATATTGGAGAACATTAGTGGCTAGTGAAAATATATACATGAAGAAAAAGAGTAAATCTTTTTAGGTAATGAATAATGTTCTCAATCAGAAACAAGTGAATTATTTATAGGATTTTAAATTCCATCAAACCCATAAATAATTGATTATTTTTTATACCATCTGGTCAAAAAAAATTAAGGGATTCAAATTATATTTTATTTTGATGACATTTTCCTCTTTTTGGATAATAAAATTAATGATCCACAATATAATTAAATATTCATACTTGATATTTTTAAATTTCTTATGAGAAATATAAAATTTTGGTCTTCTTAGATCACATTAAAATTGATCATTTTACACTCAAAAATTAATTAGAAATAATGAATTTTTGATATATGAAGCACAATAAGAACATTTAATTGTTCATAAGTCCTAAAATTGAGTGTTAAGTATAATTATTTAACTCTAACTATCTTCAAAAACTAATATGATAAAGAGATTAATATTTAATACCCAAAATTGATATTACTAGTTCATAATTAACATTTATTTATCATAGATTTTAACTAAAAACAATGAAGAAAAAACACGGGAATTGCAAAGGTCAGTTGTTACTGTGAAACCCATGTCATCATTTAGTCAAGGGTTCAATACCCTTGGACTTCTTTTATTTGATTATTTTTCTCCCATTTCATTGTATGCCCTATTTTAAAACCATATTAATATTATTTTTAAAAGAAATATCACAGACATCCTTTAAATAAGTTTAATCACTAAATAATGTTTTTACTAAGGATATAAATATAATCTCAATACATAAATACATCATCCACATATTTCTACATACATCCTTCTTTATTCAAAAATTTATCAAATATATGATGGAATCTTCAAGGTTAATGTCTTGGTTCCCCACACATAATATAATAAACTATAAAGGATTTTATAGGATGTGATTCATTTCCTTCCTCATACTCTAATTTTTTCCTTGAAAATCCTTTAATTTTTTTTCTTCATTCCAACACATAAATAATTTAATTGTTCCATTAATATGCATTCCTTGGTATCAACATCAACACTTCTCACATCTCTGATATCATGCCTTCTTTTCTATACACTCTCCACCACTCGATCTCTTAGAAACAGATGTCCATATCATCCATGGTGTGTACCAGAGTTAGTAAAGTTTCATATTAAAAATCATATTGTAGGAAAACTGATTTTGTATAAAAATTATAACCTTCACTATAGTCAATAAATCATTTGGTACTCATTTCCCAAACCTTGTTATTCCTGTTTTATGTGGACATGAATCCTACACATTCTATAAATTTACAAAAAGAATAATGAATATTGTGAGAACAATAGTCATAGTGTGAAAAGAGTATAATTATATGTAAGTTATCTAAATCATGACATGTTATTTTTAAAAATAAATCACTATAGAATTAACCTTGATCATTTTTTTTCATTATACAATCAAAATCAACATAATGTTTTGTGAAAAAAAAGGATTTTCCTATGAATATCCCTAATTAATATCGAACCAGGTGTGTAGTAAGGCTTGTTGTTATGCACCAGGATACCATGAGTTAGGATCGAAAAACCATGTTAGATTCATAATATCTCAGTACATCAGTTCTGGAACTTTTTCCACATGCAGTTTCAATACAGGGATCTATTTATCAATATATCCACATCAGCTTTAAATTACATGAATTTTAGAATGTTCTTCTATAGTTAAAAAATGTAACTAAGGGTTATGTTCTCTATCCTATGTTTCCCTAAATCAAGTTAATTAGGTTCCTACTTATTATACATTGATACTAACTTTAGTTCCCCAACACCATATATCCAATGATGGTGACTAATATCAATTATATTGGAATGATTGTATAGAATCAAATCATAATAGATTATAGTGCTTTTTATTATTGGTAACCCATATTTATAAATGAACCAGTTATTAAAAATTAAAACGGTAATTAAAAAAATATTTTTTCCCTTTTATAAATAAATAACTTCAATAAAAAATTTCATCCATCAAGTATATTCCTACATATCTTTTTTATTACACTTCTGGAATTCATTTAGAAAGAAACTTAATAATGTTGAGAAAATATTCCCATTAAGGGAAAAGTATAGTAGATGCTACTAGAATTTTACCTTTTACCAACAGTTCAGAGCCCTTAGTAATGGGTGGGAAACTATTGTAATTTTATATACCAAAGATTTCCCAAACTGTGGCCATGTAAGTCATGGGTAAAGGTTTATACCAACGGTTATGTGTAAACTATAGTTATATGGGTTAAATTAAGAGATATATCAATGGTTTCACGAACCGTTGGTATATTTCACACTTTTAGAAATAATTTAGAACGGTTGGTATTTAGTGTACAATATACTTCCAAAGTATATACCAATGGTTTTGAAAACCATTGGTATACATATGCTGCAGCTCCACAGCAGCCAGGAGCCACCTCCAACCTACAACTCTCCATGACCAGCAAGAACACATACAGTTAAAATCCAAAAGACAACATGGGATGTTTAAAATTCATCCAGAATATTGAAATTTAGAAATTTAAAATTCATTCCTCACTCAAACCACAACACAAGAGAAAAATCCAGAATCCAATACATCCATAATTGAAATGAAATAACACCCATAAAACCAATACAAAATTAAAATCCAATATATCCAAAATCTAATACACATAATAGTATTCAAAATTTAGAATTCTTTTCCAATACATCCAGAATCCAATACATCCAGAATTCAAAAATTTAGAATTGAGATGAAATAACACACAAAACAGAATTCAAAATTTATAATTCACGCCTCAATCAAACCACAAAACCAATACAGACAAGAGAAAATTCCTACATGTTATAGGAAGAACCTGGTATGTTTACTCATGATCTTGGGTTGAATATCTTAAAACCAACAGAAAAACATTGGTAGAGTGTATAAGGATCATGATACATATAAGATTGAAAATGGTAGTTTTAATGTGCTTAGACATAGGATGAGTTATAGAAAGCACATATGATTTTTATAATCCTCTAATGACTATGTATCCATGTATAAATGGTTCCTGATATGTTAGTGGGAAACAATTGAAAATCTCAAAATATGAGACGGGTTTCCAGAATAGCGTACATGTTTTTCATAGACTTTTCAATAGGAATAAGGGGGTATGTGGCTTATTGTAATTTCGTCTCTTGGGTGTGATGTGAGATGAATCTCCATTTTGGGTAGTGGGTATGAATATTCAATTATGTCTTTGGTATTGGGTTCCCAAAGTGACATTGGTTTGGTCCAAAAACCCACTGTTTGAGGTTGGGATTGGCATATTAAATGTCATGTGTTTAGAATAGGGGTAGGAGTTCCTCACATGAGAACTAGATTCTATAAAGCTGGATCATGGATCCTTATGTCAAAGTTTCAACACAATCCTAATAGGTTTGGTCAGTTTTCCATATGCGAGTTTTTTTCACTTAAATGTAGTCCATTTTAAACAAAATGCAGACACTTCGAGTGATACCGACCACACCATGCCCCCGATTGAGGTGTGTTTGACTCATACACGTCACATATGACCCATGGATCATTGTCTTAATGTATCCTGACAATATGAATGTGTTTGGTCAGTTTTCCATATGTGAGTTGTTGTTTTCACATAAAATGTCATCCATTTAAAATAAAAGTGAGACACTTTGAGTGGTACTGGCCACACCATGCCTCATATTGAGGCAAGGAAGACTCATAAACATCAAAAATGACTCATGAATCACTGTGCTAATGTATTAACACAATCCGAATATGTTTGGTCAGTTTTCTGTATGCTAGTTGATTTTACATAAAAGAGTATCCATTTTATTCAAAAGAAAGACATATCAAGTGATATCAGCCACACCGTTCCTCAGATTGCGGTGGGGTTGACTCATAAACATCACAAATGACCCATGTATCGGTTTCCTAAAGTATCAATAGAATCCGAATGCGTTTGGTCAGTTATTCATATGCCAGTTGTTGTTTTCACTTAAAATGTTGTCCATTTCAAATAAAAGTGAGACACTTTGAGTGGTACCGACATCACCATGCTTCAAGTTGAGGTGGGGTTCACTCGTACATGTCAAAAATGACCCATGGATCATTGTGCTAAATTATTTACACAACTCAAATACATTTGGTTAGTTTTCTGTATACCAGTTGTAGTTTTCTCATAAAATGTTGTCCATTTCAAATAAAAGTGAGATACTTTGAGTGCTACCAGCCACACCGTGCCTCGAATTGAGGCGAGTAAGACTCAAAACCATCAAAAATGACTCATGGATCCTTGTTATAAAGTATCAACACAATCTGAATACGTTTGGTCAGTTTTCCGTATGCCAGTTATTTTTACTTAATAGGGTGCCAATATTGAACAAATAAAATAAACTACGAGTGATACAGGACACACTATACCTCGTATTGAGGTAGGGTTGACTCATAAATGTTATAAATGACCAATGGATACTTATTATAATGTATCAATAAAATCCGAATGTGTTAGGTCAGTTTTCCGTATTCCAGTTGTTATTTTTACAGAAAATGTTGTCCATTTCAAATAAAGGTGAGACACTTTGAGTGGTACCAGCCACATCGTGCCTCATATTGAGGTGAGGTTGCATCATACACGTCAAAAATGACCCATGTATATTTTTTCTAAAGTATAAACACAATATGAATGCATTAGGTTGGTTTTCTGTATGCCAGTTATTGTTTTCACTTAAAATGTTTTCTATTACAGACATAAGAAAGATACTTCGAGTGATACAGGCCACACCGTGTCTCAAAATGAGGCAAGGTTTTCTCATACATGTCATATAAGACCCTAGGATCATTCTACGAATGTATAAACAGAATACTAAAGAGTTTGGATAGTTTTACGTATGCCAATTGTTGTTTTAACTTAAAATGTTGTCTCTTTTAAGTAAATGTGAGACACTTTGAGTGTCACCGGCCACACAAAACCTCATATTGAGACGGGGATGACTCTTACATGTCAAAAATTACCCATGGATAGTTTTTCTAAAGTATCAACACAATCTGAATATGTTTGGTAGGTTTTCCGTTTTCCAGTTGTTTTTTTCACTTAAAATTTTGTCCATTTCAAATAAAAGTTAGACAGTTTGAGTGGTGTCGTCCCCACCATGCTTCAGATTGAGGCAGGGTTGACTTGTGCATGTCAAAAATGACCCATGGATCCTTGTGGTAATGTATCAACACAATCGGAATACGTTTTGTCAGTTTTCCGTATGACAATGGTTTTTACTTAAAAGGGTGTCCATGTTTTAACAAAAGAAAGACACTACGAGTGATACCGGACACATCATACCTCAGATTGAGGCGAGGTTGACTCGTAAACATAAAAAAGGACCCATGGATTGTTGTGAAATTGTATCAACGTAATCCAAATATGTTTGGTGAGTTTTCTGTATTCCAGTTTACGTTTTCACTTAAAATGTTTTCCATTTCAAATAAAAGTGAGACAATTTGAGTGGTACCGGCCACACCATGCCTCATAATGAGTCGGGGTTGACTTGTACATGTAAAAAATGACCCATGGATACTTTTTCTAATGTATCAACTCAATCCGATTGTGTTAGGTCTGTTTTCCATATTCCAGTTGTTGTTTTTACTTAAAATGTTGTCCATTTCCAATAAAGGTGAGACACATTGAGTTGTACCGGCCACACTGTGCCTCGGATTGAGGCGGGGGCTGACTCGTACAGATCAAAAATCGCCCATTGATCCTCATTATAATGTATCAATACAATCCGAAGGCATTAGGTCCATTTTCAGTATGACAGTTGTGGTTTTTACTTAAAATGTTGTCCATTTTGAACAAAAGAAAGACACTTCAAGTGATACCAACTACCCCATGCCTCAGATTGAGGCAGGGTTGACTCGTACACATCACATATGACCCATGGATAGTTTTCCTAATTTATCAATAGAATCCGAACAATTTTGGTTGGTTTTCCGTATGCAAGTTGTTTTTTCACTTAAAATGTTGTCCATTGCAAATAAATGTGAGACACTTTGAGTGGTACCGGCCACACCGTGCCTTGGATTAAGGCAGGGTTGACTCATACACGTCATAAATGACCCATGGATCCATGTTCAAAAGTATCAACACAATCCATATATATTCGGTCAGTTTTCTATATGCTAGTTGTTTTTACTTTAAAGGGTGACCATTTTAAACAAAAGAATGATAGTATGAGTGATACCAGCCACATAATGCCTTGGATTGAAGAGGGATTGACTCGTACACATCAAAAATGAACCATGGATCATTTTACTAACGTATAAACATATTCCAAATATTTTTGGTCTGTTTTCCATATGCATCTTGTTGTTTTCACTTAAAATGTTTTCTATTTAAAATAAACGTGAGACACTTTGAGTGGTACCGGACATAATATTCCTCGGATTGAGGTGGGGTTGACTCTTACATGTCAAAAATGACCCATAGATCCTTGTTCTGAAGTATCAATAAAATCAGAATGCGTTTGTTTGGTTTTTAGTATGCCAATTATTTTTTCACTTAAAATGTTGTCCATTTCAAATGAAGGTGTGACACTTTGAGTGGTACCGGCGACACCGTGCCTCAGATTGAGGCGGGGTGGACTCATACACATCACAAATGACCCATGTATCATTGTGAAAATGTATAAACACAATCCAATTCTCCCAAGTGATCTTAAGGGCGGATCCCATTTGATCCATGGGATCCGAGAGACCGAATTAAGAGTGTGATTGCCTCCGTAATCAAGGTAGGTGGTCAGTCATTGGTAATGAAGTAATAGTAATGGAATGTTAATTAAGTTGATATTTATGGTGAATCTTGAAGAGATCATAGATTGGGATCAATGAACTAATGATGTAGTGATTGGTGTGATGATATCGGTGATATACAGTTGTGTGAGGTACCCAGCAGAGGATGAGGATATATGTGGTGGGGGTTATGCTTGGTAGGAGGAGGGTAGGGAGGCTGTCCAGGGTCCAGGAAGGAGGGGGGAGGGGGGTTGTCCGTGGTCTAGGGATGAATGTGGGGGGATATATGGGGGGCTGTCCGGGGTCCATGGAGGAGGGTGGGGGCTGTCTGGGGGGCTATCTGGTGTCCAAGATCGAGGGTGGGGAGGTTGTCCAACGGGATATCCAGGGGCTGTCCCAGGTCCTGGGAGGTGTGGGGGGGGGGGGGCTATCCAGGGTCCAGGAAGGAGGGTGGGGGTGTCCAGGGGCCAGGGAGGAGGGGGGCTGTCTGGTGTCTAGGGAGGAGGGTGGGGGATTTCTGTGGTCCATGGAGGAGGGTGTGGGGGGGGGGGGGGCTATCCATGGGGTTGTCTGGGGTCCAAGGAGGGGGAGGGGCTGTCTATAGTCTAGGGAGGATGGTGAGGGGCTTTCTGGGGGGTTGTCCATCGTCCAGGGATGAGGGTTGGTGGGACTATTTAGGGTCCACGGAGGAGGGTGGGGGTGCTGTCTAGGGTCTAGGAAGGAGGTGGTGGGGGATGTCCGGGGTCCACGAAGGAGGGTGGGGGCGGGGGCTTTCTGAGGGGCTATCTGGGGGGATGTAAAGGGGGCTGTCTGGGGTCCAAGGAGGATTTGGGGGGGGGGGGGGGCTGTCCTAAGGGATGTCCTTGGTTCATGGGATGGTATTTTCAAATTTTATAATAAAATTCATTCGATGTTAAAAATATAATTTCATTATATCAACTTCTAATTGGACCATCAATTTTCTAAATTCTACTAAAAAATTACAATTTCATTAAAATAGTTGGATTTCACAAAAAATAATCAAGTCATGTTTTATTATTTATAGATAAAAAATAATGATAATGTGACCAACCTAATAACACATATATTCAGGAAAAAAAAATCAATAAACATCAAAGGTCAGTAATATTAGTAAAAAATGTACGGATCAATCCATTCCTCATCACCATCACTATCATTGCCATCATCTTCACCCTCACACTTGTCCTCATCGTCATCCCCATGATCATTCTCTCCCTCCTCTTCACCCTCTTACTCAGCCTCGACCTCCTCCTCACCCTCCTCCTCTACCTCGGCCTCCTCCTCGCACTCCTCCTCCTCTACCTCGACCTCATCCTCACCAAATTCTTTACCACAACTAGAAATTCCACCTGGTACCCAATATATATAATGCATAGATGACATATACTCATCACAATTAGTGATGTCCTCTAGTAGAACTGTTGGATGTAAAGCTTCCATCAATTACATAAATGCAGTGTTTGCCATAAGAGAGTGTTCTTCCATCTCTCTGGTCCTTTTTTCAACATGTTCTACATTCGCCATAACCTACTGCAACTCAATGGAAATATAACCCTTACCTGAGGAGGGACAATACCTCATCAGAACTATAATCTTCCCTGGCCGACAGCGTACTCTACCAGGGTTCTCATCTCCCATCACCTGATGCAAGTGATCATTTGGCCAAAAAATGTTAGTTTTTTGGGAATGAATGTACTCTAAAGCGGCATGTTACATATATAAATTGATTATTATGTTACCTAATAGAGATTAAAATTTTAAATCTAGAAAATAATACTTACAATCAGCTGTTCAGTCGGTTCATTAATGGCACTTTAATCTTTCTTTATTCTACTTGAGAAAAACAGTTTTTCTCGAGGCACACATCTTTATATGTTCAATATATGCCTCTATAATGACATTAAATGTAGCAAACCATAATTAAAAATAGGATACTAAAAAACTAGTAATTTCATAACTAAAATTATATAACAACTTTAGGACTCGAAAAAATTATGGAGGAAGCAATAGGAAGTTCAATTCATAACAAAATATTATAAATTGTCATACCCACTATCTCTCATGATCTGGCATCATAGTAAATCCCAATGTGTGGACGTATTTCTTAGCATTAATGTTTTCTAATTTCTTCTAGATGCATCCTAAATAAAAATCACTAATTAGTATTATTGAAAAACTTGAAAATTTTCATTTAAATACCATTAATTTGATTAATATCATAAATTGGCTAGTTGTCCAATTTGTAATAAATTGTCGGTACTATTCTAATGAAAAATCATCTATGATAGGGACCACCTCTAACTCTGTGCCCACTCTAGCACACCATCCAATGTACAACTCATTCTTATAAGATCTCCAATGCTCGCCACAATTCAATAGACGTGCTAGCCATGCACCCTCACCATTGGGGAAATTAAACCACAATAACACCAATATATTAATTCATATAATAACAAAATTAAATATATTTCATTAAATTAAAAAGTTTTTTGTACCCATATCTCTTCCCAGGCATTATCCTTGACATCATGTGGCAGTTGTCTCCATGATAGCGGGATGACAGGAATGATGTCAGAGTATTTGGAAAGCATCGCCAAAACACTCCAACATTGTTGCCTAGATTTTTCTATCATCTAAAAATATTTATTGAAGTCCCCCATCAACTGCATGTGGAGGTTCCACACCACACGCATGCATGTACGCCCCCGCCCCCACCTCTTATTAGTAGATGTATTTGTTATGAAAGAAAAACAAAAACTTTATCAATACATTTTATAATAATAAAAAATAATGGTCTAACATTTTGTTAGGGTTGTATAAGTATACCTGTGGTAGTCTGATCAAGGAGTGCCACTAGATCTGTAGAAACTAAAGGAACACCTTGTACAGAGGGAGTGAGTCCCAATATATGCTCTACAGGGACAGTTCTAGAGGAGCAGGAGTCGAATAATATGGAATATAAAAGACCAGAAAGATTGAAGCAGTATTAAAAGAAGATTACAGGGATGGCTGGACAAATGATGGATAAGGAGTGGGAATCATCTTCAGATATGGTACAGACAGGTGAGGAGGGTCAAATTTAAAGGGTGGTGAAAACATGGGAGGCCTAAATATCCTGTGTGTTTCAAACCGCACACCGGGATCAGAATGTTGGATGGATTGTATGTTAGAGGGAGGGGTAGGGTCTAATCGGGTATGCCGACCAGATCATCTTGATCCCATACCACCCACTTCATATGAACACCCCAAGTGCTGGGACCACTACTAGGCTTCTCATAAAATAACTGTCAGATAATTGATGGATCCTGAAAAAATGATAAAAAAAGTAATCACATGACATTATATATAATTTAAATAAATATAATTGAAATAAAATACTCACTGTAGGAACTAGTGGTGGAATGCCTAGCTCAGTCATGCGACGATTGTTGTCTATAATCTGTTATCATCACCTCTCTTCAATTGGTTTCATTTCTTACATATGAAAACAATAATGGATGTAAATTAAAAAGGATAACTAATGTGTAACCTAAAAAACAAAATAAATGAGATGGAATCATAGGATTCTTGGATAATTTAACTAACCATTGTTTTAGGTGATATTGAAAAAAATATATAATAAAGTCAATAAATCCTACAAGATATACTAATGAAATTTAATTTTTAGTAGGATGATTATTTACTAAGAGTCATTAGTCTATTAATATCATGGAACATTGACTCTACCAGTTTCATAAGTGGAAAATATATTGTCAAAAATAAAGAAAAGTTTAAAATATTTTAGCTCAGGCAACTGATGAAGGTTTCAATACATATTTTGTAGAAGAATAAAAACTATCATGTTCATTACCTGGTAAAATGATAAAGAGAGGTCTTAGAGTCATAAAACTTTTATACAAATCACATTTGAAGCATTGAAATGTTCACCAAGTTATAAATGTTTGTTTAGTAGGTTTAAATACTGTTAAATTAAAAATTAGAAAATGAAATTCAAATAATAATTTCAACTAATAATCATTGAAAATTCACATAACAGTCAAGTTGGATGAAACATATTTGAAATCAATATTAAATCAATTTGAATAGAACCAACCGTAACAACCCAACTTGAGGTAAGCCAAAAGAATTTAGAACAAGAACAAATGATTTTATATATTTCCCAACATAGCTTTAGGTTCACAGCCAACTATGACAATTGATATGTGGAGACATTAAAAATGGATTGCATCCAATGACAGTAGCGATGGTGTCAATTCCATCATCATTATCATAAAAAATATGTCTTGGAATTACTTCAACTATGAAACCAAATTTAGGTTGAAGTTAGTCTTTGACATAAAAAACATGTTTATCCATTGATTCCAATACACGTGGTTCATCGATAGAAAGACTACGAGACATATTAATTAGTCAAATTCCACAATCATAAGTAAATTTTCCATGTCTCGTCATCGAATCAAACCAATGGAATTTCATCGTCGTGACTCATCCATGAGAGAAATAATCCAACATTATTATTTTTTCAATGACTCCAAAATAACCCACATTTTCCAATCGGTGTTTACTATCTGATGTACTGGCATAAAAATCTATTGTGAAATTTACCATAACAACATCATGTTGTGTTCTCAGGTTCTTTGTTCATTCATTAAAAATAAATTGTTACCGATTGATAACAATTGATTTACAGTCACGAACCACTGTATTAGGAACAAAATCCAAAGCTGTTATTTCCTCAGAGATAGAGTCAGTAAGAAAACTCAATACATGCAATATAAATCAATATTAATCACAATTAATTATTGATATAATTATTTTAAACAGTAAAATTTTTACCATTAATTTTAACCAAGCAGAAAACTCTTTGGTATACAAAGTCTCCCTCTATCTCAATGATAAAGAATGATGCATTCAATTTATCATTGTTTTATGTTCCATGTACATAAAAAATATGAATAATTTAACAAATATATATGTATGATATACATAATAAATTTTTTTTCCTAATGGAGTCATCAAAAAATTCATAGTTGGACAAAAATGTTTGATGTGCCATCTCCCGCTCTTCAAGGCTTAATTTCTTTAATGTATATGATATAGGAATTCCTCTTGATTGAGTAAGTGATGGAAAACTAGGTTCAATTTTCTCATACATGTATTATTCATTTCTTATTGGTATTTTCTTTCTTGTACTAATATTAGACAAATACATTGAGTATAAATCCATACATTCTTGAGCCATGTACCCATTCACGATAGATTCTTCGAGATGATTCCTGTTTAAAAGTGTTCATGTTTCATTTATTTGGAAACATCTATTGGAAAAAATAGGTCCTTTGAGAAGTATTTCAGTGGGAATATGGACAGTCAGATGCATCATGCATGTGAAAAATGATGGAGGAAATATTTTCTCCAACTCACACAAAATTTATGGTGCATCTGTCAATATTTTTTACGAGAAAGACATGTACTACTTTTTAGCACAAAGATATATAAACAAATTACATAACCAAATAACAGTCACCCTTACATTATTGGAAAAATGATGATGGATTGAAATTGGAATAAACTCATGCACAAGAATGTGATAATCACTAGTCTTCAAGGATTTTATCTTGTACTCTCTTCTATTGACCCGTTTAGATATTTTTCATGAATATCCATCAAGAACTCTAATAGTATCTAATAATTACAGAATTTTTTTTCATAGGTGACATCAAATAAGAAGCACATAGAACTTGACATTTATTTTCACTGATACACACATGATGAAATTCTAGTCTGATGCACCAATAAACCAAGTCATGTTGAGACCAAAAATCATATTTTTTCTTTCCCTTAACATTTAGAGTATCGAAATAAAAATTCCACATATATTCTTTTCAATGTGAATTACGTCTATGATGTGACATAAAAATTTGTTGACCAATAAAGAAAATCAAAAAAGACACTCCTCTTCCTCCAATTGTAACAGGTTTTAGTGGAAACATTCATTCTCTTTCTAGATTTCATTTGACTAATTCCGAAAGAAAAAATGAAATATTTCAATTCATTATGAACATCAGTTCCATACATAAGATAAGGTGGATCATTGGCCTCTATGGTATTATCAAATCTTCGATGATTATTTCAATTTGGATGGTCCATTGTCATGAATCATCGATGTCCCATAAAAATGAAACTAAAATGATGTTTTAGTATTATGGATCATGTATTCTTCATACAAATAAGACATGACAATTTTCCCTTCGTGCTCCATCCAAACATCATTAAATAAGCCAAAAAAACATTGATCGCCCACATAAGTGCATCACGCATCTGAAATATGTCTTTTGAATATGCATCGTATGTGCGCACACCCACATCCCAATGAAGATTTAACTCTTTTATTAATGGTTGCATGTATACGTCAAAATCAATATCGGGATCAGAAGGGCCAGATATGAGTATACTCATGAAAGTGAAATGTTTTTTCATACACAACCATGGGGGATGATTATAAATGTTTATAAAAACCGGCCATGTGTTGTGCGATTTAATCATCTTCCCCAATAGATTAAAATCATCTCATGAAAGAACCATCCTAACATTACGCATGTCAACTGCAAAATCTAGATATTGATCATCAAATCTCTACCATGAAAATCCATCTACAAGGTGAACCAACTCAATATTAGTCTTATTTCTATTTGTATCATACCATCTCATATTTATTGATATTTCATCTGACATAAAAAGATTCTGCAGTCCTAGGATCAATGTAAAGTGACTTGTTACTTTCTTTGGCACACGGGATGGCATTCCATAAGATTTTGACTTCCAGCGGGATGTGCCACATTTTATACAATCATTTCATTCATTGGTTTCCTCCTAGAATAAAATTCAATCTTTCGGGAAAGCATGAATTATGTTTCTTGAAAATACATGTTCTTCAACTTACTTCCATTCCATATAGTCATTTGAGGAAATATATGCATCATATGTAAGTAAATCTTTCAAGAAGGTAATAATTTAATCGATTACTATATTAGGAATCCCATATATAGTTTTCCAATGAAACTATCTAATTAAAAATTTCATCTTTTTCATTTTATTGCACTGTAGATATACTGGCGTCGTGGAAGCATCATTCAATTTTTTCACCCAAAAAATATCATCATTTTCATTAGATGAATCATCTGTCCTCATATCGAAGTCCTCTTAAGGAGAAATACATTCATTTTCATAATGAAAAATAAATGGAAAACAGATATCTAACAAATTCTCTAGTCCAATCCATTCATTTTGATCATCAGCAATTTGAGATTTCATTTCCTCCCCATTGTGATACAACACATAGTTGTTTTCAGGAAAACTATATTTGGTTATTTGGTATCCGACATCTCCACGGCTCAACCAAGGTCTACCAACACAATTGGATCATGGCCAATATATGCGATCACTATTTGATACGTTGTGATTTGAAAAATCTAAAAAGCTATCCTAATAGTTTTGAAAATCACATCAGATATGATCGATTTCATACATCCAACTTCTACCCATTCTGTAAAATGAATTGTTATAAGTCATTTGGTAATTAGATATTCAATATAATTAAAGTTTAATAAAAAATATATTTAATTAAATGGTAAAGGAAGGTGTGTGTAGTTGATGTAGTGAACTATTAAAACAATTTAATGATATACTAATTCAGTTATGTGTGCATAAATTTGATTTGATATTTGTTTTGTAATTTTTTCATTTATCACATATAATAAGAATCCATAGAAATAAAAGAACAGTGTCCAAGATTTTAAAAAGTGAAGGCATTTCATGATAGATGTCTAATGTGTAAAGAGAGTTTTTTAAATAAATTATTGATGCTAAAAAATGGTAATGTTGTGAAATGTTATTACATTTAAGAACACCCAAACTAAATTCCGCTGAAAGTATCATATCACCCCATTAAGAAAAGGAAAACCACCTACCCCACTACCCCATCCATCCCCAATACCTCACATGGTTCATCATTATACCATTACCCAACTCAAGAGAATATGACTAAACAAAACATTTACCATCTTTGAGTGTGAATACATCTCACCAGCACCTTCATTATTTGATATGATTCACAAAATACATAAAATTAGTGGATTTAAAGACTTCAAATCAAGTTTATTCATATAATCAGGACACTTGAATCGTGAAACGAAAATAGAAAAAAAAAATCAAACTACACATATTAGGTATTTCATGCTACACAAGTCACCACCTGGTTTAGGTCAAATCAAAATAGAAACAAAGAATAATAGATTCAAAACATTAAAACTAAGTTAAGACTTACAAATTTGGAGTGTATAACTAAAATATTTATTGACTTCAGATTGATTTATAGGGAAGAAGAAGTTTCCAGACTATGTAATGAGAGAGACCTCTAGTTTAGAATTCAAGGGGGACATCCCCAAGGCTTCCTAAATCATAATAAAAATGAATCCAAGGTAGACTTCTCCAAGGTATTATAAACCAAATCATCATGAATCCATGGGGGTTTAAAAAATGAATTAAAAGCTATTTTTTAACATGAATGCTTGGTTGGTTTTTTCAAGGAATTCCAAATCATTAACAAAAGAACATGTACTGAAAAATTAGATTAAAATTTATTTATATTCTTTTTCAATAGGTCTTATATAAGAGGCACATGCATCAGGTCACATTATGTGTTATAGGAATCCCAAATCATTCACTCATTTTCAATTAATGATTCTCGGCACCTCTATGGTCATACCATTCATTAACCAATTAGTTCCCCATGTCAAGAGCACCCCTTGGGTTTGGGATCACCCACACAGGGGATTCTGGTAATTGGGAAAATACAGAGTTATCTACTTCTGTGTAGAGGCGGGCTATCCACGAGGGTAGCGGGGCAGTCCCAGGGGTACGGGGTGTCCAGTGGTGAGGGCAGGCATCCACGAGGGTGGAGGGGATGTCCAGGGGGATTGGTGTCCAGGTGGTGGGTGGGCTGTCCGCGGGGGTGGGGGGTGTCCTGGGGGTACGAGGTGTCCAGTGGGTGGGGGTGTCCGGGGGTGGGGGTGTTTCCAAGGGGGGTGGGTGGGCTGTCAACGTGGTTGGGGCTGTCCATGGGGTTAGAGGGTGTCTAGGGGGGTGTACAGGCTATCTATAGGGGTGGAGGGGTTTTCTAGGGGGTACGAGGTGTCTAGGGGGTAGGAGGACTGTCCACGAGGGTGGTGGGGCTGTCTAGGGGGGTAGGGGTGTCTAAGGGTGGGAGGGCTATCCACGGGGGTGTGACAGAGAGCTATGAGATTTAATTGGGTTATCATTCATGTCATGAAAAACAAATGATGGGTGTTAAGGATTAGAATATTATTTTTGAGTGAAAATTTAATTTGGTAGGATTATTGACTTGATAACATGAGGGTATCAAGTTTCAAATTGGGAAAATGTTGGGGAATTGGAATCTAAAAGGATCCCAAAACCTTCCAAGGATATATTATTTATAGAAAAAAGTTTTGTGGGATAAGGAATTGATCATATATAGTTGATATCACTTTTTGATCATGTGATGTCGTACTCATCAAGATGACTAGACAAGAACCAAAATCAAAGAGGCCTCAAACCTATCCAAATCTCTCAAAGTGATGACTTCCCAGTTCTTATTGGTGAACTATGGAAGTGACGACTTCCCACCTACACAACCCCCCCTCCCCCCCCTCACCTCACCCCCCATGAGACTCCCACTGCACAACCCCCCTCCCATCCATTGACTACACACCCCCACCTCCCGCCACTTGCATAGGCCATCCCTCCCCCACTCCCACCTGCACAACCCCCTCCCATCCACCCACAGCACAACACCCCCCCCCCCACACCTGCACAACCCACTCCCCCCACACCCCCACCTGTACACCACACAGCTCACCCCCAACAGACTCCCACCTTCCCAGCCCACCCCCCAACCTACACCCTCCCCCACCCACATGCACAACCCCTACTACACCTACACCCCCGCCTGCACAGCCCCACTCCTCCCACCACCACCTATACACCTCACCCCCACCTCACCCCATAATAGACTCTCACCTACCCAACCCACCCCCCCAACATGCAAACTCCCCTCCCCCACCCACTTGAACAACACCACCCCTCCACCTGCACCCCTGACTTGAACAACCCCCTCTCCCACCCCACCTGCACAACCCACCCTCACCCCCACCCTCACACCCCATCTATATATCCCCCTCACCCACCTCAACCCCAAAATACTACCCCCACTACACACCCACACATATACATACCCCTTTAATTATTACACCCCCACCTAAACACCCCCACCAGCACACCCCTAACACCCACCCACTACACCCCCTCCCACTACACCTCCCACCACCTGCACCCCCTCACATAAAATAAATTTATTCACACATTACAGTAGAAAAAAAAACAAAAAACAAATCAAATTGAAATTTTTGGGTAGCATACTGCACGGACCTCAGGTTTAAGCCAAATCCAAATAGAAAAAAATAGTTGTAAAACAATAAACACAAGGAACTACTTACAGATTTGAAGTGTAGAACAAAACAAATTTGTGATTGAAGATGGATCTGGTGGAAATTTTCCGAGTGAGATAGGTAATAGGTCTCAACTTTAGCACTTCAATCGCATGGATGGAAGATTAGGATTGATGACATTTTAAGGGAAACATTCCCAACTATTTTAAAAAATCATTGGGAAGGGTAAGCCTTACCATCCGTTTAGAGAAACCATACGGAAATCCATAATAATTTATAGATTTCCCAAATGTTTCTTCAAATCATTGGGTAATACATCAAGAACTCAACCTTTACCAAAGGTTTGAGTAAACTGTTTTCAAAGGACCCATATACCAATGGTTCAATAGAACCATTGGTATTAACGTTGTGGGAAAACCCATCTTCCAAGTTGTGATTTTAAAAAAAGAATAAATGATAATAATAATAATAATAATAACGTGGTAAATAACAAAACCCACCTTCCAATCAACAAAAAGAGAAGTATTTTCATAAACAATATTGAAAATTTATTACATGAAACAAATTCCACTCAAATAAACATATAACAGAAAATAAATATAGCATGGACGGAATATAAAACTCATTCTATATAATCAATGATTTAAAAATGAAATGTATCCATATATATTTTGATGAAGAATATATTTGTTGAATAATAACTAAAAATGAAAAAAGGAAATGATTTCTAAATGGACGTAATTTTAATGGAACATGAAAACCTATACCATCAAGTACATTCACATGATGGTTTAAAACTATATATAAAAACCCATTTAATTGAAGAAAATAATTTTTCTAATCTGAGACTATCAAGGAGAGTCTCCCTTACGTGTAACGCAAGCTAATTCATGGTTTCATGTATTCTAAGTTGTATCATATATTGAATTTATTTAAAATTATATATATATTATAGTGTCTCATGACATTATATTTCATTATTTGGTTAGTGATTCATTTTATACACACTATCGAATAAAAGATTTTGACATTAGAATTTCAAAGTGTTAAAACATGGGTCTCTATAGAGACCCTTATAAAACATCTTCTCCCGTATGTATCTTTTCTAAATCATGTAATGGGAGTACCATGTAAGGTCATTATACCACATTGAATAATCAGAAAATATCATCTCACTATTTATTATCTGTAGAAGCTCATGAATTCCAATTGAGTGAATGCGTTAGGGGTTATACTCGTCACAAAATTGCAACTATATGTAGGCATGTGATATTTCTAACTAATCGTGTATCTTTTTGAAAAATGCAAACCAATTTCTAGATACTTTATATAAAAGGATGGATACTGGTGATATCTTCTAATCAGTCATATAACAAATAATTCTATTAAATAAAATAACTATCTTGATCGAATCATCTACTGCCTAGGGATTGGTTTCACTGTGGAACCTCAACATCCACTGATGTTGGAACTCATGGTGTGTATTATGATTTTTCAAATTTTCATCCTACCCTCGTAGTATGATATTATTCTCGATAGGAAGGGTAAATTCAACCTTCCTTCAGGGATGAAATATCTCACACGATAACCCTTCAACTGATTCTTATCACTCATCAGGTCATCGTCATGATCATGAATCCGTATCTCTGATCTCAATCATCATACAAATATCCAAAAAAAGTAATAAATTTGTACCATGATTATATGATCACACACACACATATAAATAAATATATATATATATATATATATATATATATTTGTGTGTGGGGGGTGGTGAATCAAGAAAGATAGTCAAAAGACTCAATCTTATATAATAAATGTACAAAAGTTATCTATAATAGATTTATTGGTATGATTAGTCAACAAGAAGGTTGCAAGTGACAAAATCAATGGAAATATTAGCTACCAAAAAAAGATGGATTCCCCAGCCGGAAATCCACAATAGAGACAATTTGAAACAATTTCCAAATGTTCTCAACAAATCCTCACAATGGGATATAACTCCATACATCACCCTGAGGTTGAAGTGCCTTTGATATAAAAAAACATGAAAGGAACCACTGATTCCCACTAGAAAAATGACGGGACTACCCCATTCCTTTCTCCATATGCTGACGGTTAGAGACATATTTTGATGGGAATAAAAAATACGGGAGGCCCAATTATAGTATACTTTTATGTGTGAACACAAGAATCTCCATAAAAAATAATAAAGGAATAAATAGAAATGAAAAATAAATTTAGAGTAATACCTATGCATGTATCAACCATTAGGAAATAAAATAGAGTATAAAACATAATATATAAAATAAATGGATAAAATATGTTCCCAAGAATAATGTATGTCCCATGATGACAATAACTAGAAATGTAAATGCTAACTGATCATGTTTCTATATATCAAATCCCAAACAATCATACAAGGTCATATGCACCAAGGAATCCTCTATACTTCTTTATAAACGTAGTTGACCTGTCCAACATATGTATAAGACATGGAATGTGCGGGAAAATCCCATGAAAGGGTGGAGAATATACTTACAAAATTGGATGACCCAAAAACTGAAGGGACAAAAATAAGTTAATTGATAGAAGTCGACAACTCATCCTTTAATAAGTGAGGAATAGAATGCAATAATCCAATAAAATATATAATTATCATATTATTAATCCTATTTAAGGGAAAAATGGAATAGACATCTAAAAACCAGCTAATGAAAAGTAGCACGTCAGCCATTCCAAAGATCAATCAACGATACCCAACATCTCGTGTGACTACCCTAAGGGTAAACAAGTTGATACACTGATCCCCATTTTTTCGCACAGAATAGGTGGACCAATCTCTAAATAGATGACTCATTCCCTGGTATGATAGGAGGGTTACACTTAGTTTTTGGAGAACCCTATCCCCAACAAACCATGAGGGTTCCACTTAGTAGATAAAAGACCCATACTCTGACATAGTAAGAAGGTATCCATTTATAGGTAGATGACCAATGCCCAAAAAAATCACAAGGATTCCACTCAAGGGATTGAGCACCCATGCCTGATACCATCTCCAGGGTCTCACTATGTGCATATAGGAATAATTCGAATTCATGGAAGGATATATAACTTTTGTGGATAGAGGAACAATTCTATGTCCCAATAATAAGGTTCTACTCTTTTGTTAGAGGACTGATGACCTATTCTAGTCGAACATCTCCTTTTTATTAATATTGGACCCATTTTTTCATATAAGGAGGGTAAAACTCTCTGATGAACATGTATGATCACTATGATTTCAGAAAACCACATGAGGATGAATCATCCCAATAAAATATCACACTATATCACCAAATACACTCTGAAGTCCCCCGTTGGGTTATATGGGGAAATAAACATAGGATAGGATACTCACGGGAATAATCCAAGTCAATTGAAGGTGATATAAGAAGAATACAAATAAATATAGAATATATGGAATGTAAGGTAACCACATGGAATGTGGTATGACTCTTATATTCAGACAAGTTCTCACCAACAGATGGATCATTGTCTATGTAGTACTGCATGGCGTGCAAGGTTACTACATGGTTTTCTTATCCCCCCAAGGGATTCTCTTGTGATCAAGGTTGTACCCTTATAAATTTTCATGTGTTAATGTGCGGTGTTTTTCTCAAAAGACATGGCATGCAGGGTCCATCAGGAAATCAGTCTGTACTACCCAATCAGGACCCTATACACTTAGATGTATATGACATATCTCCCACTACACATGGAATATGGTTTCACATTGTCTCTTGTGTGTGTACCCTCTATACCCATAATAAAAAACATATATTTTCTATAAGGCATCTGTTCCCTCCACATGGTGTTTCATATACAATATGAACACAAAACCCTAGCTACTATTGAAGCCAAACTACACTTCGTGTATTATTTGGACTGTATGGTTTATAGTTAGTATTTTAAAAAAAAACCATATCTATTACATATTCCACATATCTATTTCTAACACTACCGAATCAACTTTTTACCACCTGAAAATGTTCTATGAACGTCAACACATTGATTCTAGCATTTCATTGGATGGAAGTCATAATTTTCTTCTCCCACATGAAGCATATAGGCTCCAAAACATCTTTCTTGCTGATTTTATCTCTACTTTAGATCTCGAATACAGGTCTCCATCAATACATCACATTATTTATCTTTATTTATCCATATATCATAAAAAATATCTAACATGTATTCTCCCGGAATATGGGGGTTTTATCATTCTCAAACTTGATCAAAAATATCAAAATATAGAACTATACACCAATAATGAAGAACATGAATATAAATGAGTGAGATTCCAATAATTAATTGAAATATTCATTAGAAAATTGTCATTGATTGCATGAAATAGAATAGGGATATAAAACATGAAAATAATGGCATAATGATTTTATAAATTTAATAAATAATTTGAATCCAATATGTGGGATAATTCACAAGATTATTTAATGTCAAATAAAATAATATCATTTTGATCATAATAAATCATTCAATTATATGGTTTGAGACAAAAAATGATGAAACATAAATTGATATTCGATCACATCTTGGTGAAGAATATTTTTCCCGATGATGGGGAATATTTTTTATGTTTTCTATTCCATAATTCACCATGATATGGATATCAATCGTCACCTGATCTTAGTCCACCATTAAAGAATGTTAGAATATTCTTATAAATGTTTCCAGGGTTATAATAATATCCATAATGAATCTCCATCGTATCATATATATATGGGAATAAATTATAGGTCATTAACTTATACAGATAAAGGATTTAATTAATTAATTAAATTAATAAACCCATCAACGATTTGTATATCTATAATTTGGAACCAACAAACTTTATGTAATGCTTAGGGTAAATCCTGCACAGCAGGTTCAACCATTTATTCCAATTTTTGATTGAAGGATCTATTTAGGATATGTTATATATATTATGAAAAAATTTGTATGCCTAATGTAAATTATATTTACTATTTTTGGAAAAATAATTTTTTTCAAACCAAGCCTTAAAATAGTTTTTTGTCTCATCTCTTGTCTCTAAAAATATTCGATGTTATATTTTAAATTATTACAAAAACTAAATATGATCTCTATAATAGGTTATAGAGTCTTTCTAAATGTATCTACATGTAAATGTGCTATGTGTTTTTGATAAAAGGGAAATATATATATATGGTTCATTGAACCATAAGAATTTTAGAGAATTTTGGATTAGGTTCCTACTATGTTGTTTTTTATCTAAGTTTATCCATGGTAAATAAAAATATTATGCTTAAATGTTAATGAAATATATTTTAAATTCATCGCATGTTATGATCCCTAATGTAGTTTAACTAGAAAAGTGTTTTTATTCTGATGAAAACCCAATTTGGATTCATGACCATAGAGTCAAACGATTGATGAATAAAGTGATTCACTATGTCATAGTTTTATGAAAAACCCATATGTTTAAAGAGTCTATATAAGAATTCAATATTTCATTTAGGGAAATAAATCTCTATTTGGAAACTATATGAATAAAATTGCGATGATGAAATTAAAAAAGTGAAAATAATTCAAAAACCAATTTATTTCTATAATAAATCACCATCATGATTTTATTCATCATAGAATTATATGTAATTTTTAACTCAAAAACAAAATTGTTTTAACTGAACAATATTATTATAATATTTTATTTTAAATTATTAGTTCATAACAAAATAATATTAATCGAAAAAAATGAATATAATTTTTTAAATCGTCATATTAAAATTATATAACGATACTTTTCTAGTATATTTTCGAATATAATAATTCTTTTTTTAATAGTGGTATATAATTTTTTTTAAAAAATTATTTCATTTTAATAGATTAAGAAATTTATGGTCAAAACAATAAAATATGGGGAAAATATCTGTAGCATGGAAATTTTATCCGTATTCAAGAAAATTAACCATTATCCAGACAAACAAGGCATACCAGGCGCAAAAACTATAAACACATAATACCTCGTTCTTGGGTACATGGCGTTTTTGCACATAAAATTCAAGGAATATCTACGGAAAGGCACAAACCACCTTCCTCGGTGTTGTGAGATCAATATATGTGAACCACATGACTTGAATATCCCTATAACTCCATAAGTATAAAAATATGATAAAAAATTAAACGGATGATATCTCGTGAAATATGAGAAATCATGAGATGTTTTTCAAGAAGAATAGAGAAATCCCTGATGCGATTCCAATGCAATCGACAGAGTTCCAATAAGAGATCAGACGACGAGTCGGAGGCTGTAAGAATAACTATGGTCATACGGACGCTTCTAGATGAGATGGACAGAGAAGATGTGCATTCTTCTAATTAGATGTGACCCCAGTCTTTTTATGGAAATTAAAATAAATTACATGGTGAGTTCATTAAATGTATAAATTGTGTACATGCGTTTTCTGGCCTCCACTTCAGGCAGTCTCCAGGTCATCACACACTGCCATGTACTCGGCTGTTATGCGGCCAGTACACAGTCACCCGTGGCTACTGAGTACATGGTGGGTACCCCTGAAATTTTCAGAAACTCCTCATTTTCTCAACAAAAAACCAAAAAATAAAAACATCCCTGAAAAGATGATTCGGGTTCATACGAACTTCCCCCCTTAAATAAATTCATCCCTAAATTCCCCCAAAAAGGTGTCATAGAAGAATAATCCTCGAAAATCATTGGCAACTACGATCATACATCAGCCTCCGACTCTTAAGTCTTGTCCTGAACTTTCCCGTGCTTCCATAACACTCGTACTAGAAGAACATACTGGCCATGAAGAACCTTCGTACCTCGATCATCAACCAGAAGAGGATGCCCTTTTAAGGACGCGTCCACCTCTAGCTCAACCTCCTCGAGTTGGAAAACAAGATACAGGTCTGAGAAGTAACATTGAGGCTATGAAACGTAGAAGTCATCAGGCATATCTAGGTACATCTGAGGTAACTACAACTGATAGGCAATTGACTAAACTCACTCCAATACCTCAAAAATCAGGATGTTACTCAAAAAATCATACATTTTTTATTAATCCTCATGTGTCCCAAAAATGGTGTGACACGTAGAAAAACCTGATCCCTGACCGCGAATTCTAGAGGTCGTCTCCATCGATCAGCATCATGCATCTATCTTGACCTTGCTGTATCCATCCTCTTCCGAATAAACATTATCTTCTCTGTGGTCTCCTGGACAAGATGAGGTCCCAACATAGCTTCCTCTCCTTCCTCTAGCCATCATTAGGGTGATCGGTATGGACAACCGTAAAAGCCTCATAAGGATCCATATTAATAGTTTCTTGAATTCTATTATTGTAGGAAAACTCCACAAGAGGTATGTGTTTCTCCCACGGACCATGAAAATATAGGATTAATGCTTGAAGCATGTCCTCATGCACTTGAATCGTACACTTGGAATGGCCATTTTTTTTAGGATGGTAATCTGTACTCAGCAGAAACTGTGTACCAAATTCCCTCTAAAGTCCCTGCCAGACTAGATGTAACACCCTGAGATTTTATGAAAAATATTCTTTTTAATTTCATTAATGTCTTGTGTTATACGCTACACCAAAAGGAGCTTTCACAAGACACATCTCTGACCTGGCTTGAATTAAACGCAATCGCGACCCTCCCCGATAGCGTGTGTTGTACGCAATACCAAGTTTCGTTAAACAACGATATGCTATTAAAATATTATTAAAACTAGCTGTTATGAATAGTAATAAACACTTTTTGAAATTTTGTAAATTTTATTTTTTTTCAAAATGGACTTTATTTTTGGATTCGTAATATCGAAATTAGCTTAGGGTGAAATTTTGGTACTTTTCGGATAACTTTCATTTTCTGATGAATAGTGAAAATTACTATATTTTAATTAAAAACAACTTTTTTAATATAAATAATTAATAGTGATAAATTATTAATTTGAGTGGTTTTAAAGTATATTTAGATTATATTTTTACAATTCAATACAATGTTGGTCATTGGATGTAATTTCACATTTACACCAGACATAAACAAGTGTTAATCTTTTGATAGTTATTATCTCTTAAAAACATGCTATTTGTTGTGACAGCGGAAATTAATTATAAAATTAATTAATGCAACTTATATGTTGGGAATTTTGTAAAATAGAAAACATTTTTGAATTTGGAATATCAATTATATCTTAGGGTGAAATTTTGGCATTTTTCTGAAAAACTTCAATTTTTGATGAATAGTGAAACCAATAAGTGGTAGGTTAAAAACTGAATTTTGCATAAAACTTAATTTTACCTCTTCTGTGAATGGAATTTCGAAAATCCGACAGACACGGTTGATATCAGTAAGTAAAATGTGGTTCAATGAGATAAAAATAATTTTTTGGTGAATAGTAACATTTTACTTTTTTTACCGCGGTTAATAGTAAATAGGGTAACTAAGGTTAAATATGATATTGGTTAAATATGATATTACTATTACCCTATCACATGTCATAATTCTATTGGATAAGTGTAATTCTACCAAAAACAACCTTATGAATATAATATGACCATTTAGGTACACTTGGATTAGATTATGACATTTAATATTATTTTATTTAATGAATAGTTAAAATAGTTAAAATCAATGTTTAATAAGTAAATCATTTTTAATATGGGGTTATACATAATATAATTTCGACTATAAATATTAATTATAAATCTAAAAAGATTTCCTACATAATGATATTTTATTTGTAATTTTTAGACATTAAATAATTCAATTTATTTATGACACAATGATGATGCAGTAATTATCTTATTAATGAAATATTGACATAATTGATGTTATAAACACCTAAATAAATGTAATTTGAGAATTTTTATGAATTCCACTAATTTTCTAGGTTACTATGATATATTAGTGTTGATTTAATCAACTTGTTTCGAACATATAATTCTGTTATTACTTTCACAAAAATCATATATCAAATAGTGTCAAAATTGACACAAAATAGTTTTTAAATCAAATATTATATTATTAATTGTTATTTTATTCCTAAAAATCTATGGTTCAGCCAAATGACTTAGATACGGATATATATATTAATAATAAACAATTTTGGGTTCTTTTGGCATGTTATAGTATGTGTATTAACCATATAGTGTAAGAAAACAAAAAGACACGGTAAAAGTTAAATTATTTAACTTAGAGTTAAATATAATTGATAAGGTTAAAACAATAACCTAAACTTGTCTAAATCCTATTTATTGATATGATTTCGACCCATCCCCACTTTAGCTTCGAAATAAGACCCTTTTGAACCATTATAAACCGATTTTGACTTTAATATAAAATAATATTTTGAGATATTCCTAAGGTGCCCCTCTCCTCCCTTATAAAAGGACACCTCCTCCCCCTCCTCCTCACACCAATTTGAGCACTCAAGCTCGGCCAACCCCTGCCAAAATCCCTTCTCCACTTCCCTATAATAATAATAGAGGTCCTGGTCTTCTTCAAAGACCAATATTAGTTCCATAAGTGGAGGATTCAAAGAGGTGTTTCAAAGAAGAGGTAATATCCATTACCGTTCTTTTCAATTTTTTTCTTCTTCAACATCTTCTTATTTAGTTGTTTCATGAGAAAGTAATAACATGAGTATTACTTACATACTGATATGTTATTATAAATATGAAACAACCCTAATTCACCTTCTATCCATCCTACGGAAAAATGAAATCATCGCGCGTGCGTACGTACGGAATACCGTCTCCACGCCGTGGTGTAATCTATTTTCCACCACCACCTTAATAGGATGGGTATAATGGTGTAATGAGTAACTATATATGATTATTATAAAGTGATTTTGATACTGAAATAGTCTACATACACTTCAACACAATTCCACGACCATGGGAACGATATCATCGCTCGTGCGTACGTACGGACTACCGTCTCCACGACGCGATGAGATTCATTTTCATAGATTAACCATTCATGAATGATTATAAAGTATATATAATATGTACTAATGAAATATATGACATAATAATGATACTGGATTTATGTAAATTTATATGTATGTCATCTACTTAATTCCATTCACTTCAATAAGGAAACGAAAACAGCGTTCATGCGTACGTACGGACTACCGTCTCCATGAACGGTGTATTTCATTCCATTTATCGATATATTATATATATATATATATATTCTGAATATATATTATCTATAAATCATGTTTTACATTCTAGATATATGTAATCATGATCCAAGTAATCATATTAATAATTACAAGTTAAAAACACGAACGACAAATGAGACGATTTTACCCAAAACACTACTTTAACATGAATTTACAAAAGAACGGGTAATATAAAGTCATAAGTGGACCATATATGATATAAAAACAATTAATATGATTTTGGAATAATTAAATAACATGATTTAAATCATTATACAGGAGGTTCGGACACTTACAAAGCAAGTCGGACCTAAGGTAAGGGAAATATCACAATCTCATTTTTATCTGAGATTGCTTATACTTTGGTATTTACTGGGGAGTGTTTTATCATCCACATCAATGTTTCCTCAATATGTAATATTATTTCCATCCACGTACAATTGTTTAAATCCAATTTTACCCTTCGGTGAGTTTTTAGTAAAAGATATGAAAGGTATATTTTGACATTTTTCATACGAGGTACTTTTTTGACTTTTCCGACAAAAGTAAGAAAAGAATGTTTTTTTAACATATACAGCATGAATGGATTTTTAAAACATTATTTCCAAGAAGCTTCCTTTACATGTTTTCAAATTTATTTTTAATCAACTTTTTAGTGTTTATAATTGTATGACATGTTAAGAAAAGAAAAGTGTTTTTTTTGAAGAAGAAAGGATATTTTCCTCAAGAATGGAGTTCAAGTGTTTTATCAAAATTATTTTCCATATAAGATAATAAAGGGTTCTGTTTTTATCCCTATTATTACATGGGTTTGATTATGTTGTGATGGAAATATTTTTATGAATTCCTTTATCTTATATGAATTCCTTTATCCCTATTATCCCTATTATTACATGGGTTACGCTATGATGTATGGTTTATGATTATGTGGAACACATAAGAAAGGATTCATTATAAGATGGGTGGGACCTATATCTCCCTCCAATGCATTGGGTAAAGATTTTATATCTCATGAGATAGACATTGCTGGAATGGTAGGTTATACCGGTTCAGTGAAACAGGACTGAAACGTGGGTGACTCGGTTCAGAAATGGTCTTTGTCCACTAAGATAGTCTTGGCAATGAGTCTTGACTAACAAGAAATGATTCTCTATGATTATGTGTGTATGACACAATGTTTCATGTTTTAAGTTATGATTATTGTGATTATATTTCACTGCCATGATTTATCCATGTTATGAAATTATGATCTCTTTTGCAGGTTAAGATTTCCAAAAGTTATGTGCTTGTGTATACGATGAGATTTATATTTCTTTTGTTTACCCTTACTGAGGATTTGAGTTCACCCTTTTATGTTTTCTTTTCCCCAGGATATAAAGAAAGGTTTTATGTAAAAAAAGGGGAAGATCTTTAGTGGAGATATTGGAGATCTTTCACCACGATTAGAAGATTATGTTCCGAGTTTCCAAAGACACTAAACTAATACGATCCTTGTGTGTGTGTTTCTGTTATGTACTAAGTATTCCGCAAATGTAATGTAATGTCAATGTATGTCAAGATTTGGGTCTCTACAGTTGGTATCAGAGGAAAGGTTTAGTCAACCTTTGGAAACTAGGATGCGAAAGCGTTAGTGAGATCCCTAGAGATATTTCTAAGGTATGTCTGGGGATGTCCCTAAGGATAAGTACACGTATAGGATACAGTCCTAGAACTACAGTAACGATCATAGAATTTAACCTAAGATGTTATAAATTTAAGGTACTCCCCCTTTATTATGTTTTTTTCCCTAGCATGATTTTTTCCTCTCACACTATTCTTTTTGGGTTTTAGAAAATGGCTGGAACCTGAAGGAACCGTCTTGATCAATGAAATGGACAATGCAATGATTTCCCTCTTGAACAAACAAATGTTATGGGAGATGGAGTGCAAAATCTTATTTCTATACTTACACAAGCTATGAATCATTCTGGGCTTCCAAATGAGCAGAGAAGGGAACAATATTCTATTGAGTCCTTCATGAGGCAACATCCACCTTCTTTCAGTGGGTCTTCTGATCCACTTGTTGCTGAACAATGGATCAGTACTACTGAAAATATATTTTCAGTTCTTCTATGTTATAAACATGATAAAGTCATCTTAGAAGTATATTGTTTGGAAGGTGAGGCTGATCAATGGTGTAATCTTATCAAGAATACAAGGCAGAGAGATGAAATTGAGTCCATGGAATGGGACGAGTTCAAGAACTTATTTTTCAATAAGTACTTCCCTTGTGTTCTTCGAACAAAGTTGGATAATGAGTTTCTTGAACTAAAGCAAAAGGATTATGAATCTGTAGGTATATACGAAGAGAATTTTACAAGACTTGTAAGGTATGCATCTGGCATTATCATCCAACCTGAAAGTAAAGTTGATCGATTTTTCAGTGGCTTAAAACCAAGTCTTAGAAGGGAATTATCTATAAGAGACTTCAGTAGCTATTTAGAAATTGTGTGTTGTTCTATAAAGTTGAAATGGAAGTTGGTGTTACATATCCATCTCTTGGTTTTGACAAGAAACAAAAGATGGAGTTCAAGGAGAAATCTCAAAATGATGGTGAAAAGAAGATGAATGTTTCTTTATGCACAATGTGTGGAAAGAAGCATGGTGGTTATTGTCTTAAAGGGACTAGAAAATGTTTTAAGTGTGGAAAAGAAGGTCATCGAGCAGCTGAGTGTCGAAGTAATGGAAAAAGGGTTTCTAATGATGTGAATAAAGAAAAGACTGCAGAGAATGCACCACCAACACTTCAATGTTTCAAGTGCAAGGAGATGGGACATTATGCCAATAAATGCCCTAATCCAAGGGTTAGTGATGATCGACATAAGAAACCGCTCAAGGAAAAGGACAAAGGGAAGTCACATGCAATCACTATTGGCGATGTTGAATATGACAACATTGTTGTGGAATGATTAAGTGCTTATGTAATGGTTTTCCAAAATAGTGTTGTATATAGTATCGTGGAATATTTTAATATTTATGTATTGGTCTATTGTATTTTTCAATAATTTTATGGTACCAGTAACCATGGAAAGTGATTGAGATATTTTTGGAAAAATAATGATATGTGCATAATGAAGGAAAAACGAGAAAATGAAATATTTGACAGTATTCATGAGCTCATGATTGATATAAGGACTAAGTGATATCATGGTTTGAGTATATAGAATTTTGAGGATTTTGTTATGTGGAAAGAGTTAACTTTTAACAGCACTCATGTTTTCGATAAGGTTTAATGGGTATTCAATAGAGTACAAGATTAAGGACTTTGAATGTTTGGAATGTGACCAACAAAACTTATCTTATGATATACGGGGATCATCGATGGTATTAAATCATTGGTAATCGTTTTCACTATGTTATGAGAGTGGACTGCAGTATTATGGATAAGCCAAAAGATTGGAATGGATTATGTTGAACATAAATTAGTATTGTTTAAGGATATAAGTTTTTTCGATATTATTGATGGGATGTTATAGTAATATAGTTTTAGAAAAAGGACAACCTGCAGGACGGACGACAACCCATCGCGTCGGACAAGGATGTGGGAATCGAACCCACAACCGAAGTGCGACTGGCCTTTATCGCCTACCACTGGCCTACAGGAAGTCCCTGTTTAGTAGAAACTAGTTTTATAATACTAAGCAGTATGATATATGAAGTATAATGTCCATTTTAGAAACCATATATGATTAATCTCACTATAGATAGACTTATGTATATAACTTTTGCTAACCTTTTGTTTGGGACAGATGGAATGACCCGTCATTCTATCACATGATCTGCTAACACTTCACGAATAACAAATTCAACTTCATTTATTTAATATATGAAGTGGAAATTGTTCAAGGCACGAACAACAATGAGATTGTACCAAAATAAAGTATGTATTTATTCTAATTCAAATTCTTCAACTTTAGGGAAACGATCTTGAAAACCAAAAATGTTGTCCTAGTGGTCTTATATCTGATTAATCAGATGGTACCTTAGATCATCACAAATTTATGGATTTGTGATTTCTAGCTTTTCCATAGCCATGTTCTCTACCACTCTCCATCAGAACATGATGGTTAGATTTCTCTTCCATATCCATATTTTCACCTATGTGGAAACCCAGTGATTAGTTTATTTGGGTAACCGTTACGTTTCATACTTTTGTTTTTAAAAATTGGTTTTGGTATTCCTTTTTACGATGTGGGCTTCGATTAAAGAAACTTTCGAATAGTAAACCGTTTATAACCCCGACGAATTTCGAGGGAGAAATTCATTTTAAGGGGGGTAGAATGTAACACCCTTTGATTTTATAAAAAATATTCTTTTTAATTTCATTAATGTCTTGTGTTATACGCTACACAAAAAGGAGCTTTCACAACACACATCTCTGACCTGGCTTGAATTACACGCAATTGCGACCTTCCACGATAGTGTGTGTTGTACGCAAGACCAAGTTTCGCTAAACAACGATATGTTATTAAAATATTATTAAAACTAGCTGTTATGAATAGTAATAAACACTTTTTGAAATTTTGTAAATTTTATTTTTTTTCAAAATGGACATTATTTTTGGATTCGTAATATCAAAATTAGCATAGGGTGAAATTTTGGTACTTTTCGAATAACTTTCATTTTCTGATGAATAGTGAATATTACTAAATTTTAATTAAAAAAAACTTTTTTAATCGAAATAATTAATAGTGATAAATTATTAATCTGAGTGGTTTTAAAGTATATTAAGAATATATTTTTACAATTCAATACAATGTTGGTCATTGGATGTAATTTCACATTTACACCAGACATAAACAAGTGTTAATCTTTTGATAGTTATTATCTCTTAAAAACACGCTATTTGTTGTGACAGCGGAAATTAATTATAAAATTAATTAATACAACTTATATGTTGGGAATTTTGTAAAATAGAAATCATTTTCGAATTCATAATATCAATTATAGCTTAGGGTGAAATTTTGGCATTTTTCTGAAAAACTTCAATTTTTGATGAATAGTGAAACCACTAAGTGGTAGGTTAAAAACTGAATTTTGCATAAAACATAATTTTACCGCTTCTGTGAATGGAATTTCGAAAATCCGACAGACACGATTGTTATCAGTAAGTAAAATTTGGTTCAATGAGATACAATAATTATTTGGTGAATAGTAACGTTTTACTTTTTTTACCGTGGTTAATAGTAAATAGGGTAACTAAGGTTAAATATGATATTAATATTACCCTAACACATGTCCTAATTCTATTGGATAAGTGTAATTCGACCAAAAACAACCTTATGAATATAATATGACCATTTAGGTCCACTTGGATTAGATTATGACATTTCATATTATTTTATTTAATGAATAGTTAAAATAGTTAAAATCAAAGTTTAATAAGTAACTCATTTTTAATATGGGGTTATACATAAGATAAATTCGACTATAAATATTCATTAGAAAGATAAAATGATTTCCTACATAATTATATTTTATTTGTAATTTTTAGACATTAAATAATTTAATTTATTTATGACACAATGATGATGCAGTAATTATCTTATTAATGAAATATTGACATAATTGATGTTATAAACACCAAAATAAATGTAATTTGAGACTTTTTATGAGATCCACTAATTTTCTAGGTTACTATGATATATTAGTGTTGATTTAATCAACATGGTTCTGACATATTATTATGTTATTACTTTCACAAAAATCATATATCAAATAGTGTCAAAATTGACACAAAATAGTTTTTAAATCAAATATTATATTATTAATTGATATTTTATTCCTAAAAATCTAAGGTTCGGCCAAATGACTTATATACGGATATATATATTAATTATAAACAATTTGGGGTTCGTTTGGCATGTTATAGTAATTGTATTAACCATATAGTGTAAGAAAACAAAAAGACACGGTAAAAGTTAAATTATTTAACTTAGAGTTAAATCTAATTGATAAGGTTAAAATAATAACCTAAACTTGTCTAAATCATATTGATTGATAGGATTTCGACCCATTACCACTTTAGCTTCTAAATAAGACCCTTTGGAACCATTATAATCCGATTTTTACTTTAATATAAAATAATATTTTGAGATATTCCTAAGGTGCCCCTCTCCTCCCTTATAAAAGGACACCTCCTCCCCCTCCTCCTCACACCAATTTGAGCACTCAAGCTCGTCCAAACCCTGCCAAAATCCCTTCTCCACTTCCCTATAATAATCCTAGAGGTCCTGGTCTTCTTCAAAGACCAATCTTAGTTCCCTATGTGGAGGATTCAATGAGGTGTTTCGAAGAAGAGGTAATATCCATTATTGATCTTTTCAATTTCTTTCTTCTTCAACTTCTTCTTATTTAGTTGTTTCATGAAAAAATAAGAACTTAAGTATTAATTACATACTGATATGTTATTATAAATATGAAACAACCCTAATTCAACTTCTATCCATCCTACGGAAAAATGAAATCACCGCGCGTGCGTACGTACGGAATACCGTCTCCACGCCGTGGTGTAATCTATTTTCCACCACCACCATAATAGGATGGGTATAATGGTGTAATGATTAACTATATATGATTATTATAAAGTTATATTGATACTGAAATAGTCTACATACACTTCAACACAATTCCATGACCATGGGAACGATATCATCGCTCGTGCGTACGTACGGACTACCGTCTCCACGACGCGATGAGATTCATTCTCAATGATTAACCATTAATGAATGATTATGAAGTATATATAATAAGTAATAATGAAATATATGACATAATAATGATACTGGATTTATGTAAATTTATATGTATGTCATCTACTTAATTCCATTCACTTCAATAAGGAAACGAAAACAGCGTTCATGCGTACGTACGGACTACCGTCTCCATGAACGGTGTATTTCATTCCATTTATCGATATATTATATATATATATATATATATTCTGAATATATATTATCTATAAATCATGTTTTACATTCTGGATATATGTAATCATGATCCAAGTAATGATATTAATAATTACAAGTTAAAAACACGAACGACAAATGAGACGATTTTACCCAAAACACTACTTTAACATGAATTTACAAAAGAACGGGTAATATAAAGTCATAATTGGACCATATATGATATAATAACAATGAATATGATTCTGGAATAAGTCAATAACATGATTTAAATCATTATACAGGAAGTTCGGACACTTACAAAGCAAGTCGGACCTAAGGTAAGGGAAATATCACAATCTCATTTTTATCTGAGATTGCTTATACTTTGGTATTTACTGGGGAGTATTTTATCATCCACATCCATGTTTCCTCAATATGTAATATTATTTCCATCCACTTACAATTGTTTAAATCCAATTTTACCCTTCGGTGAGTTTTTAGTAAAAGATATGAAAGGAATCTTTTGTCATTTTTCATATGAGGTACTTTTTTGACTTTTCCGACAAAAGTACGAAAAGAATGTTTTTTTAAACTTATACAGCATGAATGGATTTTTAAAACATTATTTCCAAGAAGCTTCCTTCACATGTTTTCAAGTTTATTTTTAATCAACTTTTTAGTGTTTATAATTGTATGACATGTTACGAAAAGAAAAGTGTTTTTTTTTGAAGAAGAAAGGATATTTTCCTCAAGAATGGAGTTCAAGTGTTTTATCAAAATTATTTTCCATCTAAGATAATAAAGGGTTCTGTTTTTATCCCTATTATTACTTTGGTTTGATTATGTTTTCATGGAAATATTTTTATGAATTCCTTTCTCTTATATGAATTGTTTTATGATGTCATGTTGTTTAAGAATCCCATTTTTATTACATGGGTTACGCTATGATGTATGGTTTATGATTATGTGGCACACATAAGAAAGGGTTCATTATAAGATGGGTGGGACCTATATCTCCCTCCAATGCATTGGGTAAAGATTTTATATCTCATGAGATAGACATGGCTGGAATGGTAGGTTATACCGGTTCAGTGAAACAAGACTGAAACGAGGGTCACTCAGTTCAGAAATGGACTTTGTCCACTAAGATAGTCTTGGAAATGAGTCTTGACTAACAATAAACGATTCTCTATGATTATGTGTGTATACCACAATGTTTCATGTTTTAATTTATGATTATTGTGATTACATTTCACTGCCATGATTTATCCCATGTTATGAAATTATGATCTCTTTTGCAGGTTAAGATTTCCAAAAGTTATGTTCTTGTGTATATGATGAGATTTATATTTCTTTTGTTTACCCTTACTGAGCATTTGAGCTCACCCTTTTATGTTTTCTTTTCCCCAGGATATAAAGAAAGGTTTTAGGTAAAAAAAGGGGAAGATCTTTATGGGAGATATTGGAGATCATTCACCACGATTAGAAGATTATGTTCCGAGTTTCCAAAGACACTAAACTAATACGATCCTTGTGTGTGTGTTTCTGTTATGTACTAAGTATTCCGAAAATGTAATGTAATGTCAATTTAAGTCAAGCTTTGGGTCTCTACACTAGAGAAGTAAAACATTTGTCTCAGTCTGAAGCAATGGAGTGTCTAACTCCATATAAATGTACAATCTATCAGATGTACAACATCCCAATCCCATCAACACTAATGGTATCCTTGATCAGCAAGAAGTGGGCCACATTCGTGAGTCTATCAATGAAAACCCATACTGCATCATTCCCTCTAGGTGACCTCAGAAAACCTGTCACGAAGTCCATTGTGACATCATTCCACTTTTACTCGGGAATCGGTAACTATTGAAAAAGCCATGTTGGTCGCTGATGCTCTTCCTTCACCAGCTGACACGTGAAAACCTCATTAAGAAACCAGCATCATCTGACAGGTGAAACACACCCATGAAAATACAAGATCTAATCATAACCTATTCTCTATCCATGAAGATGGTCTTCTCCTAAAATACTCTCCCGTAGGACTAGGCCTTCTGAATCAGAACGATTCCTCATTTGATATTGATCATGAAGAGTAGAGGTGACAGCTTCAGATGATTGAAACGCCTGCCCCTATCTATCATGCAC